>CM038794.1:271327884-272527884 GCA_021764765.1 Vicia sativa
TGGAAATTCAAACACGATTTTTCAAGAACCTTGAAAAAAATTGCAAGAGTTTGGGTGTGCTTTTAGGTTAGGGTTTCCGTCCTTTGTACTGGCTGCATTGCTTGGTATTTATAGGAGTTTTTGGAAGAGAAAAAACAAGGAAAAAAGATTGGAAATTGAATGTGCAAATATTTTCTTTGAAAATCAAATCAAATTTTGAAGAAAATATGATTTTCTCATCAATGCCATGGCTTGCACGAATTTGGTAAATGGTGTGGGCTTTCTTGGACATTAAGAGAGATATAAATCCAACTTAATTGAAAAAATAACTTAATTTTCATATTTTACATAATTTATTTTTGAATTAAATGTTGTAAAATTCAAATATAAACCATGAAAATAGAAAATCACCAATGCCAAGCTTTTATGGGTCAAAAATAACATCATGAACAAGTTTGGATCAAAAGATTATAGGCCCATTTGGAAAATTTTGCATTTTGACCAAAATGTCCTTTTGTGCAATTGTCCAAAATTGCCCAACTTCTGAATAGTGTATCTTGCTCAATTTTCCACATTTTTGAGTGTTCTTGGACTTTTTGGAAAGCTCTAAGAGTCCTCTAAACAATGTCTTTAGTCTCATCTCAATTGGAGTTACCATGCTCAATATATCTTCAAATCAAAAAGTTGACTTTTTGTTGACTTTGAAATTGACCTATAATGTTTTGAGCTATACCTCTCAAATGAAGCATTTTTTGGACATTCTTGTGAGACATGAAGTTGTAGAGAATTGAATTTCCTTCAAAACAAGAGGTGGTGGAAAATTTCGAGAAAGTATGAGAAAGTTATGATCACCAAAGTTCATTGACTTTTCATCTAGAAACCCTAATTTAGAAAGTTTGACTTTTGGGCAAATCTTGAGTTTTCTTGATGAATCATGATCAACCCTTGATCAAATGATGAATGTAACTTCAAAATGAGGATGTTGACCAAAAATCAAGTTTTGACAGTATGTTGACCACAGCTTGACTTTTGTCCAATACACCCGATTTTCAACCATCCGAACCATTGTCCGAGGAAACTTGACTTGTGAGGCTTGAAACTTGACATGGAGAATCTTTGAAGCATATGAGGAGGCATGAAGGCCATTGGAGATGTTGGAAATCCATATTGACTTGAGAGATACCAAACCCTAGTTTGGGTTGATTGTCTAGAGAGAGTTTGTCCGATCAACTCGAGGAATCCTCGAGTATGGATGTATGAAATCTCGAGTAGATGGAGGGCAAATTTTGGGGTATGACAGCTGCCCTGCTCAATCTTCTTGTACTGGAAGGGTTAGATTGACATGCTTGTCTTTCGTGACCGGAGGTAGAAGATGATTGAACACCGAGTACACCGAAAATTTGCACTCGGTGGTGGATGATGCGGAACGGACTTACGATGCCGCTTGGAGAAGTTGGAGACTTCCGGGGAACGAGTCGACGCTAGACTCGAGGTTGTTAATAGGAGAGCCGACGGAGATGGGCTTAAGATGTCATCCTGAAAGGTCACGCTGGGGAGTGAGCCGACGCTAGGCTCAGATGTTCCCGAAGTGGAAGGAACGGAGATGGGCTTAAGATGCCATCCCGAGGAGTCGACGTTAGCCTTCGTGCTCATCTTTGAATGAAGTTATTGGTTTGTATTGATTTTTAACCATATATGCAGATTCTCGAAAGTGAAGCATGTTGATAAGTAGTCGGAGATGGGCTTAAGATGCCATCCAAGGCAATCGAGTCGACGCTAGACTCAGTAGTTGCTGATAATCGAATAAATCTTCGCCGATTACTCGAGAGAGATTAGTTGGCCGAATGTGGATAGCTTCCGCGCAGCGCGGGTGTTGATCCATTGCCCGTTATCGGAGGATAACCGAGGTGGTCTTTCGATAGTTTTCCGCCGGTCGGGCTTAACTCGACCGGCCGGAGGTGGTCTTTCAGATAGTTTTCCGCCGGCTCGGGCTTAATCTCGACCTGCTTATGGCGGTCTTCGGATAGTTTTCCGCCGGCTCGGGCTTAATCTCGACCTGCTTATGCCGGAGATCACACTGCTTTGGAGAAAACAAGAGAAACTTTGATAGAATATTTGTTAGTCTTATGCAAAGTAGGATGCATGACAGTGTATATGAATGAATTATGACTTTATGAGAAATGTATGAATGATAGATGTTGTGATATTTCAAAACATATCCATCTTGAAGAAGATGCGGATGTTCTGCTTGAAGATTTTTGACTTCCGCTTGGGGAATTGAGTAGGTGAGAACCCCGCTTTTGAAAGAGAAGAAAGATATCCGGGATTCCTCCGATGCACTATCTGACCAAGTCCTGGGCCTAGATACTGTTGAGGAAGGTAGAGATTGAGAAGCTCGTTGTTGGAGATCTCATAGACCCCGCCGAGGAGAACCCGGGAGGCGATCTGCTGGGGACCCGTATGTAGATCCCGCCGAGGAGATTTAGAGACGCCCACGGGATTCCGAGTGTAGATCTCACGAGGGTATTTGATGGTTGCCGAGACCGGCTGAAGAGTCTAGAGTCCGTTGTAATCTCCGGGCGGGAATAAAGGTGTATGTTTCCTCCGATGCACTATCCGACCAAGTTTCGAGTCCGATACCGCTGCCGGGAGAGAGAGGGAGGATTGAGAAATATCCACCGGGATGAAGTGTTACCGCTTGAGATGATGTAACGTTACTCGATTGAGTGGAATTGCTGTCGGATTCCTTATACTCTACTGGGAAGGTGTGTGTGGTGACACCTTTATGCTCGTGGGGAACTATTGGTGACTTTCGTCGTCATCTCAATTCCGGAACCTGTAGTAAGTACTTTTGCATGTTCACTTTTCGTATGTTTGTGATTAGATTCTTATTGTCAAATGCGATAGTCATTCAAAGCAAACGTTGGACTTATTGCAAATAACAACAAAAAATTGTAAAGAGAAAGAAGTTTTTTTTGAAAGGTGGCGATGGCCAAGTAGTTTGTACATAAGAAAGGTAAAAGCTATGCGAAACAATCTCGTTAAGTCCCAACTATGCTAGTACTCATATATTTCAACTATCTCATCTCCTTGCCGTAGAAAGTGAGTAGATTGATCTTCGCCATTTGAATCTTGAATGCCGATAGTAGTCCGAAGGATGATTTGAAGAGACATAGTCGTACGCTTAAATCCCTAACTTTTGCCTAGACCGCCTTTCGGTTTTCACCACCGATACCTTTCTTGCCCAAGCCGCTTTTCGTGTTTTCGACTTGCCGGTGTACATGTTTTGTATATATCCTTAATTTTTGCCCGAACCTTTGGTTCGCCAGATGCCCTTATTTTTGCCTAGGCCACCGACCTAGCGGGTCTCTTTTACGCGTAGTATTTTTTGACTATGTCTCGCTCATGTGGTGTGGGAAGTCTTCACCATCCATGGTGCTAAGTATCATAGTTCACCGAAAATACTGCCTTGACTACAAACGGTCCCTCATAGGTGGGAGTCCATTTGCCCTCGATCACCTTGTGGAAGAATGATGCGCTGACTACTAGATCACCGACTTGGTAGACTCGGTGCTTGACCTTCTTGTTAAATGCTCGATCATTCGCTTCGATAACTGTCCATGGCGTATGGATGCGAGTCGCTTCTCATCAATCAAATTAATCCGTCAAGGCGAGTCTGACCCAATCGCTCGCCTAACTCGCTCCGGAGGACTCGTCGAGGGTATCTCGAACCTCGATGGGTAAGACGGCTTCCATACCGTGATACAAGAGAGAAGGGGTTGCCCTCTGATGTTCGTCAGAGTGCGATAACCATGAAGAGCAAATGGTAACATTTCATGCCAATCTTTGTAAGTCACCGCCATCTTCTCAGATAATCTTCTTAATGTTCTTGTTGGCGGCTTCCATCGCTACCATTCATCTTATATGGAGAAGAGTTGTGATGTTTGATCTTGAACCGCGTGCGTAGTTCGGTGATCATCTTATTGTTGAGATTGGAACCGTTATCCGTGATAATCCTTTCGGGAGTGCCATACCGATGATAAGATTATGTTTGATAAATCGAGCCACAACATTCTTGGTAACAGATGCGAACGAGGTCGCTTCTACCCACTTGGTGAAATAGTCAATTGCCACAAGGATGAAACGATGTCCATTGAAGTCAGGGCTTAATCTCTCCAATCATGTCAATGCCCCACATTGCGAAAGGCCACGGAGAAGTTAAAACATTCGAGGTATGGAGGTACACTTTGTCGGCATAGATCCGCATTTGTGACAAGATCGAGCGATGGTGACAATCGCCTTCCATGGTAGACCAATAGTAACTGTTTCAAAATCTTCTTAGCTATGTGTGTCCACCGGAGTACCAAATTCTGTAACTCTTCCATGATACGTATTGTCGCTTTTCCGGTCTACACAAGTAAGCACAAGTCGTGGTTGCGCTTGTATAAGATGTCGCTGTCGAGGAAGAATTTGATGCAAATCTTCTCATGAACTTTATCATTAATGATGCCCTCGCTGGATATTCCCGAGTCTCAAGATACCTTTTCACGCCAAAGTACCAAGGTTTCTCTCGCCAAGCTCACAACAATACGCCTGTTCGTCGAACCTCTCAATGATGATTCGGGGAGCCTCGTTGTCCCATCTAACCTTGAACATAGACGACATAGTAGCCAATGCGCCCGCCAACCGATTCTCTTCTCGTGGAATGTGATTGAAAGTGATCTCTTCAAAGTAAGGAATCAAACTCGTAACATGCTCGATATGGAATGAGATTCGGATGCTTCGATCCCACTCGCCTTAATCCGATCGATCACTAAAGTCGAGTCTCCATACACTTGTAAGAATTTGATTCTTAAGTCAATAGCAACTTTGATACCCATGATGCACGCCGACTCGCCATGTTGTTAGTGCAATCAAACATAATCTGCGGTGAAAGGAGTATGTCCGCTAGGGATGTAATGATGGCGCCAATGCCATTGCCAAGTGCGTTGAGGCTCCATCAAAGACCATAGTCCATCGGATCCTTGTTCGTGTCCTTCGTCTGGGCTTGGTTCTTACAATCAGAATTAGTAAAACATCTTCATCCGAAATTGAACTTCATAGATCGATAGTCATCTACGGCTTGATGAGCCAAATGATCGGCTACTACACTTTGATCGCTTTCGAGAAGTGTATCGATGTCATATTCGGTCAAGATCATTTGCCATCTTGCTATTCTTCCGAGAGAGCTGGTTTCTCAAAGATGTATTTTATCGGATCCATCTTAGAAATCAACAAGGTAGTGTGAGTCAACATATACCGCCTTAGTCGGCGAGCAGCCCAAGTTAAAGCGCTGCAAGTTTTCTCGAGCTGAGTATCTTGTTTCACCGGTAAACTTTTGCTAAGGTAGTATATTGCATGCTCTTTTCGACTGCACTCGCCATGTTGCCCCAACACACATCCCATTGAATTCTCTAACACCGTTAAGTACATGATAAGAGGTCTTCCTTCAGGCGGCATCGATAGAGGATTCGTAGGTACTCCTTGATTTTGTCAAAAGCGATCCGCAATCGCCATTCCATTCCACTACTTGATATTTCTTTAGTAACTTGAAGATTGGCTCACAAGTAGCGCTATGTGCAATGAATCGCAATGTAGTTCAATCGCCCAAGAAACCTCTCGACTTCCTTCTCGGCAAGGGAGTCGGCATCTCTTGAATAGCTTTAACCTTGGCGGATCAACCTCAATACCTCTTCCATCGACTACAAACCCTAGGAGTTTTCCGATCCGACTCAAAGGTGCACTTGTTGGGATTAAGTCTCATCTGACTTCTTCAACCTATCAAACAATTTCGCAAATGATCAAGATGTTCTTCTTCACCGTGATCGAGCTATCATATCGTCCGACGAGACCTCTATCTCGTGATGAATCATGTCATGAAATAATGTTACCATAGCATCGATAAGTGGCGCGCTTCAATCCGAACGGCATAACCTTGTAGCGTAAAGTGCCCCACCGTAACGAAAGTAGTCTTTTCCATGTCTTCAGGAGCCATTTTGATTTGATTGTAACCGGAGAAACCATCCATGAAGGAGAAAACCTTATGCTGAGCGGTATTGTCAACCAAAACATCAATATGAGGAAGTGGGAAATCGTCTTTCGGGCTCGCTTTGTTCGATCTCAATCCACACACATTCGTACTTTACCATCCTTCTTAGGCACGGGTACCACATTTGCAACCCATCGGGATAAGAGGTGACAGCTAAGAAACCAATTGAACTGCTTTCATAACTTCGCTTTGATTTTCTCTCGACATCTCGTGACGCATGCGATTTAACCTTCGCTTTCACCGAGAAAACCTTCTTTGTCGGCAATCGTGTACCACAATATCAATGTCTAAACCAGCATGTCTTCGTATGACCAAGCAAAACCTCAATATAGTCTCGTAGCATCCGAACCAACCTTTCTTTAACACTATTCTCAAGACCCGCCCCTATCTTGATCTCTTTCTGCCTTCGTCAAGCACTCAAATTCACAACCTCAACTTGCTCTTCGTGTGGTCAGATAACTCGCTTCTTGTTGTAGCATCGCAAGTTCTCCTGGCACTTCACAATCTTCCTCACTTTCGCTTCGGCTTGGTAGATCGGATTATCAAGTCATATTTAGCACTAGCATAGTCATATTAACGAGATTCGAGTGATTCTCGCAGGTATCACGGGTGTGTGTAAGAACACATAGCTTTTGAAGGTGATAAAGTAAAAGAAAGAAAACAAACAATTGAATGCAAAAGTCCAACGAATTTATTGAATGAAAATACGCAAACGATGATAAAACCCTCGAACGAGCCATGACGCCCGGCAAGGCACCAGGCTTTCAAAGTTTATTGTTCAAAACATAAAGAAATACGAAAAGCAAAACAAAACAAGAGCAATTACTCCCGCTAAAGGAGATTGGTATGACGCCTTCGTCTTCCAATTGCGAGCCCATGATCCGAGTTGGAAGATCCACTTGCTGATGTCGAAGCCGTTGTCGCTGCCTTCTATAGCATGGATTCCACTGCCGATGCGGAAAGGAAGTTGGCCGGCACGCTCGCGCGTCATCTTCTCGACCTTGATGGTGAAGCCTAAACCGCCTTGTCAAATTTGAAAGGAAGATTAGGAGCTGTCCCCAAATAGCACTACCTCCTTGTTCAACAGAGCTTGAGCATCTTTCACGAGGCCATCCTAGGTGGAGCTTGTGTAACTTCAGAGGACGGGGAGTCAACAAGCATGTCTCTGGTATTGTTTCAAAAGCTTGACAGGAGTCTCAAGAATTCACCCTCCATCTCGAGATAGCGGAATGACGTAGATGACCCATATACTCTTCTTCACCACATACCGTAACAACTTTCCCTTTCACCGGTACTTCAGCTGATGAAGTAGAGGTAATACCGCCCCATGTATCCAAGGGCGCCAAGTAGGCAAGAATAAGTCGGACGGTGTCCATGACAAAGAAAGTGGAGTCAAAAGTCCGGAACCGACTTTAACAGCAGAGTGAGCTCTCCAAGCACCGTGCGCTTAGAACCATCAAAAGCTCTCACGATAATGTCACCGGGTCTCGAACCAACCCTTCGACATCAAGTCGATCAAAAGCGCCTTCGGGATATTCAGCAGTAACCGGTATCCACCAAAACATGAGACAAGGTAGTGCCCTTGCATTCAATGGAGATGTGCAAGGCTTTGTTATGTTTCTTTCCTAAGGAGTCAAATCAAGATCGAGAAGCCTAGGCCGTTGTTGGCAGCCGTGCTAGCAATACAAACTTCGAATTGATCGCAGTAGTGTCTGCGGCACATGAGCATTCTTCGTAAACTTCACCAAGGCGTTAGCATGAGCCTCGGAGCATAAGAGCAGAGCAAGCATGGAGATCTTGACGGAGTCTCGTCCCAACTGCTCCACAACATTGTAGTCACTCTTCTTGATGATCTTCAATTTCTCCATTTCTTGCTTGGAGGTGTGTTCAAGAACTTCCTTTGGTACTTCGGTCGAGCAGTGATGAGTCACCGTTCTTTCCTCTAGCCGGGATATTGATTGAGTAGCGGAATGCGAGCTAGAGTCGCAGTGTCTTTGGAGAGAGATCTGAGAGAATACCCTTCCGGTTCGGGTCACCCATCGGATCCGGTGATGTTGTCAATGTCGAATAGAAACTTCAGAAGAAGATCTTCAATGGTCGAGGGTCTTGCTTGACGCCATGATAGTAAACATCACCCATAATTCCAAGGGATAGCCTTGTCGAGGAATATGGGACCGGTCCGGAGAAGTAATAATGAGAGGTGCCACCCTAGGCACGTGGATCGCAGAGGAAATCCTTATTATGTTAACATCAAGATAGTCTTCGGGAAATCGTCACCCCATCCGTCGCTTTAACATCTTCAATAGGAATCTTGTAACTATCGTGATGTGTACTTCACCATGTAATCATATTTTCCACTTGGCTGCCCCAAGGTATCCCACACGATGGTACAGCTGCTCGCATTGTCAATCTTCAACTTAGACATTTCTTCACACGCTCGCGTGGTTTCGTAAATAGTATCTCACTGTTGTCCATCATACATCGAACACGCCTTCTCAACCAAGCACAACCATCGTGTAGACGAGCACCAACGACAACTCTCTCGGCATCCCGGATTGACACCGCTTGCAACAAATTCTTCTTAACACCATCGAGGAATGGTCAAGTCATCTATGTTGAAAACATAAGTATCGCCACCAACAAAGATTGGAACTCTTGTCATGGTTAGGCATAGGCGCTGATCACATTCGAGTCTCAACAGAGGGTCAAACTCAATCGCTTAGCTTCAATCATATCGAATCTTGTTTTCGAGCCCAACAATTGTCGTTGTCGTGCCTCGGCTGTTGGAATGGTAAGCACACTTAGCATTAGGATTGTACTGAGAGGAAGTGTTGACATTTTGTGGAGGATCCTCAAGGTAATCACTGCTCAACATGTGTTGCAAGGCTTATGACAATGGCATGTTGATCTTCAGAACTCGCTTCGTGGCGCTGCTCGCCACGCTACTGTCTCACCGAGGTTGTGCCGATGTAGGATCGAGATCACAACCGCCCCGATTGAGCACGGTCGGTCTTGGCTCGGCTTTTCCGACCATACACGATTGGCTTCTTTCTTACCACCAAAAGATTTCTTCGCAGATTTGAAGATGACTCTATCTGAATCTTCCCACTTGATACCGCTTCAATGCGTCATCATCAATATCAACTCGGTGAATCCGGATGAAGAATTTCCAATCGATGATTGAAGAATGGGCCCGCTGTCCCCATGAACATATCAACCAACTCCCTATTGGACAAGGGTGGTTGAACTCACCGCTAAATCTCTCCACTTCGAGCATACCCTTGAACTTCTCGTCACGACCCATAGACATGCTTTGTAGTTGCATGCGAGTGGGTGTCAATTCAAGATTGTACTCATATTGTTCAGAAAGCATCACTAAGTCACCCAAGTACGGATACGGTCATTCTCTAGTCGATAGTACCATTCCAACCGAGTTCGAAAAACTCTTGAAAATAGTGCATCCACAACTTTCACATCGCGGGGGTTGATCTTCCGACATAGGACTTCAAATGCAGCTTAGGGCAAGACATGCCATCATATTTGGAAAAGTAGGAACTTTGAACTTGGGAGGAATCACCACACCAGAACAAGACTCAGTCATCAAAGTTCAGCCCGGACATCTTCGTGTTTTCCACAAGATTCGACGGTCTTCAAGTTGTTTGTACTTGTCATCTTCATCGAGTGTTGGCTATAATCGAGTGATCCTCTCCTCCTTTCTTTGGTTCACGCCGCCACCTTCATCACCCTTGGTACTCCCCGGTATGGACACTTCCTTCGAGAGCTCAACCGACCGACCACCTTAGGACCCCTTTGAAACGCTCTACCCATGTTGAGGAGACCAACAACCTTCTTCTTCTTGTTGATGAGCTTCTTCGATCTTCTTGCCTTGGACCAAGTTGGTAAACATCCTAAACCGAGCATTCCGAGCTCGAGATCTTTGACACTTGCTCAAGAGCCATTTCGCTAAAATAAATAGCGAGCAAATGAGAAAACCAATCTCCAATGTACCGTGATGCAATGTTATGATATGCTATGCGATGTTTATGCGAATGCAATGCAATGTTTTCAAGGACCTAAGAGATTTAAATTTGTTAAACAAGCAATGAACAAACATTTATTAGTACTTCTCATTATTTTTCTTTTTAAGTACAAGAGATAGTTCAAAGCAATAAAAGAAAACAAATAAATCCTAAAGCTCTAAGTCTCCCATGGGCGCCTCTTGGTGCCGATGTAGGCGTTGATGTTTCGCCTCGTGAAGTAGCTTGGTCAACTCTAGAACTTTCTTCTCACTTGCATAACACGAGCTTCAAAGGTATCCTCTCTTCTTTAATCAATCCAGGATCTCTTCAAGTCTTCAAAATCAGAGGCATGTCGATGGAGAACAAGATAGGTACGCCACCTATAGCAACAGTTCCATAATTACCGGTAGAACAGCGTGAATGGCATCATGAGGTTTTGAGCTCGAGCTCGCACCCATTTGAGGTAAGGTTCCCAAGGAATGGAGTTCGGTGCCCCAAAGTCTTGGTATCGCTTTCTTTACCATGCCCCAAGCATGTATAAACCTTCGTTGCAATTCGAGATCGTGATTGTAGTCGAACACAATATCTTGGAGAAGCATATCATGTGGACCATCTCTTCGAGCAAAACCAAACCGACGAGAGCTAGAGAAGGGTTGTAAGTAATACCTCCCTTATACCAAGTAGTGGTACATTAGGGAATTCTCCACAACGCCAATGAATGTGAAGTCCTTTGAGAGAAAAGGTTCCAACGGATATCCGAATGAGAGAGTGACATCAATCTTTGAGACCATCTCAACCTTTGTTCATTCTTCAAACGATGGAGGAAGGTGCGAAATAAACCACCTTGAAAGCAATGGTACACAACATGAGAGTTCCTTGTCGCTTGTAGTACGAGTGGGAGAGAATGCGAATGTCTCCAAGTAAGGTAGGCATCGGATTGGGTAAGAAACAACTTGATGGCATTGACATCTATGAATTGATCCGAGTTAGGAATAAAACCAAACCATAAATTAGCAAGGCCATAACGTTTCAAATGCATGGAAACTCATAACTTTGAGGAATTCTCGCTTTCTTGATTAAGAACTTGGAAAGTAAACCCTTAACTCCACTTCTAGTTTCCCAATTGGCTTCAATGTCCGAGCGCTTAAGATGTAAGGTCGATGCATGTCTTCGAACTTAGGACCTTTTCCAAACCGTGAATGGCATTTGGTCGAGAATAGGTACCCCAAGTAGCTTAGAGAACTCTTCCAAGGTAGGAACCAACCGATAACTGAAATGTAAAGCAATGGTGTTTCGGATCAAAGAACTGGAATAGGACATGCATCATATCTTCTTCAAAACCGAGATAACCAAATCAAGTAGATAACCATGTCTTTGATGAACCGAGCATGGTCGGAATTTCAAACCAATTCTTTGAGTTGAGAAGGATACCCATGAAGTTGATTCGGATAGTCTTTCTAGAAGCCATAATCCCTACAAAACAGAGCAAAGATAAATCCCTAGGTCCTTGAAATAGTTAGAAATGATATGCAATGCGAATGATGTCATGATGTCATGTTTAGCACACACACAATTCACACAATGAGCCTAGGTTAAGGCTTGCATGAGGTATAGGTGATTACCCCACCAAAAGTTTGAGTTGGTTCATCCCGTCCTATAATAGTAACCGGTTCTAGGAATCTCATATCACGATCTTTCTCGAGGCGCTTATTTCAATACGACGCCAAGTGGTCGATCGAAAATGTCCCAAAAGTCTCGATCTCAATGAGCGTAGCATCGAGTATCAACCAACCTCGGTCTACACCAAAGCCGCCATCTCACTACCTTCTAATGGCCAAGATGGGTCAATTAAGGTTCTAAAAGTTTAGTTAGCGCTGATGACACCACGCAGAAGCCAAATACTTTCTTCAACTTGGGAATGAAGAGTATCGGGCAACCAAAGTGTCACGCTAACGTAGCCATCATGTTGACCGTGTAGTTATACGCCTAACGGTCGCGATGATCTAATGCTACTTACCTAAAAGGAAACCCGATCCGGTGTAGGATCCCCAACAATATAATACCCAAGCAACCCTTAAAGATAAAGCATACAAGTCAAACAAAAGCAATAAAATTATCTAGAAATCCCTAAGGCAATTCTCTTTGGGTCTTATCCTCAGCAGAGTCGCCAGCTCGGATACGGTGAACTCGACTTTGTAGGATTTTTGTATCCAAATGTGCGGATAGCAAGAGTCGCCACCGACTTTTATTTTTATCCAATTAAGGGAAGGTAAAAGTAATGTAAAAGACCTTCGTTAGATTCGAGTTCGGAGAATGGTTATGAAAAGGGAAGGTATTAGCACCCTTTCCATCCGTAGTTATTCTACGGCTCTTAGTTGCTTTAGATAACTTTTAAAATTGCTTTCGTGTGTTTGACAAAGATGTTTTGAAAAGGCATTTCGCTTTGACTTTGTAATGACTCATGTAGGAGTGTATACAAAGTGTTCGGAAATGTTTTGTTTTGAAAAGAATTTGAACTTTGAAAAGTGTGTGGTGTGAAAAGCATTTGATAGAGCAAGCAACTAAGAGACTTATTTACCCACTCGTAATTGGTCGCTTTGTTGTACTTCTACATTCCTTTAGAATAGCGCTAGCCATACCATTAGTTAGTAGGTAGCTCCATTCGCTGGATGTAAGGGACATTCGAAGGGACATCGGATGGTCATAGAAGGCAACTTGTAGGAAGTATCCTAGCACATTCAAGGACTATCATCATTTTCGTAGGCGACAATCGAGGGTCAAGATCATGTATTCGGAGGCGACATCGTGGGTCTTATGATCTTTGTATCGGGACTATGATGATTTGTTTGGAAGGCAACGGTGCTAGAATACCTCACGCTCGAGGGACATGACCATTTTGAAAAGGCATCGAGAGAATTACCCTAAGGGTGCGTGTGTGAGAGTGTGTCAAATTCGATATTTTATCTTGAAATTAGTGTGAGCTATGTCCAATTATTATCTTGCCATACACGCCTAATTACTAGCAATTTATAGGTGCGGAAAGTAAAATGCGGAATGTAAAGTGCGGAAAGATAAATCCCACGCTATTACATGGCTTTGGGGCGATACATAATTTAAACTTGCGGAAAATAAAAGCCTAATTAAACTATTACAACCCATGAGCAATTACATTATTGGAAAAATAGAATGATAAAAAAAAACGTCCGAATCGGAGCAACTCGTGAAAGAATAAGAAAATCGGAAATATGATGAAATTGAAATAAGAGAAAATGTTAGAAAATGCCAATTTTAATATGAGAAAATTTATATGCTGGAAATAAGATAAATAAGCTATAATAATTTTTTGGAATTTTTAGATGCATTTAATAATTAAAACTAATTTATAATGATTTAAATGCTAAAATAAAATAAAATAAATATGCATGCAAAAGGTATTTTTTAATTTTATAAATTAAATAAAGGTTTTAGAAAATAATGTAAAAAGAAAAATGTTTTGGTAATTTTTAATGTATAAATAAAATATGAAAAGAATTAAAATTGAATGAAAATATTAAAATATAGAAAATAGAAAAATATGAAAAGTTTGAAAGCTTGGAAAAGAAACCAAACCGTCCGGAAAGGATCGAACCGAGGTCTTGGAGGAGTATCCCTGAATAGGAAGTGATTAACCACCACGCCATGTGCAAGCGCAGCATGGATCGAAGCGTGATGATGAGCAACACGCGTCGCCATCTGGAGAGGTCAATGCACAATCAGCACGGTGGGGTCCTAGCTGGATGAGAGAGCGAATCAGAAAGCTCCAATGCGCCACGCCATCCCTCGCCGGTCCAAGTGGAGTCAACGACGCCGGAGCCCTAGCTCCGGTCGTCTTCTCCGGCAACCTGAAAATCAAAACATGGAAAATACGACGGATAAATGGAAAAGGGGACCCTACCCCCCCTAAATCGGCCATGGCGAATCCAATGGTGGCATTGGTTTGGCTTAAAAATGGCTGTATCGTTCAGTTCGAAGAAGAAACACAAAACTGCCCTAACAATGGCATTTTGGATTTTACACGTCCAAGCTCACATGTAATGCATCTAATGCGTTCTAATGAACCTCCTGATCACGAATAAACACACAAAAGCAGTTAATAATGCATGATGAATACAAATCGAATTTGAAAAATCCAAACCGTGAGCGCTCAAGCACGCGATCCGGTGGTTCCGGCACAAGTGAGTGATGCTTTGTCTTGGAATCTCCCGAGTAATGGAATGGTTTTTGAGGTCGAATGGTTGGAATTAAACACTATTTTTCAAGAACCTTGAAAAATTGCAAGAGTTTGGGTGTGCTTTTAGGTTAGGGTTTCGCCCTTGTAATGGCCGCATTGCTTGGTATTTATAGGAGTTTTGGAAGAGAAAACAAGGAAAAAGATTGGAAATTGAATGTGCAAATATTTTCTTTGAAAATCAAATCAAATTTTGAAGAAAATATGATTTTCTCATCAATGCCATGGCTTGCAATGAATTTGGTAAATGGTGTGGGCTTTCTTGGACATTAAGAGAGATATAAATCCAACTTAATTGAAAAATAACTTAATTTTCATATTTTACATAATTTATTTTTGAATTAAATGTTGTAAAATTCAAATATAAACCATGAAAATAGAAAATCACCAATGCCAAGCTTTTATGGGTCAAAATAACATCATGAACAAGTTTGGATCAAAAGATTATAGGCCCATTTGGAAAATTTTGTATTTTGACCAAATGTCCTTTTGTGCAATCATTCAAAATCCCAACTTCTAATAGTGTATCTTGCTCAATTTTCCACATTTTTGAGTGTTCTTGGACTTTTTGGAAAGCTCTAAGAGTCCTCTAAACAATGTCTTTGGTCTCATCTCAATTGGAGTTACCATGCTCAATATATCTTCAAATCAAAAAGTTGACTTTTTGTTGACTTTGAAAATGACCTATAATGTTTTGAGCTATACCTCTCAAATGAAGCATTTTTTGGACATTCTTGTGAGACATGAAGTTGTAGAGAATTGAATTTCCTTCAAAACAAGAGGTGGTGGAAAAATTTCTGAGAAAGTATGAGAAAGTTATGATCAACAAAGTTCAGTTGACTTTTCATCTAGAAACCCTAATTTAGAAAGTTTGACTTTTGGGCAAATCTTGAGTTTTCTTGATGAATCATGATCAACCCTTGATCAAATGATGAATGTAACTTCAAAATGAGGATGTTGACCAAAATCAAGTTTTGACTGTATGTTGACCACAGCTTGACTTTTTGTCCAATACACCCGATTTTCAACCATCTGAACCATTGTCTGAGGAAACTTGACTTGTGAGGCTTGAAACTTGACATGGAGAATCTTTGAAGCATATGAGGAGGCATGAAGGCCATTGGAGATGTTGGAAATCCATCTTGACTTGAGAGATACCAAACCCTAGTTTGGGTTGATTGTCTAGGAGAGAGTTTGTCTGATCAACTCTTGAGGAATCCTTGAGTATGGATGTATGAAATCTCTTGAGTAGATGGAGGGCAAATTTTGGGGTATGACAGGGGAGAGTTTCTTTGTACGAAGCCCAAGAGAAGGCTGACCCATGCTGGGGATGAGTTATCTTGTATGAAGCCCAAGCGGAGGCTAAACTCTGTTGGAGATAAAATATCTTGTATGAAGCCCAAGCGGAGGCTAACTCATGCTGGTGATGAATTGTCTTGTATAAAGCCCAAGCGGAGGCTAAACTCTGGGAACCTATTGATTAGTCTAATTGTTATGTTATAACTAGACAGTTTGTATAAACAGGTGTGTGTGTGTGTGTGATATGTATTCACAGGAGTTTATGAAGGAAATATAGACAATGCTTGATGTTTATTTACAGCAGTTTATGAAATATAAACAAGTGTCTGTGAACGAACGTTTGAAACGAGCGTAACTTGATTATTTACAAGTTTGAACTGGAAAAAAAGAAAATGTACACCAACGAGTTTTTATGTACAGACAAAGATGGATGTACATAGGAGGGTTGGGACTTACACTGTAAGAGAGGCCCATTGATTTGAAAGTAGTTTCACAGGGAATAATGCTCCTTTCAATACCAATGGTTTTCAATGTACAGATGAAATAGAAATGATTGATCAAAGTTTATCTGTAAAAAGTATTTTTCAAAAGAAAGAGTATCTGTAGTATGTACAGATAAAAAGTTTTGAAAAGGAAGTATCTGTGTTACGTACTAATAACAAGTTTGTTTTTGAAATATCTGTGTTATGTACAGATGAAAGTTTGTAAAAAGTATTTGACAAAAGTTTGATATGTACAAATAAATATTATGTACATAAAGAATGTTATGGGACTTACACCGTGATGGAGGCCCATTGATTTGAAAGTAGTTTCACAGGGAATAATGCTCCTTTCAATATCAATGGAATGCAGTGTAGAATGCAAACAAACGGAAGAAGTTTGTCCGTATTATGTACAGGTAAAAAGATATGTACATAAAAGAATGTTTTTGTTATGTACAAGGAAAAATGTATGTACATAAAAGAATTGGGACTTACACCGTAAGGGAGGCCCATTGATTAAAAAGAGATTTCACAGGGAATTCTATCTTTAGAACCAATGGATTCGGTGTATAGACAAACGAATGAAAACAAACGAAAGAAATTTGTTTATGTTTGAATATTGACAATGATGATTTGAATATGTACAAGTAAAGCTAAATATGTACATAAAGGATTGGGACTTACACCATAAGGGTGGCCCATGATCGATCGAGAAATTCGAGAAGAAACAAATTCAGTTTTATCGCTTTGAATTGGATCGATTATGGTAAAAGATGCAAGTTTTGATGAAAAAAAGTTTTAAAGAATGATTTTGAAAATGTTTTGAAATGTTAATTTTGATTTATGAAAAGTTTTGAAAAGAATCGGAAGTCGAAAACTTGAAAAATTCATCCTTTAAGGAGGTTTGAAAAGCGCAACGTCTGCTGCTCGATTAAAATTTAATCGATGAAAGTTTTTGGATTTTTGACATAATCATAAAATATATATATTAAATGACAAGTGTGCAAAAAATCATCTCAAAATGAGAAGTTTTGATTGGTTAAAAAAATTGTTGAAGTTTGATAAAAAAACATGAAAATATTGAAGAGTTTGTGAAAAAGGATAAAAAAGAATGGTCTTGCTGGGTTTTGAAACCATGACCTTTGGGTGGGGTACGTGGCAGAAAGCCTTAAGACCAAGCAAGCAACCAACTGAGCCAAACGCGCTGAGTGTTAGTGGACCAGGACACGCGTTAGAAAAGGATTGGAAATTTTAAATATTTGAAAAATAAAGAACAGATGAAGAACGCGCGCATCATGTTTTTCGTGTTTTGATTTCCAGAAATTTAAATCCTAGCTAGAATCTTCATTTCTTAACCAAATTAAGTGAAACAAACATCAATCTTGATCGGTTTTTCATCACGAATACAAAGGTGATTGTTAATTTTATTTATATTAAGCCCAGAACGTTTTGGTTTCGAAGAACACTCATGAACCCTAATCTGAGAAACTCAAATTAAATGATGTATACTTGATGATTTTGTCAATTGTTTTAGGGTTAATATTCGTGATAGGTGCAGAAAACAATTGGCCAAGAGTTTTTTCCAATTGGAGCACAAAACCAAGGAGTTTGAAGTTCAGTCATATACCTGTTGAAGCTGAGATTGATTTATGTTCTATAGCACTTCCAGTTGTGTTTTCTTGATCTTTAGAGCAGCAGCGGCATGTATGGATCGTGTATGAACGGTCTGCACATCATGAGCATGCTTGAATGTCTCTGACCAAGTCGACCTGCATAAAGCTCAAATGCAAACTGGAAATCGGGGTTAAAGCAGTTACAGCTTGTTGTTCATGGTCTGGATCACATACATGATGTATGGTGATGATGTTCAAAGGGTTAGAACTCAAGTTGCTTACACCAAACTTAAAATCCGATGGCTATGGCAGTTTTGAAAGCTATGGATCATGAAAGATGAAAACTGGTTTTTAATGCTTCTTGGATTGATTTTAGTTTTCAAACATGTTCCATATTGATCATTAGATGTATTAGACACCAAATTTTATCATAACTTTCAATGATTTTGAAAATTGCAAGAATCCTCCAATTTGCACTATGTTTTGTCAATTTTGAGAAAATGGAGAGAAAGCATGTTTTTGTGGAATTTTCTTGGTGTTGATTGAAGCTTGAAACATGATCCTTTTATAGGCAAGAGTTCTGAAAAGGTTAGGCAAGGAAGTACAAGCCATTTGGTGAATCAAAGCTTGCTTAAGGGGCAAGAATGGTATTTGCCACAAAAGGAAGCTTCCTTTTTTCACCATGTGCTATATTTTTACAATTTGATCCAATCCTCTCAATTATCACCTCTCATTGATATTTATCAGTTCATCTATCCACTTGGCAAGGTTGGATTGCTTCTAAATGAAGAAAACTAAGAAATGACCTATAATTTGATGTTTGAACTTTGAAAATCAAGTTTCATGGAGCCTTTTGTTTCAATTTCAAAAGTGTATCTAGACTCCATGGATTTTGAAGTTCTTGGACATTTTGGAAATATTTTTCCATGATCTACAACTTTCATGTTTTGAGTTTTTTTCAAATTCCAATTGGAACTAGGTGAAAAAATGGCTTGAAGTTTGGAAAAAATGTGAAATTTCAACACTTAGAAATTTTTCTAAGTTATAGAAATTTTGACTTTTTGTTGACTTTTCCAAATTCTTTGATTTTTTATGATCATGATGGATCATTTGAAGTATTTTAATGATGGAAAAAGTTTTGTTTTGAAAAATTTGACCAAAAGTCAAAGTTTGACTTTTCTGTGCAGATGAAATTTCATCAGATGCGTCTGAAAACAACTGATGAATTCTGTGAACCTCTGTGATGTTTTGAATCCAGAAATTAGGTCAAGACGTTGTATCTAAGATATAATGACCAATCTCTATCCAAAAAAGTCAATCACTGCTCAAAAAGTCAGAGAATGCCTATGCTCGACCAAAACCCTAATTGGTCGATCCTCGATTGATTAGTGATGAAAATGGATATCTGAGGATTGAAGGCTGATGATTTGATCAAGATAGATCAAATAGAGTGAGAAAATCTCAAACCCTAATTGGTTAGCACTTGAATCAGATGAAAATCTGATGAAACCCTAGTTTTGACCTGTGAATGCTATACCCGATTAATGCTGTCTGAGCTGTTAGTTATGCAGATGATGCAAATGTAAGGTGGTATATTAGGTCAAAATTTGGGGTATGACAGATGCCCCTATTTAAGTTTCTTTAACCTGAGAGATGAAGATGAATATCTTTGTTTTGATAGGTGTAAAGATACTTAAATATCAGAATACGCAAAATTTGGACCTAAGATACCAAAAAATGCGGATGATGCAAAAATGATTGCAAAAAGTGTTACCCTAAAGGATATCAAAGAAATGACACAATAAAGGGAAATTTGTGAATACGTCCCTGTTGGGGAAAGAATGATTCACAGAATACGGGAATGTTTGTTTCGTTTCGGAAACAAAAAGATTACCTTCTGTTAGCCTTGTGACAATGTTTAAGGTAAGTGAAAATGATATTACCAATTATCATCCTTGTGATAGTTTATGGTAATGAATGTTGAAGATGTTACCAATTATCAGCGAAGTGATAACTATAACAAGGTAACTCTTTTGAGAAAAATTTATTGAATATTCAGCTTTGTGAATAACAGACAGTAGTGGAAACAGCACTGGAATGAGTTTTAAAGATATTACCAATTATCAGCATAGTGATAACTATAACAAGGTAAATTCTTTTTCTAAGAAAATTTGCTGTGTATTCAGCTTTGTGAATAACAGACAATGAAAGAAACAGAACTCAAAAATGAGTTTCTATTTTTTTTGGACACAATCTTGCCAAGGATCTTTTCTTTCGAGAAGATGCGGGCATTTTTGATCAGCAGACACAAGTTTTCTTTTTTTGACAGAAAGACAAACTGCTGAAGGATTTCTCATACAGTCATGACTTGATCGTGTTGAGAAGAACAAACCCTTTATGACGAGTTTTAAGAATGAAAATAAGCGGCTCAAAAAATGAGACTATTGCTTATTGTTTTGTTGGTTAGAGACGAGGTTCTATTCAGGAATGAATTGAAAAGAAACAGTCAATCAAGACATTGTTGTAAACGAGGAATGACCTCAACGAGGTAATGTGGTGAAGAGAGAAAAATGTATTTCTCTGCTTGGGAATACTCACGAGGAAAACAAATGCGTGAACTTTCTCGCTTGGAGAGAATCATTGAATATGATATACCATATGAGTATATATAACCAGTGATTTGGAAGCAAACATTTTGAGAGATGCAAAATGCAAATGAATGATGCTATTATGTATGAATGTCATGAATGTTATATGCAAGCTAACAATACTTTGACAAAGACACTAAAGAGAGTATTTGGGAAAATGACCGCCACATTCGAACAACATCGAGAATTGCAAAGAATGGTGCGTATGTTCATCGATGAAGAATTTGAGTTGCATACTTTAAACTTTCTGAGAAAGGTATTTCATGGGCAACTTGGTTGGGGATTCTTTTTGGATAAGAATACCGTCCTTTGATGATTTCTGCTGAGGAGAAGACTGCCGTAGCAGTTGTTGACTCCACTGGGGATCGAAACACTCTTGGAGAAACGGTTTGAAGTTATTTCCGTGTCCATAGTTTCAAAGGAGAATTTTGCTTTTGTTTCAAAATTTTGAAGTAAAAATTCATTTAAAACATTTTAGTTTCAAAAAGTGATTTTCACCATAAAAGCGTTATTTTGCAAAACAAAATAAAGTAGGAATTGCAAACAAAAGCACAAGGCGCAAATTTATTGATAGAATGGTAATCAGCCAAATGCGTGATTCCATGGACTATTTACAAAAGTTGGAAATGATAATTTATTGGGAAAAGGCTACATTGAAAGCAAATAACCACTACTATCCCTAACAACTTTGAATTCCAACTGCGCTTGTTGCTTCAGAAGAGTTGATTGAAGATCCGTTGATGGAAGATTCTTCATGTGGACAAAATACGATCGATCGCTACTTTGTCATTTTGTATCCTTGTTTTTGCCTAGATCGCTTTTCGTGTTTTCGATCTATCGATAATTTCGCTATTGTCTCTAATTTTGCCCGGATCGCCTTTTCAAGTTTTCAATCCACCGAGACGCTTTTTGCCTAAGCCGCCTTTTCGGTTTTCGACTTACCGAGTGTTTCTTTTTTTAGACAAAGTATTTTTTGATCTCACAAGATTCGCTGGATACGGGAGTTCATCACCGTCCATGGTTGTGAGAGTCATAGCACCGCCGAGAAGCTTCTTTGACGATGTATGGGCCTTCGTAGTTAGGAGTCCACTTGCCCCTAGAATCTGCTTTGAAAAGACGTAATCTTTTAAGCTCGAGGTCGCCTTCCTAATTCACGAGGTCGGACCTTTTGTCGAAAGCTTTCTTCATCCTTCTTTGATAGAGTTGTCCGCGACACGAGCGCCAGCGCTTTTCTTCAATTAAGTTCAGTTGGTCGTATCGCTTTGACACCATTCGGCCTCGATAACTTAGTTTCCATGAGAACTCATTGATGGAATCTCAACTTCTACGGGAGCACCGCCCATGCCGTATACTAGAGAAAAGGAGTTGCCCTGCTGAAGTGCGATCGAGGTACGATACCCATGCAGCAAATGGCGATTTCGCGCCTTTGTAAGTGATGACCATTTTCCGGACGATCTTTTGATGTTCTTGTTGGTCGCTTCAACGGCACCGCTCATCTTTGGCCGGTAAGGAGACGAGTTATGATGCTCGATCTTGAACTCCTCACACGCTCTTTCATCATTTTGTTGTTCAAGTTAGATCCATTGTCTCGTAATGATCTTACTTGGAACTCCATATCGGCAAATGAGGTTGTTCTTGATGAACCTCACAACCACTTGTCTAGTAACGCTGGCGAGGATGTCACCCATTTGGTGAAGTAATCAATAGCCACTAGAATGAAGCGATGTCCGTTGGACGCTTGGTTCAATCATTCCAATCATGTCAATGCCCCACATGGAGAAAGGCCACGAGAGGAGAGAACGTTGAGTAGAGTCGGAGGCACATGGATCTTATCTGCGTAGATCCGACACTTGTGACATCTTTTGACGTGTTTACAGAATCGGATTCCATTGTTATCCAATAGTATCCTCGCTTCTCAAGATTTTTCTAGACATTGCATGCCCATTTGAATGGGTTCAAAGGACCCTTCATGCACTTCATGGATGATTGTGTTCCGCTTGTCTGTCGACGATCGATCCGAGGACCATATCAAAGTTTCTTTTGTATAGCACATCTCCGTTCAAGAAGAAATTCCTAGAAAGCCTCCTCAGAGTTTTCTTATCTTTGTACGGTGCCCCAAGCGGGTACTCTCGTGTTTGAAGGAAACGTTTGATGTCGTGAAACCACGGTTTATCATCGAAGACTACTTCTGTTGTAAACACATATGCAGGTCTTTCAAGACGTCTGATGCGAATTCTGGGCATATCATTCCAATCGTTGACTTTGAACATGGAAGATAGAGTAGCCAAGGCCTCGCCATCCGTTTTGATCTCGAGGATATGATGCGCTCACTTTGTTGAAGAAAGTCAACAACCGTCTCGCATAATCCCTATAAGGAATTAGACCAAGATGATGAGTTTCATACTTGTCTTTGATTTGATTGATCACAAGGGCTGAATCTCCATATATGTCAAGGATCTTGATCCTCAAGTCGATGGCTTCTTCGATACCCATGATGCAAGCTTCATATTCTGCTATGTTGTTGGTGCAATCAAATAGCAATCGGGCGGAAAACGGGATATGAGAACCCTCGGGAGTAATGATGACTGCCCCAATTCCATTACCAAAAACATTCACGGCTCCATCGAAGACTAAACCCTATCTCGATTCTGGATCTCGTCCTTCTCCGAGTAGCGGTTCGTCGCAATCTTTCATCTTCAAGTACATAACATCCTCGTCTGGGAAATCAAACTTGAGAGATTGGTATTCGTCGAGCGGCTGATAAGCCAAGTGATCAGCGAGAATGCTTCCTTTAACCGCTTTCTGAGCGCGGTATTGGATGTCATATTTAGATAGTAGCATTTGCCATCGAGCAATTCTCCCGGTTAAGGCAGGCTTCTCAAAGACGTACTTGATCGGATCCATTTTGGAGATTAACCAAGTCGTGTGATTGATCATGTACTGGTGTGATACGGTGAACTGACTTTTGTAGGATTTTTGTATCCAAATGTGCGGATAGCAAGAGTCGCCACCGACTTTTATTTTTATCCAATTAATGGGAAGGTAAAAGTACAGAAAAAGACCTTCGTTAGATTCTGAGTACGGGAGAAGGTTATGAAAAGGGAAGGTATTAGCACCCGTTTCCATCCGCAGTTTATTCTACGGGCTCTTAGTTGCTCTTAGATAACTTTTTAAAATTGCTTTATGTGTGTTTGAAAGAAATGTTTTGAAAAGGCATTTCGCTTTGACTTTGTAATGACTCATGTAGGAGTGTATACAAAGTGTTCGGAAATGTTTGTTTTTGAAAAGAGTTTGAACTTTGGAAAAAAAGTGTGTGGTGTGAAAAGCATTTGGTTTAGAGCAAGCAACTAAAAGACTTATTTACCCACTCAGAATTGGTCGTTTTCGTACTTCTACGTTCCTTTAGAATAGCGCTATCCATACCATTAGTTAGTAGGTAGCTCCATTCGTTGGATGTATGCGGACATTCTGGGACATCGGATGGTCATCAAGGCAACTTAGGAAGTATCCTAGCACATCCAAGGACTATCATCATTTTTTCGTAGGCTACAATCGAGGGTCAAGATCATGTATTCGGAGGCGACGCCGTGGGTCTTATGATCTTTGTATCAAGGGACTATGATGATTTTTCAGAGGCAACTAGAATACCCCACGCTCGAGGACATGACCATTTTGAATTGAAGGCAACGAGAGAGAATTACCCTAAAGGGTGCGTGTGTGAGATAAGTGTGTTGAATTCATAATATATTATCTTGAGAATTAGTGGGCTAAGTTAATTTTAGTCTTGCCATACACTCCTAATTACTAGCAATTGATGGGGTGCGGAAATTAAAATGCGGAATGTAAAAGCGGAAATGTAAAGGTGCGGAAAGTAAAAACCTACGCTATTACATGGCTTTGGGGCAGATACATAATTTAGAAATGCGGAAAATAAAATCCTAATTAAAACTATTACAACCCATATGCAATTACATTATTGAAAAAATAAAATAAAGACGGAAGAATCGTCTGAATCGGATGAACCTGTGAAACAAACGAGAAATCGGAAAATATGATGAAATCGAAATAAGAGAAAATGTTAGAAAAAATGCAATTTTTTATATGAGAAAATTAATATATGCTGGAAATAATATAAACAAGCTACAATATTTTTTTGGGATTTTTTAAATGTATTTTAGTAATTAAAAACTAATTTACAATGATTTAAATGCTAAAATAAAAATAAAAATAAATATGCATGCAAAAATATATTTTTTAATTTATAAAATTAAATAAACATTTTCAGAATATAAATGTAAAAAGAAAATATTTTTTGGTAATTTTTTTAATGCAGAAATAAAATGTGTAAAGAAATTAAAATAAATGGAAAATATTAAAATAAAAGAAAATATGAAAATATGTTAGAAAATATAAGTTTGTGAAAGAAAAAGGCAAAACCAGGTCCCCGGCTGGCTCAAACCGGTGTCCTGGAGTTGAAACTTTGAGGTCCAATGCCTTTGCCATCTGAGCTAGCGTGCATCCGTGTTTGGAATTTGAAAACAGAGTGAATATAAGAGTGAAACGTATCATGGATATTTGAATTCAAATCGGGTCAGCACGCGGGCCCCAGTTGTTTTTGAACGGACGAATCATAGCAAGCCATTGTGCCACGCTGCGTCAACCTCGACGCCGAGTCCACACCGAGCTAGCTCCGGCCATCGCCTCCGATTGCCCATCAACTTGGAAACTCAAAATGCATCAATCGAAACGAAACAAAAGCCCGATCGACTAAATCGGACCTTAACACGATGGTGAGGTCCTCTTGCCCGAATCGCCTCGATTTTGAGTTTCAAACTCACAACCTTAAAAACCTAACAATGGTGGCTTGGGTTTTTACGGAAAGTCACACGTGATGCATCAAATACACTCCACTGAATGTCCTGAACTCAAAGAAACTCATGAAAATAATTAGCAATGCATGTAATATGGAAATCGAAATTGATAAAAGTGACAAACCGGTGAGGGTTGGAGGGCTTGATTCGGGAGGAGTTGGCTTGATGCAAGGGATGCTTTGGACTCCTGGAGACCTCAGAAGAGGATCGGATGGCTGGAAGGCTGGGAATGGCTGGATCTGGAAATTCGATTTTCAAGAATTCTTGGAAAAATTTGACAACATAAGGACTCTCTCTTGGGCTAGGGTTTTTTGTCCTTGGTTTGTACAGAATGCTGGCAATTTATAGAAGAAGTTCGATGGCAAAGAGTGGAAAAAATTGCTCCATCAATGTGCAAATATTTTCTCTTAAAAACAAATCAAATATTTGAAAAATATTGATTTTCTCATGAATGCCATGGCTTGCACGAATTTGGTAAGTGTATTGGGCTTTCTTGGTCATTAAGAAAGATATAACTCCAACTTATTTGAAAAAATAACTTAATTTTCATATTTTAAATAATTTATTTTTGAATTAAATGTTATAAAATTCAAATATAAATCATAAAAATAGAAAATTACCAATGCCAAACATTTATGGGTCAAAAATTATGTCATGAACAAGTTTGGATCAAAAGGTTATAGGCCCATTTGGAAAATTTTGCATTTTGACCAAATGTCCTTTTGCAATCATCCAAAATCGCCCAACTTCGAATGGTGTATCTTGCTCAATTTTCCACATTTTGAGTGTTCTTGGACTTTTTGGAAAGCTCTAAGAGTCCTCTAAACAATGTCTTTGGTTTAATCTCAATTGGAGTTACCATGCTCAATATATCTTCAAAACAAAAAGTTGACTTTTTGTTGACTTTGAAAATGACCTGTAATGTTTTGAGCTATACCTCTCAAATGAAGCATTTTTGGACATTCTTGTGAGACATGAAGTTGTAGAGAATTGAATTTACTTCAAAATGAGCTTTGTGGAAAATTTCGAGAAAGTATGAGAAAGTTATGATCACCAAAGTTCATTGACTTTTCACCTAGAAACCCTAATTTAGAAAGTTTGACTTTGAGCAAATCTTGAGTTTTCTTGATAAATCATGATCAACCCTTGATCAAATTATGAATGTAACTTCAAAATGAGGATGTTGACCAAAATCGAAATTTTGACTGTATGTTGACCAGTTGACTTTTTGTCCAATACACCGATTTTCAATCATCCGAGCAATTTCGAGGAAACTTGACTCAGGAAGCTTGAAACTTGACATGGAGAATCTTTAAGCATATGAGGAGGCATGAAGACCCTTGGAGATGTTGGAAATTCATCTGGACTTGAGAGATATCAAACCCTAGTTTGGGTTGATTGTCTAGGAGAGAGTTTGTCTGATCAACTCTTGAGGAATCCTTGAGTAGGGATGTATGAAATCTCTTGAATAGATGGAGGGCAAATTTTGGGGTATGACAGCTGCCCATGTTCAATCTTCTTATACTGGAAGGTTAGATTGACATGCTTGTCTTTCGTGACCTGGAGGTAGAAGGTGATTGAACACTCGAGTACACCTGAAAATTTGCACTCGCGGTTGGTTGATGATGCGGGAACGGGCTTACAGATGCCGTTTGGAGAAGCTGGGGAATGAGTCGCACGCTAGACTCGAGATTATTGATAGGAGAACCGTTGGGGAGTGAGCCGTACGCTAGGCTCTGTAGATGTTCCTGGAACGGAGAGGAGATGGGCTTAAGATGCCATCCGAAGGGAGTCGTACGTTAGACTTCGTGTTCACTTTGAATGAGGTTATTGGTTTGTATTGATTTTTAACCATATATGCAAAGATTCTCGAAGTGAAGCAATCGTTGACAAGCAATGGAGATGGCTTAAGATGCCATCCAAGGCAACTGAGTCGCACGCTAGACCAGAAGGTTGCTGATAATAAGGATCGAATAAATCTTCGCGGCTGACACTCGAGGAGATCAGAGTTGGCAAGAACGTGGATAGCTTCCCTTGTGCATCGGGTGTCGATCCATTGCCCGTTATCGGAGGATAACCGAGGCTGTCTTTCGTATAGTTTTCCGCCGATTCGGGCTTAATCCTCGACCGTCGAGGACAACCAAGGGCGGTCTTTCGATAGTTTTCCGCCGATTCGGGCTTAATCATGGACCTGCTTATGCCGTAAGTGATCACACTGCTTTGGAAAAACAAGAGAACTTTGATAGAATATTTGTTAGTTTTATGCAAAGTATGATGCATGACAATGTGTATGAATGACATATGCATGAATTATGACTTTATGAGTAATGTATGAATGATAAATGTTGTGATATTTCAAAACATATCCATCTTGAAGAAGATGCGGATGTTCTGTTTGAAGATTCCTGACTTCTGCTTGGGGAATTGAGTAGGTGAGAACCCCGCTTTGGAAGAGAAAGGAAGATATCCTGGATTCCTCCGATGCATTATCTGACCAAGTCTTGGGTCTAGATATTGTTGAGGAAAGTAGAGATTGAGAAACTCGTTGTTGGAGATCTCATATATAGACCCTGCTGAGGAGAATCTAGGAGGCAACCGTTGGGAACCTTGCATGTAGATCCCACGAGGAAATTTAGGAGGCGCCTGCCGGGATTCGAAAGTGATCTCGCTGAGAGCATTTGATAGTTGCCGGAGACCGGTTGAAGAGTCGAGCCCGCGTAACCACCGGGCCGGGAGGAAGATGTAATTTTCCTCCGATGCACTATCTGACCAAGTTTCGTCCGAATACCGGGGAGGGAAAGGATCGAGAAATACCGGGATAAATACCGATCGGGGTGAAGTGTTACCGCTGAGGTCGATGTAACATCGCTGAGTGGAATTGCCGCCGTGGATTCCCTTGCTCGCCGGAAGTTGTGTTGTGAGTGACAGCTTTGTGGGGATCTCGCTCTATGGGGAACTGTATTGGTGACTTTCGTCGTCATCTCAATTCCTGGAGCCTGTAGTAAGCGCTTTTGTATGTTCACTTTTCGTATGTTTGCAAAGAGATTTTATCGTCAAATGCGTATAATCATTCAAAGCGAACATTGGACTTTACGCAAACAACAATAGTAAAAAATTGTAAAGAGAAAGAACTCGTATTTATTTGAAATGTGGCGTATGGCCAAGTAGTTTTGTACACAGGAAAGGTAAAAAGCTATGCGGAAACAATCTCGTTAGGTTTCAACTATGCTAGTACTCATATATTTCAACTATCTCATCTCCTTGATGTCAGTAGAAAGTGAGTGAATTGATCTTCGCCATTTGAATCTTGAATGCAGATAGTAGTCTGGAAGTAGGTGATCTGGAAGAGACATAGTCGTACGCTTGAATCCCTAACTTTTGCCTAGACCGCCCTTTCGGTTTTCACCACCGATACCCTTTTGCCCAAGCCGCCTTTTCGTGTTTTCGACTTGCCGGTGTACATGTTTTGTATATATCCTTAATTTTTGCCCAACCCTTTGGTTCGCCAGATGCCCTTATTTTTGCCTAGGCCAATCGACCTAGCGGTCTCTTTTATGCGTAGTATTTTTGACTATGTCTGTCACTGGTGGTGGGAAGTCTTCACCATCCATGGTGCTAAGTATCATAGTCTACCGAAAATACTGCTCTTGACTACAAACGGTCCCTCGTAGGTGGGAGTCCATTTGCCCCGATCACCTTGTGGAAGAATGATGCGCTGACTACTAGATCACCGACTTGGTAGACTCGGTGTTGACCTTCTTGTTAAATGCTCGATCATTTGTTTCGATAGATCTGTCCATGGCAAATGGACGCGAGTCGCTCATCAATCAAGTTAACCGTCAAGGCGAGTCTCGACCCAATCGCCTTCGCCTAACTCGCCTCCGAGGACTCGTGAGGTATCCGAACCTCGATGGGTAAGACGACTTCCATACCGATACAGAGAGAAGGGGTTGCCCCGCTGATGTTCGTGGTTGTAGTGCGATAACCATGAAGAGCAAATGGTAACATTTCATGCCAATCCTTGTAAGTCACCGTCATTTTCTCAGATAATCTTCTTAATGTTCTTGTTGGCGACTTCCACCGCGCCATTCATCTTAGGCCGATAAGGAGAAGAATTGTGATGCTTGATCTTGAATCGCGGCAGAGTTCGGTGATCATCTTGTTGTTGAGATTGGAACCGTTATCCGTGATAATCCTTTCGGGGTGCCATACCGATGATAAGATTATGCTTGATGAATCGAGCCACAACATTCTTGGTAATGATGTAACGAGGTCGCTTCACCCACTTGGTAAAGTAATCAATTGCCACAAGGATGAAACGATGTCCATTGGAAGTCGGCTTAGTTTCTCCAATCATGTCAATGCCCCACATTGCAAAAGGCCAAGGAGAAGTTAAAACATTCGTGAGGTACCGAGGTACGTGTACTTTGTCGGCATAACCGCACTTGTGACAAGATCGAGCATAGCGGTGACAATCGCCTTCCATGGTGGACCAATAGTAACCGTTCTCAAAATCTTCTTAGCCATGGTGTGTCCACCGAGTGGGTACCAAATGCGCCTTCGTAACTCTTCCATGATACGCATTGCCGCTTTCCGGTCTACATACGAGTAAGCACAAGTCGTGGTTGCGCTTGTATAGATACCATTGCCGAGGAAGAATTTGATGCAAATCTTCTCATGAACTTTTATCATTAATGATGCCTGCTGGATATTCCCGAGTCTCAAGATACCTCTTCACGCCGAATACCAAGGTTCCTCTCGCATCAAGCTCATAACAATACCGTTCACAAACTTCTCAATGATGATCCGAGGAGCCTCGTTGTCCCATCTAACCTTGAACATGGATGACATAGTAGCCAATGCGCCGCTAACCGATTCTCTTCTCGTGGAATATGATGAAAGTAATCTCTTCAAGTAGGGATCAAACTCGTAACATGCCTCGATATGGAATGAGATTCGATGCTTCTATCCCACTCGCCTTTTATCTCGAATGATCACTAAAGTCGAGTCTCCATACACTTGTAAGAACTTGATTCTAAGTCAATAGCGCTTTAATACCCATGATGCACGCCTTCATATTCGCCATGTTGTTGGTGCAATCAACAAAGTCCGCGGTGAAAGGTGTATGCCCACCGTAGGGATGTAATGATGGCGCCAATGCCATTGCTAAGCGTTGAGGCTCCATCAAAGACCATAGTCCATCGGGATCCTTGTTCGTGTCCTTCGTCTGGCCCCGGTTCTTCGCAATCGAATTAGTAAAACATCTTCGTCGGGAATTCGAATCGCATAGACCGATAGTCATCTACGGCTTGATGAGCCAAATGATCGGCTACCACACCCTTTGATCGCTTTCGAGAAGTATACGGATGTCATATTCAACAAGATCATTTGCCATCTTGCTATTCTTCCGAGGGAGCTGGTTTCTCAAATATGTATTTTATCGGATCCATCTTGAAATCAACAAGGTAGTATGAGTCAACATATACCGCCTTAGTCGGCGAAAGCAGCCAGTTAAAGCTGCAAGTAAGTTTCTCGAGCTGTGAGTATCTTGTTTCACAATCGGTAAACTTTTGCTAAGGTAGTATATTGCATGCTCTTTCGACTGCACTGCCATGTTGCCCCAACACACACCCCATTGAATTCTCTAACATCGTTATACATGATAAGAGGTCTTCCTTCTCGGCGTGCATCGGATGTGAGGATTCTCAGAGGTACCCTTGATTTTGTCAAAAGCGATCCGCAATCGCGCTCCATTCTACCACTTGATCTTCTTTAGTAACTTGAAGATTGGGTCACAAGTAGCGCTATGTGCAATGAATCGCAATGTAGTTCAATCGGCCCAAGAAACCTCTCGACTTCCTTCTACGGGAGTTGGCATCTCTGAATGGCTTTAACCTTGGCGGTCAACCTCAATACCTTTTCATCGACGACAAACCCTAGGAGTTTTCCTGATCCGACTCAAAGGTGCACTTGTTGGGATTAAGTCTCATCGCATTTCTTCAACCTATCAAACAGTTCCGCAGATGATCAAGATGTTCTTCTTCGTCCGTGATCGAGCTATCATGTCGCCGACGAGACCTCTATCTCGTGATGAATCATGTCATGAAATAATGTCACCATAGCACGCCGATAAGTGGTGCTCTTTTCATCCGAACGGCATAACCTTGTAGCGTAAAGTGCCCCACCGTAACAAAAGTAGTCTTCTCCATGTCTTCAGGAGCCATCTTGATCTGATTGTAACCGGAGAAACCATCCATGAAGGAGAAAACCTTATGCTGAGCGGTGTTGTCAACCAGAACATCAATATGAGGAAGTGGGAAATCATCTTTCGGACTTGCTTTGTTTAGATCTCTGTAATCCACACACATTCGTACCTTACCATCCTTCTTAGGTACGGGCACCACATTTGCAACCCACTGTGGATAAGAAGTAACAGCTAAGAAACCTGCATTGAACTGCTTCATACCTTCGGCTTTGATTTTCTCTGACATCTCAGGACGCATGCGACGAACCTTCTGTTTCACTGGGAGAAAACCTTCTTTTGTCGGCAATTGGTGTACCACAATATCAATGTCTAAACCCGGCATGTCTTCGTATGACCAAGCAAAAACCTCAATATAATCTCGTAGCATCTGAACCAACCTTTCTTTAACATCGCTTTCAAGACCCGCCCAATCTTGATCTCTTTTCTCGCTTCGTCACCCAAATTCACAACCTCAACTTGTTCTTCATGTGGTCTGTATAACTCGCTTCTTGCAGCGCCCGCAAGTTCTCCGCACTTCACAATCTTCCTCACTTTCGCCTTCGGCTTGGTAGATCGGATTATCGAAGTCATATTTAGCAATAGCATAGTCGTTATTAACTAGATTCGAGTGATTCTCAGTATCACGTGGGTGTGTAAGAAACACATAGCTTTTGAAGGGTGATAAAGTAAAAGAAAACAAACAATTGAATGCAAAAGTCCAACAATTTATTGAATGAAAATACGCAAACAATGATAATAACTCGTGAACGAGCCATGATGCCCCGGCAAGGCACTAGGCTTTCAAAGTTTATTGTTCAAAACATAAAGAAATACGAAAAGCAAAACAAAACAAGAGCAATTACTCCTCGCTAAAGGAGATTGGTATGACGCCTTCGGTCTTCCAATTGCCGAGCCCATGATCCGAGTTGGAAGATCCACTTGCCGATGTCGGCCGTTGTCGATGTCTTCTATAGCATGGATTCCACTGCTACACGCGAAAGGAAGTTCAAGACGCTCGCGGCGTATCATCTTCCGACCGATGGTGAAGCCTAAACCAGCCTTGTCAAATTTGAAAGGAAGATCGTGGAGCTGACCCCAAATAGAACTACCTTCTTCACAGCAGCTGAGTGTCTTTCAATGAGGCCATCCTAGGCGAGTTGTAACTCAGGTGTGGTGGAGAGTCAATGACCTGGTATTGTTTCAAAAGCTTGACAAGGAGTCTCAAGAATTCGCCTCCATCTCAAGATAACGAACGATCGCAGATGACCGACCATATACTCTTCTTCACCACATACTGTGACAATCTTTCCTTTCACCGGTACTTCCGATGTAAGGTAGAGGTAATACTGCCCCATGTATCCAACGCCCAAGTAGGTAAGAGAGCTGACGGATGTCCATGACAAAGAAAGTAGAATCAAAAGTCTGGGAATCGACTTTAACAGCAGAGTGAGCTCTCCAAGTTCGCTCGCTTAACCATCAAAAGCTCACAATAATGTCACCGGTCTCGATCAACCCTTCGACATCAAGTCGATCAAAAGCGCCGGAAGGATATTCGAGCGTAACCGTATCCACCAAAACATGAGATAATGTAGTACCTTGCATTCAACAGAGATGTGCAAGGCTTTGTTGTGTTTCTTCCTAAGAAGTCAAATCAAGATCGAGAAGCCTAGGCCGTTGTTGGCAGTGCTAGCAATACAAACTTCAAATTGATCAAGAGGGTGTCTTGTGGCACGTGAGCATTCTTCTAAACTTCACCAAGGCATTAGCATGAGCCTCGAGCACAAAAGCAGCAAGCATGGAGATCTTGACGGAGTCTGTCCCAACTGCTCCACAACATTGTAATCACTCTTCTTGATAATCTTCTAATTTCCTCCATTTCTTGTTTGAGGTGTCTTTAGAAACTTCCTTTGTACTTCCGTCGAGGGTGATGAGTCACCGGTTCTTTCCCTTTAGCCGATGTTGGTGGAATAGCCGGAATGCGAAATGGAGTCGCAGTTGTCTTTGGAGGAGAGATATCGAGAGAATACCCTTCCGTTCTCGTCACCTTCGATCCGTGATGTTGTCAATGTCGAATATAAACTTCAAGAAGATCTTCAATAATCGTAGGGTCTTGCTTGACGCTATGATAGTAAACATCACCCATAATTCCAAGGGATAGCCTTGTCATAGGAATATGGAACTGGTCTTGGAGAAGTAATAATGAGAGGTGCCACTCTAGGCACAGGGTCAGCAGAGGAAATCCTTATAGTGTTAACATCAAGATAGTCTTCGTGGAAATCGTCACCCCATCCGGTCGCTTTAACATCTTCAATAGGAATCTTGTAACTATCAGATGTACTTCACCATGTAATCATATTTCCACTTGGCTGCCCCAAGGTATCCCACAGTGTGGTACTGCTTCATCTACATCTTCGATCTTCAACTTTGACATATCTTCACACGCTCGAGAGTGTGGTTTCGTAAATAGTATCTCACGGTTATTCATCATGCATCGAACACGCCTTCTTAACCAAGCACAACCATCGTGCAGATGGGCACCAACGACAATCTTCCGGGCATCCCGGATTGACACCGGCAAAATGATTCTTCTTAACAGTCATCGAGGAATGGTCAAGTCATCTATGTCGAAAATGTAAGTATCGTCACCAACAACATTAGAACTCTTGTCATGGTTGAGCATAGGAGCGTTGATCACATTCGAGTCTCAACAGAGGATCAAACTCAATCGCTTAGCTTCAATCATATCTTGAATCTTGTTCTTCAAAGCCCAACAGCTTGTCGTGCTGTCGTGCTATTGGAATGGTAAGCACACTTAGCATTAGGATTGTATCTCGAGAGGAAGTGTTGACATTCCGAGGAGGGTTCCTCAAGGTAATCGCTGCTCAACATGTGTTGCAAGGCTTGCGACAATGGCATGTTGATTTTGTAAACCGCCTCGTGGCGCTGCTCGCCACGCTGTCTCACCGAGGTTGTGCCGATGTAGGATCGAGATCACAACCGCCCCACGATTGAGCGCGGTCGGTCTTGGCTCGGCTCGACCATACACAGATTGGCTTCTTTCTTACCACCAAAGATCTCTTCGCAGATTTGAAGATGACTCCACATGGATCTTCCCACTCTTGATACCACTTCAATGCGCCGTCATCAATATCACCGTGAATCCGGACAAGAGTTTCCAATCGATGATTGAAGAAAGGGCTGCTGTTGTTCCCATAAACATATCAACCAACTCCCTATTGGACAAGGGTGGTTGAACTCCTGCTAAATCTCTCCACTCGAGCATACCCTTGAACTTCTCATCACGACCCATAGACATGCTTTGTAGTTGCATGCGGTGGGTGTCAATTCAAAGATTGTACTCATACCGTCAGAGAAAGCATCACCAAGTCACTCCAAGTACGGATACGGTCATTCTCTAGCCGATAGTACCACTCCAACCGAGTTCCGGACAAACTCTCTTGAAAATAAGGCATCCACAACTTTCTCACTCGGTGGGGGTTGATCTTCCGACATAGGACTTCAAATGCATTTTAGGGCAAGACATGCCATCATACTTAGCAAAAGCAGAACTTTGAACTGGGAGGAATCACAACACCGTGGACAAGACTCAGATCATCAAAATTCAGCCCTGACATCTTCGATTTTCCACAAAGATTCGACGGTCTTCAAGTTGTTTGTACTTGTCATCTTCATCGTAGTACTGGCTATAATCGCGGTCTTCCTTCTTTCTTGGCTCACGCTGGTCACCTTCATCACCCTTGGTACTCCCTCAGATGGACACTTCCTTCAGAGCTCGATCCGACCGACCACTTTAGGACCCCTTTGCGCCTACCCATGTCGAGGAGACCAACAACCTTCTTCTTCTTGTTGATGAGCTTTTTCGATCTTCTTGGCCTTGACCAAGTCTGGTGAACATCACGAACCGAGCATTCGAGCCTCGAGATCTTTGACAGCTCAAGAGCCATTTCGCTAAAATAAATAGCGAGCAAATGAGAAAACCAATCTCCAATGTACCGTGATGCAATGTTATGCTATGCGATGCGATGTTTATGCGAATGCAATGCAATGTTTTCAAGGACCTTAGAGATTTAAATTTGTTAAACAAGCAAAACAAACATTTATTAGTACTCTTTTATTATTCTTTTTCTTTTAAGTACAAAGATAGTTCAAAACAATAAAAGAAAAGTATAAAAATCCTAGAGCTCTAAGTCTCCCATGGCGCTTCCTCTTGGTATCGAGGTAGGTGTTGATGCTTCGCCCCATGAAGTAGCTTGGTCAACTCTAGCACTTTCTTCTCACTTGCATAGCATTGAGCTTCAAAGGTATCCTCTCTTCTTTAGTTGAATCCGTGATCTCTTCAAGTCTTCAAAATCAAGAGGCATGTCGATGGAGAACAGTATAGGATACGCCACCTATAGCAACAGTTCCATAATTACCGGTAGAACAGCGTGAATGGCATCATGAGGTTTTCGAGCTCGAGCTTGCACCCATTTGAGGTAAGGTTCCCAAGGAATGGGATTTTGGTGCCCCAAAGTCTTGGTATCGCCTTCTTTACCATGCCCCAAGCGTATAAACCTTCGTCGGTAATTCGAGATCGTGATTGTAATCGAACACAATATCTTGGAGAAGCATATCATGTGGACCATCTTTCGAGCAAAACCAAACCGACGAGAGCTAGAGAAGGGTTGTAAGTAATACCCCTTATACCAAGTAGGTGCATTAGGAATTCTCCACAACGCCAATGAAGGTGAAATATTTTGAGAGAAAAGATTCCAACGGATATCCGAATGAGAGTGACATTAACCTTGAGACCATCTCAACCTTTGTTCGTTCTTCAAACTCGATGGAGGAAGGTGCGAAATAAACCACCTTGAAAGTAACGTATACAACACATGAGAGTTCCTTTGTCTCTTAGTAGTACGAGTGTGGAGAGAATGTAGGATGTCTCCAAGTAAGGTAGGCACGGATCATGGGCAAGAAATAATTTGATGGCATTGATATCTATGAATTGATCCGAGTTAGGAAATAGAACCAAACCATAAATTAGCAAGGCCACAATGTTTTCAAATGCATGAAACTCATAACTTTGAGGAATTCCTGCTTTCTTAATTAGAAATTTAGCAAGTAAACCCTTAACTCCACTTCTAGTTTCCCAATTGGCTTCAATATCTCGAACGCTTAAGATGTAAGGTCGATGTAATGTTCTTTGTACTTAGGAACCTTTTCTAGACCTGAATGGCATTTGGTCAAGAATAGGTATCCCAAGTAGCTTAGAGAACTCTTCCAAGGTAGGAACCAACCGATAACTGGGAATGTAAAGCAATGGTGTTTCGGATCAAAGAACTGAATAGGACATGCATCATATCTTCTTCAAAACCGAAATAACCAAATCAAGTAGATAACCATGTCTTTGAAGAACCGAGCATGGTCGGAATTTCAAACCAATTCTTTGAGTGAGAAGGTATACCCATAAAGTTGATTCGATAGTCTTCTAGAAGCCATAATTCCCACAAAACATGAAAAGATAAATCCCTAGGTCCTTGAAATAGTTAGAAATGATATGCAATGCGAATGATGCCATGATGTCATGTTTAGCACACACAAACAATTCACACAATGAGCCTAGGTTTAAGGCTTGCATGAGGCATAGGTGATTACCCCACCAAAAGTTTGAGTTGGTTCATCCCGCCCTATAATAGTAACCGGTTCTAGGAATCTCACATCATAGATCTTTCTCGAGGCGCTTATTTCAACACGACGCCAAGTGGTCGATCAAAAATGTCCCAAAGTCTCGATCTCAATGAGCGAGCATCGAGTATCAACCAACCTTAGTCTCAGACCAAAGCCGCCATCTCACTACCTTCTAATGGCCAAGATGGGTCAATTAAGGTTCTAAAAGTTTAGTTAGCGCTGATGACACCACGCAGAAGCCAAATACTATCTTCAACTTGGGAATGAAGAGTATCGACAACCAAAGTGTCACGCTAACGTAGCCATCATGTTGATCACAGAGTTATACGCCCAGCGGTCGCAATGATCTAATGCCACTTACCTAAAAGGAAACCCTGATCCGTGTAGGATCCCCAACAATATAATACCCAAGCAACCCTTAAAGATACAAGTCAAACAAAACAAGAAAGTTATCTAGAAACCTAAGGCAATTCTCTTTAGGTAGGTCCTCAGCAGAGTCGCCAGCTCGTGATAATGAATTGACTTTGTAGGATTTTGTATCCAAATGTGCGGATAGCAAGAGTCGCACCGACTTTTTTTTTATCCAATTAATGGAAGGTAAAAGTACGTAAAAAGACCTTCGTTAGATTCTTAGTACGGGAAGGTTATGAAAAGGGAAGGTATTAGCACCCCTTTCCATCCGCAGTTTATTCTACGGGCTCTTAGTTGCTCTTAGATAACTTTTTAAAATTGCTTTATGTGTGTTTGAAAGAAATGTTTTGAAAAGGCATTTCGCTTTGACTTTGTAATGACTCATGTAGGAGTGTATACAAAGTGTTCGGAAATGTTTGTTTTTGAAAAGAGTTTGAACTTTGGAAAAAAAGTGTGTGGTGTGAAAAGCATTTGGTTTAGAGCAAGCAACTAAAAGACTTATTTACCCACCGTAATTGGTCGTTTTCGTACTACGCCCCTTTAGAATAGCTATCCATACCATTAGTTAGTAGGTAGCTCCATTCGTTGGATGTATGCGGGACATTCGAAGGGACATCGGATGGTCATTGAAGGCAACTTGTAGGAAGTATCCTAGCACATCCGAAGGGACTATCATCATTTTTTTCGTAGGCGACAATCGAGGGTCAAGATCATGTATTCGGAGGCGACGTCGTGGGTCTTATGATCTTTGTATCGAAGGGACTATGATGATTTTTCGTAGGCAACGGTGCTAGAATACCTCTACGTTCGAGGGACATGACCATTTTGAATTCGTAAGGCAACGAGAGAGAATTACCCTAAAGGGTGCGTGTGTGAGATAAGTGTGTTGAATTCATAATATATTATCTTGAGAATTAGTGGGCTAAGTTAACTTTAGTCTTGCCATACACGCCTAATTACTAGCAATTGATGGGGTGCGGAAATTAAAATGCGGAATGTAAAAGCGGAAATGTAAAGGTGCGGAAAGTAAAAACCTACGCTATTACATGGCTTTGGGGCAGATACATAATTTAGAAATGCGGAAAATAAAATCCTAATTAAAACTATTACAACCCATATGCAATTACATTATTGAAAAAATAAAATAAAGACTAAGAATCGTCTCGAATCTGATGAACCTGTGAAACAAACGAGAAATCGGAAAATATGATGAAATCGAAATAAGAGAAAATGTTAGAAAAAATGCAATTTTTTATATGAGAAAATTAATATATGCTGGAAATAATATAAACAAGCTACAATATTTTTTTGGGATTTTTTAAATGTATTTTAGTAATTAAAAACTAATTTACAATGATTTAAATGCTAAAATAAAATAAAATAAATAATGCAAAATATAAATTTAAAAATTAAATAAACATGAATATAAATGTAAATAAATAAAGAAATTAAAATAAATGAAAATATTAAAATAAAAGAAAATATGAAAATATGTTAAACCCCCCGGGTCCCGAGTTGAAACTTTGAGGTCCAATGCCTTTGCCATCCGAGCTAGCGGCATCCGTTTGAATTTGAAAAGAGTGAATATAAGAGTGAAACGATCATGGATATTTGAATTCAAATCGGGTCAACGCGGGCCCCGCTTGTTTTTGAACGGACGAATCATAGCAAGCCATTGTGCCACGCTGGGTCAACCTTCGACGCCGGAGTCCACGCCGAGCTAGGCCGGCCATCGCTCCGATTTCCCATCAACCAGAAACTCGCAAAATGCATCAATCGAAACGAAACAAAAGCCCAGATCGACTAAATCGGACCTTGCGAACACGATGGTGAGGTCCCTCGCTCGAATCGGCTCGATTTTGAGTTTCGAACTCACAACCTTAAAAACCTAACAATGGTGGCTTGGTTTTTACGTGGAAAGTAATATGATGCATCAAATACACCCAACGAATGTCCCGAACTCAAAGAAACTCATGAAAATAATTAGCAATGCATGTAATATGGAAATCGAAATTGATAAAAGTGACAAACCGTGAGGGTTGGAGGGCTTGATTCTGAGGAGTCGCTTGATGCAAGGGATGCTGGACTCGGAGACCTCGTGAAGAGGATCGATGGTCGAACAGTCGGGAATGGCGGATCTGGAAATTGATTTTCAAGAATTCTTGGAAAAATTTGACAACATAAGGACTCTCTCTTGGGCTAGGGTTTTTTGTCCTTGGTTTGTACAGAATGCTGGCAATTTATAGAAGAAGTTTGGATGGCAAAAGAGTGGAAAAAAGATTGCTCCATCAATGTGCAAATATTTTCTCTTAAAAACAAATCAAATATTTGAAAAATATTGATTTTCTCATGAATGCCATGGCTTGCACGAATTTGGTAAGTGTATTGGGCTTTCTTGGTCATTAAGAAAGATATAAATCCAACTTATTTGAAAAAATAACTTAATTTTCATATTTTAAATAATTTATTTTTGAATTAAATGTTATAAAATTCAAATATAAATCATAAAAATAGAAAATTACCAATGCCAAACATTTATGGGTCAAAAATTATGTCATGAACAAGTTTGGATCAAAAGGTTATAGGCCCATTTGGAAAATTTTGCATTTTGACCAAAATGTCCTTTTGTGCAATTGTCCAAAATTGCCCAACTTCTGAATGGTGTATCTTGCTCAATTTCCCACATTTTTGAGTGTTCTTGGACTTTTTGGAAAGCTCTAAGAGTCCTCTAAACAATGTCTTTGGTTTCATCTCAATTGGAGTTACCATGCTCAATATATCTTCAAAACAAAAAGTTGACTTTTTGTTGACTTTGAAAATGACTGTAATGTTTTGAGCTATACCTCTCAAATGAAGCATTTTTGGACATTCTTGTGAGACATGAAGTTGTAGAGAATTGAATTTCCTTCAAAATGAGCTTTGGTGGGAAAATTTCGAGAAAGTATGAGAAAGTTATGATCAACAAAGTTCGTTGACTTTTCACCTAGAAACCCTAATTTAGAAAGTTTGACTTTTGAGCAAATCTTGAGTTTTCTTGATGAATCATGATCAACCCTTGATCAAATGATGAATGTAACTTCAAAATGAGGATGTTGACCAAAAATCAGAAATTTTGACTGTATGTTGACCACAGTTGACTTTTTCTCCAATACACCAGATTTTCAATCATCTGAGCAATTGCCTGAGGAAACTTGACTTGTGAAGCCTGAAACTTGACATGGAGAATCTTTGAAGCATATGAGGAGGCATGAAGACCCTTGGAGATGTTGGAAATTCATCTGGACTTGAGAGATATCAAACCCTAGTTTGGGTTGATTGTCTAGGAGAGAGTTTGTCTGATCAACTCTTGAGGAATCCTTGAGTAGGGATGTATGAAATCTCTTGAATAGATGGAGGGAAAATTTTGGGGTATGACAACTGGCGAAGACGTTTTGAAGTCCATACCAAAGCGCAACATGTTTTCTCGAGCATGGAGTAGCGAGTTTCACAGTCTGTGAATTTCTTACTCAGGTAGTAGATGGCATGCTCCTTCACGGTGATCATCCCTGTTGTCCAAGTACGCAGCCCATGGACTCTTCTAGTACGGTAAGGTATAAGATTAATGGTCTTCCTTCAATTGGAGGGATCAGTATTGGTGGTTCTGACAGATATTCCTTGATACTGTCGAATGCTCTTTGGCAATCAGCCGTCCATACAACCTTCTGATCTTTGCGGAGAAGCTTGAATATCGGCCCACAGGTAGCAGTCATCTGAGAGATAAATCTGGAGATGTAGTTCAATCGTCCGAGAATAGCCTTGACTTTGTCAGGGTCAACCTCAATTCCTCTTTGACTGACAATGAAACCTAAGAGTTTTCCTGATCTTACCCCAAAGGTGCATTTGTTAGGATTCAGGCGGAGCTGAAATTTCCTTAGTCGTTGAAACAATTTTAAGAGATAGTCTATATGCTCTTCTTCAGTGTCAGATTTTGCTATCATGTCGTCCACGTAGACTTCGATCTCTTTGTGCATCATATCATGAAAGAGAGTAGTCATTGCCTCCGTAAGTCATACCATTCTTTAATCCAAATGGCATTACTTTGTAGCAAAAGTGCCCCATGGCGTGATGAAAGACGCCTTCCATGTCTTGGAGCCATTCGATCCGATTATAACCAGAAACCATCCATGAAGGAAAAGACGTTGAATTTGGCAAAGGTCGCCCACTAGCATGTCGATATGTGGTAGTGGGAAATCGCCTTTGGACTAGCTTTGTTTAAGTCCCGGTAGTCAACACACATTCGACCTTTCCATCCTTTTGGATACAGTGTACTATGTTGGCTAGCCATTGAGGATACTAGGACAAGGAAACCAAATACGAAATGCTTTTTGAACTTCCTTTTGATTTTCTCACCATTTCGTGATGAACTCTCGCCGCTTAACCATGACATTCCGTCTTAACGGCAAGTGATGCTCTACTATGCCGGTATCCAAACCCGCATGTCCGGTAGGACCAAGCAAACACATCAACGATTCTTTGAGAAGACTTATCATTGCTTTTGACATCGCTGAGCTTAAGCTCCAATATTGACTTCTTTTATATCTTCCCCAGACCCAAGTTAATTGCTTCTAAAGGTTCTTTGTGAGGCTGAATGATCCTTTCCTCGTGCTTAAGCAGTCGAGTAATTTCATCTGGGATTTCTTCTTCAACTTCTTCTTCGGCGACTTCGCAGGGGATTTCAATGTTGGTAAAGAGCGTAGAGTTATTGCTTTCAATGGATTTGTCCATTTGTTTAATCTGCATTTTTGTTTTATTGTTTGATTAAAAAAAAGAGTTTTTTTTTTTTTTTTGAAAATGTAGGCAGATTAATTTTGATTTTTTTTTACTGTGTTTTTTAGGATTATCATTTCCAGAAAAGGGTAAAAATGAAAATAAACACAGAGTGTGGAAACAAAACAACGCATTTTATTTATGTTTCACAATATGAACAAGGCCCTAAAATACAAACTCATTTGTCTTGGGCAAGACAAAGAGAAATTATTTAAAAGCTAAAGCCCTATAAAAACATCTCTTCGCTTTGGGCGAAACGAGAGTTCAAAACAAAAAGCAAAAATAAACTACTTAGAGCTATGAACATTAGTCTTAACTTCAACAGGTTTCCAGTAATGACGAACTCCTTGGAAGTCGAGGTACCGGGTTTTCCGCTTGGTTTAACCTTGAGTAGACCTTGGTTGCTGGCTGAGCAGGCTTTGTAGACTCTGGACGATGGCCCTTGCCTTTTGTGCTGCTAAAGCGATCTTCTTGATTAACAGATCGGGAAGTATGAGATATAGCATGGGTACTTCCGGTTGATCTTTGTGTGGAATACTGGGGATGTTCCTTCCAGTCTTCTGAGTGCAAAGACTCGTTGTCGGCGACACTTTCTAGATCGTATCCCGAGTCATACTCTTGATCTTCAGTGATCATGTTGATATAGTGATAACCAGGATCTCGCTTGGTGAATTCCACGTATGTCAAGCAGATCTTCATTTGGGATCTCGATCTGTTGATTAGTTTGAGAATACGAGTATTCCTCCTCTGGCTGACTAGGGTATTCAAAGTCATCACCCCATCCTGTAGGCTGGATATCTTCGATCCGGATTTTCGGGCGCAAAGGTATTTCACCATGTAGTCGTATTTGCCACTTGGTTCTCCCAAGGTATCCCAGATTTCAGGACCTGTGGATTTTCATGTTGTCAGCAAGGACATGTCTTTGAATTGATCCGGTGCATATGATTCCTCCCGACACATATTCGTGGCTATTCAAGTAAGTGCTCCACTCTTCAGATTCGGATAGATTATCCTCTTCTATGGTTACAACACTGATTTCTTGTGGAACAGGGTTTAAGAAACCTCCACTGTGAAATACTTCCTTGATCGGGGGAAGTGCCTCATCTTTTGGTTCGCTCGAGAAATATGTGAACCCGAGTCCGCTTTTGTTCCATTGTTGATGTTTAATTACTTGTCCCCATCCTTGGGCATTGCCGCTTTCACCATTTGTGCCGCTTCTATAGGAAGAGATAGATGATCTGTTTTTAGTAGATTCATCTTCTAATGGATTTTCTGGGAGATGTGCCCCTTCAATGTCATTAGCGGTGATGAAGGAGAAACTGGATAGATGACTTACGAGTAAAGCTTGTTCACCACTGATAGTCACCAACTTTCCATTAACTGTGAATTTTAATTTTTGATGGAGAGTAGAAGTTACTGCTCCTGCATCGTGGATCCAAGGTCTTCCTAGCAAGCAATTGTATGCAGCTGGTACGTCCATGACTTGGAAAGTAATTTTGAAAGTGTGAGGGCCAATTGTCATCGGGAGATCAACTTCCCCAATAACTGACTTTCTCGATCCATCGAAAGCTCTTACCACTATATCGTTGAACTTCATTGGCGTTCCTTTGTAAGCTAAACGAGCAAGAGTCGTTTTTGGCATTACATTTAAAGACGAACCCGTATCCACCAATACATGGGACAGGGAATCTGACTGGCAAATCATTGAGATGTGCAAGGCCAAGTTGTGATCTTTCCCTTCTTCCGGAAGTTCTTCGTCACTAAAACTCAGATTGTTGCAGGCTGTTATGTTGGAGACGATCCCTCCAAATTGATCTGTAGTCACATCGTGATCCACATAAGCCTGGTCTAATACTCTCATTAAAGCTTCTCGGTGAGCTTCAGAGTTAAGGAGTAAAGACAGTATTGAAATCTTTGAAGGAGTCTGCATTAGTTGATCTACGACTCGATACTCGCTTTTCTTGATCAGTTTTAGTATCTCTTCAAAGTCTGAGTTGATGTTGGTTCCATCAGTAGAACCAATATTTGTGCTTGGATTAGCAATGGGAATCGTTGCAGGATTCTCAGCAGATATGCTAACTGGGTTATGTTTAACAACAGGAATTGCAGGCGGTTTTGGTGGTACTGGAGTATGAACTCGTCCACTTCTCGTCACTCGTCCGATTTCCGTTATATTGACATTAGCTGGAAGTGTAGGCAGAGGTTTCTCTTTCCCATATTCTATCAGGGTGGCATTGTATTGGTAAGGGATTGCTTTGGTAGAACTGTATGGAACAGGACCAGGTGGGCAAATTACCAAAGGAGATGTTGGAATGCTGGAACCATTGTATGCAATCTCCACATGCTCGGGTATGTTGAAACAAGGGATCACAACGTTTACTTCGGGATTTTCCGAGTTGATATCTGAGACTAAAAGCTCATGCGGAAAATGCCCTACGGTATTTACGTCGTGGTCATCTCGGTATCTATAAATCTGTAAATCACCAGTGTCTGACAAATGCTGGATATCTGCTCTTATGGTGGAACATCCTTGAATATCCTTGGAGCAAATGTTACAAGCTGAATAATCGTGTTTAGCGAAAACACTCATTGCAGCGTATGTTTCGTGAAGACGCACAACGTTTCCTCTGATTAAGTTTACGTTGGTGACAAGATACCTGTCGGTATTTCTAAGTATTAAACTTACTGAATGTCCGTTGTGACTGGGAAGCGGATTGGCTTGCACGTTTGGGCTCGTATTCTTGAAGGAAAGAAGATTAGACCTTACTAACTTCTGTACTTCTGCCTTTAATGCTATGCAATGTTCGAGGTCATGGCCTGGTGCCCCTTGGTGAAAAGGGCAAGATACGTCGGTCTTATACCACCATGGTAATTTCTCAGGAACCGGAGGCGGTGACCTTGTCTGTATCAGGTTTCTTTCTATTAGCGCTGGGTAAAGTTCTGCGTACGTCATGGGAATTGGGTCGAACTGAGTGACCCGAGGCGTACGGTTTTGGTTATTAATCTGCTGAGCCTGTTGACGAGGCTGTTGAGTTTGTTGATTTTGTTGAAATTGCGGAGCAATTCCTGTGTTCGGAGTTATGTTGACAGCGGGTGCTATGGCAGCTACCTGTCGCTGTTTGATGACATTCTTACGTGATTTCCCTCGGGATATCATTCCTATGTCATGCTCTTTTTTCCTTTGAAAAATGGTTCTAATTTTCTTGGTATTACTAGAAGATCCAGCTTCTTTGGTTAGACGTCCGGTTCGAACACCCTCTTCTAATCGCATTCCCATGCTTACCATTTCATTGAAATCTCCGGGAGCGCTAGCGATCATTCGCTCATAGTAGAATGAGTTTAGAGTATTCAAGAATACCTTAGTCATTTCCTTTTCTTCCAATGGTGGGTTAATTTGGGCAGCAATTTCCCTCCATCGTTGCGCATATTCCTTAAATGTCTCTCTTTCCTTTTGAGACATGGAGCGAAGTTGATCCCTATCAGGAGCCATATCCAAATTGAACTTATATTGCTGAACGAAGGCTTTACCTAAGTCGTTGAAAGTTTGGATATTCGTACTGTCTAAACCCATGTACCACTTCAGTGCGGCACCGGTGAGACTGTCCTGGAAGTAATGAATTAGCAGCTGATGATCCTCATTGTACATAGACATTTTTCTAGCGTACATGGTAAGATGACTCTGAGGACAAGAGTTCCCTTTGTACTTTTCAAAATCCGGGATTTTGAATTTCGCAGGTATTTTTACACGAGGAACTAAGCAAAGATCCTGGGCACTTTTCCCGAACAATTCTTTCCCTTGAATTGTTTTTATCTCAAGCTGCATTTTGAGCAGCTGTTCCTGGAGATTTTCCATTAAACCACGAGCGTTCGTGTTATTTCCTGGAGTGTGATGAACTTCTTCGTCTGTGGTAGTGTGCACTACGGAAGCGGAGTTCAACATGATCGGTTGAGAAACCGACATTGTTACTTGTGGAAAAGCTATTCCACGCTGTGAAGCAGAGTTTTGCTGCAAAGTAGGGATGTCAAGCGAGATCGTTTGAGAAGTCGGTTGGCGAACTCCTATGCCGAAGTTGAAAGGCATTCCCCATGGATAGCCCTCTGGCATGCTGAAAGGTGAACTACTGGCTGCGACAGCTGACACTGGAGTAGTAGTCTCCTCCGAAGTTTCTGTTTGGTTTTGACTGCTCGACGCTGCTTGTTGACTTTGAGCTGTGGCAAGTGAGTTAACCAAAGACGTGAGTCTTTCCACTTCCTCCTGTAGCGTTGTTACCGTACTACGAAGTTCAGCATTCTCTTGATCAAAATTCTCCATTATTTTTCTTCTTTTTGATCTAGTATCGTACGTTCGAGTTGGCTGCGGACGCAGTCGAGAAACTCTAAGACGCGACAGCTTGACAATCTGTTTCCTATCTGGAAAAGTGATTCCAACTAGAAAAGTGAGAATCTAGATAATAGACCTAAATGCAAGATATGATGCATGAATATGATTGTAAAGAAAGAGAATTTCCAAAGAATTTATGCTAAAAGAGATATTTCTTGACAAATACTTGGATGGAAAAACACAAATTTCATTGATTATTGGAAGAAGATTACAACAATTGTTTTTTGTTGGAGCATTGCTCACACAAATGATACAATAAATGATAAAATTATAAGCTAAATTAAACTAATTAAACGTCTTCGTCTGATGAAGATCCGAAGGCTTGATGCAGCTTCCTCTTTAGGATTTCCTTTCCATAACGAGCTTTTAGTTCTGCTTTCTCGGCTTTTAGCTTGCTGACGACTCTTTTCCATTCGTTGGGAGTAAGATTGTTATTCATCAAATCTTCAGGCGATCCTTTTCTTTCTTTGATGAATTTCTTGATTGCGTCATGCTTCTGGCGAATCTCCTCATCTTTCTCCATGAGCCATTCATCCTGGAAGTAAAGCGTCTTTTCATGATCTTTGACTTGCTTCTTGAGCTTCTCATTCTCAAGGTTAGCCTTAAGGAATTTTCTTTCCAAAGCTTCCTTCTCAAGCCTTATCTTGGTCAAGACTTCTTGGTATTCTCCCACAGCTTCGACGGGAAAATCTGTTGATTTGGAGGCAATTGAGAACATGGGATCCTCATAAGCGTAAGGCATTCGAAATTCCTTTGCTCTTTTCTTTACCCAAGAAGTGTAGGTTTCCGTGGCTACACAATTCTTTGCCTTTCCTTTTCCTTTCTTTCGGATGTGATGCCAAGCTTTAATCATCCTAGCCTTCAATCCTTGGGAATCCTCCCCTTCATGGTAGAAGTAGCTTTCTACTGTAAATCCTAGAGGTTTACCAGAGTTTGCGTATCCGAGCTGACGTCTTGCTAGGAATGGGTTATAGTTAATTCCTCCTCTCATACCAATGAGAGGTACGCTAAATTCTCCACTCCTCAATGATTTCCATCTCATTGTTTGCCAAAGTATACCAATGGATATCGGCTTGTAAGAGACATGAGTCTTCGGACCAATGCCACTCGCCTTTGTTTTCGCGGAAGATGGGATATTTAGGCAAATGTGAGGTAATCCATTTGAAAAACAGAGGTACGCAACACACGATAGTTCCGTCTCCTTTACGATTTCTATGATGAATAGAGACGTACGTATCCCCAAGCAGGGTGGGAACGGGATTTCCAATCAGGAAGATCCTTATGGCGTTGATATCAACGAAATTTGGGACGTTGGGAAACAATACCAATCCATAGAGGAGTAAAGCTAAAATAGCTTCAAAGGCTACCATACTACCGCCCGAATTTGAGAGCCTTCTCCATTAGGAACTTTGAGGTCATCCTAAGAGTTTTCCTCCGTAGTTAGGTTTTTGTCTATCTCAGATTTCTTTAAATGAGTCATTGTTGCAATGACTTGCGACTTAGGAATGGCTTCCAAACCATTGAAAGGCACTTTGTCCGACATCGAGATTCCTAGGATATGCGCATACTCTTCCAAAGTAGGCATCAATCGATAATCGGGAAAGTGAAACAATGAGATCGGATCGTAGAACCGAACGAAAGTTTTGAGAAGTCCTTCATCAACGTTGCTCGTAAGAGTTAAAAGAGTTCCATAGCGTTTCAAACCGAGGGATCTTCTACCAAGGATGCTAACTCTTTCAACTTTCCTACGTCAGGAATCCTAAAACTGTATCTTTTGGTGAATCTTCCTCTGACGTCCATCACTCTAACCTAAAATATTTTACAAAGAAAAATCTCTAAATTCTTTGGAAATGGGAAGAGAAATGAAGTTTTTTTTTTTGGTTTTAAGAATGAATGAATGAATGCATGAATGCAGAAAACATGGTTAGTAGTTATACACACAGTCAAGCGTTCGAAGTCACGAGCATGAAGCCAACGATAAGAATCAACGTGGTTAAGTTCTATGGGCTTATTCATCTGTGAAACGGGTTCTACTGATAATACAGGCTCAACACTCCCCTTCAAAACATTATTGGATTTGGTGAATACTCGATGGTCCAATAATATTTTCAAGAGAAACTCGCCTGATCGTAGTATCGCATGACAATTACTCTAGGCTTACACCCGAATAATCTCTGCACTACATCCTAATGGCTGTGATGGTTTATGTGTTCTATGTCCACTCGCCTTCTTAAGTTCCCCGAAAATACTTTTGCAATTACCGCTAAACACAATACCCTCAAGACAACCTCCATCGCTGGAAATATTAACTTCGAAAGCATTGAACGCACGTATTAATACTTCCACCTAGATCTTAAAATGTTTCTTAAATCAAGGATTTCTTTCCATCAAGTGAAATCGCGAAACACACAATAAAGAAAACAGATATGTGCAAAACATGAAAGCTTATCCCTTTCTTTTCTTTTGAAAACAAAAAGCTTGGTGCTCTCGACGAGTAACGCTTTTTGAAAAATCAAAGTTTCAGCAGCACTCCCAGAAAGTCGCCATTTTCCTATTCGCAAAGGTGACGCGAGGATGCGAACGTGAGTTCGGATTCTCCACGCAACGATTTAAATCTTTTGATTTGTTTATAAAGATGCCGAGCATCAAGCTTTATTATTTTCAACACAAGAAAGATGATTTAATGATTATGAAAAAGGGAAAGTGAAATACCCTCAATTGATATTGGTATGCGAACGACTAGCGCAAACTAGACATAACGCATCGGGGAGATTCTGAATAAGGGGATTGGTATATAAAGGAATAGATGGAGCACCCTAAATATATGTAGTTATCTCTTTATATATGAATATGTTTGATATGTTTGTGTGTTTTAATTGCTATTTCTATGATTGGGAAAGTTTCTCCTTTGGATTTTAAGAAGTAGATTATGTGGGATTCTAGGTTTTGTTATTATTGTGCTCGCAAAGATCTGGATCTTCTCGCATACATATCCCCTAGTGGGAATCGAGCATTTGTAGCTCGGATCTGGTGGTTCTATGTTTGTTTGGTCCGAGAGATAGAAATTTGCTCGGCAAGGATGAGACCTTGTGCCACGTATTCTCAAAAGGATGTTGAGAAAGTCGAGCAATCGTAGTTCCCACTTATGCTAGTGGAAAGCAACGGGATGTTAGTAAGAGACAGACAAATGTCATCTTAATGAAAAATGTATCTAATCTATTTCATCACATACATTTTTGAAAAGAAGTTTGATAAAAATCTTTCGTCGTAAGTATTAGGTGTTTTGCTTGAGTGTACAAGCGTTACCACTTACATGTTTAAGAAAGATGTTTTGAAAAAAAGATAATTGAATCTTTTAACTGTAAGTATTGGGTGTTTTGCTTGAGTGTACAAGCGTTACCACTTACTGTCAAGAGATGTTTTTTGTTTGTTTTTGTTTGAAAATAGTATGAAAAGAGTTTTAAAAGAGTTTGAAAAGTTTTTGACTGTATGTGATGTGATAGATGAGATACTTCTTCCATAGAGATGATAGATGTCTAAATCTCGAGGAGAAATTGATTGGATTAAAGGGATGCTTTTAAGAAGCTCGTGGGTCCTTGTATTGTTAGCCCAAGAGGAGGCATTCCGAGGGTCATCGAGGGTCATCGAGGGTCCTTGTATGAAGCTCAAGAGGAAGCTATAAGGTATGGTTGTTTTGGCTTGAAAGGGATTTCACCGAGAAATCATCCTTTTCTGAATAAGAGCAATTTCACCGGGAAATTTTACTCTATGGGGAATTTGAAAGTGATTTCACCGAGAAACCATCCTTTCAGGGTTCTATCTTAGCGCGGGTGATTCTTTGTATTGGAAGCCCAAGAGGAGACTGTTAAGAGATTTCCTATCTCTTTCATTGTATGATGCCCAAGAGAAGACTAAACTCAATGAGGAGTTCTTTTGAACGAAGCCCAAGAGGAGGCTGACTCAACAGGGGAGTGTTTGTCTTATATGAAGCCTAAGCGGAGGCTAACTCTGTGGGGAGAGTTTCTTTGTACGAAGCCCAAGAGAAGGCTGACCCATGCTGGGGATGAGTTATCTTGTATGAAGCCCAAGCGGAGGCTAAACTCTATTGGAGATAAAATATCTTGTATGAAGCCCAAGCGGAGGCTAACTCATGCTGGTGATGAATTGTCTTGTATAAAGCCCAAGCGGAGGCTAAACTCTGGGAACCTATTGATTAGTCTAATTGTTATGTTATAACTAGACAGTTTGTATAAACAGGTGTGTGTGTGTGTGTGTGTGTGTGTGTGATATGTATTCACAGGAGTTTATGAAGGAAATATAGACAATGCTTGATGTTTATTTACAGCAGTTTATGAAATATAAACAAGTGTCTGTGAACGAACGTTTGAAACGAGCGTAACTTGATTATTTACAAGTTTGAACTGTGTACAAGGAAATGAATATGTACACAACGAGTTTTTGTATGACAAAGATGGATGTACATAGAGGGTTAGACTTACATCAGAAGAGAGGCTCATTGATTTGAAAGTAGTTTCACAGGGAATAATGCTCCTTTCAATACCAATGGTTTTCAATGTACAGATGAAACAAAAATGATTGATCAAAGTTTATCTGTAAAAAGTATTTTTCAAAAGAAAGAGTATCTGTATTATGTACAGATAAAAAGTTTTAAAAAGGAAGTATCTGTGTTACGACTAATAACAAGTTTGTTTTTGAAATATCCATTATGTATGTATGAAAGTTTGTAAAAAGTATTTGACAAAAGTTTGATATGTACAAAGAAATATTATGTACATAAATAATGTTATGGGACTTACACCGTGATGGAGGCCCATTGATTTGAAAGTAGTTTCACAGGGAATAATGCTCCTTTCAATATCAATGGAATGCAGTGTAGAATGCAAACAAACGGAAGAAGTTTGTCCGTATTATGTACAGGTAAAAAGATATGTACATAAAAGAATGTTTTTGTTTATGTACAAGGAAAAATGTATGTACATAAAAGAATTGGGACTTACACCGTAAGGGAGGCCCATTGATTAAAAAGAGATTTCATAGGGAATTCTATCTTTAGAACCAATGGATTCCGTGTATAGACAAACGAATGAAAACAAACGAAAGAAATTTGTTTATGTTTGAATATTGACAATGATGATTTGAATATGTACAAGTAAAGCTAAATATGTACATAAAGGATTGGGACTTACACCATAAGGGTGGCCCATGATCGATCGAGAAATTCGAGAAGAAACGAATTCAGTTTTATCGCTTTGAATTGGATCGATTATGGTAAAAGATGCAATTTTTGATGAAAAAAAGTTTTAAAGAATGATTTTGAAAATGTTTTGAAATGTTAATTTTGATTTATGAAAAGTTTTGAAAAGAATCGGAAGTCGAAAACTTGAAAAATTCATCCTTTAAGGAGGTTTGAAAAGCGTCGTAACGTCGCTGCCTCGATTAAAATTTAATCGATGAAAGTTTTTGGATTTTTGACATAATCATAAAATATATATATTAAATGACAAGTGTGCAAAAATCATCTCAAAATGAGAAGTTTTGATTGGTTAAAAAATTGTTGAAGTTTGATAAAAACATGAAAATATTGAAGAGTTTGTGAAAAGGATAAAAAGAATGGTCTTTGGTTTTGAACCCATGACCTTTGGGTGGGGTACGTGGCAGAAAGCCTTAAGACCAAGCAAGCAACCAACTGAGCCAAACGCGCTGAGTGTTAGTGGACCAGGACACGCGTTAGAAAAGGATTGGAAATTTTAAATATTTGAAAAATAAAGAATGATGAAGAACGCGAGCATCATGTTTTTCGTGTTTTGATTTCCAGAAATTTAAATCCTAGCTAGAATCTTCATTTCTTAACCAAATTAAGTGAAACAAACATCAATCTTGATCGGTTTTTCATCACGAATACAAAGGTGATTGTTAATTTTATTTATATTAAGCCCGAACGCTTTGGTTTCAAGAACACTCATGAACCCTAATCTGAGAAACTCAAATTAAATGATGTATACTTGATGAATTTGTCAATTGTTTTAGGGTTAATATTCGTGATAGGTGCAGAAAACAATTGGCCAAGAGTTTTTTTCAATTGGAGCACAAAATCAAGGAGTTCAAGTTCACCATATACCGCTGAAGTGAGATTGATTGCTCTATAGCACTTCCATTGTTTTTCTTGATCTTTAGAGCAGTATGGATCGTGTATGAACGGTCTGCACATCATGAGCATGCTTGAATGTCTCTGACCAAGTCGACCTGCATAAAGCTCAAATGCAAACTGGAAATCGGGGTTAAAGCAGTTACAGCTTGTTGTTCATGGTCTGGATCACATACATGATGTATGGTGATGATGTTCAAAGGGTTAGAACTCAAGTTGCTTACACCAAACTTAAAATCCGATGGCTATGGCAGTTTTGAAAGCTATGGATCATGAAAGATGAAAACTGGTTTTTAATGCTTCTTGGATTGATTTTAGTTTTCAAACATGTTCCATATTGATCATTAGATGTATTAGACACCAAATTTTATCATAACTTTCAATGATTTTGAAAATTGCAAGAATCCTCCAATTTGCACTATGTTTTGTCAATTTTGAGAAAATGGAGAGAAAGCATGTTTTTGTGGAATTTTCTTGGTGTTGATTGAAGCTTGAAACATGATCCTTTTATAGGCAAGAGTTCAAAAGGTTAGGCAAGGAAGCATGCCATTTGGTGAATCAAAGCTTGCTTAAGGGCAAGAATGGTATTTGCCACAAAAGGAAGCTTCCTTTTTCACCATGTGCTATATTTTACAATTTGATCCAATCCTCTCAATTATCACCTCTCATTGATATTTATCAGTTCATCTATCCACTTGGCAAGGTTGATTGCTTCTAAATGAAGAAAACTAAGAAATGACCTATAATTTGATGTTTGAACTTTGAAAATCAAGTTTCATGGAGCCTTTGTTTCAATTTCAAAAGTGTATCTAGACTCCATGGATTTTGAAGTTCTTGGACATTTTGGAAAGATTTTCCATGATCTACAACTTTCATGTTTTGAGTTTTTTTCAAATTCCAATTGGAACTAGGTGAAAAAATGGCTTGAAGTTTGGAAAAAATGTGAAATTTCAACACTTAGAAATTTTTCTAAGTTATAGAAATTTTGACTTTTTGTTGACTTTTCCAAATTCTTTGATTTTTTATGATCATGATGGATCATTTGAAGTATTTTGATGATGGAAAAGTTTTGTTTTGAAAAATTTGACCAAAAGTCAAAGTTTGACTTTTCTGTGCAGATGAAATTTCATCAGATGCGTCTGAAAACAACTGATGAATTCTGTGAACCTCTGTGATGTTTTGAATCCATAAATTAGGTCAAGACGTTGTATCTAAGATATAATGACCAATCTCTATCCAAAAAAGTCAATCACTGCTCAAAAAGTCAGAGAATGCCTATGCTCGACCAAAACCCTAATTGGTCGATCCTCGATTGATTAGTGATGAAAATGGATATCTGAGGATTGAAGGCTGATGATTTGATCAAGATAGATCAAATAGAGTGAGAAAATCTCAAACCCTAATTGGTTAGCACTTGAATCAGATGAAAATCTGATGAAACCCTAGTTTTGACCTGTGAATGCTATACCCGATTAATGTTGTCTGAGCTGTTAGTTATGCAGATGATGCAAATGTAAGGTGGTATATTAGGTCAAAATTTGGGGTATGACAACTATGAAAGGAAGCATCTTCATTGTGAGCATCAGCAACATTACCAGCAGCTTGGTCAGTATGAATCTTGAAGTCAGAAGCTTGATCAAACCTTGCAGGACTAGGAACTTTCCTTTTCTTGACCATTGGTGTCCTCTTGCAATTTGAGCAGCCAGCAAATTTGGCTCTATACTTCTTTGAAGAGGTTCCAGTTCTGGTTATTTTCTCTTCATGAGAACCAGAATGACCACCCTTTGCTTTGGCAGGGAAATCATCAGATGTCATGACATCCTTTGTGACATCTGGATTTTCTGCTAAACTAGGGCTAACAGGCCTTTGACTCAGGGGAACAGAAATTCCAGGAACAGTGTGATTTTCATCTAGAATTCTGGTGACTATCCTATCAATGGCTCTTTCTACATACATGGTACCTTCTCTTATCTCTGGGGGAACAGATGAGGATGAAGCAGAAGTCTTACCAGTGAAAGCTGATGCGCCTTGTTCATTTCGTGCATGCTGATTCTGGGAGTCAGTTGCCATTGAATGTAGCGAGGAGACCTTCAAAGGTTCAACATTCATGGCTGCAGCGATTGCCCTAATTTCAGCCATGGTGGGAGATGAACAGTCAGAGTCTGAAGAGGATGAAGAAGACATATTGCTCTGGGAAAGGTTGAGAATCAGAGACCAAGAATGACGAAGCGGTTGAGAGTATCTGTTGGATGGAGAAGGTATGATACTTTCAAATGAAAAGGCTATTATATGGAGGAGTCTTTTCACATTCTTGAACCCTATAAAAATAAGAGGGAAATAATCAACTGACCCACTTATAATTAATAAATGGTCTCTTCCCTTCCGGAGCCAATCTTAATTGCTACAATTCCTCATCTTGACAAATGCCCGCTTGCTCCTTAAGTTTTCAAATTGACTAGCATCAAGAGCCTTGGTAAAAATGTCACCATTGAAGTTCGTGACTACATGATCCAATTTAATCACCTTCTCCTCCACAAGTTCTCGATGAAGTGATGTCGATGTCTATGTGCTTAGTCCCACCGTGTTGTATAGGATTCTTTGATATATTAATAGCACTCGATTGTCACAAGACAATGTCATGACATCCGTGTGACATTGTACTCGACAAAGATCCGCTTCATCCGCACTATTTGAGAACAATCGCTACCGGCTATGTATTCGCTTCAAGCAGGGATGGACACGCTTTTGCTTCTTGCTAAACCAAGAAACAAGATTGTTTCCCAAGAAGAAGCATCCTCCAGAGGTACTTTTCCTGTCATCAGCACTCCCAACCCAGTCAGCATCACAATATCCAGACAGAATTGGTTCACATCCATGGGAATATAGGATACCATAATTGCAAGTTCCACACACATACTTCAGGATTCTTTTCACCTGGTTAATGTGACTTACTTTAGGCTCGACTTGATATCTTGCACATACCCAATCAGATAAGCAATGTCAGTCACGTTAGGTACAACAAGCTCCCTATCATGCTTCTATATAAACTTTGATCAACCTTTTCTCCACTTGCATCCTTGGTCAACTTCAAATGTGTAGGAGCAAGAGTCCTTTTATGACTGGCATTCTCCATTCCAAACTTCTTGACAATATTCCTTGCATACTTGCTTTGTGAAAGAAATGTTGAATCTTCCATCTGTGTGACTTGCAATCCAAGGAAGTAAGTTAACTCTCCCATGAGACTCATTTCAAACTCTGCTTGCATTTGATTGGCAAATTGTTTCACCATTGTCTCTGACATTCCTCCAAATACTATGTCATCAACATAGATTTGAGCCACCATAACCTTCCCACCTTCATTCTTGACAAAGAGAGTTTTATCCAATCCCCTTTCCTGTATCCTTTATGCTGTAAGAAACTTGGTCACCTTTCATACCGTGCCCTAAGGGCTTGTTTTAGACCATATAGGGCTTTCCTTAATCTGTAGACATGTTCAGAAAACTTGGATCCACAAATCCTTTAGGTCGTTCTACATATACTTCTTCATTTAAGTAGCCATTTAGGAAGGCACTTTTCACATCCATCCGAAATAATTTGAATTTCGAATGCAAGCAACTCCTAGTAGAAGCTGATTGATTCCGCCTAGCCATCGTGCAAAGGTCTCATCAAAGTCAATTCCTCCACTTGAGTGTAACCCGAGCAACAAGTCTTGCTTTATTCCCGCAGTCCTTACGCATCGACTTGTTCTTGTAGATCCACTTAGTGCCAATGATGTTTGTTTCTTCCGTCTAGGAACTAATTCCCATACTTCATGTTGCTTGAACTGTTCAATTCCTCTTGCATTGCTCCAATCCAAAATTCATCACATAGAGCTTCTTTGACATTCTTTGGCTCTATTTTTATACGAGTGAGTTTGAGATAGTTTCTCTGATCTTGTAACAACACCTTTGGTTGGGTCTCCAATGATGAGATCCTTTGATGATCTTTCGAATCGATTGAGGGATCTTTGTTTGCTTCCTCGTGTTCGATATAGGTGAAGTAGGAGTAGGAACATTTTCCTTATCGTACTTGAGGTGATGTCTCAAACCATGTCTCAACATCATATGGAACATTGTGCTCGATAATGATCATCAACAATGACATTAATAGACTCCATCATAACCTGGGTTCGGAGTTGAATACCCTATATGCTCGCTGTTTGTGGAGTATCCCGGAAAATGCCTTCATCACTCTTAGAGTCCATTTTTCCTTTGATCACGATCCGAATATAGCATTTGCTTCCAAACACATGAAAGTATTTCACGCTTGGTTTTCTTCCTTTCCATAGCTCATACAGTGGAGACGCTTTCTTAAGGTGACCTGTTGTGAACATAGCAAGTCGATTCATAGCTTCACCAAAATGAATAGGAGTTTCTTAGCATGAATCATTGCTCTGGCAGATTCCTGTATAGTCCTATTCTTTCTTTCTACAACCCCATTTTGTTGAGGTGTTATAGGAGAAGAGAACTCATGGTTGATCCCTTCTGAGGAACAGAATTCATCAAACTTGCTATTCTCAAATTCCTTTCCATGGTCACTTCTTATTCTAACAATACAGCTTTCCTTCTCTCTCTGAAGTATTTTGCATAACTCCTTAAAGACATCAAACACTTCATATTTTTCTTTGATGAAGTTTATCCAGGTAAATCTGGAGAAGTCATCCACAACAACATAGGCATATCTTGTTCCACCAAGGCTTTCAACTGCAAGATAGCCCCATCAAGTCCATGTGCAGCAGCTCCAGTACTTTAGATGTAGTCTGATGTCTAGACATTGGGTGTGACATTCTGGTTTGCTTTCCAATCTGGAACTCACCACACACCCTTCCTTCATCAATGTGAAGTTTTGGTATCCCTCTGACAGCCTCCATTGAGATGATCTTTTTCATTCCTCTGAGATGTAGATGTCCTAGTTTTGGTGCCACAACTTGACCTCCTTTTCATCTTTGTCATGGAACATATGAGAGAGGTTGGTGTTCTCGATTCACATGTAACAGCTTGTCTTTTGATCCGATTCCTCTCATAACTACTTCTTGTTGATCATTGATTACAAGACATTCGATCTAGTGAAGTTAACTTTGAATCCCATATCACATAGTGACTTATGCTTATGAGGTTAGCGGTCAAGCCTTTACCGGACTCCACTTAGATTTGGAACTCGAGCAGTCTAAGTTTCCAACACCTTTGATTTCTCCTTTAGCTCCATCTCCAAAGGTAACAAAGTGGTGGAATGAGGTTTGACATTATTCAAGAGGTTTTTTATTCCACCATATGCTTAGAACACCCACGTCAAAGTACCAATCTTCCTTGGCGGACACTCTAAGAGAAGTGTGAGCTATCATTGCTTCTCTTCTTCCACTTTTGAGTGTATGGTACTTTGATGTTTTAGGCTTAACATAGGAGTCCGATTAGGTATCCATGTAGCCTATAATGTAAGGGTTTTATGTGTCCAAACCTTCCACAATGATGACATCTCCATCTTTGAAACTTCTTCTTCATGTTTCTCGATCCCGATGTTGATCCCAATGTTGTGACATCCGCTGACATTGACTTATCAGTCTGTTCTTCTTCCCGTATCGAAATTTCTTTGCGCCTCATGTCCCGAGTCGGAACATTTTACTTCTATCTTTGTGACATCCGCCTTGACTTTGGTTTCCTAGGTCTCTTCTTTTTCTTGTCACTAACGTTCCTTTGCGCCACATATCCTAGACCATGCTTGTTTCCGATTTTGTCCAAGTGAAGGATTTCTTCCAACTTATCTGCTCAGAGGTCAAGATTTTGATGATTTAGTCATCCGATCAAGCTTGGAATTTAACACGTAATTTCACCGTTGAGATGTCTTATAGTGTACGATTCTCCTTCTTTTTCGACTTCACATTTTCCGCTCCAACTTCTCAATCGCCTTTTTCTTTTTCATTCGGTGACATACTTCACCACTTCGATACACGCTTGTAAGTATCGCAAGTTCTTCAAAGGTCACTTCTTCATCATAGAGTCATTATCAATTACAACTTCCGAAGGTGCGGTGACAAGATTAGTCGCTTCTTCCTCGGACTCACTTCTGAATCGCACTGTGACCCATTCCTTTCTTTTGTTTCTTAAGAAAGGTGGGACATTCAGCTCTAATATGTCCATATCCTTCACATTCATGACATTGGACTCCTCTGCTTTGACTACCTTTTTCTTCTGACCTGGATCTTCTGCTGGAGTCATAAGATCTGTTGATGTCAGATGGAATGTCCTTGACATTTGACTTTGACCTTGGATCAATTCTCTTGATGAGCTTGTTGAACTGTCTTCCAAGCATAGCTATGGCTTCAGATATCTTCTCTTCATCACCCTTCTTGCACTCCTCTTCAGAATTGGATACAAGGGCTATGCTTTTATTCTTCCTATCAGTATTCTCATTGATTCCCATCTCAAAAGTCATAAGAGATCCAACAAGTTCTTCAACCTTCAAGTGTCTGATGTCCTCTGCGGCCTCTTTGCAATTGCGCAATTATTTTCTCCAACAACCCCTCAGGGTTGGCTATCTCAAGATATTCATGTGGAACTCATGAATAGTCTCATCTTCTTTCATCTTCAAATTTTCAAATGGTAGTGAGCATGAGTCTTGACATCTTCACCTTGGATGTCCCTCATGAGTAGTTTTGAGGGTGTCCCACACATCCTTGGCCAGCCAGATGAACCATCACCATTAAATAAAGCATTCAATGCTTTAGAATTCCTGTGGCAAGCATTCTTCCTCGTGTTTCAAGATAGGAGTCACATCTTTCTCAACCTTGGTTGGATGTTTCCATCCTTTATCGCCTCTCCAAGCCTTGATATCCACCGATCTTAAGAAGGCAACCATACGAGGCTTCCAAGACTCATAATTAGACCCATCCGAATAGGTGGTCTACCTCCAATCCGCTTTATCCATTATGCTAGAAACTATTATCCCTAGATCTCACCCAGAATAACAAGCGGTGGTGCCCGCTCGATACCAATTGAAATTCGGCAGATACTTAATGTCACAGAATGTTATGACACGATTTATTAATCGCTTTGACAATTCACACAGTAAATATAGAAAGCAGTAAATAACACAATAAGTTGTTCACCCAGTTCGGTTCATCAAACCTACATCTGGAGGCTACCAAGCCAGGGATAAAGTTCACTATTAGTAGTATCAATTCAAAGACTCTACACCAACACACCATTGATGACCTTCTCACTTAATCACTACCCAATGACCCTTTTACCTAAGTCCTACTTAGATATGAGTTCCTACTCACTCCCCCTCAATCACCGCAGTGATATCAACCTATTGTTTAATTGAATTGTGAAGACACACTTCAATAAAATATCTTGATCTTGGTTCAAAGCTTTAATCAAGAGACAAACACTCGTGCTTTAAAGCTTTGAGTGATAAACAACCCTTACAACAAATCCTAGTCCAATGCACTTATCAATTGATAGTTGCTTGGCTCACAAGAGAAACTAGAATTACACAATACCAACTGTTACTAACCTTAACAGTACACAAACAAAAGCCTTCAATGTCTTCAATGGAATCGAGGCGTGGTGTAGAGTAAGGGTTGAATTCTTTATATAGAAGCAGTCTTGAATCTTCGCTTTTCCATAAAGATAGCTAGGGTTCACTTAATTTTCTCCTAAAAACATGGTTTGTTCAACAACCAATTTAGGTTTAATTAAGATTAACCTAGCAGCCACGTGAGCATGCTTTCTAATAACAAAAACATAAATAAAATGCTCAACAAACTTCCCGAAAAATCAGAAAACCGATTCGCGAATGAATGTCACATCGAATGTCATAACATCCGTTATGACATCGATTTTCTGAATTTCAAGCACGACTTTAGCTTCCCGCCTAAATGTACTTTTACCATCCTTGTCCAATAGGATTTATCTTCAATCTCTGAATGTCATGACATCTATCAAGACATTTCTAAAGCCTAGTTTTACCAAAATTGATGCCAACTTAAAACACTAACAACCTTCAAGTATGAGAACTCTTTGTTTCAAGATGAAACTCATGAGTGACTGTGAAACTGACTTGTAAGTGGAATTGCCACATGGAAATTTTGCTAAACACACGTGTAATGCCACACAATGCCACATAAGCGCTGCCATTAACCCTGACTAACGGAGTGGATGGAAAGGACAAACGTGACACTTTTGAAAGAATTATAGGACCACTTTGGCACTTTTTTTAGATAAAGGACCAAAATGGACCTTGGGGTAAACTTAAAGGACCAAAAAGAATATTTTGCCAAAAAGTTAAATCAGATGACCAAAGTGGCAATTAAGCCAAATAGAAAAGACGACAATCTCCACAAACACTAACATCCTTATCTATATACTAGAAACGACACCATTCTTGTCTGCAGGCATATCACCGCCAATAGAAACATCTTGCATGTTTCTTATTTGTTGCTGATAGGGACCGGGAATTGTAACATGAAAAACAAGAGATATATTTTGAACAAGATTTGTATTATTTGACTGAAAGGGAAGATTGAGTCTAACTGCAGTCTGCCACAGGGCCACGCCCCTATAGAGAGCAGTAGCTCTCCATTCTCTTGCAACGTGAACACACTCTAACAGTAATCTGTCATTGGCAATCCCCCTCACTAAATGAGAACACAAACAAGTAATTCTCCTTCTTTAACTTTTTGCACCTCCCTTACGCCTCCTACGTGTGTACACCTTCCAAGTAGTTGGTTGAACAGCAGGCCCACTAGTATTAGCCAAAGGCCCAACAGTTGGCATTGCATGCAAGCACCTATCTTCACTTCCATTTTCATCTTGACCAAGACCAGTAGCAATGTTGTCCACTGGCACATCAGTTTTATAACCACCAGAAACACTAACATCCTCCTCATCAATACCATAAACAATAACATCCTCCTCGTCTACTGCATTGCAGTTTTCCATTTCTTGGTTGACTGGTTCATCATATAAGAGAGATATTGTTGTCTTCTCTACAATGAATCCCTCCCCAAAAACAACCATAACCTCCACTTCGTTACCAGGTTCTAAATTTGCTGTTATACTCTGCCAATCCCCATCCTCAAAGGAGATTAGTGTATCTCTTTTATAGACCTGAATGGTTGACTTTGTGTAACTTATGATCAACACGCCATGCCATCCTTCTGATATTATGTTTTCTGGGGAAGAGTAATAGAGGACGCACAACATCATACTCTTCAGGATACTCCCTTTCCTTGCCGGGACAACAAATATTATAGAACAACCTTTGCAACTGAAGTTTAACCAATCAGATATATTGTCACAGGAGGGCAAAAATGAACCCCAAGTCCCATCTGCTGTCTGTACAATGAAAACATTAAGAATTAAATTAGTTTCTAGTTAAAATTAAGGACGGAATAACTTAGGGGGGGAAATTAAATTGAAGAACCTGAATTCCAGTTTACTTTTAATAAAATAGATATATGACAGAGATAAGCATACCTGTAAAATGTTGTCTTCGGCAATATTGGATACTTGGCATTTCGTTCCCATTCGAATCAAGAAAGATTTCAAGTCATTGTTTGACCGTGAAGTGCGAACTTCACCAAGGCAGTCATCAATTAATGGAGAAGGAAATGTATCAGAGATTTGTGACGTAGTAGCCCTTGCATCCAACTTATGACAATTTGTAGCTTTTAATACATCCAAAATATTTGCTACATCTCGACTTAGTTGTTGTTGAGAGCCACACTCAACACAAAGACTTCGAAGCTTTGGAAGGTCCTTGAAAGTACAAAGAGATGTCGGGGGCACATATGTTTGAACTAAGGATATCAAATTCTTTGATGGTGACATCCAAGACTGAATGATAGAAGGAAATACATTACGTGAAAATCCTTCAAAGCCACATAACGAAATGTATCCAATGTTTTTTGATCTTACTATTGAAAAAGGCACTTTTGTTATTGCAGTCTTATCTGCAATCAAGGTTGTCAATGATTCCATTTGTTCCATGTCTTCCTCCAATTTGTTAATCATAGAACATCCAGAAAGAATCAATGTTTCTAAAGATTTTAATTTATAGATGCTTCTAGGAAGTTTTCGAAGACCTGTGCAGTCTGTCAAATTAATAAGAAGAATTTTACAGAGAGATCCAATGCTATGGGAGACCGTAGACAAACTTGGACAGTCTTTGAGTACTAGCTTTTCAAGATTAGGCAAGCATGAAAAATCGGGGGTTTCAGTCAAATTCCGAGAATGACTAAGATTAAGAATTTTTAGATTCTCTAGCACCTGCAAGAAAATAAAACAACAAGATAATAAAAGTAAGAGAAGCTTAGAAGAAAAATAGATTGGAATTTGGAAGATATACTATTTACCACTAAACTAGACCCTGGCATGTATGAATCACATACTTGATTAGTGTTGGTTTTTTTATCCCTAAAGACTGTTTAAGCTATATCAGTATTGACTTCGCTTTAATTAAAGGTGGATATGTATGTAATTTGTGAACTTGATAAATGGAAATAATTTAGTTTATGAAAGTGCGTGTATCTACAAATTTGTCGATTTTTAACATATGTTAGTGAAGTGGAACAGACATGACATAGTTTACACGCGTGAAACAAAAATATTATATCATTTGCAAACATAGAGGCCACTTAATGTTAAAGATATGAAGCTAACTCGCCATGCCATGCCTACTATTTATTTTATCAAGATGTTAAACATAGTTGTACCTGGCTCTTCTTCCATATTTGTTTGATATTACTATATTTTAATTCCATGACAACAAGACTTCCTTGCTGAAATCCTGCAGGAGTGTAAGTTGACGGAAATCCATGCCAGTACAGCCACCTAAGATCAGCTGAAAGATTTTTAAAATCTCCATTAAGCTGTACACCAGCAAGTTGAAGCAATCTGAGTTTATTCATCTGCTTAAATGCTTTAGTATTCAGACAAACTGTAGTTTTTCCTGGAGACTCCAAAGTCAAACCCTTGACAGCTACTGTTCCCTGAAATTAAAGAACACAGAAACCTAAAACTGACATACAACTTTGAGATCTGGTAGCTAAAAACTTTGTATTGTAGTCTATAAGTTTGACATAAGATTTAGAATAATCTATTTAAACGAATTAGTGCTCATTTTACAACTTTGAGTTATATCAGATATATTTTCTATATGCATCACAAGCCCCTGGTTTTGAGGGTCTTGCTTCTGCATAAAGCTCTGTAGTTTCCTTTTGTCTGTTCCTTTCCGCATTTATTGTGGATTCTTGCTCCTTTGCTACAGTCTTTTGCAGTAAACTACAATTCCGCGCTGCCATAGAAAACCAAGCCAGTCGGTAAAAGAGTCACTGCCGTTCCATCAGCCACGCGCTGCTTTCTTGATGAGGTTTATATTTTCATCTTTGGTTTTAAAACAATCTTTTAAGAATCTTGATTGTGACATTTTCTCAGTTTTGTAAGCACAGTTGAACTACTTTTTCTTCAAATCTTACTAAAAGTGTTAACCATTTGATCTTGAGAACCTGCCCTTATAACTAATATTTTTAGTGTTAGGTGGTTTGCCTAGGCCGAAGTAAGACAGGATATATGGACACCTTTGACACCAACAAAGAATAAGGCTAGTAATTCAATCCTAGTTTATCTCAGAATAATAAAAACCTGGCCTAGTCAAGAAACCACTTTAATCATCTCAATCATATTTTTTATACTTTAAACACACTCTTATTTATGTCGAATATATTATTGTTAGAGGAGATGATTTGACTGACAGTCAGTTGTCAGAGGAAAAATTATTCTTAAAGTTTGAGATGAAGGGTATTGAGCAACTCAAGGTTTAGAATAATCTCTATGAATGATTTAATGTTTATATCTCAATAACACTGACACAAACACTGAATATGACAACGATATTGACACGTCGATACCAGTCATAATTTGAAAATATAAATAAATTAAACGTAATCACATGAATCGTTGTCGGACACTAACACGTTACACGCCTCTCTTCAGAGGTGTCTGTGCTACAAAGGTGGTTTGTAAACTATTTAAAACTTTGAAATGCATCATATATATTTTCTACAAAAACAAAAGATGAAGTTCTCTAATTAGTAATTACCTTTTGCTTTGACAATATATCAAACACTTCCTTACGCCGCCACAACCTACTGCGGTTCTCTGGATCAAATGGCGATTCCTCATAAATTATTTGTCTTCCCATGTCTCTTAGCAAATCATGCATTCTAAGCTTGTTCCTGTTGTCAACAGTTACAAGGCTTCGCTCTACAAGGACTTTAATTCCAATATCGGCAAAAAATCCACACGCATTTAATATTTGTATGACATCATTACGGTCCATCCCAATAAAAAAACAAGCTATATCAAGAAATATTTGTTGCTCTGTAACATCTTGTAAGCCATCGAAGCTTACTCTTAGCTTCTTCTGTACTTGATCATGGGGGATACATTTGAGTTTCTCCAAAACTTTGTGCCACTCTGTTATTTCACAGTCAGATAAATAGGAGCCAAGGACTTCAAGTGCTAGTGGCAATCTCCCAGAATAAGCAATCACATCGGATGAATGTTTAGCAAAATTTTCTATCGGACTTGGTTGCCTAAATGCATGCCAACTAAAAAGCTCAAGAGACTCACTTTTGTCCATTTCTTCTATTTTATACACTCGATCAACTTTACAAGATCTAAGAAGACGCATATCTCTGGTTGTAATGATTATTCTACTCCTGAACCAAACCATTCGTGGCTTCCACACAAAGCATTTAGTTGGTCCAATTCATTCACATCATCAAGCACAAAAAGAACCCTTTTCTGGGCAAGTCTTTGCTTCAATATATTTTTCCCCGACTCAATGTCACGTATCTTGAATGAAGTTGTTTTGTAAACATCACAAAGTACCTGTTGTTGTAATGAAACTTTATTAGTATCCGTTTCCCAAAATTCCCTTATATTCAAAAGGAAGCTCTTTCCCTCAAATTTGCTCCCAATTTGATTATAAATGGCTTTGGCAATGGTTGTTTTTCCCATACCCCCCATGCCCCATATCCCTAGAAATAAAACATCTTGTGCTTTTTGGATGTTTAAAAGCTTAGTTACAGCTTGCACACGTGATTCAACCCCCACTGGATGTTCAGCAACAAATAACTCTGTCCTGTCTAGCAAACGAGTAACATCTTCAACAATATTATTGATATCATCACTTTCGTTCCTATAAAATATGAACCACCGATAAGGCACACAATCAATTGTATGTATCAAAAAGAGGAGGGAGAACTATATTCAAGTATAAGTGCATATTTTTAAAAGAAAAAATTGCATTTAAATGGGAAATGAAATAAAGCCAAACCAGCAATATGTTGTCACTATTATAAGTTAAGTTAATGAAATTTACCAAAAGTCACTTGACAGCAGTTTAAGAATCTCGTGCAAGTCTAGATTCACATGCATGTTCTGATATAATAATTATAATAGATAATAGATATTACATAAAAAAATGTTTTAGTTTTTAGAGATTTTTATGTAAAATAAAAGTAATCTATATATGTTCACAATTAAAAATTACAGAAACTATTTGTTTTCTAGTTAATGAACTACTCAATTACCATACTTAATAGAATGATTTGTTTTCTAGTCAGAAACTACTCAAAAAGTCAAAATAGATTTTCATTACATTCAAATTTCAGATTTTGTAATTATTCTCCAATCCTTCAATAAGTATCTTAAAACTTCTTAGAGGTGATCATTTTTCAAATGAAAGTGATTTTCAAAATGCACAGAGAGAACTTGTTTTTACACCATCAAGGCCTAAGAATTTATATGTGTCAGATACAATATTCTAAAAGACAAAAGTAGAAAAGTAAATAAATAACCTGGAATCTACAAGGACAAACCCTCCTATGCCACCGATATCAGAGAGATCTTTTCTCCAATTACTCTTAGTAGATTTATCCACTGAGATTGTTGACATAAGACCTTCAAAAGCTTTTCCAAAAAGACCTTTCTGGTGACGTACTTCTGAGGGATCTACCTCATAGAACACTGGCACAACCACCAGACCCTTGACCCTGCCAATTTCCATGATCTTTTCCAACTCTAGCATACACCACCTAGAATTAGCATAATTTGTAGACAAAACAACGACAGAAATTCTAGACTTTCCAATTGCTCGCAACAGTGAGAATGAGATCTGATCTCCTCTTTGAATCTCGTCATCGTCTTTGAAAACATAAATCCCCGCATTTTGAAGAGAGGAATGGAGATGCGAAACAAACTTTGCCCGACTGTCATCTCCTCTGAAACTCAAAAACACATCGTATATCTTTGGCTGAAACATCAAAAAAATAAAAAACCATAGCTTAGATATATGGTTGTTGAAATTCTTTATCCCACTGATACATCATCTACTATGGTCTATAAGGTTACCCATAATTTATTGTTACTAATTATCAATTTAGACTCATTAATTAACTTCTTATGCTCTTGTGATTAATATGAAACCAAATGTCAATAAACTGTTTTCATTAATGAAACCAAAAAATCACACACACACACGTACATACAGACACACCTGATCAGTCTTATTACTTGATTCCCTCTTAATGATATCTCTTGCCATGGCTTGTAGCAGAAAAGGCATTTCAAGTTTGTTATTCTCATCAATGGTTACAAAGCTCTTGTCTTCAAGGAGACTTATTAGAAGAGCTGCGGATTGTGTTGACCTATTTAATGTTTGGAGTGCATCATTTTGGTTCATCCCTATAAAGAAATGTGCTATATCGAGGAATATGTGCTTCTCATCATCACTCAAATTACTAATAGTATTTGCAAGAGCTTCTGGTATTTGTTCAGCTGAAATGGAAAATCTTTGGAGATTCCTCAACACACCCTTCCACTCAAGTACTTCCTTTCTGCGCAAGAACATCCCAAGGGCTTCAAGAGCAAGAGGTAATCCCCCATAATAAGCAACTAGTTGTCTAGAAACATCAACAAAATCTTCTCGAGGATTTTGTGCTTCGCCAAATGCAAACTCATTCAAAACGTCAAGTGAGTTACTTTCATCCAATTGTTTCACTTGATATATATGGTCAACTCCATGCTCCTTGAGTAGATGTCTGTTTCTTGTTGTGATGATTATTTTGCTACCTTCACCAAACCATTCACGACTTCCACACAAAGCATGTAACTGCTCCAATTTATCAACATCATCAAGCACAAGAAGTATTCTTTTATGTTGAAGACTTTGTTTTATGATCGCTTCCATTGATTTAATTGTGTGCATATGCATTTCAATTGGCACGTCAATATGAAAAAGAAGTTTCTTTAGTAATGAAACTCCGCCAGTTTTTTTTTTCCAAACTTCCGCAATGTTTCCGAGGAAGCACTTGTATTCAAAATAAAGACCAAGTTGAGCAAAAGTGGCTTGGGCAATGGTTGATTTACCGATCCCAGTCATCCCCCATATCCCTAGTACGAAAGGAGATTTTGATTGTTTTAATAGTTGAACCACATCTTGCACACTAGGTTTTACACTCGGTGCATAGGAAATCGCAAAGGAGTATCTGTCGTTTATCAAACACGTAATACGTTCAACTATATCCTTAATATATACATCGTCATACCTGTATAAAACATGAACAAGAGATGATTACAACTTACAATTATAACAATTCTCCATCATGTGCATACGTCAACAACAAAAATGAGGCATTATTGAGTTGAGAGCTGTTATAATTGTATCTCTATGTGTCGAATATGAAATATACAATAAGAAATAGGAAATAGGTAATATACAATAAGAAATAATATCAATTACACTAATTACTAATTGAATATCAATCAACACTAATTGATTGATAATAGATTCTTAACACTCCTCCTCAAGCCGGATCGTATATATTGTATGATCTGAGATTATTACAAATTCACTCGAGAACTCTTGAGAGACTTGGTAAATATATCAGTCAATTGATCTTCAGATTTGACAAATTTGTGATTATTTCTCCTGATAATACCTTGTATCTTACATAGTTACAGTCTATTTCTATGTGTTTGGTCCGTTCATGGAAAACCGAATTGGACGCAATGTGGAGTGTCGCTTGATTGTCGCATATGAGTTTTGTGGTCTGAAGGTCACCGAACTTAAGTTCTGAGAGCAAATTCTTAAGCCATAGAAGTTCATTTGAGGTTGCTGCCATAGCACGATATTCAGCTTCAGCATTAGATAGTGCAATGGTGTTTTGTTTCTTGCTCCTCCATGAAATCATATTTTGTCCAATAAAAACACAATATCCAGAAGTGATCTCCTATTTGATGGTGATGCTGCCCAGTCTGCATCTAAATAACAAATGATTTTAGCATCACCCTTATCTTCATATAATAGGCCTTGTCCTGGTGCATTCTTTATATATTTGAGAATCCGAATAATTGCATTCCAATGAGTATCACAAGGAGCATTCAAGAATTGACTCACAATGCTCATTGCAAAAGTAATATTTGGTCTGGTGACGGTAAGATAATTGAGTCTATCCACTAAACGTCGATATCTTCTCGGGTCTTTCAACAACTCCCTCTGACCCGAAAGAAGCTTGACGTTGGGATCCATAGGAGTATCAATCGAAAGACAGTCAATCATATAGTTTCAATTAGGATGACTAATGCATACTTATGCTGGTTAATTGCAATGTCTTATGAGGACTGAGCAACTTCAATACCTAAGAAGTATCTGAGTGGATCCAAATCTTTTGTCTGAAAGTTTTTGAAAATGTGAGTTTTGAGTCGCTAAATACCCTCTGTATTTCTCCAGTGATAACAATGTCATAAACATAAACCACAAGAAAAATATGTTGATCGGTGGAAGAATGGAGGAAGAAAACTGAGTGATCTGCTTCACATCTAGTCATACCAAATTGTATCAAGGCGGTGCGACCAAACCAAGCACGTGGAGACTGTTTCAGCCCATAAAGAGAGCGATGAAGCCGACAAACAAGTCTTGAATTACCAAGAACAGTAAAACCAGGAGGTTGATCCATATACACTTCTTTCTCCAATTCTCTGTGTAAGAACTAAGAAGCCATTTTTAATGTCCAACTGATGAAGTGACCAATGATTAATAGCAGTCATTGCAAGGAAGAGGCAGACTGAACTAATCTTGGTCACTGTGTCACCATAATCAAGGCCAAATATCTGTGTATCCCTTAGCTACCAAACGAACTTTAAAACGATAAATCTGACCATCTGGTCCAACTTTCACTATATAAAGCCATCGACATCCCACTGTAGTTTTGTTTGAAGGCAAAGGAACAATGTCCCAAGTGTTATTTGAATGCAAGGCAGCCATTTCTTCCACCATCGCCAGACGTTAACTGGGATCAGTCATAGCTTCACCTGTAGACTTAGGAATAGACACAGAATCCAAAGCAGACACAAAAGAAACATAGGAAGTAGAGAGACGGTCATAATTTAAAACACTGACATATTTAGGATTTGGATTATGAGATCGAATACATTTTCGTAATGCTATTGGAAGATCAAGTTCAGGTGACGTAGCTGGAGGAACAGTTGGAGTAGGGGATGGTGTTGGTGGATCAATATTATCTCTAACTGCCGATGGACGCGAAGTGCGTCGCTGATATACCTACAAAGGAGGTTTAATGGGAGTGGGGATTACAAAAGGGATATCTTGATCATCTAAATTACAAGTTTCATCGGGTGACGAAGAGGCGAAGAAGAAAGAGGAACCTTCAAAGAATGTAACATCGGAGGAGACAATTTACCATTGAAGTTGAGGACAAAAACAATGATACCCCTTTTGTATATGTGAGTAGCCTAGAAAATACATTTGAGAGATTTAGCGGAAAGTTTGTCTTTACCTGGACTAAGATCACGAACAAAGCATGTGCAACCAAAAACGCGAAGGGGAATGGGGTGGAGATCATATTGCGGATTCAAGATAGAGTATGAAATTTGATCTTAAAGGACCGGTGAAGGCATTCAGTTGATAAGGTGACATGCGGAGAGGAGAGCATCACCCCAAAAACGAGAGGGCACATTGTGAAGTAAAAGAGTTCATGCGGTTTCAACTAAATGACGATTTTTTCGTTCAGCAACACCATTCAGTTGTGGTGTTGTTTACGGTGATTTCTCGTAAACAACCGCTAGTCTTCCAATTTTTACTATTTATTATTGGTTACTTACAGGATCGACTAGATTGATCCTAGGACACATGTGTCATAATAGATTTTTATGTTCAAACCCATGATCTTCAATTGATTCTTAAACTTGATTACGGAAATATACTGACTGTTTGTGTAAAGATTTCGAACTTAAACTTGATTATTGACAATTGAATGTAAAGGTAAGGATACTCTTAAAAAGTAACAATTTCTGGGAAATGCAATAAAAGTTTGAAAGTAAATAGGTTTCTAGGACAATAAGTGTTTAAAGGCAAATGGAATAAAGATAAAAAGAAAAGAATCGAAATACTTTAAAGGTAAAAGTGCAGGAAACTGGAAATAAATGATAATAAACTGGCATTTAAATTATAAAACAACATGATGTTCTTAACGTACATGATATCTCCTTGACTCGTTTCCCTTTCGATTACGGTAGTTTGAGTGTTTGAGAATTTTTTAGTACATCTAACGAACACCCCAAAATCTAATAGAAAACATCTATTTATAATGTTCTGACCCTAACGGTCCTATTGTAATATTGCGCCACGTTTAAGACATGCAAGTCTCCTTCGTTCGCCAATCTCCACGCGTCCCTTACAATGGCGCCTTTTATTCAAAATTCGAATCTTCAGAGGTTATTCGAAATTCGAATTCCATAACCACTTGTATTTCACTTCAATCCTTTGTTTGGACCGCCCCAATGTTGGCATATTTATTTAAAGGAATTTCTTCATATCCTAAAAATGCTACAGATTTTAGTTTGAAATATCGCTCACCATTGGCAATCGAAAGATCCTTCCTCTATGAAACAAAAAGGCCTTATATTTACCTATCACCAACAAATATTAATCTCTTTTCCATGTGATAGTAAACATATTTTATTTGTCTATGCCAATTTTACCCTTTTTCGAAATTGCCAGCTAACAAATTGCCCCTCAAGAACATTTATTTCGATAGATGAAAATACTTGTTCTTGAATATCTCATGCAATTTCGATCGACAATGATGATTTCCTTTGTACATGGCGTCGGAGTAGGTACATAACTTTACGCATATGTCTAATCAGCACACCTAAACGTGCTATCATAGCGATTAAATGCTAATAATTAGAAAACGTCATTTCCCAAATGACGACCGTCACCCCTAGAAAGTTGAAAAAATTCACCTTTTGCCTTTTCAATAAAATGCTTACACGTGTCCCACTACTCTCAAGGGTCAAAAATTTCTAACCGTTGAAGAAGCTATAAAAACACTTCATCTTCTTCATTCTAAACTTTTCCAAATCTCTCATTCTCAAACAAACGATTACGCACTCTCGGTTTCCTTTAAACAAAAACAAATATTCACCATCGGAAAGACTAATTTGTTTCACCATGTCTTCATCAACAATGCCAACAACAACCTCCAAGAAGTCGAAATCCAAACAACCCATGGATTCCGCAAAACACCGGTGAGCAAGATCATCAACAGGTAACCAAGAGTTCATCTCCACTCCAAAAATGACTCGGAGCAAAGGCTATCTATGCCTCTCGGTAATAATCCCCACTATTGTTTACGATAAAACCCTAGGAGTAATGGGTCCGTTGATTCCTCTGAGGCGTTTGGCGAAGGAAGATTCTTTCCGCCTATTTCATGACAAAACCTATTATTAATAAGTCGTACCATCAAAGCGAAAATTGATGATTACGTGGCCAAATTGCCTAAAACCCTAGAGAGCTAGTGACGGCATAGTAACGGCACTAACAAGGGACCCTTTACATGGATTATGTCACTTTGTTAACTTTAAACCTTTCCGTTCTTGTCCTACATCAGACCAGTCGTACCAAAATTGGCTTGCTAAGGTGGAGAGCAAAAATCTCAGAATGGGAAAATTTAGGCATTCTCATTTGATTCGAATGTCTAAATTAGGATTTAGCTATAGCCACCCTTTTTATTGGCTTCTCTATATTTACGGGACAACACTTACAACACGTTCCATCTTCCACTGGGATGGTAACACCCACTTTCTTCGACATAGCGACCATTCTTGGACTTTCTCCTATTGGAGAAACTTTTGATCCTAATGAGGCGGAGAACCTCATTGAATTTGAGCTCAAACATGCCGTTTCTCCAATATATTGCTTTCTACCATTCTGAGGAAGAAGTCTCGAAAGTTGAACACATAGCCTTCTTAGCACTATGGCTATCGAAATATGTTTTCTACCAAATCCCTTCAAGTGGCTAGTAGATTCATTACCTTAGCCAATCAACTTCACCATGGTCGAAAAGCATCGATGACTGTTTGTTGTCCGGCTTGTCAAAGCATTTGTCTTCTTTGTGTTGAAATTAAAACCTATAAAGCCGGCACAAATCTTCTTACTGGCCCTTTTGGTTGTTGCAACTTTGGTGAATGCCACTTTCGAATCATCTCTATCAACCTCAAGAACACTTAATGAAGATCATCCGATGTTGCCAATCGTAACATTGAGGGAACCAGTTATTGAAACTCACACAAATGATGAGAAGAGAATTTCAAAACCACCGTTCAATACATGATGATCTTCTCGAAAAGGCACAATTTTGACTCTTCGATGGCTCCATTTGCTACTCGAAATTATGGACCAACTTGGTTCACTATGCCTCTGGAGCAAGCTATTTTGGAAACAACAACAAAAAATATCTGGAGTGCTTTTCTAACTCCCAGACTTATTGCTTCAAGGATCACCCCTATCAAGAGTCAAGCACATATCCTTGCTTATCAACCCAATTTTGTAGCTCGACAGTTTGGCTTGTGTCAGATTCTTCCTGAACCTCTTTTTGACAAGAAGAGAGAAATATGCCTAGCAGGGGTACCTTATCCCTCCAAAGAAATCGAGATCAGACAAAAGCGTTATGAAGATTTTGCGGAGTTTTCACTAGTTTATTTCGTTCCCTCCTTTTACAAAACAAGAGATTTCCATACTTGGTGGACAGAATATTATTCGAATAATATGTTTGATACCACCGAAATCCAACAATATTTAACAGCAGCTTTTTCCTTTGTGCAGGAAAACACCCAGAAAGGTAGGCTTACTCATGTCAAAGAAATTCGAGCTTTCCAAAAATATTTTGAAGTTGTGTATAATCCAATGGACATACATCGAACTGTTTGCGATGCAGCAAAAACTTTAAAAGAAAAATTTGAAAAACAACTTCTAACAGTTCGATGTCCTCCTTATGTGAAATCTGAAGATAGGTACAGGTGGGCTTTTAAGCATAAACCACCTAAATTTCCAAATTTGCCTACTTCAAAGCTGGCTCTTGCCTTTTTTCCCCCGTATCCTGGGTGGTTATATTTTAAGGATCTTTTTCGCTGCTGCGAAAATGATACCAAAAACTTGCCAAGGGTTACATGGGCGAAACATGATTTATACAACTTCAAAGGGCACCTTTACGACTTGTCACCATGTCATTAAATCTAGAATGCGAAGGTGCGAATGAAAAAATCGAAGTTCCCTCATATTTTTCACTTTGTCTTATTTTAAACTTGATCTCAATCCTTTCAGCTATTGATTTGAAATCTTTGAAGAAAGACAAAGTCGCGCCTAAAGTCGGCTCAACTTCAACTTCACAAACACCAACCATCATTACTACAAATCCTCCTGCTGAGGTAGACAACACTTTGAAGAAAAAGAAAAAGAAGGTATTTTCATGCTTACCTCTTTACTATTTCGAAATTCCTTCTAAATTGGTTAATTATCTTAGTCACACTTTCGAGGCAAGTGGCTTGCCCAAAGTCCCCAAAGCAAAGCATGAAACTCTTGACGAGAAGATGAGCCACGGGGAGGCGATACCTCGATCCTCAACAAGAAAAAGAAGAAAAAGCCTTCACAATGGTGAAGCTTCTCAAGTCGCTAAGTCCATTAGCAAAGAAGTTCCCTAATGCTCCTCGAACCAATCTAAAGTCTCTTGAACCCTCTATCTTGAAGAATCACCTTCGAACAAATTGGCGGCAATGCTACCGATGGACAAAAGGTAAAATTACTTGACGCCTTTCGTTACTAACACAACTTTAATGCACGCTGATCCACGATCTTTTATGCAGTATTCCTTACGCTCTGTCAATCTTCCTAATATCCAAAGTTCGAACCCTATACCTTCTCCTCAACGGAGAAGCTCGAATGAGGATGCTTTAAACAAAGTTCATCTATGGCTACCCACAGCAGACTGTTGAAACCTCGGATCAACAAGTGACTTCCTCATACCCAAAAATTTGCCCTCCATCTACTCAAGATTTCATACATCCATACTCAAGGATTCCTCAAGAGTTGATCGACAAACTCTCTCTAGACAATCAACCCAAACTAGGGTTTGGTATCTCTCAAGCCAAGATGGATTTCCAACATCTCCAATGGTCTTCATGCCTCCTCATATGCTTCAAAGATTCTCCATGACAATTTTCAAGCCTCAAGTCAAGTTTCCTCGAGACAATTGCTCGAATGGATGAAAATCGAGTGTATTGGACAAAAAGTCAACTGTGGTCAACATCTGTCAAAACTTCGATTTTGGTCAACATCCTCATTTTGAAGTTACATTCATCATTTGATCAAGGGTTGATCATGATTCATCAAGAAAACTCAAGATTTGCCCAAAAGTCGAACTTTCTAAATTAGGGTTTTAGATGAAAAGTCAATGAACTTTGGTGATCATAACTTTCTCATACTTTCTCGAGAAATTTTTCCACCACCTCTTGTTTTGAAGGAAATTCAATTCTCTACAACTTCATGTCTCACAAGAATGTCAAAAAATGCTTCATTTGAGAGGTATAGCTCAAAACATTACTGGTCATTTTCAAAGTCAACAAAAGTCAACTTTTTGTTTTGAAGATATTTTGAGCATGGTAACTCAATTGATATGAGACCAAAGACATTGGTTAGAGGACTCTTAGAGCTTTCCAAAAGTCCAAGAACTCTCAAAAATGTGGAAAATTGAGCAAGTTGCACCATTCACAAGTTAGGCGATTTTGAAAGAATGCACAAAGAGATACTTCAAAAATCAAATCTTTTGCAAATGGGCCTATCTTTTCTTCATCCTAACTTGTTCCTCAAGCAATTAGGAATATCCAAGCCCAATGCCACGAATTTTGGTTTATTTTTCTATTTAATTTGGAATTTATTCATTTAAATACAAATTAAATTCAAAAATAAAGTATAAAATCAAAATTAATTGAAAGATTGATTTTTATTCTTTCCTTGATGTCAATTAACTCACAAATGCTAGCCAAATCAAATTGAAGCAAAAAGGCAAGATTGGATTGAAATTGATCAAATTTGAAAATTTGATTTTCATGAAAAAATCAAATTTGATTATCATTGATTATTGATCAAATCTTTCCAAATTCAATCTCAATCCTTCCGGTATATATACACATGCATATCAATCAAGAGAAGAGAAAAATTGCTCCATAAACCTAACCTAAAGTCAAATTTTCGTGCACTTGAAAACTTGCGCCGTGGTTTTGGATCGTTCGGTTGATTCCAAGCATCGAAACACGTTCCTTGACACCTCGAGTGAATCGGATACTTACTTTGCCAAAACTATCCGAATCAAGGAATCCGAGTTTGGTTTGTTCTCAAAAATTCAAAATCGTGTTTTAATTCTCATGCATTTTTAACATGTTTTGTGGTTTGTTTTGTGTTTAGATGGAAGTTTGCAAGCTTTCTGCATAGTTTGATTGAGTTTCCATGGCCGGGATCGATACTTGCCATAACTAGGGTTTCCTGTGCCGTTTTAGGGTTTCACGAAATAGGAAAAATTGGACCATGGGACCATGACCAATGAACTCGGAACGATGCCTGGAATCGAACCATGTATTTACAATGCATTTATATTACTTGTGCTTGATTTTCCATGTAGCGGGGCACATGGCGTCGAGCCAAAGCCGACGCTATCTTTAAAAATTCAAATCGAAGAAGGCGATGAAGCTGCGCGGGAGAAAGGAAAGATGGCGGCGTGTTATTTTCAAACCAATCCGTTTCAAACGGTCGCGCGCTTGGCTCGGTTAGTCGACATATCATTTCAAGGTTTGAAAGGGATGTCTCGATTCGATTCTGGTTGACAATCCCTTTTACACTTTTCAAACTCAAATATTTTCCATATTTTCATTATTTTTAATATTTCCATCATATTTTAATTCTTTTCTATATTTTATTCCTGCATTAAAAAAATACCAAAAACATTTTTTCTTTTTACATTATTTTCATAAAAACCTTTATTTAATTTAATAAATTAAAAATATAATTTTGCATGCATATTTATTTTATTTTTATTTTAGCATTTAAACCATTATTAATTGCATTTTTATTATTAAATCTTTTCCAAAAAATCCCAAAAAATTATTATAGCTTATTTACCTTATTTCCAACATGTATTAATTTTTCCATATTAAAAATTGCATTTTTTCTAACATTTTCTCTTATTTCAATTTCATCATATTTCCCGATTTTCTTATTCTTTCACAGGTTGATCCGATTCAGACGATTCTTCCGTTTTTATTTTACTTTTCAATAATGTAATTGCTCATGGGTTGTAATAGTTTAATTTAGGACTTTTACTTTCCGCACTCTAATTATGTATACGCCCCAAAGCCATGTAATAAGCGTAGGTTTATTTTCCGCATCTTTACATTCCGCATTTTACTTTCCGCCTTATCAATTGCTAGTAATTAGGCGTGTATGGCAAGATAATAATTGGACATAGCTCACACTAATTTCAAGACAAAATATCAAATCAACACACTTCTCTCACACACGCACCCCTTAGGGTAATTCTCTCTCGATGCCTTTCGATTCAAAATGGTCATGTCCCTCGAACGTAGAGGTATCCTAGCACCGTTGCTTTCCAAACAAATCATCATAGTCCCTTCGATACAAAGATCATAGACCCACGGCGTCGCCTCCGAATACATGATCTTGACCCTCGATTGTCGCCTCACGAAAATGATGATAGTCCCTTGAATATGCTAGGATACTTCCTACAAGTTGCCTTCTATGATCATCCGATGTCCCTTGAATGTCCGATTACATCCAGCGAATGGAGCTACCTACTAACTAATGGTATGGCTAGCGCTATTCTAAAGGAATGTAGAAGTACAACAAAACGACCAATTCTGAGTGGGTAAATAAGTCTCTTAGTTGCTTGCTCTAAACAAATGCTTTTCACACCACACACTCTTTTTCAAAGTTCAATTTCTTTTCAAACAAACATTTCCGAACACTTTGTATACACTCCTACATGAGTCATTACAAAGTCAAAGCGAAATGCCTTTTCAAAACATTTTTGTCAAACACACATAAAGCAATTTTAAAAGTGATCTAGAGCAACTAAGAGCCCAGTAGATAACTACGGATGGAAAGGGTGCTAATACCTTCCCTTTTCATAACCATTCTCCGAACTCGAATCTAACGAAGGTCTTTTACATTACTTTTACCTTCCCTAATTGGATAAAAATAAAAGTCGGTGGCGACTCTTGCTATCCGCACATTTGGATACAAAAATCCTACAAAGTCAGTTCACCGTATCACAGGCTGGCGACTACTGGGGAATACACCCTAAAAGAATTGCCTTAGGGATTTCTAGATAACTTTTATTGCTTTGTTTGACTTGCTTGCTTTATCTTTAAGGGTTGCTTGGGTATTATATTTGTGGGGATCCTACACCGGATCAGGGTTTCCTTTTAGGTAAGTAGCATTAGATCATCGCGACCGTTAGGCGTATAACTACGCGGTCAACATGATGGCTACGTTAGCGTGACACTTTGGTTGCCCGATACTCTTCATTCCCAAGTTGAAGAAAGTATTTGGCTTCGTGGTGTCATCAGCGCTAACTAAACTTTTAGAACCTTAATTGACCCATCTTGGCCATTAGAAGGTAGTGAGATGGCGGCTTTGGTGTAGACCGAGGGTTGGTTGATACTCGATGCTACGCTCATTGAGATCCGACTTTTGGGACATTTTCGATCGACCACTTGGCGTCGTATTGAAATAAGCGCCTCGAGAAAGATCGTGATATGAGATTCCTAGAACCGGTTACTATTATAGGGCGGGATGAACCAACTCAAACTTTTGGTAGGGTAATCACCTATACCTCATGCAAGCCTTAACCCTAGGCTCATTGTGTGAATTGTTTGTGTGTGCTAAACATGACATCATGACATCATCCGCATTGCATATCATTTCTAACTATTTCAAGGACCTAGGATTTATCTTTGCTCGTTTTGTAGGGATTATGGCTTCTAGAAAGACTATCGAATCAACTTCATGGGTATCCCTTCTCACTTCAAATTGGTTTGAAAATTCCGACCATGCTCGATTCATCAAAAGACATGGTTATCTACTTGATTTGGTTATCTCGGTTTTGAAGAAGATATGATGCATGTCCTATTCAGGTTCTTTGATCCGAAACACCATTGCTTTACATTTCCGACTTATCGGTTGGTTCCTACCTTAGAAGAGTTCTCTAAGCTACTTGGGGTACCTATTCTTGATCAAATGCCATTCACCGGTTTAGAAAAGGTCCCTAAGTTCGAAGACATTGCATCCGCTTTACATCTTAAGCGCTCAGACATTGAAGCCAATTGGGAAACTAGAAGTGGAGTTAAGGGTTTACTTTCCAAGTTCTTAACCAAGAAAGCCCGAGAATTCCTCAAAGTTATGAGTTTCCATGCATTTGAGAACATTGTGGCCTTGCTAATTTATGGTTTGGTTCTATTCCCTAACTCGGATCAATTCATAGATGTCAACGCCATCAAGTTATTTCTTACCCGCAATCCAGTGCCTACCTTACTTGGAGACATCCTGCATTCTCTCCACACTCGTACTACTAAGCGACAAGGAACTCTCATGTGTTGTGTCCCGTTACTTTCAAGGTGGTTTATTTCGCACCTTCCTCCATCAGTTTTGAAGAATGAACAAAGGTTGAGATGGTCTCAAAGATTGATGTCACTCTCTCATTCCGACATCCGTTGGAATCTTTTCTCTCAAAAGGATTTCACATTCATTGGCGTTGTGGAGTTCCCTAATGTACCACTCCTTGGTATAAGGGAGGTATTACTTACACCCTTCTCTAGCTCTACGTCGGTTTGGTTTTGCTCGAAGAGATGGTCCACATGATATGCTTCTCCAAGATGTTGTGTTCGACTACAATCACGATCTCGAATTAAGCGAAGGTTTATACACGCTTGGGGCATGGTAAAGAAGACCGATACCAAGACTTTGGGGCACCGAACTCCATTCCTTGGGAACCTTACCTCGAATGGGTGCGAGCTCGAGCTCAAAACCTCATGATGCCATTCACTGTTCTACGGTAATTATGGAACTGTTGCTATAGGTGGCGTACCTATCTTGTTCTCCATCGACATGCCTCACGATTTTGAAGACTTGAAGAGATCTGGATTCGCAAAGAAGAAAGGGATACCTTTGAAGCTCGATGCTATGCAAGTGAGAAGAAGGTTCTAGAATTGACCAAGCTACTTCACGAGGAAGCGAAACATCAACGCTACATCGGCACCAAGAGGAAGCGCCATGGGAGACTTAGAGCTTTAGGATGTTTCTTTTATTGCTTTGAACTATCTCTTGTACTTAAAAGGAATAATAATGAGAAGTACTAATAAATGTTTGTTCATTGCTTGTTTAACAAATTTAAATCTCTTAGGTCCTTGAAAACATTGCATTGCATTTGCAAACATTGCATAGCATATCATAACATTGCATCACAGTACATTGGAATTGGTTTTCTCATTTGCTCGCTATTTATTTTAGCGAAATGGCTCTTGAACAAGCTCAAAGATCTCCGAGCTCGAAATGCTCGGTTTCAGATGTTCACCAACTTGGTCCAAGGCCAAGAAGATCAAGAAGCTCATCAACAAGAAGAAGAAGGTTGTTGGTCTCCTCGACATGGGTAGACGTTTCAAAGGGGTCCTAAAGTGGTCACCGTATTGAGCTCTCGAAGGAAGTGTCCATACCGGGGGAGTACCAAGGGTGATGAAGGTGAGCGTGAGCCAAGAAAGGAGGAGAGGATCGATCCGATTATAGCCACACTCGAGGAAGATGACAAGTACAAACAACTTGAAGACCGTCTGAATCTTTGGAAAACCGAAGATGTCGGGCTGAACTTTGATGATCTGAGTCTTGTTACGTGTTGTGATTCCTCCCAAGTTCAAAGTTCCTACTTTTGCTAAGTATGATGGCATGTCTTGCCCTAAGTCGCATTTGAAGTCCTATGTCGGAAGATCAACCCCACATGATGAGAAAGTTGTGGATGCACTATTTTCAAGAGAGTTTGTCGGACTCGATTGGAATGGTACTATCGACTAGAGAATGACCGTATCCGTACTTGGGTGACTTAGTGATGCTTTCTGAACAATATGAGTACAATCTTTGAATTGACACCCTCGCATGCAACTACAAAGCATGTCTATGGGTCACGATGAGAAGTTCAAGGGTATGCTCGAAGTGGAGATCTAGCGAGAAGTTCAACCACCCTTGTCCAATAGGAGTTGGTTGATATGTTTATGGGAACAACAGCAGCCCGTTCTTCATCATCGATTGGAAATTCCTCATCCGGATTCACCGAGTTGATATTGATCGCATTGAATGGTATCAAAGTGGGAAGATTCATGTAGAGTCATCTTCAATCTGCGAAGAGATCTTTTGGTGCTAAGAAGAAGCTAATCTGTATGGTCGAAAAGCCGAGCCAAGACCGACCGTGCTCAATCTGAGGCGGTTGTAATCTCGATCCTACATCGGCACAACCTCGGTGAGACAACGCGCGTAACAGCGCGCCACGAGTTCGAAGATCAACATGCCTTTGCCGCAAGCCTTGCAACACATGTTGAAAGCGGTGATTGCCTTGAGGGATCCTCCTCGAGCGTCAACACTTCCTCTCAAAGTACAATCCTAATGCTAAGTGTGCTTACCATTCCAATAGCCAGGGCGACAACGACAATTGTTGGGCTCAAGAACAAGATTCAAGATATGATCGAAGCTAAGCGATTGAGTTTGACCCTCCGTTGAGACTCGAATGTGATCAACGCGCCTATGCCTAACCATGACAAAAGTTCCAATCTTGTTGGTGGCGATACTTATGTTTTCAACATAGATGACTTGACCATTCCTCTTATGGTATTAAGAAGAATTTGTTACAAGCGGTGTCAATCCGGGATGTCCAGAGGATTGTCGTTGGTGCCCATCACACGAGGTTGTGCTTGGTTGAGAAGGCGTGTTCGATGCATGATGGATAACCGTGAGATACTATTTCGAAACCACTGTGCGGTTGTGTGAAGAAATGTCTAAGTTGAAGATCGACAATACGAACGAAGCTGTGCCATCGTGTGGGATACCTTGGGGCAGCCAAGTGGAAAGTATGATTACATGGTGAAGTACTTGTCTCGATAGTTACAAGATTCCTATTGAAGATGTTAAGGCGACCGGATGGGGTGACGATTTCCCAGAAGACTATGCTGATGTTAACACTATAAGGATTTCCTCTGCTGATTCCGTGCCTAGAGTGGCACCTCTCATTATCACTTCTCCAAGACCAGTTCCATATTCCTCTGACAAGGCTATCCCTTGGAATTATGGAGCTGATGTTTACTATCATGGTGTCAAGCAAGACCCTCTGACTATTGAAGATCTTACTGCTGAAACTACCATTCCTGACATCGACAACATCACCGGATCCAGTAAGGTGACCAGAACCGGAAGGGTATTCTCTCCAGAGATCTCTCCTCCAAAAGACACTGCAACTCCAGCTCGCATTCCGTACTCAATCAATATCGGCTAGAGGAAAGAACCATAACTCATCACTCTCACGAAGTGCCAAAGGAAGTTCTGAAGACACCTCAAACAAGAAATGGAGGAAATTAAAAAATTATCAAGAAAAGTGATTACAATGTTGTGGAACAATTGGGACTCGTCCAAGATCTCCATGCTTGCTGCTCTTATGCTCGAGGCTCATACTAACGCCTTGGTGAAGTTTCGAAGAATGCTCATGTGCCGCAAGACACTACTCTTGATCAATTCGAAGTTTGTATTGCTAGCTGGCTGCCAACAACGGCCTAGGCTTCTCGATCTTGATTTGACTCCTTCGGAAAGAAACATAACAAAGCCTTGCACATCTCATTGAATGCAAGGCGTTACATTGTCTCATGTTTTGGTTGATACGGTTACGCTACGAATATCCTACGAAGTCTTCTTTTGATCGACTTGATGTCGAAGGGTTGGTTCGAGACCGGTGACATTATCGTGAGAGCTTTTGATGGTTCTAAGCGCCGATGCTTGAACCTCACTCTGCCTATTAAAGTCGGTTCCCGACTTTTGACTCTACTTTCTTTGTCATGGACATTCGTCCGCTTATTTTGCCTACTTGGGCGCCCTTGGATACATGGGGCGCTTACCTCTACTTGCATCGAAGAAGTACCGGTGAAAGGAAAGTTGTTACAGGTGTGTGGTGAAGAAGAGTATATCGAGTCATCTGGTCATTCCGCTACCTTGAGATGGAGGGTGAATTCTTGAGACTCCTGTCAAGCTTTTGAAACAATACCAGTCATGCTGTTGACTCTCCTCTCCTCTGAAGTTACGCAAGCTCCACCTAGAATGGCCTCGTGAAAGATGCTCAAGCTCTTGTTGAACAAGGAGGTAGTGCTATTTGGGACAGCTCCCAATCTTCCTTTCAAATCCGACAAAACTGGTTTAGGCTTCACCATCAAGGGTCGAAGAAGATGATACATGGCGTGCGGCCAACTTCCTTTCGCATCGGTCAAAGTGGAATCCATGCTATAGAAGACAGACGACAACGGCTTCGACGACAAGTGGATCTTCCCAACTCGGATCATGGGCTCAGAATTGGAAGAAAGACGTCATACCAATCTCCTTTAGTCGAGTAATTGCTCTTGTTTTGTTATACTTTTCGTATTTCTTTATGTTTGAACAATAAACTTTGAAAGCTGTGCCTTGCCCGTCATGGCTCGTTCTGAGGTTTTTATATCATCGTTTGCGTATTTTCATTCAATAAATTCGTTGGACTTTTGCATTCAATTGTTTGTTTTCTTTCTTTTACTTTATCACCCCTTCAAAGGCTATGTGTTTCTTACACACACCCACGTGATACAACTGCGAATCACTCGAATCTCGTTAATAACTATGCTAGTGCTAAATATGACTTGATAATCCGATCTACCAAGCGAAGGACGAAAGTGAGGAAGATTGTGAAGTGCCGAGAGAACTTGCGGTGCTACAGCAAGAAGAAGCGAGTTATCTGACACCTGAAGAGTTGAGGTTGTGAATTTGGGTACTCGAAGACAGAAAAGATCAAGATAGAACGGGTCTTGAGAAGTGTTAAAAAATTGGTTCGGATGCTACGAGATTATGTTGAGGTTTTTGCTTGGTCATACGAAGACATGCCGGGTTTAGACATTGATATCGTGGTACACCGATTGAAACAAAGAAGGTTTTCTCGGTGAAAGCGAAGGTTATGTCTGTACTCGTCACGAGAAGAAAATCAAAGCCGTGTAATTTCCTAGCCGTTACTTCCTATCGATGGGTTGCAAATGTGGTACCCGTGCCTAAGAAGGATGGTAAAAATACGAATGTGTGTGGATTACAGATAGAACAAAAAGCAAGTCCGAAACTTTCCCACTTCATATTACAGTTGACAACACGCTCAACATAAGGTTTTCTCCTTCATGGATGGTTTCTCGGTTACAATCGAGATCAAAATGGCTCCTCGAAGACATGGAGAAGACTACTTTTGTTACACGTGGGGCACTACGCTACAAGGTTATGCCGTTCGAAGAACGCAGGCGCCACTTATCAGCGTGCTATGGTAACATTATTTCATGACATGATTCATCACGAGATAGAGGTCTCGTCGGCGACATGATAGCTCGATCACGATGAAGAACACCGATCATTTGCGAAAACTATTTGATTGAAGAAGTCAGACTTAATCCCATCCCAACGGATCAGGAAAACTCTTCTAGGTTTGTTGTCGATGGAAGAGGTATTGAGGTTGACCACCAAAAATTCAAGAGATGCCACTCCCACGAGAAGGAGGTCGAGAGGTTTCTTGGGCGATTGAACTACATTGCGATTCATTGCACAGCGCTACTTGAGCCAATCTTCAAGTTACTAAAGAAAGATCAAGTAGTGGAATGGAGCAGCGATTGCGGATCGCTTTTGACAAAATCAAGGAGTACCTACGAAATCCTCCTATCCGATGCCGCCCGAAAAGACCTCTTATCATGTACAAAGCAGCAGAGAGAACTTCGTGGTGTGTGTTGGGGCAACATGCAGTCGAAGAGCATGCAATATACCTTAGCAAAAGTTTACCGTGAAACAAGATACTCACTCGAGAAAACTTGCAACGCTAACGCTTGCTGCTCGCTAAACATATATGTTGAGTCACACTACCTTGTTGATTTCTAAGATGGATCCGATAAAATACATCTTTGAGAAACCACTCTCCGGAAGAATAGCAAGATGGCAAATGATCTTGACCGAATATGACATCCATTACACTTCTCGAAGCGATCAAAGGAAGTGTGGTAGCCGATCATTTGGCTCATCAACCGTAGATGACTATCCCTATCTCAATTTCGACGAAGATGTTTTACTAGTTACTGATTACGAAGAACGAGCCAGACGAAGGACACGAACAAGGATCCCGATGGACTATGGTCTTTGATGGAGCCTCAAACTCACTTGGCAATGGCATTGGCGCCATCATTCATCCCCGCGCGGACATACTCCTTTCACCGCCATTATGTTTGATTACACTAACATGGCTCTGGCGTGCATCATGGGTCTTAAAGTTGCTATTGACTTAAGAATCAAGTTCTTACAGTGTATGGAGACTCGCTTTAGTGATCGGTCAAAGGTGGGATACAAGCATCCGAATCTCATTCCGTATCGAGAGCATGTCGAGTTTGATTCCTTACTTTGAAGAGATTACTTTCAATCATATTCCACGAGAGAGAATCGATTGGCACGCATTAGCTACTATATCGTCTATGTTCAAGGTTAGATGGGACAACGAGGCTCCCGGATCATCATTGAGAGGTTCAAAACGGTATTGTTGTGAGCTTGCGAAGAGAAACCTTGGTACTATGCGTGAAGAGATATCTTGAGACTCGGGAAATCCAGGGGCATATTAATGATAAAAAGTTCATGAGAAAATTTGCTTCCAAATTCTTTCTCAGCATCTTATACAAGCAACCACGACTTGTGCTTACTCATGTAGACCGAAAACAATGCGTATCATGGAAGAGTTACACGAATTTGGTACCCACTCCAAACACACCACCATGGCTAAGAAGATTTTGAGAACAGTTACTATTGGTCCACCATGGAAGCGACCCGCTTATGCTCGATCTTGTCACAAATGCCGATTATGCCGACAAAGTGCACGCCCTCCGGTACCTAATGTTTTAACTTCTCGTGGCCTTTGCAATGTGGGCATTGACATGATTGGAGAGATTAAGCCCTGACTTCAATGGACATCGTTTCATCCTTGTGGCGATTATTTACCAAGTGGGTAAAAGCGACCTCGTATGCATCCCACTAAGAATGGCTCGATTCATCAAGCATAATCTTATCGTCATGGCACTCACGAAAGGATTATCACAGATAACGGTTCCAATCTCAACAACAAGATGATCACCGAACTCGCACGCGATTCGAGATCAAGCATCACAACTCTTCTCCATATCGGCCTAAGATGAATGGCGCGATGAGCCGCCAATAAGAACATTAAGAAGATTATCGAGAAGATGACGATTACTTACAAAGATTGGCATGAGATGTTACCATTTTCTCTTCATGGTTATCGCACGACGAACATCGGAGGGCAACCCTTTCTCTCTCGTATACGGTATGGAAGCCGTCTTACCCATCGAGGTTCAGATACCCTCGACCAGAGTCCTCCAGGAGGCAGAGTTAGGTGAAGACGATTGGGTTCAGACTCGCCTTGACCAGATTAATTTGATTGATGAGAAACGACTCGCATCCATCTGCCATGGACAAATTTATCAAAAACGAATGATCAGAGCATTTAACAAGAAGGTCAAGCACCGAGTCTACCAAGTCGGTGATCTAGTAGTCAAGCGCATCATTCTTCCACAAGGTGATCGAGGGCAAATGGACTCCCACCTATGAGGGACCATTTGTAGTCAAGATATTTTCGGAGCTATGATACTTAGCACCATGGATGGTGAAGACTTCCCACACCGTGAGCGAGACATAGTCAAAAATACTACGATAAAGAGACCCGCTAGGTCGAACCTAGGCAAAAATAAGGGCATCTGGCGAACCAAAATGGTTCGGGCAAAAGTTAAGGATATATACAAAACATGTACACCCGGTCGAAAACACGAAAAGCGGCTTGGGCAAAAAGGTATCCCAGTGGTGAAAACCGAAAGGGCGGTCTAGGCAAAAGTTAGGGATTTAAGCGTCGACTATGTCTCTTCGGATCACCCTTCTGGACTATTATCAGCATTCAAGGTTCAAATGGCGAAGATCAGTCTATTCACTTTCTACCGAAAGCAAGGAGATGAGATAGTCGAAATATATGAGTACTAGCATAGTTGGAACTTAACGAGATTGTTTCCGCATAGCTTTTTACCTTTCTTATGTACAAACTACTTGGCCATACGCCACCTGTCAAATAAATACAGCTTCTTTCCCTTTACAATTTCTGTTATAGTTATTTGCAATAAGTCCAACGTTTGCTTTGAATGACTATCGCATTTGATAAAAATCTCCGCAAACATACGAAAAGTGAACATTCAAAGGTACTTACTACGAGTTCCAGAATTGGGATGACGACGAAAGTCACCAAATAGTTCCCCACGAGCATGAAGGTGTCACTACAACGCACCTTCCCAGTGAGTATATGTTAATCCTGACGGTGATTCCACTCAACCGAGCAACGTTACATCGCCTCAAGCGGTAACACTTCATCCCAGTGGATATTTCTCAATCCTCCCCTCTCCCTTATCCGGACTCGAAACTTGGTCGAGATAGTGCATGGAGGAAACATACACCTTATTCCCCAGAGATTACAACGGACTCTAGACTCTTCAAGCGGTCTCTCAAGAACCATCAAATGTTCTCCAGCGAGATCTACACTCGAAATCCCCAGTAGAGTATCTCTTAAATTTCCTCAGCAGGATCTACATACAAGGTCCCCAACGGATCGCCTCCCAGATTCTCCTCAGCAGGGTCTATATATGAGATCTCCAACAGCGAGCTTCTCAAATCTCTACCTTCCTCAACAATGTCTAGGCCCAAGACTTGGTCAGATAGTGCATCGGAGGAATCCAAGATATCTTTCTTCTCCTTCAAAAGCAGGGTTCTCACCTACTCAATTCCCCAGGCAGAAGTTAGAAATCTTCAAACAGAATATCCGCATCTTCTTCAAGATGGATATGTTTTGAAATATCACGACATTCATCATTCATTCATTTCTCATAAAGTCATAATTCATGCATATGTCATTCATATACACTGTCATGCATCATACTTTGCATAAAACTAACGAATATTCTATCAAAGTTTCTCTTGTTTTCTCAAAGCAGTATGATCATTCGACGCAAGCAGTCCGAGATTAAGCCGGCCGACGGAAAACTATCGAAAGACCGCCGAAAACAAGTCCAGATTAAGCCCGAACCGGCGGAAAACTATCCGAAAGACCACCGGTTATCCTCCGATAACGAGACAATGGATCAACACCGATGCAACAGGAAGCTATCCACATTAACTATTCGAGTAATCAACACGAAATTCACAGTCAGCGTCGACTCGGTTGCCTTGGATGGCATCTTAAGCCCATCTCCGACTATTTGTCAACATCTCTTCACTATCGAAATGCATATATGGTTAAAAATCAATGCACCAATAACTTCATTCAAAGTGATCACGAAGTCTAACGTACGACTCCCTTCGGATGGCATCTTAAGCCCATCTCCTCTCCGTTTCAGGAACATCTACAGAGTCTAACGTACGACTCATTCCCCAGCATCGACCTTTCTAGATGGCATCTTAAGCCCATCTCATCGGCTCCTATTAACAACCTCGAGTCTAGCGTCGACTCGTTCCCCAGCGAAGTCTCCAACTTCTCCAAATGGCATCTGTAAGCCCATTCCCGCATCATCCACCAACGGCGAGTGCAAATTTTCAGGTGTACTCGGTGTTCAATCATCTTCTACCTCCAGGTCACGAAAGACAAGCATGTCAATCTAACCCTTCGGACAAGAAGATTGAGCAGGGCAGCTGTCATACCCAAAATTTGCCCTCCATCTACTCAAGAGATTTCATACATCCATACTCAGGATTCCTCAAGAGTTGATCGGACAAACTCTCTCTAGACAATCAACCCAAACTAGGGTTTGGTATCTCTCAAGCCAAGATGGATTTCAACATCTCCAATGGTCTTCATGCCTCCTCATATGCTTCAAAGATTCTCCATGACAATTTTCAAGCCTCACAAGTCAAGTTTCCTCGACAATTGCTCAAATGGATGAAAATCAGTGTATTGGACAAAAAGTCAACTGTGGTCAACATACATCAAAACTTCGATTTTTGGTCAACATCCTCATTTTGAAGTTACATTCATCATTTGATCAAGGGTTGATCATGATTCATCAAGAAAACTCAAGATTTGCCCAAAAGTCAAACTTTCTAAATTAGGGTTTCTAGATGAAAAGTCAATCGAACTTTGGTGATCATAACTTTCTCATACTTTCTCATAAATTTTCCACCACCTCTTGTTTTGAAGGAAATTCAATTCTCTACAACTTCATGTCTCACAAGAATGTCCAAAAATGCTTCATTTGAGAGGTATAGCTCAAAACATTCTGTCATTTTCAAAGTCAACAAAAGTCAACTTTTGTTTTGAAGATATTTTGAGCATGGTAACTCAATTGATATGAGACCAAAGACATTGGTTAGAGGACTCTTAGAGCTTTCCAAAAAGTCCAAGAACTCTCAAAAATGTGGAAAATTGAGCAAGTTGCACCATTCACAAGTTGGGCAATTTTGAAAGAATGCACAAAGAGAGATACTTCAAAAAATCAAATCTTTTGCAAATGGGCCTATCTTTTCTTCATCCTAACTTGTTCCTCAAGCAATTAGGAATATCCAAGCCCAATGCCACGAATTTTTGGTTTATTTTTCTATTTAATTTGGAATTTATTCATTTAAATACAAATTAAATTCAAAAATAAAGTATAAAATCAAAATTAATTGAAAGATTGATTTTTATTCTTTCCTTGATGTCCAATTAACTCACAAATGCTAGCCAAATCAGAATTGAAGCAAAAAAGGCAAGATTGGATTGAAATTGATCAAATTTGAAAATTTGATTTTCATGAAAAATCAAATTTGATTATCATTGATTATTGATCAAATCTTTCCAAATTCAATCTCAAATCCTTCCGATATATATACACAATGCATATCAATCAAGAGAGAGAAAAAATTGCTCCATAAACCTAACCTAAAGTCAAATTTTCGTGCACTTGAAGCAACTTGCGTAGTGGTTTTGGATCGTTTGATTGATTCCAAGCATCGAACACGTTCCTTGACACCTCAGTGAATCGGATACTTACTTTGCCAAAACTATCCGAATCAAGGAATCGAGTTTGGTTTGTTCTCAAAAATTCAAAATCGTGTTTTAATTCTCATGCATTTTAACATGTTTTGTGGTTTGTTTTGTGTTTAGATGGAAGTTTGCAAGCTTTATAGTTTGATTGAGTTTCCATGGCGGGATCGATACTTGCCATAACTAGGGTTTCTGTGCCGTTTAGGGTTTCACGAAATAGGAAAAATTGGACCATGGGACCATGACCAATGAACTCGGAACGATGCCTAGAATCGAACCATGTATTTACAATGCATTTATATTACTTGTGCTTGATTTTCCATGTAGCCAGGGCCTGTAGCGTCGAGCCAAAGCCGACGCTATCTTTTGAAAATTCAAATCGAAGAAGACGATGAAGCTGCGCGGCGAAGGAAAGGAAAGATGGCGCGTGTTATTTTCAAACCAATCCGTTTCCAAACAGTGCGCACGCTTGGCTCAGTTGGTCAGCATATCAGTTTTCAAGGTTTGAAAGGGATGTCTCCAGTTCGATTCCTGGTTCAGACAATCCCTTTTTACACTTTTCCAAACTCAAATATTTTCCATATTTTCATTATTTTTAATATTTCCATCATATTTTAATTCTTTTCTATATTTTATTCCTGCATTAAAAAAATACCAAAAACATTTTTCTTTTTACATTATTTTCATAAAACCTTTATTTAATTTAATAAATTAAAAATATAATTTTGCATGCATATTTATTTTATTTTTATTTTAGCATTTAAACCATTATTAATTGCATTTTTATTATTAAATCTTTTCCAAAAAATCCCAAAAAATTATTATAGCTTATTTACCTTATTTCCAACATGTATTAATTTTTCCATATTAAAAATTGCATTTTTTCTAACATTTTCTCTTATTTCAATTTCATCATATTTCCCGATTTTCTTATTCTTTCACAGGTTGATCCGATTCAGACGATTCTTCCGTTTTTATTTTACTTTTCAATAATGTAATTGCTCATGGGTTGTAATAGTTTAATTTAGGACTTTTACTTTCCGCACTCCTAATTATGTATCTGCCCCAAAGCCATGTAATAGCGTAGGTTTATTTTCCGCATCTTTACATTCCGCATTTTACTTTCCGCGCCCTTATCAATTGCTAGTAATTAGGCGTGTATGGCAAGATAATAATTGGACATAGCTCACACTAATTTCAAGACAAAATATCTGAAATCAACACACTTCTCTCACACACGCACCCCTTAGGGTAATTCTCTCTCGATGCCTTTCGATTCAAAATGGTCATGTCCCTCGAACGTAGAGGTATCCTAGCACCGTTGCTTTCCAAACAAATCATCATAGTCCCTTCGATACAAAGATCATAGACCCACGACGTCGCCTCCGAATACATGATCTTGACCCTCGATTGTCGCCTACGAAAAATGATGATAGTCCCTTCGAATATGCTAGGATACTTCCTACAAGTTGCCTTCTATGATCATCCGATGTCCCTTGAATGTCCGATTACATCCAACGAATGGAGCTACCTACTAACTAATGGTATGGCTAGCGCTATTCTAAAGGAATGTAGAAGTACAACAAAGCGACCAATTACGAGTGGGTAAATAAGTCTCTTAGTTGCTTGCTCTAAACAAATGCTTTTCACACCACACTCTTTTTCAAAGTTCAATTTCTTTTCAAACAAACATTTCCGAACACTTTGTATACACTCCTACATGAGTCATTACAAAGTCAAAGCGAAATGCCTTTTCAAAACATTTTTGTCAAACACACATAAAGCAATTTTAAAAAGTGATCTAGAGCAACTAAGAGCCGTAGATAACTACGGATGGAAAGGGTGCTAATACCTTCCCTTTTCATAACCATTCTCCCGAACTCGAATCTAACGAAGGTCTTTTTCATTACTTTTACCTTCCCTTAATTGGATAAAAATAAAAGTCGGTGGCGACTCTTGCTATCCGCACATTTGGATACAAAAATCCTACAAAGTCAGTTCACCGTATCACAACTTCGCCTCCCTTGGGTGAAACCTTAGATCACAGGGCTATTTCTCCTTCATTGGTGGAGAACTTGAAGGTAGATGAACCAAACATTGGGGTTGAAACCCTATCGTTGATATTCCTAGTGACTCTTCTCCGGAAAAGCGCGTTACGCTAGTCAAACCGATGGAACAGCATCGCTGCTTGAGTCACTATTTTGCAAGTGACAACGAAGATGAAGGGATGCAAGCGGAAGGTGAAGATGGGAGAATGGAGGTAGAGGTCGCGATGGGGAAGCGCAGTGAAAATGGAAATTCCTGTTTACATTGGCGCTTCCAAGCCAAATACCCGATCCTCGAAGAGCAAAAGCGAGATGAAGAAGAATAATCCTTTAAAATACCTCAAATTGATGCTATCTCAATGTGGTCCTTCTTGACACGATTCCATCTAGTGATTCGAGTCAATCAAAGAGGATCGCCTCTCACTTCTCTTGACCAGCTTCTTCAGAGGTTAACAATACTATTTTTCAAGTTGATTTCTTCACCATCTTACAAGACAACCACGGGTTTACTTTTCGATGAAGAATCTTTTGACACAAATAGATCTTAGTGTTTGCCCTCCGGCGTGGTGAGATCATTTATGATTTGCAACTCCTCCTTGATGAAGTTAATCGCATACATCGGGCTTCATGGTATCGAAGCTAAAACTCGAACCAAGCGAGAAGCTTTATCTAACGCCTATGACCGACTTGAGCTTACTAAAAGGGCGGAAGCTTTAGAGTCTGCGAAAATGCACAAAGATAGGCACGATGTTCTAGGTCGGTCTATCTTATTCGGGAGTCCTGTGTTGAAGAGCTTAAGCAAAATCGCTGTGCGAAGGTGAGTAGATAACTCGCAACGACTATGAAGTCTGGCGATGATCAAGGGCTTGCGGATCGATCTCACGAGTCTTAAGCAGATGGAGCGGTGAAGGTATAAGCCAAGAAATCGAAGAGCTTGAAAGGATCAAACACGAATCAATGTAGAATCAACTTGTGCAAAAACAAATTTGCTAGGTTGAAACGAGATGCTCCTTTTACTTCTTGGAAATGTTGAAAAAAACTTTATTATGTATTCCTATACTTGAACATGACTCATATTTGTTATTTACATGGCTCTCTCTTAGCTCTATTCCATCTTCAATATCTATTTAGTCAAGTAATTGAATTTCGCAAGTATGGTTTATACCTTTTTAATATTTCTCATTTACTCTTAAGATTCTTATCTTACGCTAATTCCTCTATCTCATAGGCATTATTCGAAAATGTTTTCAAAATGCGAAAAGGTCCCTCGATGGGGTGACCATTTACCGAGTACTCTATTCTTCTTATCCATAGGCAAAATAACTTTCGGACGGATCATTGGTTGAAAATTTCTTGTTCTTAACTCTTTTTGTATGCCCTAGCTACTCTTTCTTTCTGTCTTCATAACCTCTAAAGCACGTAGCCTTTCTTCATCTATATCCACTAATTCATTCATCATCATTTCCCAATATTGATCAATGGGTATTTCGTTCATCTTTGGATTCGGTGATTGTAGATGTATTTATTGTGACAACGCGTCGTGCCCAAATGTAAGTCGAAGCGGGTGGTATTCGTTGCCTCCTTAGGAGGCGTTCGACAGCCCATAGAGCTTGATCTAAGGTTTGTGCCAATTTCTTGGTTTTCGACCTATATGCTTCTTGATTAAACCTATAATGACTTTATTGGTGCTTCTGACCATTTGCTTGGGCGTAATAAGGTGTTGATGTGAGTAGTTTGAATCCTATTTCTTGTGCGAACTCTTGCATTTTACCGTGAAAGAACCTTGATCTGTTGTGATACTTTCGGTATCCCAAATCATATATTATTACGTATAAATTCTATAATAGCTTCTTGGTCTACATTCACTAAAGGAATCGCTTGACCCACTTTGTGAAATAGTCTATTCCTACAAGAATATATTTACGTCCTTTGGATGATTGGCGAATTTCACCAATCAAATCTAATGCCCATCCCCGAAAGGCAAGGCTTAACAATCGAATGTAGCTCGCTTGGGAGCATGTTGAATGCCGGCATGGACTTGACACTCTTCACAACCTTTGGCGAATTCTATGCAATCTTTGAGCATAGTGGGCCAATACATTCCATATCTGAACAAGAGCCATTTCATTTTGTGGCTCGCTTGATGTGCATGCTCCATGCACATTAGACAAGGCTAAAATGCTTCGTTTTCCTAAACATTTGAGTAACACTCCTCCGAGGTCTTCTTAAATAATTCATTCCGATCACTACGACGACAATGTATTTGACTTTCCTCTCTGTATTTATTGAAGGATTTCTCAAATAGTTTACTATAGAGTCCGCTAATCAGTATCGCTAAAGCATCTAAGTTAAAAACTTGAATTCCTCCTGGTTTGAATAACCTAATTTCGCATTTTCTAAATCTAAGGGTGATAACTTTGTAGCCATTATTCTTCCCTAGCTTCTATGAGGTATTGGAGTTTTCTTTTGATATCCTATATCCACGAGGCTATTTGAGCCAGGTCATTTGCCTCTTGATTATCACTTCTAGGAATGTGTTTTAAGTCCACATATTCAAATTTCTTGATTAATCGATTAGCAATAACGAAGTACATGATCAAATTTTCTTTGATACACTTGTATTCTTTGGTTATTTGCTTGATGACTAGTTCCGAGTCTCCTCTTATTTCGACTGGTTGCCCCAATTCCAACAAAGCTTCAAGTCCGACAATTAGTGCTTCATATTCACTTCATTGTTCGAACATAAAGGGCCTTCCAACTTATACTTGAATTTTGTTGGAATTCCTTGGTGAAATGATACATATTCGACACCACTTCCATTTTATGTGTTGAGCCATCGAAATATAATTTCCATGGTGAGTTTCGACATAATCTAGTGCGAAATTCTCATTCACGAGTGGTCGACTATGAAATCGAAACCACTGTCCTTTCATTGTAAAGGCTTAAAGGCGATTATATTCGATGAGTGCCAAGGCCCATTTACCAATCCTGCGTGCATGATTGGCTTTGACAACATATGTTTAATGACATCAAAGTGAGACAAACATAAACATCAACGGGTTTAATATAATACTTGAGTTTTGTACGAGAAATATAAGCAAAGACATAGTTTTTCTATACTATTGTACCTAGTTTACATTATTTAAAACTCTACTAATATAGTAAATGGCTCTTTCGATGCCATCTTCATTTTCTGGCCAGCATGCTTCCTATGGTTACATTAGAGAGATATACAATCGCATTGGCCTATCTTTAGAAGGGCTGCTAGGATCGGAGGGTGCATCAAGTAAGTCTTGATTTTTCAAATGCTTCTTGATGTTGATCATCCAATCAAAATTGTCTGATTTATGCGCAACAATGGAGAAAGCTTGGGTTCGCCCACTCAAGTTGGATATAAATCTCCTCAAAAGTTGATTTTGCCCAAAAGGGATTGCGGTTCTTTCTTTGTTGAAGGAGGCTTTGTCTCCATGATGGCCTTTGTTTTATTCGGGTTGATTTCGATGCCCTTCTTGTGAACCACGAAGCCAAGGAAATCCCGGCCTGCGAAAAAGCACACTTAAGAGGATTCATTTTAAGCCATGCTTCCTCATTCGTTCGAATGATTGGCTCAAGTGATTTAAATGATCCTCATCGAAACCGATTTGACCACTATATCATCTATGTAAATCGCATAAATGTTTCGATAAAGTCATGGAATATTGTGTTCATTGCTCTTTGGTATGTTGCCCACATTTTTAAGCCAAAGGGCATTACTACCCATTCATATGTGCCTAAAGCGCACAGGCACGGAAAATTTTGGGGACATCATCCTCCGCAATGAAAATCGATTATAGCGAATATCCGTCTAGCATACTCGGTATTCATAACCACCGAGAATCAATTAACATTTCGCTATAGGCATAGTATTCGTCTTTTGGGGTAGCGATATTCAAGTCCCTAAAATCTATGCAAATGCGTAAAGAACCATTTTCTTAATAACGGTACAATATTAGCAAGCCATTCGACGTACCTCGTGGTTACGATAAACTTGCGGTGAACAATCGTTCTATTTCCTTGATCTTGAGAGGATTCGGTGCGAATCTTCTAGGCGCTGCTTGATGGGCTTCTTGCCATCCTTGATCGGAAGCCTATGTTCCACCGTTCTCTTTTCAAACCGGGCATTTCGTCGTAATCGGTGAAACAATCTTTATTTGCTTTGAGCAATTCGATCACCTTATGCTTCAAACGGGATTGAGTTTCGCACTAATGTCGTTACTCTTTTTCGACTTCATCCCAATATTAACTTCCTCCAGGGTCTTGGTGACATCTTGGCATTCGTTGATCTGGATCTTTTGAAACCTAATGGCTCTTGATCATAGATAGCGTCTGGCCGATCCATTGGTGTGGAAGTTTGTCCTTGGGTGGGGTAAGATGGGTGCCCTCAAGACTTGCTTTGCGTTGTTTTTGTTTTGGTGTCTATGGCGACCATATTTTGTATCTCGGCGAGGCCGTCTTTTCTTATTCTCGACCGGATAGGCGGCTTCGATAGTAGTTGGTTTGGTCATAACACCCTTCGTTGTCGGCCAGGTTGGCGGATCGTCAAGTCTCACCTTCTTCTTTAACTTCTTGTCCATCCCATCGGTTCTATCCCTGGAAGCCATTAGGACGAAGTGTTAGAGAATAGTAGGCATTTTCATTTGGTTGAAGTACTCTTGGTGGGTTGCATGGCCCAATGTTGGCCATATTACGGTCAAAATTCCTCTTATCAACATGATTAATATCGTCATATAATAACTCGGTCACCTATATTTTCAACTATTCCATCCTCTCTCCATAGTACTAATCTTTGATGCATTGAAGAGTCGACTCCAATTCCGTGGATCCATTCTCCCAAGTAGCATGTTGTAGTTGGCCTTGCAGCTATTACCATGAACATGGTTGGCCTAGTCGAGGAACCAACCGTGAGATTCACTTGTATTACCCTAGTGTCTTACCAACTTTACCTTCGTAATTGGAGTACCATGTTATGAGGTCGAGCGTCGAATCCTGCATCCCTATCCTTTTAGCATGAATCGGGCATTAAATTGACCGACTCCCCGTCAACCAGATACTTTATTTACGTCGTGTTGCTCCACTTTGGCTCACGATGAGCAGGTTTCAAATGATTCTTCATTCCTCGTCGGTCTTTCGAAAAAGCGTTACGCTCTTGATGCACGTTATTCATTATATAGTAACACCTGACCTATGTTTGGCCATTTCCTCTTCGTCTGTTTCCTCTCCAACCCATACTTCTGTATTATGTTCAAACTCGCAAGGTAAAACTGATACAACATTACAATTGGCGTTAAAGAAAGACTCCCCTTCTGACTCGAAATCATCAGTCATTAGATCATCTTCGTTCACTGCTTCCTTTTGTTCTTCGACCTCCTTCTTTGGTGAGAATAATTTTCTGGATACCGGGGGTTTGCCCCCAGGCTGAGTTACTGACTTTGGATTGTTAGTGCTAGACTCGCCAATTTCCATGGGCTTCGACTCCTTCGCCGCCTTCTTGTTACGTTGGTGTCTGCGCCATTGAGAGCGCGACATTGGGTTTTTTCCTTTATAATTTTCCAGCCTGATTTCCTCCCTTCTATTTAAAGCCTCCTCAGATGCCATAGCGGTTCTTCCATACAGTCGGCTGCGCCATTTGCCCCTTCCTTTGTCATTCTTGCTGCAGCCACCTATCAGTAGGGATCTCTGCAGGTAATTTGAAAGATACCTTCCTTGCTTCCCTAGGATAAGGACTGTCTGGTCTTCTCTGCATGGTTCTGCCCAGATCAGCGTTACTCGAAGGGATTCCACTTTGGCGTCCCGGAAGCGAGCGGGGTGTTTCAAATGCTTGACATTCCTTTATCATAAAGCTGCTGCACATCGGGACAAATCGGACATTCACCAATCTTGTGGCATCGAACTATGAATTCCAGTGAGCTTTCATCACAGGGTATACCGACAACCGATTGTCTTGCCTCAATTAATTCACATGCGCTCCCTCGGGCCCTTTCGGTTCAGCTATCACGGGTTGCAAATGATCTTGCATCTTGGCAGACAACTTGTCTTGGTTCTTCTGACGGTGAAATAGGTACTCACGCAGCTTGCATCTTTCTTTGGCAAGCTTTCCCTCTTTGTTCTCTTTCTTTCTCCAAGCATCGTTCCACTTCTTGCATTTCGTGTGGTGCTCGAAATCCACCATGTTTACTCGGCATTGGGTCATGAAAATCGACCTTCTCGAACTTCATCCACGAGACCTTGATAGCCTTAGTTAAATTTTTGTTGACAATATCTTGGCCCTCGATGCTTTGTGTTGCCTCTTTCATTAGTTTTGCCTTGAGCACCTTTGGAGGGTTATCGGTGGTTCCTTTCTTAACCGGGACGAAACCTCCATCTTCTTGAACTCCACGTGCGTTTGAACCTTGTTCTCGAACTTGATCATGTTGATTTCCAAAGGCTCGGCATAGTTGGTTTCGCCATCGATGCGGATCCGTATCCACTTTCATGGGGTTTTCCCTTGTCCGCAAATTTCAACCGCCATCCTTGATTGCATTTTGTATCAAATCCACGAAAGAAAGCATTGTGAGGTTTTATGACCTAGGAAATTATGGTACTTACAAAAACCCCTCTTCTTCCTTTGTTCCAATGGAGGAATCTTAAGGTTCGGAGGAACTATTAACTGACCATCCTTAACAAGCAAATCGAAGATTTCGTCACATTTAGTTATGTCGAAAGTGTATATTTTCTTAGGATATTTCTCATTTTCTCATTTTCGGTGTCCTTTCCATTGGAAGGCGAGAACTCTGCGTAAGGGGTGCCTCTTTTAGTTCGAGAAGATCTATTTCGAACGGTCGAAATTGTATGGGTCTTGGAAATCATCTATGTTTTCTTCTTCCGCCTCTATATAGGCTATTCGTTCTTTCTTATGATTCTTACTAGCCCTAGCCTTTTCGCTTTTAATCTTTCGACTTGTCGAACTCTATCGACCAATTGGGCCATATCCCTTAGATCTGGGTATCCGGTTTCTTTCGAATGGAATAATCCAGCCTCCTGCACCATTTCGACCAATTCATGTTCGCACCTCTTGTAAAACATCTAGATTTTAACAGTCGGAATCTATTCAGATAGTCATCTATGGGTTCTGTAAACTTTCTTTTAATGCTTGCCAGTTCTTTCAGACTGATTTTGGATTGGCCCATGTAGAATTGCTCATGAAAGAGTCTTTCCAAATAGGGCCAAGTATCCACAGATCCAGGGGGTAATGTGGTGAACCACGTAAACGCGTTCTTTGTCAAAGAACTTGGAAAATATTTTATCCTAAGATTTTCGTTATTTGATATATCCCCTGCTTCAGTCAAATATCTCGCTATGTGTTCTACTGTCGACTCACTGGTATCACCAGCGAATTTTGTAAATTTGGGGACTTTGAAACCCCTGGGTAATTCTGTTTGTAGAATGTAACCTACAATAGGAGAAGTATAATTTGGCCTTCTAAATCCCGAATTTACACCATTTTGGGCCATTATTCTTTCTATCATAGCGGTTAGATTATTTTCTGCCGCTAAATTGTCGTTCCTGACCCTATGGACAATTTCGTCTGCATTCTGGTCCCTGTTGACAACCACTAACGGTCTAGGCTCTTCGATCCGGTCTTCTTGAACATCTGGTTGCCTTAATCTTGGCCCTACGTTTCTCTCTTCGATCCCTCGTATAGGGGGTCGAACTTGTTCAATGGTAGGTTCTTCGTTCCGAATCACCACTGGATTCTGCCTACGTCTCCCAGGCGCATCAGGGGCACCAAAGAAATCTGCTATCCTAGACATCTGGGCTGTGTTTTCTTGGTTTGTTCGATTTATATTCTGAATTAAAGGACCAAAAATAGCATTCATTTCGCGGGCTAAGACTCCTACCATATCATGGTTACTATCATCCATCTGTTGTCTAAACGCTGCCTGATTGTTAGTTGTCAGGGTAGGCCATTGGTTACGATTTCCCAAGTTCTGGGAGTTTGTAGGGAAATGGTTCGTTCCTGAACCAGATCCTCGGACTGGGGACAAAATGGGTGCGTTATGCAACCCTGCCATAAACGAAGTTGGCATCCCATACTGTGGATCTCTGGGCCTTAAAGGGTCGAAACCTGGCGGCCTAGTGGGAGTCGAATATGGTTGACTTCCTGCGTGCGGCATAGTTGAAATGGCAGATGGTATTTCTGTCACACTAAATGGGGCCGCGTTCGAACTACCCACAGGGATAGTACTAGAGGCATCAGTCGAAACTGAAACGACTGTTGACGCTCCTTGTAAGGAGGTTTGTCCCCTATCTTGGTTGGTTGTATTTGTCATTGTTTTGGTACGTTGTCTTCTGGGTATATACAGATTATTATCTTTTATTTTACCACTTCGAAGGTTCATATACCAATTCAAATTTTTCTAATGTTCATAAAATTCTAATAAATAGTTTCTAATATGACACGGTCCCACCAGGTGTGCCAATTTGTTTACGGTGATTTCTCGTAAACAACCGCTAGTCTTCCAATTTTTACTATTTATTATTGGTTACTTACAGGATCGACTAGATTGATCCTAGGACACATGTGTCATAATAGATTTTTATGTTCAAACCCATGATCTTCAATTGATTCTTAAACTTGATTACGGAAATATACTGACTGTTTGTGTAAAGATTTCGAACTTAAACTTGATTATTGACAATTGAATGTAAAGGTAAGGATACTCTTAAAAAGTAACAATTTCTGGGAAATGCAATAAAAGTTTGAAAGTAAATAGGTTTCTAGGACAATAAGTGTTTCAAGGCAAATGGAATAAAGATAAAAAGAAAATAATCGAAATACTTTAAAGGTAAAAGTGCAGGAAACTGGGAAATAAATGATAATAAACTGGCATTTAAATTATAAAACAACATGATGTTCTTAACGTACATGATATCTCCTTGACTCGTTTCCCTTTCGATTACGGTAGTTTGAGTGTTTGAGAATTTTTTAGTACATCTAACGAACACCCCAAAATCTAATAGAAAACATCTATTTATAATGTTCTGACCCTAACGGTCCTATTGTAATATTGCGCCACGTTTAAGACATGCAAGTCTCCTTCGTTCGCCAATCTCCACGCGTCCCTTACAATGGCGCCTTTTATTCAAAATTCGAATCTTCAGAGGTTATTCGAAATTCGAATTCCATAACCACTTGTATTTCACTTCAATCCTTTGTTTGGACCGCCCCAATGTTGGCATATTTATTTAAAGGAATTTCTTCATATCCTAAAAATGCTACAGATTTTAGTTTGAAATATCGCTCACCATTGGCAATCGAAAGATCCTTCCTCTATGAAACAAAAAGGCCTTATATTTACCTATCACCAACAAATATTAATCTCTTTTCCATGTGATAGTAAACATATTTTATTTGTCTATGCCAATTTTACCCTTTTTCGAAATTGCCAGCTAACAGGTGTATGAGCACATGATGATTGGTGAATAATTTCCTGTAATGTTAAAAAAGATTGAAACTGGGAGACATATATTCACAAGCATTATCAGTGCGTAAAACCAAGTGCATCGTAAGTAATCATCGATGAAAGTTACAAAGTAATAATATTCTAAAGTAGACTTCACACGACTAGGACCCCAAATATTATAGTGAACTAAAGCAAAATGTGATGCAACACTTCTATTTACTCGTTAACAATAAGTACTACGAGTATGTTTGCCTAATGGACAGGACTGACACTCAAAAGACGAAAGCTTAGAAAGACTAGGAACTAAAAGGCGCATTTTATTAAGACTATGGTGACTCAAACGTTGATGTGCGAGTTCTAGAGAAGCAATAGAAGCACATGACACTGGTGGAGAAAGATGATATAATCCTTCAGCTTCACTCCATGCTCCAATCGTCCGTCATGTACGTCGATCCTGGATATAAACAAAATTATCATTAAAAAAGACTGAACAATCAAGAGTATGAATAAGCTTGTGAACAGATATTAGATTAAAGGGACAACCGGGAATGTAAAGGACAGACTCTAAAGACAAGTTTGGAAATGGATGTGCCTGACCAAGGCCTTAAACTTTAATTTATCTGCCACAGTGACAGAAGGCAAAGAATCAGAATAAGACAAGTGAGATAAAAGAGATTTATTACCAGTCATATGATCAGAGGCACCAGAGTCAAGGACCAAGAAAAAATGTAGAGACAAAGGCTACAGGATTACCGATCGAGCAACGATGGCGATGATGATTATTGATGGGCTGCTTTGTATTGAAGGAAATCATTGTACAATGGCGAAAATAGTGACATCTTTAGAGATATCCGGTTGAGCGGCACCGATCCGTGGTTGTCGTTGTTGTTCTCTTGCCTTTGTACGACAATCGCTTCAATGTGACCGTAATGATTGCATTAGTTACAACGAATACTTTGGCATCCACCCGTCCTACGATTAAGTCGACCATGACCATGATAGTTGGAAGCAAGTAGATGATTAAGTGGGAGAAGTAGGAACCGATCCAAAAGCATGGGTATAGCCAAGCGTAACATTCACTAACTGCTTCATAGTTAGGAACGTTGGTACTTGATAAAATCGATTCGAGCGGAATCAAGTTCGAATAACGATCCAGCAAGTGCCATGACCATGAAATACTTACTTTGTTGTTCATCATAAGTTGTTGCATTTTTGTAAAGGGCATTAAGGTTGTGAAATTTGCCTTTAACGCATCAAGCTTAATCGATAATCTTGCATATCCATATTCTCTAATTTCAAAGAGCGAAGTTTGGTGATGACACGTAAAGATTATGAACATCATTTGAGAAGATTTTCTTAGCCTTTTCCCAAACATCGTAGCAAGTGTTATAGGCTTGTAATGTTTGAAGATTAGTTGCTATGGAAAACCATAACATAGTGCATAGAAGCGTCGGTTTGTTTCCACTTATCGCATTTGGCGAGAATAGTATCGGTTTTCTAGTTAAGTGATCCTAATATCACGACCGTGAAACCACATCTTGCACACCCATATGTTGCGGTTGGTTCGGTCGATTTTCACACGGAATAAGTGGAACTTTAGTGAAATGGTAAATGTATTTGATGGCTCTAACGATTTCGAGATATGGAAAAATCAAAAAAACAAAAAAGCGGAGGCGGCGCAGAAAAGTTCGCGAGATCGAAAAAGGCGTGTGGCGGTGGCGTTTTGAAATTCAACCAACTGAGGAGACGATTCCTGTATAGGAATCTCGTCGGAAAGTCTACGAGAGCGGCGATGGCAGTGGCATTGTGGGTGGCCGGAAAAAAAAAGGAATTTTTTTTTTATGGAAGACAATAGATCAATCAACTTTAGATACCATATTGTAATTGTATCTCGGTGTGTCAAATATTTATATGCAAATAGAAAATATACAATAATAAATAATATCAATCAATACTAATTACTAATTGATTGATAAGCAGAGGTATAAATTTTCTAAACTCACAATCCAATCAAAAGGCCATAAAGATTGAATAAAATAATTTCAAATCAAGCAAGTTTCAACTTTAAACTTACTTGTATCCCTGGTTATGTAAGAAATTAGTTGATTCGAAACATTGGGTAGCCTGAGAGACAGATTCCACCCAAGTCATGAACTTATCTTCCTCTATAGAAACTTTGTCTATGTTGACTCTATCAAGGAAACTATTAAAAGCTTCTCCAAACACACAACTTCCCTTTAAACTTGCGGGTGAGGAAAACACAGGCAGAACGATCAAATCGGAGGTTCGGGCACACTCGGTAATTTTCTCCAATTCTTTAAAACAGGAACTCGAACTAGCATAATTTTCTGAAAACACAAGTATAGCAATTTTGCATTCTCCAATTACATTCAGCATTGACTCTACCTGTTCCCCGTGTTGAAACCTCTGGTCTTTCCCATAAACAACAATTCCATCTTCTGAACGAAGAGCGCAATAGAGACGGGGAACAAACTGCCCGGCATCTGTAGTGCAGAAACTCAAGAACACGTTGTACCTCCTCTGATTCGGACAGGTACTAGATCTTGATTCAAAATTGGAAGACATGGATGGATTTGAAGTGAAACGATGAAGCAAAACTCTTTTGAATAGCAAGTCAAAGTCGTCTCACAAAACACTAAAGTGTAGTTATCCTTTAGTAAAGGAGTAGAAGGGAGGTGGGAGACAGCATATTTATAACAGAAAAGATGATATGCAATCACAATGACAATGACAATAGTATAAAATAATTTTGTATCAACCGATCACAATCATGTTAAATGATAAATTATACTTAAAAAATTTGTGATGCAATTTTTTTTTACTTAGATAGAGAATAGTAACTCTCACATTATAATACATCTGAAATAATCCAAACAATTTTGCCAACAATACACTTAAGTGTGATTCGTAAACTTCGGTTTTACAATAACACATATGATTCTATTATGTTAAGTTATTTTAATTCACAGAAAATAATAAAATCATTTGTATAAAATATATTCATATAAATTGATAGCTTGCATTTAATTATAATTTTGACATCTAAATCAACCGTTTCTAAATTTTGCTAATAAACACATAGTACATAAAACACATTACTAAATTTTTTTAAGATTTATGTATATAAAATGTAGAGTACGAAAATTGTTCAGAAAATATAAATAACCATATAGATTTTATGCGAGAATTATAATTTAATAAACAAATTTGATATAAAAGAAAATAAATATTTGTTCATTAGAAAATTAAACAAAAGAAATATATATATATATATATATATATATATATATATATATATATATATATATATATATATATATATATATATTATTATAAAATTAAATGGATATTGGGCCAATCGTGCCTTTGGGCCATGCGACGGGCGAACCGAGCCAAATGGCCTTCGCAGGACATTATTTGCCCACTCCACACCTCGCTGGAACTCCTCTGTTCGACTACCGTCGGGCGGATCAACCGATCCTCCTATTTGAGGACTATGCCCGTTAGCGACCTTCTGGTCGACGTAACAGCTAGTTTCGCGCACAAGCGTTCGACTTGACTAAGTCACACCAGATAGCTATATCTATGAATCCGCATATCTAGGCCCAAATATAATAATCAATAGGAGCACGCTTAAGATCATTATATAAACTCGCATATCCTTGAGGGCAAGGTATCTCATTCTTACTCTAAACAACTCTAATATATTTTTATTCTCACCTTAATCATTTGCTTACTTTAGCATCGGAGTGTCTTGCAGGTACACCACCTCTCCTCATCAAACACAACTCGAAGAACCTTCATTGCTCCGGACATCTCGGATTCTGATCAACACCCCAGATCATATACTATAAAATGGATTATTGATTTAATCCTTGTGGGATTCAAGCAGTTCCAAACCAAGGAACATTGGCTCCAAATCATGAGCCCTTTCCATCAAGCCACTTGTATTTCTTGTTATAAAATTACAATTTATTCGTACATAGTACATAATGATTTATTTTTTTGAAATATATTTTATTTTGTTTTGAGTTTTGGTATTAATTTTTGTTTTTGCTCTAATATATAATAATATACAGTAATAAATAACTGCAAATATTTTACTAAATATTTCATATTATTTCTACTATTTAATATTTAATAGTCTTCAATTTAAAATATTAATAGATGTAGTAGTAAATAAATTAAAATAAATAATTAAAATATTTAATATTTCAACTAATTATATTTTAAATATTAATAGTTGATAAATTAATATTTTAAATATTAATAGTTTATATATTAAATAGTTGAAAAATTTAATAAATTAAATAGTTAAAATATTAATATTTGAAATTCAGAATTTTGAACCTAAGTAAAAAAATCCAGAACCATATATAGTTAGGGACTTAAACCAAAATATATATATCTAGGGACTAAAACAAAAAACACGCTAACAAGGACGAGGACGATAACCAAGAAAACGCTAATTAATTAATTTATTAAATATTTCAAATATTTATTAAATGGGTTAGTAAATATTTCAACTATTTAATATCTTAACTATTATGCATTTTAATTATTATAAATTCAATAATTATTTTATAATATATAATTTAAATTATTGAGTTTATTTATTAACTATTAAATATTTAAGTTATAATTAATTAAATAATATAGTTAAAAAATAATTAAAATGTTTCAAACTATTTAAATACCTGGGCACGCCGCTTAAAGGGAAGAAACAGCGTAGAAATGATTGCCATTATATCATCGACCAAATGGCTAGCAAATTAGTTGGCTGGAAGAGAAACAATGTGTCTTTTGCAGGAAGGAGAACGTTAGTGAAAAGTGTGATGGAATCAATGTTGTTATATTCTATGGTGACTAAGCGTATCCCTAAGGCTTGTCTTGAGGAGATTGAGCGTATGCAACGTACGTTTTTGTGGGGAGACTCGGAGGATCATCGAAAATATCATGCAGTAGGGTGGGAGAAAATTTAGCTGCCAAAACACATGGGAGGGCTTGGTTTGCAAAATTTAGAAGTAATGAATAAGGTGTGTATTATGAAGCTGGGTTGGAAGCTTATGAATAACGCTCAGGACCTATGGTGCAACGTGTTGATAGGCAAGTACAAAGTGGATTGCTTAGATAGGCACGTTACCACAAGTGGAAACTGCTCTAGTCTCTGGAAGGAAATTCTTAAGGTTGTCCCGAAATTATGGGAAACGGGCAGGTGGTGTATAGGTGATGGAAGAAGCATTGATGTATGGAAAGATGCTTGGTTGGGTGAAGAAGGATGTTTAGAGGAAATGATTGGTAATATTCCATATGAGTTGTTAAATCTGAAGGTGTGTAACATGATAAACGAAAAATGAAGAATGGAGGTGGGAGATGATAAATGAGTGGCTGCCTCATGAGTTATGTCTCAGGCTGGGGGCTTATGCACCAGCGGTGACACATTTTAAAACTAACACTTTCTTTGTTGCAGGAACGACTTCTGGAGAATTTTATTTCAAAACCATGTTTAACACTATTGCTGGTTTTGAGGAGAATGTTGGGGAGGAAAAATGGAATAATATTTGAAAGATTGATGCGCTTGAAAGATGTCGGATATTCATTTGGCAACTTAAGCATGATGGAATTCTCACGAATTTTGATAAAAGTAAATTCGGGTTAGGAAATGTTATGTGTGAATTATGTAAGAAGGGTTGTGAATATACATTGCATGTTTTAAGGGATTGTGAGAAAATCCAGGATGTTTGGAAGAGTTTGGTCCTGAACAACTTGCGGGTACAATTCTTTTCCTTAAATCTTGATGATTGGATTAATGTTAATGGGAGTGCAGATAAGTAGTGGAGGAATATATGAGCTATTGCGTGCCATTCTTTCTGGATGCGGTGAAACAAAGAGATTCATGATCCGGAATTTCTGAGACCTTTTGATCAAATGAATCATATTCTTCAACTTAACCGATAGTATGGTTTGTCCAAGAGGTTGAATGCTAAGGTGATGCAACAAGAGATGGATGGCAGACGTGGAGAGTGGTTACCCCCAGGTAGTGATATCTATAAATTCAATACATATGGTGCTAGCAAAAAGGATGGTAACGTTGGGAGCGGCGGGATAATTTGGGATGAATATGGACGATGGGTTGGTGGGTTTATAAAGTATGTGGGAAAATGTATTGCCTTTGTTGCGGAGTTATGGGGAGTGTTGGAAGGTATTAGGTTAGTCAAGAACTTGGGGTCAAGGAAAGTGGTGTTTAATATTGATGTCGTGTTGGTAGTTCAAGCTCTTGATAAGGAGGGAACGAACTGCGTGCAGGGGTTGGCGTTGCTTAATAGGATTAAAGATTTATCAATTGATTTTGTTGATTGTTAGTTCGTTCAGGTGCACAGGAAGTCGAATGCTTATGCAGATGCTTTGGTTAAGGTTTGCTGTTGCTAATAAGCGGTGTTGTGTCTTTAATGATCCTCCTGATTTTTTAAAGGAGTTGATTAGGGTTGATTATGGTGGGAGGGGGATCTTCACCCCCCGCCTTTTCTCCTTAGTTTCTTGTTTTCTTTAGGCTTTGGCCCTCCTTTCAATAAAAAAAAACTATTTAATATATAAATTATTGTATTTATTATAACAAAACAAAAATTAATATCAAAACTCAAAACAAAACAAAATCTACTTCAAATAAATTTTATATATATATATATATATATATATATATATATATATATATATATATATATATATATATATATATAATTAATTAAATGGCTTTTGGTGGTAATATATATATATATATATATATATATATATATATATATATATATATATATATATATATATATATATATATATATATATATATATATATATAAATTAATTGCAAATGGCTTGGTGGTAAGGCTACAAGGTTCTGGGCCAAATAACAAGGTTCAAAACCTCCATGACTTACTATATAAGAGATTTAATATTGGAGCTTCGTGTTGATAACATGTTATAAAATTAATAAGAAGAAATTTATTAGACGAGTATAGACGAAATAAAGAAAGAGGAAAGAGAAAATAGAATTGTATTATTCTTATTATCCATGTAAATTTCAAATACAATATGAGTCATATTTATATGATACATGTAGTAAATAAAAAATCAATATGAAATTTTCTAATTGATGGACATCCAAAATGTTAATTATACTTAATTATTTGAAATGCATGTTTGGAATTTTCCGTGATTATTTTACTTAATTATTTATAATTTATATTAATATTTGTTAAGGCTCATAACAAATTTTGAATTTGGAGTAGCTTATATGTTGGATAAAGGGATAATTTATATTTTCAAAATTGATTTTAAAATAGAGAGGAGACAGACGACAATATTCAAATTCATTTGGATTCAGTTATTCATCCTTTTCGAGTATTAGAGTGAAGAGTCAGACATCTTGCAAATTAAGTTATTCATCTAAGATAGCTCATTGTTAAGGATTGGACATCTGAGTAGGGGTGTAAGCGGATCAGAAAAAACCAATTAAACCGACAATCCAAACCAAATCAAACTAAAGAAAAACCGAATGTTTTTGGTTCTGTTCAAAAACCAAACCAAACCAATTAAAACCAAGGTAGTTTGGTTTGGTTCTCGGTTTTAGTTTTTAGTAACCGCCAAACCGATGAACCGAACCGATGACTATAAATATCTACTTAATCTTTTATTAAGCCGAAAATTTGTATTGGTTCAACACTTCTCCTTTTTTTTACACTTTTTTTCTTTGAGCAAAATATGTAGACAAAACCAAACTCCATACATAAAAAAATAGAAACCACAAACTATAAAATCGTTCTCTCGCCAAACTGCTACTATGGTTGTCCGCCAACACTATTTCTCTCGTCATCGTCATTCTTATAGGATATGGTTTCCTTATTTGTGTTCAAGTTCTCTTCGTTAGTTTTCTTCGTTTTATTACCTTTTATATTTCTTCTTCAACGAATTTTTTTCTAGTCTTGTTACAAAATAGTTTTTATGTGTGTTTGATGTGTGAAACATATTACTTAAGTGTATTAAAACATTTTGTTTTATTATTGTCCTTTATTTGTTAAGCTTTCAAATCTCTTCCCAACTTTTTTATGCCAAGTGCCAACTTTTATATTCGATAGTGAACTTATTTCATGACGTATAAAAATTATGTCAATATTTCATATAGATAAAGAACAATTTGTAAGTTGTTTGAAAAGTATAGTATGAAATATACTATATGAAATGTATTATTTGAAAAAAAGAACATAGAATATAACAAAAAACATGATAGCAAATAATACACCGATGAATATAATATTTTACAAAAGAGTATTGAAAATCGATCAACCAAACCAAACAAAATCTGTTAGTTTAGTTTGGTTCCATTTTTTAAAAAACATTAAAAATCAAACCAAACCAAACCGATAGATATATCATCGGTTCAGACAAATTTTTGACCAAAAACCGATCCAAACTGAACCGATTACACCCCTCCATCTGACACTTGTGTATCCGATGTGGCAGCAATAAGATTCGCTTGTATTCATGTGGCTTCACACGACTCTCTCTAATTTAATCCTATTGAAAGTGAAATCCCTTGTATCGAAGCAGGTTGTTGCTCGACACAAGGTGTATCGAAAAACTTAGTATGCTGAGTTGTTAGTTGTCAAAGTGTTGCAAGTAGGATGGTACACACAGACTTCAATTTAGGTTTAAAATATGTATTTTAGATTTTTATGGTTTGAGCTTTTTGACTTAGGGAGAGAAAGCAAGATCACATTATAAATAGAGGGAGTGGCCCCTATTTTGTAACCAACTCAGAAAGAATATTCACAAAATTTGCAGTTTCAAGTGAATAAAGATTTTCCACAGTTTGTTGCCAGAGAGAAACTCTGCAGAAACCCTAATTTTTTTATTAAAAAAATTCTTTTCTTCATTGTTATTGTGTAATAATAACAGTCTTGTTCATCAAGATTGATATAAATTTTCTATTTTTGATGGATTTCCAACATCTGGTATCAAGAGCTCTGGTTGAAGGATAAAGGAAAGAAGAAAAAATTCACAATGGCGATGAATTATGTGAAGTCTCAGCATATTTCCACTGGCTAGGATCACGATGCACACCACTCTCCTCAAAATTTGGACTCTTCTTAAGTCTCATTTTTGGCTTGTACTTCACCAAAGGTGGACACATTAAAATTATGGATGGATATGTTAGATCACAAATTTTTTCTTTAACACCCTCTGACCCCACAATATCCAAAGTTATGAAATATTTCTTCAACTCTTCACACTCTTCTTCTAGATCCCACATACTCTCTCCAGGACTCGCATCATATTCTGAAATATGCAATTTCGTCCAAAATACATGAATTGATTCCAAAGGTATAAAAATACCTAAAGTTTAAAAACCGACAAGTAGACACGCACACGACTATCCATGTGTTGTTCTAATGAAACAGTCACACTTTTTCTTGTTTGAACCAACAAATTTTACTATTTCTAATTCCTTCCCAATGAATTGTACACATTGTTTTGAGATAAAACCATACAACTCAAAAAATAAGATTTATTCGAATATTCATATCAGAAAATACATTTTTTTTATTAAAAAAAATAAAGTTTATTCAAATATGAATTTTTGAATTTAACTATTCTATATGAATCTCTGAAAATAAAAAAACATTTTTGAAATTTTGTACAAATAAAAAAAAAAGAGAGCGAGGAAGCAATAAAAAATGTAACAAAGTTTTGTCCTAGAAAGAAAAACTACACTACAGTAAAAATGTTAGGATTCAACTCTCACATATAATTTCTTTAATCAAAATTGTCATTTAAAATAGAAAGCTTTAATTACAATTTTGATCTTTCTATTCATTTTTCTTTTATAATTATTTTGATTCCTTCATTTTAAAAATCATCATTTAAGACTTCTTTTCTTTTTTTTAAGTTTTGTTTACGAATTTTCGTCCCCTCATTTTAAAAATAATAATTTTGGTCATTTTTTTAGTTTTAAGTTGTAATTTTAATCCATTTTATTCTGAACTTTGGTTCTTTTTCATCATAATTAGAAAGGAGACTAAAATTGCAATTTAACTTAAAAGATGACCAAAATCATGACTTTTAAAATGAAGGGACGGAAATTAAAAAAGAAATTAAAGCAGAAATTAAAATGATAATTTTTAAAATGGAAGGACCAAAGTATAGAAAAAAGTTAAATCAGATGACCAAAGTGGCAATTAAGCCAAATAGAAAAGACGACAATCTCAATAAACACTAACATCCTTATCTATATACTAGAAACGACACCATTCTTGTCTGCAGGCATATCACCGCCAACAGAAACATCTTGCATGTTTCTTATTTGTTGCTGATAGGGACCGGGAATTGTAACATGAAAAACAAGAGATATATTTTGAACAAGTTTTGTATTATTTGACTGAAAGGGAAGGTTTACCCACAAGATTGAGTCTAACTGCAGTCTGCCACAGGGCCACGCCCCTATAGAGAGCAGTAGCTCTCCATTCTCTTGCAACGTGAACACACTCTAACAGTAATCTGTCATTGGCAACCCCTCTCACTAAATGAGAACACAAACAAGTACTTCTCCTTCTTTAACTTTTTGCACCCCCCTTACGCCTCCTACGTGTGTACACCTTCCAAGTAGTTGGTTGAACAGCAGGCCCACTAGTATTAGCCAAAGGCCCAACAGTTGGCATTGCATGCAAGCACCTATCTTCACTTATATTTTCATCTTGACCAAGACCAGTAGCAATGTTGTCCACTGGCACATCAGTTTTATAACCACCAGAAACACTAACATCCTCCTCATCAATACCATAAACAATAACATCCTCCTCGTCTACTGCATTGCAGTTTTCCATTTCTTGGTTGACTGATTCATCATATAAGAGAGATATTGTTGTCTTCTCTACAATGAATCCCTCCCCAAAAACAACCATAACCTCCACTTCGTTACCAGGTTCTAAATTTGCTGTTATACTCTGCCAATCCCCATCCTCAAAGGAGATTAGTGTATCTCTTTTATAGACCTGAATGGTTGACTTTGTGTAATTTATGATCAACATGCCATGCCATCCTTCTGATATTATGTTTTCTGGGGAAGAGTAATAGAGGACGCACAACATCATACTCTTCAGGATACTCCCTTTCCTTGCCGGGACAACAAATATTATAGAACAACCTTTGCAACTGAAGTTTAACCAATCAGATATATTGTCACAGGAGGGCAAAAATGAACCCCAAGTCCCATCTGCTGTCTGTACAATGAAAACATTAAGAATTAAATTAGTTTCTAGTTAAAATTAAGGACGAAATAACTTAGGCGAGGAAATTAAATTGAGGAACCTGAATTCCAGTTTACTTTTAATAAAATAGATATATGAAAGAGATAAGCAAACCTGTAAAATGTTGTCTTCGGCAATGTTGGATACTTGGCATTTCGTTCCCATTCGAATCAAGAGAGATTTCAAGTCATTCTTTGACCGTGAAGTGCGAACTTCACCAAGGCAGTCATCAATTAAAAGAGAAGGAAATGTATCAGAGATTTGTGACGTAGTAGCCCTTGCATCCAACTTAGGACAATTTGTAGCTTTTAATACATCCAAAATATTTGCTACATCTCGACTTAGTTGTTGTTGAGAGCCACACTCAACACAAAGACTTCGAAGCTTTGGAAGGTCTTTGAAAGTACAAAGAGATGTCGGGGGCACATATGTTTGAACTAAGGATATCAAATTCTTTGATGGTGACATCCAAGACCGAATGATAGAAGGAAATACATTACGTGAAAATCCTTCAAAGCCACATAAAGAAATGTATCCAATGTTTTTTGATCTTACTATTGAAAACGGCACTTTTGTTATTGCAGTCTTATCTGCAATCAAGGTTGTCAACGATTCCATTTGTTCCATGTCTTCCTCCAATTTTTTAATCATTGAACATCCAGAAAGAATCAATGTTTCTAAAGATTTTAATTTATAGATGCTTCTAGGAAGTTTTCGAAGACCTGTGCAGTCTGTCAAATTAATAAGAAGAATTTTATGGAGAGATCCAATGCTATGGGAGACCTTAGACAAACTTGGACAGTCTTTGAGTACTAGCTTTTCAAGATTAGGCAAGCATGAAAAATCGGGGGTTTCAGTCAAATTCCGAGAATGACTAAGATTAAGAATTTTTAGATTCTCTAGCACCTGCAAAAAAATAAAACAACGAGATAATAAAAGTAAGAGAAGCTTAGAAGAAAAATAGATTGGAATTTGGAAGATATACTATTCACCATTAAACTAGACCCTGGCATGTATCAATCACATACTTGATTAGTGTTGGTTTATTTTATCCCTAAAGACTGTTTAAGCTATATCAGTATTGATTTCGCTTTAACTAAAGGTGGATATGTATGTAATTTGTGAACTTGATAAATTGAAATGATTTAGTTTATGAAAGTGAGTGTATCTACAAATTTGTCGATTTTTAACATATGTTAGTGAAGTGGAATAGACATGACACAGTTTACACGCTTGTAACAAAAATATTAAATCATTTGCAAACATAGAGGCCACTAAATGTTACAGATATGAAGCTAACTCGCCATGCCATGCCTGCCTACTATTTATTATATCAAGATGTCCGTGGAAGAATATAGTTGTACCTGGCTCTTCTTCCATATTTGTTTGATATTACTATATTTTAATTCCATGACAACAAGACTTCCTTGCTGAAATCCTGCAGGAGTGTAAGTTGACGGAAATCCATGCCAGTACAGCCACCTAAGATCAGCTGAAAGATTTTTAAAATCTCCATTAAGCTGTACACCAGCAAGTTGAAGCAATCTGAGTTTATTCATCTGCTTAAATGCTTTAGTATTCAGACAAACTGTATGTTTTTCTGGAGACTCCAAAGTCAAACCCTTGACAGCTACTGTTCCCTGAAATTAAAGAACAGAGAAACATAAAACTAACAAACAACTTTGAGATCTGGTAGCTAAAAACTTTGTATTGTAGTCTATAAGTTTGACATTAGATTTAGAATAATCTATTTAAACGAATTAGTGCTCATTTTACAACTTTGAGTTATATCAGATATATTTTCTATATGCATCAAAAGCCCCTGGTTTTGAGGGTCTTGCTTCTGCATAAAGCTCTGTAGTTTCCTTTTGTCTGTTCCTTTCCGCATTTATTGTGGATTCTTGCTCCTTTGCTACAGTCTTTTGGAGTAAACTACAATTCCGCGCTGCCATAGAAAACCAAGCCAGTCGCTAAAAGAGTCACTGCCGTTCCATCAGCCACGCGCTGCTTTCTTGATGAGGTTTATATTTTCATCTTTGGTTTTAAAACAATCTTTTAAGATTCTTGATTGTGACATTTCTCAGTTTTGTAAGCATAGTTGAACTACTTTTTCTTCAAATCTTACAAAAAGTGTTTACCATTTGATCTTGAGAACCTGCCCTTATAACTAATATTTTTAGTGTTAGGTGGTTTGCCTAGGCCGAAGTAAGACAGGATATATGGAATGGAAGTCTAACTTAGAGGTGAATGTTGGAGATCATATCATAGAACTGGTTATGCGACTCATATATCTTATATCTTGAATCCATAGTACAAAACGATGGAGAAATAGGAGACGTAAACCATCGAATTAAAGTTGGGTGGTTGAAATGGAGGAGGATCCCAAGTGTTTTATGTAACAGGAAAGTACCGATCAAACTGAAGAGAAAATTTTATCGCACAATTGTATGACCGACGATATTGTACGAGACAAAATGTTGGGCGAGATAAGTATGTGTGGTAAGACAAAACGAGATAAGATTTGAAATGACAACTTTAGAGAAAGTTTTCCGAATTTCTCCTTTATCTTCTGTTTTTGCAGATATCAACACCTTTGACACCAACAAAGAATAAGGCTAGTAATTCAATTCTAGTTTATCTCAGAATAATTAAACCTGGCCTAGTCAAGAAACAACTTTAATCACCTCAATCATATTTTTTATACTTTAAACACACTCTTATTTATGTAGAATATATTATTGTTAGAGGAGATGATTTGACTGACAGACAGTTGTCAGAGGAAAAATTATCCTTAAAGTTTGAGATGAAGGGCATTGAGCAACTCAAGGTTTAGAATAATCTCTATGAATGATTTAATGTTTATATCTCAATAACACTGACACAAACATTGAATATGACAACGATATTGACACGTCGATACCAGTCATAATTTGAAAATATAAATAAATTAAACGTAATCACATGAATCGTTGTCGGATACTAACACGTTACACGCCTTTCTTCAGAGGTGTCTGTGCTACAAAGGTGGTTTGTAAACTATTTAAAACTTTGAAATACATCATATATATTTTCTACAAAAACAAAAGATGAAGTTCTCTAATTAGTAATTACCTTTTGCTTTGACAATATATCAAACACTTCCTCACGACGCCACAACCTACTGCGGTTCTCTGGATCAAATGGCGATTCCTCATAAATTATTTGTCTTCCCATGTCTCTTAGCAAATCATGCATTCTAAGCTTGTTCCTGTTGTCAACAGTTACAAGGCTTCGCTCTACAAGGACTTTAATTCCAATATCGGCAAAAAATCCAGACGCATTTAATATTTGTATGACATCATTACGGTCCACCCCAATAAAAAAACAAGCTATATCAAGAAATATTTGTTGCTGTGTAACATCTTTTAAGCCATCGAAGCTTACTCTTAGCTTCTTCTGTACTTGATCATGGGGGATACATTTGAGTTTCTCCAAAACTTTGTGCCACTCTGTTATTTCACAGTCAGATAAATAGGAGCCAAGGACTTCAAGTGCTAGTGGCAATCTCCCAGAATAAGCAATCACATCGGATGAATGTTTAGCAAAATCTTCTATCGGACTTGGTTGCCTAAATGCATGCCAACTAAAAAGCTCAAGAGATTCACTTTTGTCCATTTCTTCTATTTTATACACTCGATCAACTTTACAAGATCTAAGAAGATGCATATCTCTGGTTGTAATGATTATTCTACTCCCTGAACCAAACCATTCGCGGCTTCCACACAAAGCCTTTAGTTGGTCCAATTCATTCACATCATCAAGCACAAAAAGAACCTTTTTCTGAGAAAGTCTTTGCTTCAATATATTTTTCCCCGACTCAATGTCACGTATCTTGAATGAAGTTGTCTTGTAAACATCACAAAGTACCTGTTGTTGTAATGAAACTTTATTAGTATCCGTTTCCCAAAATTCCCTTATATTCAAAAGGAAGCTCTTTCCCTCAAATTTGCTCCCAATTTGATTATAAATGGCTTTAGCAATGGTTGTTTTTCCCATACCCCCCATGCCCCATATCCCTAGAAGTAAAACATCTGCTTTTTGGTTGTTTAATAGCTTAGTTGCAGCTTGCACACGTGATTCGACTCCCACTGGATGTTCAGCAACAAATAACTCTGTTCTGTCTAGCAAACGAGTAACATTTTCAACAATATTCTTGATATCACCACTTTCATTCCTATAAAATATGAACCACCGATAAGGCACACAATCAATTGTATGTATCAAAAAGAGGAGGGAGAACTATATGCAAGTATACATGCATAATTTTAAAAGAAAAAATTGCATTGGGATGGGAAATGAAATAAAATCACTAGCACCGGTAAACCAGTAATCTGTTGTCATTATTATAAGTTAAGTCAATGAAATTTACCAAAAGTCACTGGACAGCAGTTTAAGAATCTCGTGCAGTCTAGATTCACATGCATGTTCTGATATAATAATTATAACATATATTACAGAAAAAATATTTTACTTAGTAGAGACGATTATGTAAAATAAAAGTTAATCTATATATGTTCACAATTAAAAATTACAGAAACTATTTGTTTTCTAGTTAATGAACTACTCAATTACCATACTTAATAGAATGATTTGTTTTCTAGTCAGAAACTACTCAAAAAGTCAAAATAGATTTTCATTACATTCAAATTTCTGATTTTGTAATTATTCTCCAATCCTTCAATAAGTATCTTAACATTTCTTACAGGTGATAATTTTTCAAATGAAAGTGATTTTCAAAATGCAGAGAGAACATATTTTTACACCATCAAGGCCTAAGAATTTAAAAGTATCAAGGACAATATTCTAAAAGACAAAAGTAGAAAAGAAAAGTAAATAAATAACCTGGAATCTACGAGTACAAACCCTCCTATGCCACTGATATCAAAGAGATCTTTTCTCCAATTACTCTTAGTAGATTTATCCACTGAGATTCTTGTTGATATAAGACCTTCAAAAGCTTTTCCAAAACCACCTTTCTGGTGACGTACTTCGGAGGGATCTACGTCATAGAACACTGGCACGACCACCAGACCCTTGACCCTGCCAATTTCCATTATCTTCTCCAACTCTAGCATACACCATCTAGAATTAGCATAATTTGTAGACAAAACAACGATAGAAATTTTAGACTTTCCAATTGCTTGCAACAGTGAGAATGAGATCTGATCTCCTCGTTGAATCTCGTCGTCGTCTTTGAAAACATAAATCCCTGCATTTTGAAGAGCGGAATGGAGATGTGACACGAACTTTACCCGATTGTCTTCCCCTCTGAAACTCAAAAACACATCGTATGTCTTTGGCTGAAACATAATAAAAATTTAAAAAAACATAGCTTAGATATATGGTTGTTGAGTTTCTTGATGCCACTGAGACATCATCAACTACAAGGTTACCCATAAGTTATTGCTATTAATTATCAATTTAGACTCGTTAATTAACTTCTGATAATCTTGTGATTAATAGGAAACCAAATGTTAATAAATTGTTTTCATTAATGAAACCAATAAATCATAATGCATCACACACACACACACACCTGATCAGTCTTATTACTTGATTCCCTCTTAATGATATCTCTTGCCATGGCTTGTAGCAGAATAGGCATTTCAAGTTTGTTATCCTCATCAATGGTTACAAAGCTCTTGTCTTGAAGGCGACTTATTTGAAGAGCTGCGGATTGTGTTGACCAATTTAAAGTTTTGAGTACATCATATTGGTTCATACCTGTAAAGAAAAGTGCTATATCAAAGAATATGTGTTTCTCTTCATCACTCAACTTACTAAAACACTTTTCAAGAGCTTCTAGTAGTTGTGGAGCTGGAATGGAAAATCTTTGGAGACTCCTCAACACACCCTTCCATTCAGGTACTTCCTTTCCGCACAATAATCTCCCAAGGATTTCAAGAGCAAGAGGTAATCCCCCACAACAAGCAACTAGTTGTCTAGAAACTTCAACAAAATCTTCTCGAGGATTCTGTGCTTTGTTGAATGCACCCCAATTCAAAACCTCAAGTGATTTACTTTCATTCAGTTGTTTCACTGGATATATATGGTCAACTCCGTGCTCCTTGAGTAGATGCCTGTTTGTTGTCGTGATGATTATTTTGCTACCTTCACCAAACCATTCACGGCTTCCACACAAAGCATGTAGCTGCTCCAATTTATCAACATTGTCAAGTACAAGAAGTATTCTTTTATGTCGAAGACTTTGTTCTAAAATCCATCGTGATTTAACTGCGGGTATAGGCATCTCTTTTTCAGTTGCTTCGTCAATATCAGAAAGAAGTTTCTCTAGTATTGAAACTCGACCATCATGTATTTCCCAAACTTCCGCAATGTTTTTGAGGAAGCACTTGTATTCAAAATAAAGACCAATTTGAACAAAAGTGGCTTCGGCAATGGCTGATTTACCAATCCCTGTCATCCCCCATATCCCTAGTAGGAGAGGAGTTTTTGATTGTTTCAATAGTTGAACCACATCTTGCACACTAGATTGTACTCTCGGTGAATAGAAAGCTGCAAACGGGTATCTGTTGTTTATCACACACTTAACACGTTCTACTATATCACTAACATATACATTTCCATACCTGCATAACACATGAACAAGAGATCATTCAGATATAAATTGGCTAAACAAATATACTTAGAAATCAAGCAAGTTACAAGTTTAAAATTACCTGTTGTAGATCCGTTTGTTTTCGAGATCATTTAATCCTAAATATTCGGTAGCTTTAGAGATCAAAGCCACCCAAGCGATGAGCTTATCTTCATTTTTAGATATTTCCTTGATGGATATTCTATCAATAAAAGTAGGAAAAAACTCTCCAAACATATCTCCCTTTAAACTACTTACGTAGGAGGCACGAACACCATCATAAAACAAGGGAAGAACACTCAAATTTGAGGTTCGGCAACACTCGGTAATTATCTCAAATTCTTTAACACCGGAACTGGAATTAGCATAATTTATTGAAAATACGATTATAGCAATTTTGCATCCTCCAATTACATTCAACACTGACTCTATCGGTTGAAACCTGTCTTGTTCCCCAAAAACAACAATTCCATATTCTGAACGTAAACGAAGAGCGTTATAGAGACGGGTAACAAACTGCCCGGCATCTGTAGCGCAGAAACTCAAGAACACGTTGTATCTCCTCTGATTTGGACAAGTACTCGATCTTGATTCAAAATTGGAAGACATGGATGAATTTGATGGGAAAATGAAGTGAAGCGATGAAGAAAAACTCTCTTCAAATGAAGTCAAAGTCGTCTCATATAATTGTTAGGTCGTGTTTAATTAGTATTTTAATATATTCTCTTATCCAACGCATGATTTCACACATATTAAAAAAAATATAGAAAAGTAAGTGCGATAATAATATTTTTGCTATAATAATACTACTTATGTATAGAAATTTAGAAATTGTGAAAATTTAATTTATTAAAAAATAAATTAAAAAAAGTATTAAAAATTAAAATAGATAATTCATTTTAGACACTATTTTATTTTATTTAGATCATTCATTGTGGGATGGATGAAGAATTAGTTAGCATTTTATTCTATAATATTTTTAGTGCTTAAGATTATGTCACTTGGTTATTATTGAAGAATAATTCAATATTTAGAAGTTGAGTCCATAATTTTTGGTTGTGTTAAGAAGGTCTGATGTTTTGGTGTTGCTCAGAAGTTGTAGAACTTCAGAGGTTGTGTCCGGAAGTATGTTTAACTTCTGGTTTCTTTAGCTTAGCTATTAAGTTTAGTTTTCAGGGTACTTTAATATTTCTTAGTTTGTACCTTTTATCTTGGTCACCAAGTTTAGTTTTATTAGGGCGTATGTGGCAATTTTTATTTCTTTCACTCTTGTGTAGTCGTCACTCTCATTATTCTCCCTATTATTCCAATTGTTGATATTTATAAATATATATATATATATATATATATATATATATATATATATATATATATATATATATATATATATATATATATATATATATATATATATATATATATATATATATATATAGATATTTATATGTAGAATAGTCCCACATCGATTATATCATGTAATTAGTTGTAATCTCTATATATAATAAAGTCTCGTAGTGCTTTCAAGACACACGGTTTAACATAAATGTCTCTTAGTCTCTCTAATTCAATATGGTATTGAGCCTACTAAGAGACAAATCTTCATCGTTCACACGGTTGACCACGTCTTACGGTGAGAATTTTCTTCAAAACGTGTCATCATTCGGTTTGCCTCACTTTTCAATCTCCGCCGGTCCACGAAAAAAAGTTTTTTTGCCTTGTTCACCGCGTCGTTATTCACGAAAAAAGTTTTTTTCCGGCAATTGCCTCCCTCTTGGGTTCGGATCGCCCTCGGTTTTGACCCCAAGAAAGTCTTACTCTAGTTCAAACACCCGTTGTTGTGTGTTACACCATGGGAGATCTTGATTGTCTCGTTTACTAAAGCTCGCTTATCCCATGTGAAAACTAATCGGATCGACCAACTATAACATATGGGCTCGTCTTTGTCGAGATGTGGTTTAACGGTCGTGGATATGAAGAGCATCTAACCACCCAATTAAGTAGCGTTGCAGTTGCCAAACTCGCTAAATGGAAGAAAACGATGCCTCTTTGTGTCGTGTTATGGTTTTCCATAGCACCTAACCTCAAGCACAGTACCAAGCATTCTCCACTTGTTATGAGGTGTGGCAAAAGGCCAAGAAAGTCTTTTCCAACGACGTTCATTCTCTATACAGTGTCATCCATAAACTCAACACACTAAAGTTGGAAAATATGGATGTGCAAGCTTATCTGAGTAAGCTTGACGCCTTGAAAGCAAGTTACGCAACCCTCATGCCTTACGCAAAAGATGCAACAGCTCATGCTGAACAACAAAGTAAATACTTCATGGTCATGGCACTTAAAGGACTACCATCAGAACTTGAATCTGTTCGTAACCAGATTTTATCAGGTACTATTGTTCCTAACTATGATACAGTTAGTGAACAATTATTGCGCTTGGCTACACCTCATGCGTTTGGCCAGGTTACCCCTCCATCTATTGTTATTCCAACACAAGGTGACATTGCTGCTCTTGCATCTCTTGGCAACAATTAGATTCACCTTCGAGGAGGGTCATCTAACTCTAAACCTCGTCCTAAGTGTGACCATTGTAAGCGGCTTGGACACACTATCGATCATTGCTGGAAGTTGCATAGAAAACATTCAAGGCAGGTAAATGCAACTCAAATTGATAACCCAGACACTATACAGGCTACACCTTCTCTTCAGAACCCTACGCCAAGCTACGCGGATTTTCTCAAGTGGTGTCAGATTAACCAGACCTCTGGTTCCACAGCTTCAATTGCACACACTGGTAATTCATCTGTTTACGTCTCTCAATCATCTCCTCTTGGTCCTTGGGTCCTCGACTCTGGTGCGTCTAATCATGTTATCGGTAATAAAAATCTTTTCTTTTTCCTTTCTACCTCTTGTTTCCTACCGAGTATAACCTCTGCAAATGGTTCTCAAACCCGGTCCCAAGGGATCGGTACTGCTCAAATTCTACCATCTCTCTTTGTTACTTTTGTACTATATGTACCTAATTGCCCATTTAATCTACTGTCAGTTAGTCGTTTAACTCGTTCCCTTAATTGTTCTATCACTTTTACTAATAGTGATGTTATTCTGCAGGATCGGAGTTCGGGACAGACGATTGGCGTCGGATGTGAGTCTCAAGGCCTCTACTACTTCTCTACGTCATCTACCACATGCTCCACAACAAATACTCCATTCATTATACATGCGCAGTTAGGTCATCCAGGTCTTTCCAAGCTACAAAAGTTGGTGCCCAGTTTATCTAAATTATCCACTTTACATTGTGAGTCTTGTCAGTTATGGAAACATATTCGTAGTCACTTTCCCGATCGAGTCAATAAACGGGCTGCGTCTCCTTTTGCTTTAGTTCACTCCGATGTTTGGGGTCCATCGCGTACCGTGTCTACTTTTGAGTCTATGTATTTTGTAACATTTATTGATGATTTTTCACGTTGCACATGGTTATTTTTAATGAAAAATAGATCTGAATTGTTTTCTATTTTTGAACAATTTTATCGAGAAATAAGAACGCAGTTTGGTTTGTCAATTGTACCTTAAGTGACAATGCACGTGAATATTTATCCCAACAATTTCAAACTTTTATGTCATCCAATGGTATTCTGCACCAAACATCTTGCCCTCATACACCTCAACAAAACGGGGTAGCCGAACGCAAAAACCGGCATCTCGTAGAAACCACTCGGACTCTACTTCTCCATGGTAATGTCCCTCTCAAATTTTGGGGGGATGTTGTGCTCACGGCGTGTTACCTCATAAATCGCATGCCCTCATCTATCCTTAATAATAAAATCCCTCATTCAATCCTGTTTCCAAACTCTCCTCTTCACCCAATTCCTCCTCGAGTCTTGGTCTACATGTTTTGTGCATAATCTCTCCCCTGGTCTTGACAAACTATCAGCTCGATCACTAAAGTGTGTCTTTCTTGGTTATCATCGATCCCAAAAGGGTTATCATTGCTACTCACACACTCTACAACGATACCTGATATCGGCCGATGTTACCTTCTTGATGCCATATTTCGTCCACCCAAGTCACTCCGGAACCCCTTCAGGAAAGTACTCCCACACCTCTTCCGGAAGTCCCATTTTTCAGTATCCCATATCATTCTAGGGAACCTGTCCCACGAGAAACCCCTATGGTTAACCCCCCACTCGCCCCAAACATATCATCGTCGTCAACCAACGTCATCATACCTCCCGAGGTTGTACATGCCCCGAGGTACATTCTGAGGTCATTGCAGACTCTCCTCCGACGTTATCGCCATCACCGAATTCGATCCTGCAACCTGAGTTTGATCTTCCGATTGCCCTTTGCAAAGGTATACGTCAAACACGAAATCCTTCTCCACATTATATTAATTTATGTTATCATCGTCTTTCTCGTTCGGTATATACTTGTTTGTCCTCTTTGTCTTCTTTCTATTCCTAAATCTCCAGGTGAAGCATTATCTCACCCTGAGTGGAGGCAAGCAATGATTGATGAAATGTGTGCTCTTCAAAGCAGTGTGATCGTACCTGACCAGAAGGTGTCTTGGCCCAATCTGCAACGGCGGTCCAAAGTGAAAGAGAAGGGGGGGGTACCTGCAAGGCACCGATGCCAAAGTAAGAATAGGCGGAGAGAGCAAGCAAGTGAGAAAGAGTAAAAGATGAGATACGACCTCTCAAGTGAGAGGTATTTATAACCGGGCCAAGATCCGATTAGTGGGCGGTCCAAGCCCACTAGCGGATTGCTAGCTTGCGTGTAGGAGGCCGCGTGGCCTCCTCCCTAGATTGTCGCCCGAAATCCGGGTTTGTTGCAGTTCTGGAGACCAGACGTTTAAGGAAACCTAGTCAAGGGTCCGTTAATATCGGGGGGTGCGTGGCGCCAAGGATAAGCGAGATCCGTTGGGTCGACCACGTGCCCCATGGACGTGTCGTGTGAACATCCCCAATCTTTTCAAGGGCAATTGGGCACTGGATCTGTTGGGTCGCCACGTGCCCGCGTGGACATTCCGGATGCTTCCCAAGGGTAATGGGCCTAGAATCTCGTTGGGCCTAGGCGTGGGCGGTCGAGCAGGGCCACAAGTCTTTGCTCTAGTAGAGGAATGACTTTGAACTGGGTATGTCCTCGACAGGACTCAACGATTACTCTGGGTAAGCGACGGGCAGGAATAGGTGGACGCTGCATGCCGGAGGCGAATGTTTTCTACCGGGACGTCCGCGGTGTCGGTCGGCCGCGGAGCATTTCATGAGCTAAGGGTCGTGTCAGTTGGATGCCACTTGTCATTGAGACGGGACTTTTGGCGCCTAAACGAGGTGACCTTTCGTATGCCCTTAGACTCTGGCTATAAAAAGGCTTTTTAGGGCTTCATTTGTTTACTCTCTGATTTTTCCAACCTAAGAAACTCTTGAGCAGAATCTTCCGACTTCCTACTCAACTCTCAACATGTCTTCGACTTCAAACGCAGTAAACACCCTAATTCTTTGACAATCTCCTTTCAATTCATGTTTTAGGATGAGTTTAGGCGAATTTAGGGTTTACTTTGTATGAATATCGCGGGGAGGAGATTGAATATCGCGGGGAGCTTCGTGCCTTTATCGGGGAGAGAGTTGACTACTACGGGGAGATTCTTGCACATAGCGGGGAGAGAGTTGAACACTGCGGGGAGAGAGTTGATTTCCATGGGCAGGAATTAGGATGAGACGGGCAAGAGTTGGAGTCACACGGGCAGGGACTTGAATGCCACGACCAAAAGCGTGAATCTCGGGGAGATTCTGCACTTACGGGAATTTTAAGGATTAATGTTGGAGGGTTGCCGTGAGAGGTCTTTGAGAGAAACATGACGCCTGTTGCTACTCAGATGTCCGGCCCTCGCCGTGTCACTTGAGTCGTGGTGGAGGGATGGATTTGGCGTCCTCGAATTCACTTTTCTTCGCTTTTGGTCGGGGATCAAACGTGTGGCGCGACAGCGGTCTTCGCGTGAGGTGGCGCCGACCTCTCTGGTTGCGAACCAAGGAATTTTGCCTCCGACTTCTCCATCGACTCGTCTAACGCGTTTAACGAGATCGAAGATCTAGATGAAGGGATCGAGGGTTCCTGGGTCGTGCAAATACCTGGGCCCGGACGGAGGATCTGTTCGTCATTTACTTGACGAGATTTCCTATGTATGAGTTTGCCTCAGGAGGCGGCTTCCGCCCTTCACTGGCTTTCAGACCGGGGTCTTCACGTGGATGAACCTTGCTCCTTCTCAACTCCATCCGAATGCCCTGGCCTTCATGCGGGCATTCGAGATCGTGTGCCACTACTTGGACATAGGGGCCACTCTTCCCCTCTTCTTCCGCATTTTTCATCTGCAGAGGCAGATGGTCGGGGACAAATGTGCCTGGGTCTCGTTCAAACAGTCCGGCAAACTTTTTAGGCCGTATCTGGATTCTGTTCGGGACTTTAAAAAACGGTTCTACGTAATAAAGCCCGTCACCAGAGAGGCCGAGAATACTTTGTTCGACCGGGCGGTGGTGATCAACGAGGACGGGCAGGAGGTGGAGAAGATATGGGCGAAGTTTCCCCTTGAATGGGATAGGGGGCATTATGAGAAGAGCCCGGACTTCTATTCCGTGAGGCCCGAGAAAATGAACGGGGACGACCAACTCTCTTACCAGCGGTTGGAGAATTTTGTAAAGAGCTTTAGGCCCAGATGTGTCGAAGGGAATGTGCTCCTCGACCCCAACGGGAAATCGAGATAGCCTTGATACATTCATACCAAGGCCCTCCTCGAGTGCGAGTCCGACGAGGATGCGTTGAGGCTCCTAGGTAGGCCTGTGGAAGTGCATAGGAGGAATTGCCCATATTTTTGGCGTGTACTAACGTTTTTCTTCGTTTGTTTTGCAGATAAAATGGCGGCCATGGAGGAGCGTATGTCAAGCCGACCAGGGTGGTCGCCGTCAAGGACCGGTCGGGAACTTCAACAGCTCGTGAAAGCACCCCTGGTGGTGAGCACTCCTTCCCGCCTCCCGGATCAACCGCTCAAGAGGCGGGAGGGAGCGACTGAGCCGAGGTGCCCGAAAGCTCCATCTCGCTGGGACGCCGTGTTGCCCCTATTATGCCCGAGGCAACTTTTGATGGCGACTCCTGGTGCAAGAAAGGAGAAGGACCGATCCTCAAGCTCGACCAAGGTGAGGGGAGAGGTATGGCCCGACGTGTCCGCGGTGATTCGGATGTTGGAGACCTCTGACGCTCAACGACGAGGTGGCTAACTACGGTTTCGCTATCCGGCTAATGACCGAGCAACGGCCCGGAGCTCGAGAGCAAGGAACAATGAAGGAACTGCTAAAGCTCAAAGGCGCGGATGCCCGATGCAATGCCATGGCCGACGAGCTCAAGGGTCAAGGACAAGTATGAGCCCTGGTGGAGGAGAAGAACAAGCCGAGGCCGAGCTAAAATTGAAGGAACAACGGCTCCGTCGAGGATGAAACGGAGGAGGGGCTTTACTCGAGCCACTTGATTGACAGGATAAGGACCTCAAGAGGATGGGGCGGTCCTTCGGCTTTGAGCGAGCAAGACAACAGTGCGCCAGGAACCCGGGTGGAGCTGTGACCTCCGGATCGCCCATGGCATCGCGTGGTGGACGGGAGATTGTGGCTCCCGAGGAGTGATTTTTGTTCGATCTGTTTGGGCTGCGAGTCATATTCCGCCCGCGTGCCCTTGTTTTTAGTATTCGTACACCGGCATGTGCCCGTATTTTTGGATCATTGTAATTGGGTCTTGTGCCGTGAATATTTAGTCGGTCTCGCCGCCATTATAAATGTTTTGTTTAGTTTTATACTTGCGTTGATTGTGTTTGTATGATGTGCTCGACCTTATGATATGATTGCTCGATATTGTTTTCCCGGCTTGCGAGCTGTTTTGGGCGAGGCCCTTGTCGAGGATGTGATCGCGATAAGAGATGACATCCTGGGCGTGACCGTCTGTCGCGAGCCGACATCCGTCTGAGAAGAACCCGAGCTCGGTCGAGTGTTCCGTTGAACGGGTTCCTACTTCGTAGTCGAGTAGGTCCACGTGTAAGTGGCTTGTTACGACGAGCACCATTCCGCGACCCAAGGCCGAGCTATATCTCCGAGGAGGGCCACAAGGCGCTGAGGATGTGGTCGTTGTCTCACCGTAGTATTGTTTGAGCTTATGCGTCCAAGGTCGAGGGAGTTGCACTCCATTTAGGTTTTCGAGGTAGTAGGCTCCGTGTCCGTCTTTCCTGACGCGATATGGTCCTTCCCAATTGGCGCCAACTTTCCTTCGCGAGATTCCTTTTGGTTTCGTGGAGGACTAAGCCGATTTCGACCGCTCGATGACCTTCGGTCGTGGCGCAGGTGATCTTGCTTCAAACGGGCTTCCGCCGCGCGCCGCGAATCTCGTCGACGATCTAGCTCGCGCAACGCCGCCGCTCGCCTCCTCAGACGCCTGACGGCTCGATCTCGGCGTATGACCGCCTGCCCGTAGGTTAACCGAAACGGGATTCGCCTGTGGTCGAATGGGCGTTGTCCGAAGCCCATAGTACGCTGCAGGTTCTTCCACCCACTGTTCTGGCTTCCCGAGTCTCCGAGCTCGAGCAAGACTCTCGCGGCTTCGCTGGCCGCTGGTCCGGGATGCTCGATGTGAAGTGGTGCTTGGTGCCCAACCGTGTTGGAAGTTCGATCGGTGAATCGCGTCCCATTGTCCGTGACGAGGGCTGTGGAATACCAAGCGGGCAAGGACGCTTCGCTTGTAGAATCGAAGGATATTGAAAGAGGTGATTTTGGCGTGCCTCGCCTCTATCCATTTCGTGAAGTAGTCCACGCCACTATCGTGTATTTGTTTTGTAGGAGCCTGGGTGAAGGGACCAGTATGTCCATTCCCACCGCCTAAAGGGCCACGGGAAGTGAGCGTGAGCTCGTGAGGTGGTGCGATGTGCATGTCGGCGTGGCTGGCACTTGTCGCATTTTTGACGTGTTCCTTAGCGTCCCTTTGCATGGTGGGCCGAGTAGCTGCACGTAATGCTTTGGCAAGAGATCGCCCTCCGGATGTTGAGCGTTAATGCCTTCATGGATCTCATGGAGGATGCCGCCACCGGGACTCCTCGACGCACTTGAGGAGGGAATGGAGAAGCCTGCCGACATGACGCCGAGGACGACGTAAGAGCACGCGCGCTTGGTGGCGGCTAACTTGTCGGCGGGTAACTCCCGTGTGAGATAGTTGAACACGGGGTCATCCAGCCCCACTACCGATCGCGTTGATGTCGGTCGACTTTTAATGCTCGGTTGGGTGAGTGTTTGTATTACGGACCGTTCCTCCTTTCTTCTTTGTGCTCGCGAGTTTGGACAAGATATCCGCCGGGTGTTCGCTCATGGGACGGTCAATTGCTTGGTCGAAGCCCTTGAGTTTTTCTTCACAAGGTGAAGGTATTCGATGAGGTCGTTTTTAGCTAGTCTCCAAGGACTTGCGATGCGACGAGTTGGGAGTCGGTGAATATTTGGATGTCTCGGCGCTTATGTCCTCGGCCGTCGATTCCGCGAGCGCTCATATTCTGCTGATTGTTGGATGTTGAAATGCGAGTCAACGAGTGCTCGATGACGATGCCTTCTTCGTTGAGGAGGACGCCGCCCGCTCCCGTCGAACTCGAGGCTCCGACGCAGAGTCCAGTCGCCGCCTGGGGCTCGCTCGTGAGCGGTCATCTCGGCGACGGTCGGCGAGCGCCGCGCTTCAAGGCTTTCCGTCCCTCAGATCAATGTCGAACTCAGATAGTTCGAGGACCACTCAGATTCGTCCGCCATGTCCGGACGGCGAGAGCTGCTTTATGGGTGCTCGCATGCACGATGACGGGGCGAGAAATAGTATCGCAATCTCCTCGCAGTGACGAGGGCGAGTGCGACCTTTCGATTTGATACTGTTTCGGGCCCTTGGAGGGCTTTTCTTGTGAAGTAGACGGGTTTTGCCGTCTTGGGTCTTCGATGAGGATGCTATCGCTTCGTTGGACACGGCTAAGCATGATACAAGGTTTCCCGTGTTGTGGTCGTGATGAACCTGGTTGCGAAAGTGCCCGCTGAGGTGTAGGAGAGCTTGCTCGCACTCTCCGCTCCATTCAAGGTCGGCCTTTCCTCAAAGAACTTAAAAGGGAAGGGCGTGTTGTGCCGACCTTGCTAATCGGGACAACGAGGTTAGCATGCCGCTCGTGATTTGGATGGACTTGGACTGTGGGCAGCTGAGAATGCACGACATTTGTCGGGGTTGGCCTCAATTCCCGCTAGGGTAAGCCGAGGAACTTGCCGCCTCGACCAACGCACTTCGGGTTGAAGCGCATTCCGCTTCCGAGCCCGTCAAGACTTTCTTCGACGTGAGGCGTGGTCGCCCTCGGCTTGGGATTTTACGATCATGTCGCCCATGTATACCTCGAGCATATCGCCGATTTCGTTTTGGAATACCTTGTTCATCATTCACGGTAGGTTGCTCGCGTTCTTCAAGGGCATTACGTAGTAATAGTTTCCGACTACATGAAGGCCGTGTGTCCTCGGCCATGTCCATGGGATCTGGTTGTAACTGAGTAAGCATCTAAAAGAAAGTAGTTTATAGCCGAGTTGTTGTTACCATCGATGTTAGGCAAAGGAAAAGCATTTTGGGACATGCGGTTAAGATCAGATAGTCAACGACATACGCCATTTTCCATTAGATTTTTAACAAGTACAACGTTGACAACCAAGTTGAATACTTGGCCTCTAAATAAAATTTGCCTCTAGGAGGTCTTTTACGACTTTTTCAGCCTCGCTTTTGGGGCCTACGCCACGTTGTACTATGGCCCTAGCGGCGGATCTATGGCGAGCTGATGGCAGGCGACCTCAGGGTCGAGTCCGGGCATTTCCGCTGCGCTCCATGCGAAGAGATCTGCATTCTCCCGAAGGCAAGCTCTGAGTTGCTTCTTTGCTAGGTCGGGGAGGTCGGCGCGATCTTGACGCACTTGGTGGGGTCTTCTTGAGGACGAGCTCGAACTCGCCATCCTGAATTGGGCGGAGCGGATCATGTCCCCGCTTGTCCGTCGACTGCCCTTGCAACTGGTGTCGAGGTCCACCGAGCGACGTTGGGACTCGATCCTCTGCGGTTTGGGAGCTCGACTTGGCGTTGTCCGCCTTCCTTCTTGCTGGCCGGGCCCTTTTGGTCGACTGGGTTTGACCCCGCCGCGGCGTGTGGCACCTCCGCGGCTTTGATGTCCCCGCAGATAGTAGCGACGCGCCCCGCCGTGTAGAACTTGAGCTTGGATGGACGGTCAAGGAACCGCCGTGAGTTCGGCCGTTCTACCCAAATGGCGTTAGAGAGTGGCATCGATCACGTGAAGCGGACTTTGACTTGTCGGGAAGCGACGTCCCGCCGAAGTAACGAGGAGCTCGACGTATCCCAAGGTCGTGACGTGGAGCCGTTGAACCCCGGGTCGAGCCCACGACGGCGATAAGTGAGATTCATCGAGGAGCGCTCGAATAAGTGAGTGTACATGACGCCGACCGAGCTGCCTCGTCGAAGATTCGTGGACTTCAAGTTGGCCATCCTTGCCTTGATGAGGAGGGGGATGTGGGAGTTTGGTGCTCCGTCGGGGAGTTCTTCCAGGTAGAAGGTGATCGGCTCAGATTTTCCGCGGAACTGTTCGAGTGAGACCTCGTTGACCGGGCTTTGTCGATCGAATTTTCTTGGCCGAGTTAATCGACGCCGACCCGCACGGAGATGACCATGGCCGAGGGAATTCTTCCAAGGGTGAGTAAAACGGGCTCGAAGTCCTCGGGCCTAGTCACCGAGTAGGTTATCCGGTAGGCGAGTCCCTTGTGGTCGCCCTTCGTCCCGGTTTCTTTGACACGGCATTTCTTCCTTCTTTTTTTGTACGCCCTAGTCTTCCGCTTTGATCGGTGTCTCAATCGCGTTTGAGGTGGACGCAATCTTCATCAAATGGTCGTGGCTTGATACCGGCGATTTTGTTTTGTCGCCAGCAGGGTGGGTTTGGGCCCCACCTCCATCTCGAACTCGGTTGCCGAGCACTGGCTAGGATTCGGGAGGCGGTTAGCGAGTGTAGTCGGTGAAGCGTCAACGGACCTCGCTGCTCGCGTGTCTCCCGCGGCTTCGCTGCTCGCTCGGGCGTCGGATGACCCCGCCTGTGCGGTTATCTTGGTGTCGGAGGTTGCGAGCCGCGACTCGAATCGGCGCGATTGGCGGCTTCCTCCTCGACGTGATGTGCGCGGGCTTTATCGAGGAGAGCATCGAAGTGGCCGGGGCCGATGCCGACGGCTTTCGAAATCGGTGCGGGAGGAGCCCTCTCCACAGTATCGTTTCATCCGGTCTTCGCAGGGACTTGGATGGCTTCTCTGAAGCGGTCGATGTACTCGCGGAGAGTTTCATCACTTTTCTAAATGATGGCCTCGAGGAGGCCTCGTGCGGAGGCGGAACGTGCTCGTGAACTGGGCTTTGAGCTTCCACGAGTGTATGGACCCGGGGACAAGCTCTTGTACCAATCCATCGCTGTCTTCCCGAGGGTGTGGGAACAGCACTTGATTGGTCCTCCGACATTGAGGTATTGGAGCATAGCTTGAAACTGTCGATGGTCGATGGGTCGCCGACCCCATCGTCTAGCCGAGGTGGTTTCTCCATTCCCGAGGAATCGGGCATTCATGATGCTCGCGACGGGGCCCCGGTCGCCCTCGTCGCTCCGATGGGGCGCGAGCGAGCGGCGGAGTTCGGCGCGAGTGGCCGCCCGTTCTTCTTGACCCATCGGCTCTTCGCTCATGGCGGGAGGCGATTCAGCCGCCCGTTGTTCTTGGTCTCGCTGTTCGGTCGCGGCCCCTTCCTGGAGCGGCGAGTCGGGCTACGAGTCTTCTCCTGTTCCTCCGCGGGAGTTTGAGAGCGGCGTCGTGATGGTGACCACGAGTCCGGCGACGACGCTCCGCGGTGATCGGCGGACGCTTGAACGTGGAGACGTTCCGCTGGGTGAAGAGCATGAGGTTGGTGTTGTTGATGGTCGCGAAGAGGCCGCGACCGTGGATCGGCCGGGGGTGGATGCACCTCTTGGAACACGGCCGTTGGTTGTCCGACGGCGATCCGATTCACCGGTCTCTCTCTCGTAGGATCCAGGGGAGGCGGTTGCCCATCTCGAGGATCTCCGCCGAAAACGGTGTCGTTATGCTCGGCGATCGTCGCGAGGGCATTTTGCACGTTGGTTGCGCGTCGGCCATGACAAACCGAGTTGTTGGTTTGCTTTGGTCAATCGAATGAAAGGAGACGGGAAGCAAGTTTCCCACAGCGCCACCGATCGACGACTGAAGGTGTCTTGGCCCAATCTGCAACGGCGGTCCAAAGTGAAAGAGAAGGGGGTACCGCAAGGCACTCATGTCAAAGTAAGAATAGAGAGCAGAGCAAGTGAGAAAGAGTAAAAGATGAGATACCGACCTCTCTGAGAGGTATTTATAGCCCCCACCGGGCCAAGATCCGATTAGTGGGCGTAAGTCCAAGCCCACTAGCGATTGATAGGGCTTACGTGTGGAGGCCAAGACGCGGGCCTCCTCCCTAGATTGTCGCCCGGAACCGGTTTGTTGCAAGTTCCCGGAGACTAGACGCTTAAGGAAACCTAGTCAGCGGGTCCGTTATCGGGTACGTGGCGCCAAGGATAATCGAGATCCGTTGGTCGGCCACGTGCCCCCGCATGGACGTGTCCCCGTGTGAACATCCCCAATCGCTTTTCAAGGGCAATTGGGCCTGGGATCTGTTGGGTCGGCCACGTGCTCCGCGTGGACATTCCCAGATGCTTCCCAAAGGTAATTGGGCCTAGAATCTCGTTGGGCCTAGAGCGTGGGCCAGTCCAGAACAATTATATACTAATTAAAATTAATAATCACTTTACTTTTGAGTAATCACTCATAAAAAAGTGATGTCATTAAATTTATAATATATGATTAGTTAAAAATATTAATATTCAATTATATTCAAAGGTATGTATTAGGGTGCTCACATTTTTATATTCTTATTTATATTTCTCCAACAAAATATAATCAAAGTGAAATAAAGTGATCCTCACAATAAGGATGGACCAATTTCGTCCTCGTAAAAAAATTGAGATACTTAAACTTATTTATTTAATGAAAACATTTTTTTATATTTTACTTTTTAAAATAAATGTTAATTTGGACTTCCTAGTACTAGTACATATTATTTTAGATAAACTGCAATAGCAAATTTTAAATTTTTAATAATCTTCAAAGTTTTGGCAAATAGGTTTTCTCAAATAATGTTTTCAATCATCTCTAAAGAATAAAAGTTTCATTCAGAGAAGTGTAACACCCAATGGCAGAGTGCAGAGTCAGGTTCAAGGGGGTCACAAGTATAAATAATATTATATACTATGAGTTTAAATTGCAATCAATAGTAATAATTGCAGCTGTGATATTATTGATGCAATATCATTCACAATTATATTAAATCCCATGTAGTTGTGGCGTGAATTAAAAATACGTGTTTCAACACCATAAAAAAATTATATTAAATGGTTGTTGTCATAATTCTTTAGGTGTTTTCATTCAAACTCAATTTGAAAATCTTAAAATTGAATTTACAATAAAAAAATTTAACATCAAATAGTTTTAAATAGTACTATATTTTAAATATTTTTCAACTAAAATTCACATTGTTACGACTACAATACACAACATACATATATTTGAAATATCTCTCGATTAAAATTTATGTCGCAGCGGCTACAATATTCAACATAACAACTGCCGTTTAAAAAATAAATTTAATCTGTATAATACTAGAATCTTAATTATTAGAAAATTTTAGTGGTTACACCCGAAGAGTTATATTATGAGTTACACTCGCTCAAAAATATCACATCGGATTAATATCTTTTAAAATCAACTGTTGAATTAAAACATACTATTATATATCATACCTAAAAAATTTGAGATTAATTTATCTCATAATCTTTGTTTTGACAAAACTCTTTTTTCTTATTGAACTTAATACACATACCCCATATTACTTCTATTTATAATTATTAAGTCCAATTAATTATTTTTATCATTAATACACCAAATATACAAAATAACACAATTAACATAATATCACACAATTTAATTAATTATCACACCACATAATAATTAAATAAATAAATAATAAAATCGTTAATAAAATCGGGATGTTACAAGAAGCATCCTAAATTACACGTGTCTTGACTATGAAGCTATGGTAACATTGATATCTCTCAAACTTTTGACACCAATAATAAAAATTGATATTTCTCAATCTCAACTTTTAGATTTAATCCTTTCTTCTATCATTGGATTGATAGACTTCCTACAATCTTTGACTCTTTGTATCTCTCATCATAGAAAACTTCACTTTACATGAAGATTGAAAGCTTCACTTTACAAAAGTTTCACTCTAAACTAACAGTGCATTTGTTTTAGTCCACACTCCAATTATTTGATTGAATTTAATCCGAAAGTACATATTTGTATATCTTACAAACTGTATTTTCAGAACCTAAACATTATAAAGATAAAAATTAACATAAATTGATCATTGCATTTCAACATTAAAATGAGTGTTTCAACATCTTCATAATATCTTCTCTTCATTGTCAATCGAAGGTGAACGATACTCGAGCTTCACAATTCTTCGATTGTTTGAGTATTGTAGAAGCAGCTCCAATATGAATTTCAAATCTTCAAAGGGGGTGTACTCCGTGAACTTAAATTCAAGTGGGAGCTTTGTGCCGTTGAAGTAGACAAATGTGACATGTCCAATTGATGTTAATTTTGGTATAATATGATTTTATATAAAAAAATATGAGATGAGAGACACATATTTATACAAGTTTTAGGTCAATGGACCTTAGAAATTCAATCATGTACCAAGCATTTAAAAACTTTTTACATATATATTGTTTCAAGATATAATTGGATTTATGATAATTCAATAAAATTGATACACCGCATACCTAAGCTTATATAATAAATCTTTATAAGCATGATCTACTATATATGGCATACAAATGATAGAATAATGCACTAACACAATAACGATATTAATGAATACAAGAAAATTTAAAGTGTTGAAACAAAATTAGTTTATACCATATCCCTTAGGTTTTGATAATAACAAAGTAGTTAAAGAACAATTGACCAGTTTTGAGTTATAACGTGACCATAAAAAGACATTGACCTTAGAGTTTGATAGCGAAGTGTGAGAAACTTCGTTATTAATGTTTAAAACCAGGTTACCATTATAGCTTCAAAATCAAAACATGTGCCTCTGATAGTAGATAAATGAAAAAACGGGTCAACTGATTTCTTTTGACATTTGTCCATTTATGTTTCTTAAATCTGAAACATCCTCTGACATGTGGTTTGTAATTATTGAGTAAAAATCACCAGGTAATGATGAATCTGTCTTGATATTTGTGCTTCATGCCTCCTAAGTCATTAAGTCTCTTTTTAATCAAAAATTGATTTTCACTCAAAACACTCAGGGATCAATATTTCACACACTCACACATGACACAACCTACAAATTCATGTTCTAACCTTCTCCAAAAAATCCTTTCAAAAATACTCATTTAGAAATCCTAACTCCATTTGTAATTGCCTCAACACCTTCTTCTCATCAAGCTATGACATGCTCTCTTGTCAAACCCAAGGCTACAAAGATTTGTCAGGAGGAACTGAAGTTGGTTATAGAGCAAAGTGTTGATTTTGAATGATTAAATGTGAATGGGTTTTCTTAAAGGAGCACTTCGATCATTAAGGATGGTTAAACTTATTTGATGTGATAAATGGTCATTGTTATCCTCTTCTAGTAAAAAAAAAAGGGTACATGCTCAAGTTGTTAATAAGGTATTTGATGTTGAAACCAATGAGGTTGAGATAATATCCATTGTAATGGAAGTTGAATTAACCATTACTTAGGACCTCATTGCTAAGTTGATAGGTGTGAAGAATGAAGGAAAGTTTGTTCTAAAATTAAAGGATGGAATGAAAGAAGATGATTGTATAAAGCCAACCTTGTTTATCAAAGAAAAGTTGTTGACTTTAGTAAGGCGAAGTATATGTTTCACCTATACAAACTCCTGTTCAAGGTTTTAATTTGTTGCTTGATACCTAGAGAAAGTAGTACAAATCAAATATCTCAGGATCACAACCACTTCTCATGGTTCTTGGTTAATATGGAAAAGTTAAATCGTGTTGCATATATCTTCAATCATCTATGTGAAGTCATCAAATAATCCATCAAGGATCATGAGAAAAATGTGTCTTATGGAAGGCTTCTCTCTGAACTGTTTTACATGTGCCGACTTATTTAGTTTCTAAGAGAATGCAATGCTTATGATGTTTCAGAGGAAACTCTTGGAAACATATTGTCTGGAGATATTTTAAGCAATATGGGCATCATCAACAAGAAGAATGTTAAGAAGCCTCAAGCCCCACTCCAACCCAGTTACTCTTGTTTTGTGCTTCTTAATAATTTTATATACATCATTCAAAAGGTTAATATTGAAGTGATTACAAGACATACTAAAAAGAATATAAGGGAAAATGATATGTCTCAGGAAGATATCTTACATGAAGTTATGGTTGTATGTCTTGCACCTCAATAGAGAAAGCTTAAGCCCTCTAGATATATCAAGGGATGTCATAAGCCTATTAAGAAGAATGTTGTGGCTTTTAAGGAGGTTCAGAATGAAGTAAAATAAGTTATCTCCTCTTCTGTCTTAATGCCTACTAAGACAAGACGTGGAGACATGCCCTATAAGGTTGTTACTTCTTCTATTAGATTTGTCTCGATGAAGAAAAATAAATTAAGAAAATTGATCATCCCTGAAGAAGAAGAAGAATTGTTTTTTCCTCAGGAAGAGAAGGTCAAAGAGGTAAAGTAGTTATGTCAAGAACTGTTGATAAATTATGTGAAAATGGGAGCATATATGCTGACATCTACCCTCTAGGACAGAGATGTTGAATATCCATCAGATGTTGCGACTTTATATCGACAAATCAAAGAAGTAGAATCTACATCCGCATCTATTTTGAGAAAAGAATAAGGATCATCTAGTAATTAACCAATTGGTTCATATGATGCAAAAAAGGAAAAATTATTGTAGAACCTACTTCTGAACATGTTTTTGAAACTACTTCAGATCTTGTTAATGTAGTTAATATCACAAGTATGTCTCTACATTCTTTCTAGGATAACAATCTAGATTCTTCCGTTCCCCTCAATCCCATCTCAACAACTCATTCACAATCTTTTGAACATAATTTTTCAGAAAATAGCATGTCTTCATATGACTCATACTCCCTAACCATTTCTCAAGTTCCGGATACTTTTAAAGCACCATCTTCTTTAGACAATTTGTCTAGACATTTATATGGTGATTTTATCACCAGTTCTAAGATATCCCTTCCTTAGAACACATGACTGGTCCTGATCAGATCATGGATTATATCCATTTTTGTCAATCCTCAACACCCTACCACCTCCCCAACCAGCCCTAAATCAGCCTCATCATCTAACTCTAATTCTTCACAATCAAATCTTCCACCCTCCCACCAAGTTATTACTTCTAAATATGTACCTCAAGAAGATCTTGTTCATTATCAATCTGAAGATCAACCATAATCTAAAGTTCAGATTGAAGTTGAACAAAACATCCAAGCCAAAACCTTATCATAAATCATCCCAACCCAGTCTGTTCAAACTCACCATGAAATAGAATTTGAATAAATAACCTGAACCAAGATTATCATGTACCTAAACCCTTTTAGACCTATATTGATTAAATCACACTTTAACCATAACCTAAACCTTATCAGGATACTTCTTCATCAGAAACCGAATCTGGAATTATGACATTACCAATTCTCTTATATGAAGAAAAATCCTCACCAAATTCTTCACCTCCTTTAAAATCTGTAACCTCAACCTTTCCCTCCCTTATCTAGAACAATACGAAAGGATAACTGTTTTTATAGAACATAGGAACTGGTTATTGAGAGACTCATAACACCTAACTATGTGGTTTATGCTGCTAAGTGGGATTCTCTTACAACCTCTATGGCCTCAATTCTACAAAATATAAAAAATCTATCTTCTGATTCTATAGTCTCTACTAATTAGAAGGAAGATAAATTAGAAGCTAAATTGGCTTATATTGCTGGCATCCAAGAAGACATGGCTACTAAGTAAGAAGAGATAGAAGTCCATCTAAATTTTTTTATGGTGAGACAAGATGCTATGGGGTTTGATACCAAAGCAATCTTGGAGCTTTTAAAGCAAAAACCTCAAGCTTTAGGATTCTAGTTATCCTTTTTGTCTTTTCAAATATATTTGAACTTGAGCTTATTGCTAAATTTGATTTTTTTTTTTTGGTTAATTTATTCTTCAGTATCTTTTATGTTCTTTATTTTTTATCTTTTTATTGATGACAAAAGGGGGAGAAGATTGATAAGTATTTAAGCATCTGAACATGAGTGATTTAATTATGTTTATGCTTAAATTCAAAAGAATTGTTTATTGTGATTCAATGATATATTTAACTAACCTGAACTAGGACTTAGAGAGAGCTTACAAACCTAACCCTTAGGACTTTTTAACTTAGAGGGGGCTTACAAACCTCACCCTTAGTTAGGACTATCAAAATCACGAGGAGCTTATAAATCCCATGCCCTAAAGTCATAATGTTAATTAAATAAACAACCATTATTCTTAAATACTTGTGTTTATCATCATCAAAAAGGGGGAGATTGTTGAAACAAAATTGGTTTATACCATTTCCCTTAGGTTTTTATGATAATAAAATATTTAAAGAACAATTAGGTTGACTAATATGCATTTAAGTATGCAAGTACAAAGATCAATATACTAATTGAAAGTTAATTCTGAAACAACACTGAAGATTGGAAGATAAGCTCTTAAGAGGCAAATTTTGAAGATCAGACTCTAAATAATCAACTTCAGATCAAGATGATAAGAACCTAAAGACTCTAAAATCTGAAAAATCCAACCTCTAAAGAGCCAGATTTTTAAAGATCAGGAGCTAAGATCAGACTCTAAACAATCAGAACCTAAACCCAATCAAAGCTCAAGAATCAAGGATTTTCTGACACGTCAATATCAGATTCTGAGGTCAACTTGTCTTGTTCTAGTCACGTGATAACTCAGCAGAAATTTACAAAAGCCTGAAGGTTTACAACTAATAATTTATTTTGTAGCAAATGACGTTCAAATGCGTTTGTAATGGCATTAAACATTTGAGGAAGCTTTGCAACGAATCTATTGATATCTCTCTTGTGCTTGAAGTTCTCTCCAATGATTATTTCTTGGAACTCTATAAAAGGAGGTGAAGATTTGGAGAAACATACAACATCACACATTGACAATAAAAAAAGAAGTTACAATGTCAAATCAAAGAGCACAAGCTAACTTAGAACTTTATAAATTGTACATTCTTAAAAATTCTTAAGTCTTGGAGTTTTTTGTGTTGTAATTTATTTACACATCTGATTGTATATCAAGTGTAAGTATCACTTTATCACTACCATTTATCTATTATATAGATTGTTAGAAGTCTCTTGCTTGTGTGTTTGAGTAATCAGAAGTCTCTTGCTTGTGTGCTTGAGTATTGAAGTCCCTTAGTTGTGTGTTAGGGTATTAGAAGTCTCTTGCTTGTGTACTTGAGCAAATTGTAATCATATTTGGTTATAGTGAAAATCTCTTGGAAATGCAAGGGGGCTTGACTACTCCTAATTTGTAGGAGGAACCAGAATAAATTGCTTGTATGTTGTCTTGCTCTATTCTTTATTTCTATTTAATATTATTTCGCTGATATTCATAAAACTTTGAATTAGATTATGACCATTGTAGTCAAAATATGATAACAGATTTTAAAGAGAAATAAAGGAAAAAGTCAACACAATTCAACCCACCTTATTGGGTTTTTCTCACCTTCAGTTGGCATCAGAGCACGGTATGTGCATCAAACATTAACAATGGTACATAAAAGATCCTTAGAAAAATAACATGGTTGAATCTAATTTTGATATCTATGGTCATCATTTTTCGTAATGTGCCCTTTGATTATAGTACCTCTGAAAAGAATACCTATATTTTCAAACCTTCTAAATTCAGTGAAAATTCTACTTAGTTTTATAGATGAAAAATCAAAATGTATAATCACATCATAGTTCTTGATGATGAGCTATGAGATATTCTTGAAGATGGACTTGACTTTATTATTGATAGAGTAGAGTAAGATGAATCTTGGTTGATGCTCTACCTCATTTTGATTTTCTCAAGATTCTCAACAAGTCTACTGCCAAAACCATCTTTGAATCTCCTTGTGCTTCCTATGAAGGGGATCAACAAGTGAAAGAGGATAAAGAAAATCTCATAGTCTAACAGCATGAACTGTTCAAAATGAAGGAACAGGAAGACATTGAAACCATGGTCTAAATGTTTCAAGTTCTTGTGTTTAGACTTCAAGTTTTGAACATAAATTATACTATATCTGATCATATCAAGAAGACTCTTGTGAGTCTTCTTGTCACATATATACCAAATATACCAAATAACATTTTTTTAATTTAAAAATATCTTATCTCCCACCTCCCTTCTTAGAAGGGTCTTCTTCTATTATATCTACCAAAAGATGGATTAGGATTGTCTCTATTGAATAATACATGGGAGGAAATAAAGTGTGCATCCTTACCATTATTGGTTTAAAAAAAAATCTTTATGGTACTTCCTTGAAAAAATTGATAGGGTGGAATTTCAACGCACATGATTTTCATGAGAGACAATCTCCTCCAAAAAATATGTTAGGAAGCAAAATAAGAACCCTAACAAAATTTAGAAAACTAATAAAATAAAGAGACAATAAAACTATCTAAAGAAATTAGAGATAAAAGATATATTTTATTTTATTTGATTGATTTTCAAATAACACAATTACACTTCAACATATAGAACTTTAAATACATCATAATCATCCAAATGATATAATCTTAAGCACTAAAAAACTTCTAGAATATAATACTAATTATTGTATTAAAATATTAATTAATTACCTATTAATAATTACTCTCTACTCTCTTCCATTGCTGTCGGGTTCACTTGAATATTATCTTCAAGATTCAAAAATTTACCCTATAATAATAATAATAATAATAATAATAATAATAATAAATATATGATTTTTTTTTAAGAGAAGCAAAATATAATTTAAAAAAGACTGAGTGGTTGATAATAATATTTCTAATAAGAGAAATGATAACCAGTGTTTTTGAAAAGGGTTTAAAGTAGTAATATTTTTTTAAAATATGTATAATTAATGCATTAGAAATTAAAATAATTAACTTTTGACATTTTCTTTATTTAATATCCTTAACCAATATCCTAAGACCTAATTAGCATGATCCTTTTAATAATCATGTAATAACTATAGAAATAAATAATGTACTAGATTGAAAGTAATAATAGATGGATGGCAGATTTTTGAATGAGAACTTGATAATTTGGCCTGTAGTGCCATGTTGTTTCAATTTAGTAGAGTAGAGAATATGAAATAAAATTAGAGACAAAATATAAATATGCATGTGTTATAATAAGGGTAGTATTAAAATAATAATAATAAATATTGCATTGATATTTTAAAGAAATAATTATTTTGAATCACGAAAAAAAATACAAATAAAAAACTTTTATAAGAGTATTTTGTGAGATGTTGACGTTCAAGATTGAAAGCGTAAAGCAAAATAAAAATTCTAACAAAATTTAAAAAATTAATAAAATAAAGAGACAATAAAATTATCTAAATAAATTAGAGATAAAACATAAACTTTATTTCATTTAATTGATTTACAAATAACATGTTACACTTCAATAAATATCAAGTGGCACGGTCTTTAGCACTAAAAATATTATAGAATAAAATACTAACTAATTCTTCATCTATCCCGCAATAAATGATCTAAAAAGAATAAAATAGTGTTCAAAATGAATTATCTATTTTAATTTTTGATATATATTTTTTAATTTTAATTTTTAATAAATTTATTTTTTACAATAACAAATACATAATTAGTAATACTATGTAAAAATATTATTATCACTCTTACTTTTTTTAATATGATTGAAATGATGTGTTGAGTTAGTGAGTATATTAAAATACTAATTAAACACGACCTAATAATTACTTACTCTCTACTCTCTACCATGTTACGCTCCAAGTGCAATTATATGAGACGACTTTGACTTGCTATTTGAAGAGAGTTTTTCTTCATCGCTTCACTTCATTTTCCCATCAAATTCATCCATGTCTTCCAATTTTGAATCGAGATCTAGTACTCGTCCAAATCAGAGGAGGAGGTACAACGTGTTCTTGAGTTTCTGCGCTACAGATGCCGGGCAGTTTGTTACCCATCTCTATAACGCTCTTAGTTCAGAAGATGGAATTGTTGTTTTTGGGGAACAAGACAGGTTTCAACCGATAGAGTCAGTGTTGAATGTAATTGGAGGATGTAAAATTGCTATAATCGTATTTTCAATAAATTATGCTACTTCCAGTTCCGGTGTTAAAGAATTTGAGATAATTACCGAGTGTTGCCGAACCTCAAATTTGAGTGTTCTTCCCTTGTTTTATGATGGTGTTCGTGCCTTCTACGGAAGTAGTTTAAAGGGAGATAGGGTTGGAGAGTTTTTTCCTACTTTTATTGATAGAATATCCATCAAGGAAATATCTAAAAATGAAGATAAGCTCATCGCTTGGCTGGCTTTGATCACTAAAGCTACCGAATATTTAAGATTAAATGATCCCGTAAACAAACCGATGTACTACAGGTAATTTGCTTGATTTCCAATTATATTGCTTAGTCTTTATGGCCTTTTTCTAAGTATATTTATATCTGTAATGATCTCTTGTTCATGTGTTATGCAGGTATGGAAATGTATATGTTAGTGATATAGTCGAACGTGTTAACTCTGTGATAAACAACACATACCCGTTTGCAGCTTTCTATTCACCGAGAGTACAATCTAGTGTGCAAGATGTGGTTCAACTATTGAAACAATCAAAAACTCCTCTCCTACTAGGGATATGGGGGATGACAGGGATTGGTAAATCAGCCATCGCCGAAGCCACTTTTGTTCAAATTGGTCTTTATTTTGAATACAAGTGCTTCCTCGAAGACGTTGGGGGAGTTTGGAAAAAGAGTGGTGGTCGAGTTTCATTACTAGAGAAACTTCTTTCTGATATTGACAAAGCAACTGAAAAAGAGATGCCTATACCCGCAGTTAAATCACAAGGGATTTTAGAACAAAGTCTTCGACATAAAAGAATACTTCTTCTACTTGACAATGTTGATAGATTGAAGCAGCTACATGCTTTGTGTGGAAGCCGTGAATGGTTTGGTGAAGGTAGCAAAATAATCATCACAACAAGAAACAAACATCTACTCAAGGAGCACGGAGTCGACCATATATATCCAGTGAAACAACTGAATGAAAGTAAATCACTTGAGGTTTTGAATTGGGGTGCATTCAGCAAAGCACAGAATCCTCGAGAAGATTTTGTTGAAGTTTCTAGACAACTAGTTGCTTGTTGTGGGGGATTACCTCTTGCTCTTGAAATCCTTGGGAGATTATTGCGCGGAAAGGAAGTACTTGAGTGGAAGGGTGTGTTGAGGAGTCTCCAAAGATTTTCCATTCCAGCTCCACAACTACTAGAAGCTCTTGAAAAGAGTTTTAGTAAGTTGAGTGATGAAGAGAAACACATATTCTTTGATATAGCACTTTTCTTTACAGGTATGAACCAATATGATGTACTCAAAACTTTAAATTGGTCAACACAATCCGCAGCTCTTCAAATAAGTCTCCTTCAAGACAAGAGCTTTGTAACCATTGATGAGGATAACAAACTTGACATGCCTATTCTGCTACAAGCCATGGCAAGAGATATCATTAAGAGGGAATCAAGTAATAAGACTGATGAGGTGTGTGTGTGTGATTTATTGGTTTCTTTAATGAAAACAATTTATTAACATTTGGTTTCCTATTAATCACAAGATTATCAGAAGTTAATTAACGAGTCTAAATTGATAATTAATAGCAATAAATTATGGGTAACCTTGTAGTTGATGATGTCTCAATGGCATCAAGAAACTCAACAACCATATATCTAAGCTATGTTTTTTTTAAATTTTTATTGTGTTTCAGCCAAAGACATACGATGTGTTTTTGAGTTTCAGAGGGGAAGACAATCGGGTAAAGTTCGTGTCACATCTCCATTCCGCTCTTCAAAATGCAGGGATTTTTGTTTTCAAAGACGACGAGATTCAACGAGGAGATCAGATCTCATTCTCACTGTTGCAAGCAATTGGAAAGTCTAAAATTTCTATAGTTGTTTTGTCTACAAATTATGCTAATTCTAGATGGTGTATGCTAGAGTTGGAGAAGATAATGGAAATTGGCAGGGTCAAAGGCCTGGTGGTCGTGCCAGTGTTCTATGACGTAGATCCCTCCGAAGTTCGTCACCAGAAAGGTGGTTTTGGAAAAGCTTTCGAAGGTCTTATATCAACAGGAATCTCAGTGGATAAATCTACTAAGAGTAATTGGAAAAAAGATCTCTTTGATATCAGTGGCATAGGAGGGTTTGTACTCGTAGATTCCAGGTAATTTATTTACTTTTCTTTTCTACTTTTGTCTTTTAGAATATTGTCCTTCATACTTTAAAATTCTTAGGCCTTGATGGTGGAAAAAGAAGTTCTCTCAGCATTTTGAAAATCACTTTCATTTGAAAAATTATCACCTGTAAGAAATGTTAAGATACTTATTGAAGGATTGGAGAATAATTACAAAATCTGAAATTTGAATGTAATGAAAATCTATTTTGACTTTTTGAGTAGTTTCTTAACTTTTATTTTACATAATCGTCTCTAAAAAGTAAAACGTTTTTTCTGTAATATATGTTATAATTATTATATCAGAGCATGCATGTGAATCTAGACTGCACGAGATTATTAAACTGCTGTCCAGTGGCTTTTGGTAAATTTCATTGACTTAACTTATAATAATGACAACAGATTACTGGTTTACCGGTGCTAGTGCTTTTATTTCATTTCCCATTCCAATGCAATTTTTTCTTTTAAAATTATGCATGTATACTTGCATATAGTTCTCCCTCCTCTTTTTGATACATACAATTGATTGTGTGCCTTATCGGTGGTTCATATTTTATAGGAATGAAAGTGGTGATATCAAGAATATTGTTGAAAATGTTACTCGTTTGCTAGACAGAACAGAGTTATTTGTTGCTGAACATCCAGTGGGAGTTGAATCACGTGTGCAAGCTGCAACTAAGCTATTAAACAACCAAAAAGAAGATGTTTTACTTCTAGGGATATGGGGCATGGGGGGTATGGGAAAAACAACCATTGCTAAAGCCATTTATAATCAAATTGGGAGCAAATTTGAGGGAAAGAGCTTCCTTTTGAATATAAGGGAATTTTGGGAAACGGATACTAATCAAGTTTCATTACAACAACAGGTACTTTGTGATGTTTACAAAACAACTTCATTCAAGATACGTGACATTGAGTCGGGGAAAAATATATTGAAGCAGAGACTTTCTCAAAAAAAGGTTCTTTTTGTGCTTGATGATGTGAATGAATTGGACCAACTAAAGGCTTTGTGTGGAAGCCGCGAATGGTTTGGTTCAGGGAGTAGAATAATCATTACAACCAGAGATATGCATCTTCTTAGATCTTGTAAAGTTGATCGAGTGTATAAAATAGAAGAAATGGACAAAAGTGAATCTCTTGAGCTTTTTAGTTGGCATGCATTTAGGCAACCAAGTCCGATAGAAGATTTTGCTAAACATTCATCCGATGTGATTGCTTATTCTGGGAGATTGCCACTAGCACTTGAAGTCCTTGGCTCCTATTTATCTGACTGTGAAATAACAGAGTGGCACAAAGTTTTGGAGAAACTCAAATGTATCCCCCATGATCAAGTACAGAAGAAGCTAAGAGTAAGCTTCGATGGCTTAAAAGATGTTACAGAGCAACAAATATTTCTTGATATAGCTTGTTTTTTTATTGGGATGGACTGTAATGATGTCATACAAATATTAAATGCGTGTGGATTTTTTGCCGATATTGGAATTAAAGTCCTTGTAGAGCGAAGCCTTGTAACTGTTGACAACGGGAACAAGCTTAGAATGCATGATTTGCTAAGAGACATGGGAAGACAAATAATTTATGAGGAATCGCCATTTGATCCAGAGAACCGCAGTAGGTTGTGGCGTCGTGAGGAAGTGTTTGATATATTGTCAAAGCAAAAGGTAATTACTAATTAGAGAACTTCATCTTTTGTTTTTGTAGAAAATATATATGATGTATTTCAAAGTTTTAAATAGTTTACAAACCACCTTTGTAGGACAGACACCTCTGAAGAAAGGCGTGTAACGTGTTAGTGTCCAACAACGATTCATGTGATTACGTTTAATTTATTTATATTTTCAAATTATGACTAGTATCGACGTGTCAATATCGTTGTCATATTCAGTGTTTGTGTCAGTGTTATTGAGGTATAAACATTAAATCATTCATAGAGATTATTCTAAACCTTGAGTTGCTCAATGCCCTTCATCTCAAACTTTAAGGATAAGTTTCCTCTGACAACTGTCTGTCAGTCAAATCATCTCCTCTAACTATAATATATTCAACATAAATAAGAGTGTGTTTAAAGTATAAAAAATATGATTGAGGTGATTAAAGTTGTTTCTTGACTATTCCAGGTTTAATTCTTCTGAGATAAACTAGAATTGAATTACTAGCCTTATTCTTTGTTGGTAACAAAGGTGTTGATATCTGCAAAAACAGAAGATAAAGGAGAAATTCGGAAAACTTTCTCTAAAGTTGTCATTTCAAATCTTATCTCGTTTAGTCTTACCACACATACTTATCTCGCCCAACATTTTGTCTCGTACAATATCATCGGTCATACAATTGTGCGATAAAATTTTCCCTTCAGTTTGATCGGTACTTTCCTGTTACATAAAACACTTGGGATCCTCCTCCATTTCAACCACCCAACTTTAATTCGATGGTTTACGTCTCCTATTTCTCCATCGTTTTGTACTATGTATTCAAGATATAAGATATATGAGTCGCGTAACCAGTTCTATGATATGATCTCCAACATTCACCTCTAAGTTAGACTTCCATTCCATATATCCTGTCTTACTTCGGCCTAGGCAAACCACCTAACACTAAAAATATTAGTTATAAGGGCAGGTTCTCAAGATCAAATGGTTAACACTTTTAGTAAGATTTGAAGAAAAAGTAGTTCAACTGTGCTTACAAAACTGAGAAAATGTCACAATCAAGATTCTTAATAGATTGTTTTAAAACCAAAGATGAAAATATAAACCTCATCAAGAAAGCAGCGCATGGCTGATGGAACGGCAGTGACTCTTTTAGCGACTGGCTTGGTTTTCTATGGCAGCGCGGAATTGTAGTTTACTTCAAAAGACTGTAGCAAAGGAGCAAGAATCCACAATAAATGCGGAAGCAAGACCCTCAAAACCAGGGGCTTGTGATGCATATAGAAAATATATCTGATATAACTCGAAGTTGTAAAATGAGCACTAATTCGTTTAAGTAGATTATTCTAAATCTAATGTCAAACTTATAGACTACAATACAAAGTTTTTAGCTACCAGATCTCAAAGTTGTTTGTTAGTTTTATGTTTCTCTGTTCTTTAATTTCAGGGAACAGTAGCTGTCAAGGGTTTGACTTTGGAGTCTCCAGGAAAACATACAGTTTGTCTGAATACTAAAGCATTTAAGCAGATGAATAAACTCAGATTGCTTCAACTTGCTGGTGTACAGCTTAATGGAGATTTTAAAAATCTTTCAGCTGATCTTAGGTGGCTGTACTGGCATGGATTTCCGTCAACTTACACTCCTGCAGGATTTCAGCAAGGAAGTCTTGTTGTCATGGAATTAAAATATAGTAATATCAAACAAATATGGAAGAAGAGCCAGGTACAACTATGTTCTTCCACGGACATCTTGATATAATAAATAGTAGGCATAGCACGGCGAGTTAGCTTCATATCTGTAACATTAAGTGGCCTCTATGTTTGCAAATGATATAATATTTTTGTTACAAGCGTGTAAATTGTGTCATGTCTATTCCACTTCACAAACATATGTTCAAAATCGGCAAATTTGTGGATACACGCACTTTCATAAACTAAATCATTTCAATTTATCAAGTTCACAAATTACATACATATCCACCTTTAATTAAAGCGAAATCAATACTGATATATCTTAAACAGTCTTTAGGGTTAAAAAAAACCAACACTAATCAAGTATGTGATTGATACATGCCAGGGTCTAGTTTAGTGGTAAATAGTATATGTTCCAAATTCCAATCTATTTTTCTTCTAAGCTTCTCTTACTTTTATTATCTCGTTGTTTTATTTTCTTGCAGGTGCTAGAGAATCTAAAAATTCTTAATCTTAGTCATTCTCGGAATTTGACTGAAACCCCCGATTTTTCATGCTTGCCTAATCTTGAAAAGCTAGTACTCAAAGACTGTCCAAGTTTGTCTACGGTCTCCCATAGCATTGGATCTCTCCATAAAATTCTTCTTATTAATTTGACAGACTGCACAGGTCTTCGAGAACTTCCTAGAAGCATCTATAAATTAAAATCTTTAGAAACATTGATTCTTTCTGGATGTTCAATGATTAACAAATTGGAGGAAGACATGGAACAAATGGACTCGTTGACAACCTTGATTGCAGATAAGACTGCAATAACAAAAGTGCCGTTTTCAATAGTAAGATCAAAAAACATTGGATACATTTCTTTATGTGGCTTTGAAGGATTTTCACGTAATGTATTTCCTTCTATCATTCGGTCTTGGATGTCACCATCAAAGAATTTGATATCCTTAGTTCAAACATATGTGCCCCCGACATCTCTTTGTACTTTCAAAGACCTTCCAAAGCTTCGAAGTCTTTGTGTTGAGTGTGGCTCTCAACAACAACTAAGTCGAGATGTAGCAAATATTTTGGATGTATTAAAAGCTACAAATTGTCATAAGTTGGATGCAAGGGCTACTACGTCACAAATCTCTGATACATTTCCTTCTCCTTTAATTGATGACTGCCTTGGTGAAGTTCGCACTTCACGGTCAAACAATGACTTGAAATCTTTCTTGATTCGAATGGGAACGAAATGCCAAGTATCCAATATTGCCGAAGACAACATTTTACAGGTTTGCTTATCTCTTTCATATATCTATTTTATTAAAAGTAAACTGGAATACAGGTTCCTCAATTTCATTTTCCCCCCTTACTAAGTTATTTCGTCCTTAGTCTTAACTAGACACTAAATTTAATTCTTAATGTTTTCAATGTACAGACAGCAGATGGGACTTGGGGTTCATTTTTGCCCTCCTGTGACAATATATCTGATTGGTTAAACTTCAGTTGCAAAGGTTGTTCTATAATATTTGTTGTCCCGGCAAGGAAAGGGAGTATCCTGAAGAGTATGATGTTGTGCGTCCTCTATTACTCATCCCCAGAAAACATAATATCAGAAGGATGGCATGGCATGTTGATCATAAATTACACAAAGTCAACCATTCAGATCTATAAAAGAGATACACTAATCTCCTTTGAGGATGGGGATTGGCAGAGTATAACAGCAAATTTAGAACATGGTAATGAAGTGGAGGTTATGGTTGTTTTTGGGGAGGGATTCATTGTAGAGAAGACAACAATATCTCTCTTATATGATGAATCAGTCAACCAAGAAATGGAAAACTGCAATGCAGTAGACGAGGAGGATGTTATTGTTTATGGTATTGATGAGGAGGATGTTAGTGTTTCTGGTGGTTATAAAACTGATGTGCCAGTGGACAACATTGCTACTGGTCTTGGTCAAGATGAAAATATAAGTGAAGATAGGTGCTTGCATGCAATGCCAACTGTTGGGCCTTTGGCTAATACTAGTGGGCCTGCTGTTCAACCTACTACTTGGAAGGTGTACACACGTAGGAGGCGTAAGGGGGGTGCAAAAAGTTAAAGAAGGAGAAGTACTTGTTTGTGTTCTCATTTAGTGAGAGGGATTGCCAATGACAGATTACTGTTAGAGTGTGTTCACGTTGCAAGAGAATGGAGAGCTACTGCTCTCTATAGGGGCGTGGCCCTGTGGCAGACTGCAGTTAGACTCAATCTTGTGGGTAAACCTTCCCTTTCAGTCAAATAATACAAATCTTGTTCAAAATATATCTCTTGTTTTTCATGTTACAATTCCCGGTCCCTATCAGCAACAAATAAGAAACATGCAAGATGTTTCTGTCGGCGGTGATATGCCTGCAGACAAGAATGGTAAGAATGGTGTCATTTCTATTTGGTTTAATTGCCACTTTGGTCATCTGATTTAACTTTTTTCTATACTTTGGTCCTTCCATTTTAAAAATTATCATTTTAATTTCTGCTTTAATTTCTTTTTTAATTTCCGTCCCGTCATTTTAAAAGTCATGATTTTGGTCATCTTTTAAGTTAAGTTGCAATTTTAGTCTCCTTTCTAATTATGATGAAAAAGAATCAAAGTTCAGAATAAAATGGATTAAAATTGCAACTTAAAACTAAGAAAGGACCAAAATTATTGTTTTTAAAATGAGGGGACGAAAATTCGAAAACAAAACTTAAAAAAAAAAAAGAAGACTTAAATGATGATTTTTAAAATGAAGGGATCAAAATAATTATTAAAAATGTGAATAGAAAGATCAAAATTGTAATTAAAGCTTTCTATTTTAAATGACAATTTTGATTAAAGAAATTATATGTGAGAGTTGAATCCTAACATCTTTTACTGTAGTGTAGTTTTTCTTTCTAGGACAAAACTTTGTTACATTTTTTATTGCTTCCTCGCTCTCTTTTTTTTGGATTTGTACAAAATTTCAAAAATGTTTCTTTATTTTCAGAGATTCATATAGAATAATTAAATTCAAAAATACATATTTGAATAAACTTTATTTTTTTATTAAAAAAAATGTATTTTCTGATATGCATATTTGAATAAATCTTATTTTTTGAGTTGCATGGTTTTGTCTCAAAACAATGTGTACAATTCATTGGGAAGGAACTAGAAATAGTAAAATTTGTTGGTCCAAACAAGAAAAGGTGTGACTGTTTCATTAGAACAACACATGGATAGTCGTGTGCGTGTCTACTTGTCGGTTTTTAAACTTTAGGCATTTTTATACCTTTGGAATCAATTCATGTATTTTGGACGAAATTGCATATTTCAGAATATGATGTGAGTCCTGGAGAGAGTATGTGGGATCTAGAAGAAGAGTGTGAAGAAATATTTCATAACTTTGGATATTGTGGGGTCAGAGGGTGTTAAAGAAAAAATTTGTGATCTAACATATCCATCCACAATTTTAATGTGTCCACCTTCGGTGAAGTACAAGCCAAAAATGGGAGTTAAGAAGAGTCCAAATTGTGAGGAGAGTGGTGTGCATCGTGATCCTAGCCAGTGGAAATATGCTGAGACTTCACATAATTCATCGCCATTGTGATTTTTTTCTTCTTTCCTTTATCCTTCAACCAGAGCTCTTGATACCAGATGTTGGAAATCCATCAAAAATAGAAAATTTATATCAATCTTGATGAACAAGACTGTTATTATTACACAATAACAATGAAGAAAAGAAATTTTTTAAAAAAAATTAGAGTTTCTGCAGAGTTTCTCTCTGGCAACAAACTGTGAAAAATCTTTATTCACTTGAAACTGCAAATTTTGTGAATATTCTTTCTAAGTTGGTTACAAAATAGGGGTCACTCCCTCTATTTATAATGTGATCTTGCTTTCTCCCTAAGTCAAAAAGCTCAAACCATAAAAATCTAAAATACATATTTTAAACCTAAATCGAAGTCTGTGTGTGTATCATCCTGCTTGCAACACTTTGACAACTAACAACTCAGCATACTAAGTTTTTTGATACACCTTGTGTCGAGCAACAACCTACTTCGATACAAGAGATTACACTTTCAATAGGATTAAATTAGAGAGAGTCGTGTGAAGCCACATGAATATAAGCGAATCTTATTGCTGCCACATCGGATACACAAGTGTCAGATGTAGGGGTGTAATCGGTTCGTTTGGATCGGTTTTTGGTCAAAAATTTGTCTGAACCGATGATATATCTATCGGTTTGGTTTGGTTTGATTTTTAATGTTTTTTAAAAATGGAACCAAACTAAACTAACCGATTTTGTTTGGTTTGGTTGATCGATTTTCAAAACTCTTTTTTAAAATATTATATTCATCGGTGTATTATTTGCTATCATGTTTTTTGTTATATTCTATGTTTTTTTCCAAATAATACATTTCATATAGTATATTTCATACTATACTTTTCAAACAACTTACAAATTGTTCTTTATCCATATGAAATATTGACATAATTTTAATACGTCATGAAATAAGTTCACTGTCGAATATAAAAGTTGGCACTTGGCATAAAAAAGTTGGGAAGAGATTTGAAAGCTTAACAAATAAAGGACAATAATAAAACAAAATATTTTAATACACTTAAGTAATATGTTTCACACATCAAACACACATAAAAACTATTTTGTAACAAGACTAGAAAAAAATTCGTTGAAGAAGAAATATAAAAGGTAATAAAAAGAAGAAAACTAACGAAGAGAACTTGAACACAAATAAGGAAACCATATCCTATAAGAATGACGATGACGAGAGAAATAGTGTTGGTGGACAACCATAGTAGCAGTTTGACGAGAGAACGTTTTTATAGTTTGTGGTTTCTATTTTTTTATGTATGGAGTTTGGTTTTGTCTACATATTTTGCTCAAAGAAAGAAAGTGTAAAAAAAAGGGAGAAGTGTTGAACCAATACAAATTTTCGGCTTAATAAAAGATTAAGTAGATATATATAGTCATCGGTTCGGTTCATCGGTTTGGCGGTTACTAAAAACTAAAACCGAGAACCAAACCAAACTACCTTGGTTTTAATTGGTTTGGTTTGGTTTTTGAACAGAACCAAAAACATTCGGTTTTTCTTTAGTTTGATTTGGTTTGAATTGTCGGTTTAATTGGTTTTTTCTGATTCGCTTACACCCCTACTCAGATGTCCAATCCTTAACAATGAGCTATCTTAGATGAATAACTTAATTTGCAAGATGTCTGACTCTTCACTCTAATACTCGACAAGGATGAATAACTGAATCCAAATGAATTTGAATATTGTCGTCTGTCTCCTTTCTATGTTAAAATCAATTTTGGAAATATAAATTATCCCTTTATCCAACATATAACCTACTCCAAATTCAAAATTTGTTATGAGCCCTAACAAATATTAATATAAATTATAAATAATTAAGTAAAATAATCACGGAAAATTCCAAACATGCATTTCAAATAATTAAGTATAATTAACATTTTGGATGTCTATCAATTAGAAAATTTCATATTGATTTTTTATTTACTACATGTATCATATAAATATGACTCATATTGTATTTGAAATTTACATTGATAATAAGAATAATACAATTCTATTTTCTCTTTCTTTATTTCGTCTATACTCTTCTAATAAATTTCTTCTTATTAAATTTATAACATGTTATCAACACGAAGCTCCAATATTGAATCTCTTATATAGTAAGTCATGGAGGTTTTGAACCTTGGTTATTTGGCCCAGAACCTTGTAGCCTTACCACCAAGCCATTTGTAATTAATTTATATATATATATATATATATATATATATATATATATATATATATATATATATATATATATATATATATATATAATGTATCAAATATGGGCATTTTAAAATAAGATATAAGAGGATTGTATGTTAGCCATTGAATTTGATAAATAATCTTGATGAAGTCATGATAATAAATGTTCATCAAGATCATTTATCAAATCCAATGATTAGAACTCAATCGTCTTATATCTTATTTTAAAAATGCTCCTACTTGATACATCCTATATATATATATATATATATATATATATATATATATATATATATATATATAAAATTTATTTGAAGTAGATTTTGTTTTGTTTTGAGTTTTGATATTAATTTTTGTTTTGTTATAATAAATACAATAATTTATATATTAAATAGTTTTTTTTTTATTGAAAGGAGGGCCTAAGCCCAAAGAAAACAAGAAACTAAGGAGCAAAAGGCGGGGGGTGAAGATCCCCCTCCCACCATAATCAACCCTAATCAACTCCTTTAAGAAATCAGGAGGATCATTAAAGACACAACACTGCTTATTAGCAACAACAACCTTAGCCAAAGCATCTGCACAAACATTCGACTTCCTATGCACCTGAACGAACTAACAATCGACAAAATCAATTGATAAATCTTTAATCCTATTAAGCAACGCCAACCCCTGCACGCAGTTTGTTCCCCCCTTATCAAGAGCTTGAACTACCAACACGACATCAATATTAAACACCACTTTCCTTGACCCCAAGTTCTTGGCTAACCTAATACCTTCCAACACTCCCCATAACTCCGCAACAAAGGCACTACATTTTCCCACATACTTTATAAACCCACCAACCCATCGTCCATATTCCTCCCAAATTATCCCGCCGCTCCCAACGTTACCATCCTTTTTGCTAGCACCATATGTATTGACTTTATAGATATCACTACCTAGGGGTAACCACTCTCCACTTCTGCCATCCATCTCTTGTTGCATCACCTTAGCATTCAACCTCTTGGGCAAACCATACTATCGGTTAAGTTGAAGAATATGATTCATTTGATCAAAAGGTCTCAGAAATTCCGGATCATGAATCTCTTTGTTTCACCACATCCAGAAAGAATGGCACGCAATAGCTCATAATTTCCTCCATTACTTATCTGCACTCCCATTAACATTAATCCAATCATTAAGATTTAAGGAAAAGAATTGTACCCGCAAGTTGTTCAGGACCAAACTCTTCCAAACATCCTGGATTTTCTCACAATCCCTTAAAACATGCAATGTATATTCACAACCCTTCTTACATAATTCACACATAACATTTCCTAACCCGAATTTACTTTTATCAAAATTCGTGAGAATTCCATCATGCTTAATTTGCCAAATGAATATCCGACATCTTTCAAGCGCATCAATCTTCCAAATATTATTCCATTTTTCCTCCCCAACATTCTCCTCAAAACCAGCAATAGTGTTAAACATGATTTTGAAATAAAATTCTCCAGAAGTCGTTCCTGCAACAAAGAAAGTGTTAGTTTTAAAACGTGTCACCGCTGGTGCATAAGCCCCCAGCCTAAGACATAACTCATGAGGCAGCCACTCATTTATCATCTCCCACCTCCATTCTCCATTTTTCATTTATCTTGTCACACACCTTCAGATTTAACAACTCATATGGAATATTACCAATCATTTCCTCTAAACATCCTTCTTCACCCAACCAAGCATCTTTCCATACATCAATGCTTCTTCCATCACCTATACACCACCTTCCCGTTTCCCATAATTTCGGGACAACCTTAAGAATTTCCTTCCAGAGACTAGAGCAGTTTCCACTTGTGGTAACGTGCCTATCCAAGCGATCCACTTTGTACTTGCCTCTCAACACGTTGCACCATAGGTCCTGAGCGTTATTCATAAGCTTCCAACCCAACTTCATAAAACACACCTTATTCATTACTTCTAAATTTCGCAAACCAAGCCCTCTCATGTGTTTCGGCAGCTAAATTTTCTCCACCCTACTGCATGAGATTTTCGATGATCCTCCGAGTCTCCCCACAAAAACGTATGTTGCATACGCTCAATCTCCTTAAGACAAGCCTTAGGGATTCGATTATTCATCATAGAATATAGCAACATTGATTCCATCACACTTTTCACTAACGTTCTCCTTCCTGCAAAAGACACATTGTTTCTCTTCCAGCCAACTAATTTGCTACCCATTTGGTCGATGATATAATGGAAAATTACCTTTCAAATTCCTAGGATTATGTGTAGGAGGTAACCATAGGCGCCTCAGTTTCTGGCAATTTGTTCTGGACAGCTTCAAAACTAAATTGTCATCCTGGAAAAGTAGAATCCTATCAATAGGAGGGAGACTAACTTTACTGAAATCAGTTTTGTCTAATTTGCCTATATATCAGTTTGCATTTTATAAAGTACCGACAAAGATCATTCAACAAATTACAACAATACAAAGAAAGTTTTTGTGGCAAGGAGTAGAGGACAAGAAGGGAGTGTCTTGGGTGAGTTGGAAAAATATTTGTAAGAAAAGAGAGGAAGGTGGTCTTGGGATCAAGGACATAGCAAAGTTTAATAAAGCATTACTTTCGAAATGGATATGGAGATTCATGGTAGACAAGGAAACAATCTGGAGAGGTATAATGCAAGCAAGATATGGAGATGTAATGAAGTTACAGGGGAATTTAGAAGAAAAGAGCAGCAACCTGAGTGATTCTCTGTGGTGGAAAGACATAATTCTGATAGGTGAGGAAGCGCAAGGAGTTTCTAAGAGAAGCACTTTAAAATTAGGAAATAGAGAGACAATAAGCTTCTGGAAGCAGAGATGGTTGGGGCAGCACATTCTGGCAGAATCATATCCAGCAGTGTATCAGGAATGCTGGTTCAAAGAGGAGTCAGTGAGCAATAAAGGTTGTTGGGAGGGTGGGATGTGAGGTGGAACCCGCTCAAGGCGAAGTTTGAGTGAGACGGCAACAAATCAAATTCGAGCTTTCACAAACATTAGAAGGAATCGCCCCTGCCGTAGACTCACAGGATCAAATATGTTGGCCTTATCATAAATTGAGGCAATATACTGTTCGTTCTGGTTATGATTTGTTTATGCAGTTACGAGTGATAGACGGTAGAAGGAAAAGATGTCGGATATAGTTTGGGAGATTAATGCTCCTCAAAAGTAAAGATTTTCAAGGAGATTAGTGATAGACAGTTCCTTCAAAGCATTGAATGCTCGTGGTATTTTAACGCAAGAACAAATAAATTGCTATTTCTGCCTACAACAACAGGAAGATCTAGACCACTTGTTTGTACATTGTCCAAGCTTGAAGCCGCTTTGGAGGAAGATCTATAATTGGTGGGAACTGGAATTCATACAACAACATGACTGTAACGACCAATTGCTAAAGTTTGTTGAAGACTTGAAAGGAAAAATACCAAGAAGAAACGCAGGGAGCATTTGGCTAACAGGTTGTTGGTGTATCTCGAAACAACGGAACGAGATAATTTTCAATAACGCGGTAAGTGATATAGATGAACTATTCTACAATATCCTGGAGTATTCTTGGTGGTGGTTAGCAATAGTAGCTAAAGATAGAATACAATGTACATTATATGAATGGTTTAAAAAACCAGATCTTTGTCTACAATGATTTCAGTTTCTGAAATTCATTTTTTGTTTGTACCCGTTTGGGTTGGAGTACCCCTAGTACTCCGTTATTAATCCAAGTTGCTTATAAAAAAAAAAAAAAATTCTACGTTTCTTCCCTTTAAGCGGCGTGCCCAGGTATTTAAATAGTTTGAAACATTTTAATTATTTTTTAACTATATTATTTAATTAATTATAACTTAAATATTTAATAGTTAATAAATAAACTCAATAGTTTAAATTATATATTATAAAATAATTATTGAATTTATAATAATTAAAATATTTAATAGTTAAAGATATTAAATAGTTGAAATATTTAACAAATAATTGAAATATTCATTAACCCATTTAATAAGTATTTAAAATATTTAATAAATTAATTAATTAGCGTTTTCTTGGTTATCGTCCTTGTTAGTTAGCGTATTTTTTATTTTAATCCGTAAATATATATATTTTGGTTTAGGTCCCTAACTATATGGTTTTGATATTGAATTTTTATACTTAGGTTCAAAATTCTGAATTTCAAATATTAATATTTTAACTATTTAATTTCTTTCAACTATTTAATATATAAACTATTAATATTTAAAATATTAATTTATCAACTATTAATATTTAAAATATAATTAGTTGAAATATTAAATATTTTAATTTATTAACTACTACATCTATTAATATTTTAAATTGAAGACTATTAAATATTAAATAGTAGAAATAATATGAAATATTTAGTAAAATATTTGCTGTTATTTATTACTGTATATTATTATATATTATATATTAGAGCAAAAACAAAAATTAATACCAAAACTCAAAACAAAACAAAATATATTTGAAAAAAATAAATCATTATGTACTATATACGAATGAATTGTAATTTTATAACAAGAAATACAAGTGGCTCGATGAAAAGGACTCATGGTTTGGAGCCAATGTTCCTTGGTTTGGAACTGCTTGAATCCCACAAGGATTAAATCAATAATCCATTTTATAGTATATGATCTGGGATGTTGATCAGAATCCGAGATGACCGGAGCAATGGAGGTTCTTCGAGTTGTGTTTGATGATGAGAGGTGGTGTACCTGCAAGACACTCCGATGCTAAAGTAAGCAAGTGATCAAGGTGAGAATACAAATATATTAGAGTTGTTTAAAGTAAGAATGAGATACCTTGCCCTCAAGGATATGAGAGTTTATATAATGATCTTAAGTGTGCTCCTATTGATTGTTATATTTGGGCCTAGATATGCGGATCCATGGATATAGCTATCCGATGTGACTTAGTCAAGTCGAACGCTTGTGCGCGAAACTAGCTGTTACATCGACCAGGAGGTCGCTAACGAGCATAGTCCTCAAAGTGGAGGATCGATTGATCCGCCTGACGGTAGTCGAACGGAGGAGTTCCAGCGAGGTGTGGAGTGGGCAAATAATGTCCTGCGAAGGCCATTTGGCTCGGTTCGCCCGTCGCATGGTCCAAAGGCACGATTGACCCAATATCTGTTTGGGTAGTCCAGAACAATTTTAATAGTATATATATATATATATATATATATATATATATATATATATATATATATATATATATATATATATATATATATATATATATATATATATATATATATATATATTTCTTTTGTTTAATTTTTAATGAACAAATATTTATTTTGTTTTATATCAAATTTGTTTATTAAGTTATAATTCTTGCATAAAATCTGTATAGTTATTTATATTTTCTGAACAATTTTCGTACTCTACATTCTACATACATAAATCTTAAGAAAATGTAGTAATGTGTTTTATGTACTATGTGTTTATTAGCAAAATTTAGAAACGGTTGATTTAGATGTCAAAATTATAATTAAATGCAATCTGTCAATTTATATGAATATATTTTATATAAATAATTTTATTATTTTCTGTGAATTAAAATAACTTGAAATAATAGAATTATGTGTATTATTGTAAAACAGACGTTTATGAATCACACTTAAGTGTATTGTTGACAAAATTGTTTGGATCATTTCAAATGTATTATAACGTGAGAATCACTCACAGAGCGACTGAATCACAAATATTCATAAATCTTTTAAGTATAATTTATCATTTAACATAATTATGATTGGTTAACGATATAAAATAATTTTATACTTTTGTCATTGTAAGTGTATATCATCTTTTCTCTTATAAATATGCTGTCTCCCACCTCCCTTCTAATCCTTTACTAGAGGATAACTACACTTTAGTGTTTTGTGGCTGAAAAATAAAGAGCCATGTTACGCTCCAAATGCAATTATATGAGACGACTTTGACTTGCTATTCAAAAGAGTTTTGCTTCATCGTTTCACTTCAAATTCATCCATGTCTTCCAATTTTGAATCAAGATCTAGTACTTGTCCAAATCAGAGGAGGTACAACGTGTTCTTGAGTTTCTGCGCTACAGACGCCGGGCAGTTTTTTACCCGTCTCTATCGCGCTCTTCGTTCAGAAGATGGAATTGTTGTTTTTGAGAAAGACCATAGGTTTCAAGACAGGGAACAGCTAGAGTCAGCGCTGAATGTAATTGGAGAATGCAAAATTGCTGTAGTTGTGTTTTCAAAGCAATATGCTAGTTCGAGTTCCTGTATTAAAGAATTGGAGAAAATTACCGAGTGTGCCCGAACATCCGATTTGATCCTTCTGCCTGTGTTTTCCTCACCCGCAAGTTTAAAGGGAAGTTGTGTGTTTGGAGAAGCTTTTAATAGTTTCCTTGATAGAGTCAACATAGACAAAGTTTCTATAGAGGAAGATAAGTTCATGACTTGGGTGGAATCTGTCTCTCAGGCTACCCATTGTTTCGAATCAAGTCATTTCGTACATAACCAGGGATACAAGTAAGTTTAAAGTTGAAACTTGCTTGATTTGAAATTATTTTACTCAATCTTTATCGCCTTTTGATTGGATTCTGAGTTTAGAAAATTTATACCTCTGCTTATCGATCAATTAGTAATTAGTATTGATTGATATTATTTATTATTGTATATTTTCTATTTGCATATAAATATTTGATATAAAGAGATCCAATTACAATATGGGTATCTAGAGTTGATTGATCTATTGTCTTCCATAAATAAAAAATTCCTTTTTTTTCCGGCCACCCACAACGCCACTGCCATCGCCGCTCTCGTAGACTTTCCGACGAGATTCCTATACCGCCAGAATCGTCTCCTCCAGATTGGTTGAATTCCAAAAACGTCACCGCCACACGCGCCTCTCCTTCATCTGCGCATGAATCTCACATGCCGAACTTTAAGCCGCGCATCTACTGCCTCCCGCCGCCTCCGTTTTTCTCGCCTGTTTAAGTTTTTGCTCCTCTTTCCAGATCTGCTCTCGATTTTTCGTTCTGAGCCATCAAATATCACGAGAGATACCGATTCCGTCACGTTCACTAAAGTTCCACTTATTCCGTGTGAAAAACTGACCGGAACAGCCAACTACAACATATGGGCTGGTGCCGTCAAGATGTGATTTCACGGTCAGGGATATGAGGATCACTTAACTAGAAAAACCGATACTATTCTCGCCGCCAAATGCGATAAGTGGAAACAAACTGACGCTTCTCTATGCACTGTGTTATGGTTTTCCATAGCAACTAATCTCCAAACACAGTACCAAGCCTATAACACTTGCTACGATGTTTGGGAAAAGGCTAAGAAAGTCTTCTCAAATGATGTTCATAATCTTTACAGTGTCATCACCAAACTTCGCTCTTTGAAATTAGAGAATATGGATATGCAAGACTATTTGATTAAGCTTGATGCGTTAAAGACAAATTTCACAACCTTAATGCCCTTTACAAAAAATGCAACAACTTATGATGAACAACAAAGTAAGTATTTCATGGTCATGGCACTTGCTGGACTGCCATCTGAACTTGATTCCGTTCGGAATCAGATTTTATCAAGTACCAACGTTCCTAACTATGAAGCAGTTAGTGAACAACTGTTACGCTTGGCTATACCCCATGCTTTTGGATCAGTTCCTACTTCCTCTCCCACTTAATCATCTACTCTTGCTTCCAACTATCATGGTCATGGTCGACGAATCGTAGGACGGGGTGGATGCCAAAGTATTCGTTGTAACTAATGCAATCATTACGGTCACATTGAAGCTGATTGTCGTACAAAGGCAAGAGAACAACAACGACAACCACAGATCGCTGTCGTCGGTCAACCGGATATCTCTAAAGATGTCACTATTTGTGCCGCTGATTACAATGATTTCCTTCAATACAAAGCAGCCCATCAACAATCATCATCTGCCACTGTTGCTCAATCGGGTAATCCTGTAGCCTTTGTCTCTACATCTTCTCTTGGTCCTTGGGTCCTTGACTCTGGTGCCTCTGATCATATGACTGGTAATAAATCTCTTTTATCTCACTTGTCTTATTCTGATTCTTTGCCTTCTGTCACTGTGGCAGATAAATCAAAGTTCAAGGCCTTGGTCAGGCACATCCACTTCCATTGTCTTTAGAGTCTGTCCTTTACATTCCCGGTTGTCCCTTTAATCTAATATCTGTTCACAAGCTTATTCATACTCTTGATTGTTCAGTCTTTTTTAATGATAATTTTGTTTATATCCAGGATCGACGTACATGACGGACGATTGGAGCAGGGAGTGAAGTTGGAGGATTATATCATCTTTCTCCACCGGTGGCATGTGCTTCTATTGCTTCTCTAGAACTCACACATCAACATTTGAATCACCATAGTCTTAATAAAATGCGCCTTTTAGTTCCTAGTCTTTCTAAGCTTTCGTCTTTTGAGTGTTAGTCCTTTTGTCTTTTGAGTGTCAGTCCTGTCCATTAGGCAAACATACTCGTAGTACTTATTGTTAACGAGTAAATAAAAGTGTTGCATCACATTTTGCTTTAGTTCACTATAATATTTGGGGTCCTAGTCGTGTGAAGTCTACTTTAGAATATTATTACTTTGCAACTTTCATCGATGATTACTCACGATGTACTTGGTTTTACGCACTGATAATGCTTGTGAATATATGTATCCCAGTTTCAATCTTTTTTAACATTACAGGAAATTATTCACCAATCATCATGTGCTTATACACCACAACTGAATGGTGTTGCTGAACGAAAAAATCGTCATTTAGTTGAAACCGCATGAACTCTTTTACTTCACCACAATGTGCCCTCTCGTTTTTGGGGTGATGCTCTCTTCTCTGCATGTCACCTTATCAACTGAATGCCTTCACCGGTCCTTTAAGATCAGATTTCATACTCTATCTTGAATCCGCAATATGATCTCTACCCCATCCCCCTTCGCGTTTTTGGTTGCACATGCTTTGTTCGTGATCTTAGTCCAGGTAAAGACAAACTTTCCGCTAAATCTCTCAAATGTATTTTTCTAGGCTACTCATGTATACAAAAGGGGTATCATTGTTTTTGTCCTCAACTTCAATGGTAAATTGTCTCCTCCGATGTTACATTCTTTGAAGGTTCCTCTTTCTTCTCCGCCTCTTCGTCACCCGATGAAACTTGTAATTTAGATGATCAAGATATCCCCTTCTGTAATCCCCACTCCCATTAAACCTCCTTTGTAGGTATATCAGCGATGCACTTCGCGTCCATCGGCAGTTAGATATAATATTGATCCACCAGCACCATCCCCTACTCCAACTGTTCCTCCAGCTACGTCACCTGAACTTGACCTTCCAATAGCATTACGAAAATGTATTCGATCTTATAATCCAAATCCTAAATATGTCTGTGTTTTAAATTATGACCGTCTCTCTACTTCCTATGTTTCTTTTGTGTCTGCTTTGGATTCTGTGTCTATTCCTAAGTCTACAGGTGAAGCTATGACTGATCCCAATTAACGTCAGGCGATGGTGGAAGAAATGGCTGCCTTGCATTCAAATAACACTTGGGACATTGTTCCTTTGCCTTCAAACAAAACTACAGTGGGATGTCGATGGCTTTATATAGTGAAAGTTGGACCAGATGGTCAGATTTATCGTTTTAAAGCTCGTTTGGTAGCTAAGGGATACACAGATATTTGGCCTTGATTATGGTGACACAGTGGCCAAGATTAGTTCAGTCTGCCTCTTCCTTGCAATGACTGCTATTAATCATTGGTCACTTCATCAGTTGGACATTAAAAATGACTTCTTAGTTCTTACACGGAGAATTGGAGAAAGAAGTGTATATGGATCAACCTCCTGGTTTTACTGTTCCTGGTAATTCAAGACTTGTTTGTCGGCTTCATCGCTCTCTTTATGGCAAACAGCTCCACGTGCTTGGTTCTCGCTGCCTTGATACAATTTGGTATGACTAGATGTGAAGCAGATCACTCAGTTTTCTTCCTCCATTCTTCCACCGGTCAACATATTTTTCTTGTGGTTTATGTTTATGACATTGTTATCACTGGAGAAATACAGAGGGTATTCAGCGACTCAAAACTCACATTTTCAAAAACTTTCAGACAAAAGATTTGGATCCACTCAGACACTTCTTAGGTATTGAAGTTGCTCAGTCCTCATAAGGCATTGCAATTAACCAGCATAAGTATGCATTAGTCATCCTAATTGAAACTATATGATTGACTGTCTTTCGATTGATACTCCTATGGATCCCAACGTCAAGCTTCTTTCGGGTCAGAGGGAGTTGTTGAAAGACCCGAGAAGATATCGACGTCTAGTGGATAGACTCAATTATCTTACCGTCACCAGACCAAATATTACTTTTGCAATGAGCATTGTGAGTCAATTCTTGAATGCTCCTTGTGATACTCATTGGAATGCAGTTATTCGGATTCTCAGATATATAAAGAATGCACCAGGACAAGGCCTATTATATGAAGATAAGGGTGATGCTAAAATCATTTGTTATTTAGATGCAGACTGGGCAGAATCACCATCGGATAGGAGATCACTTCTGGATATTGTGTTTTTATTGGACAAAATATGATTTCATGGAGGAGCAAGAAACAAAACACTGTTGCACTATCTAGTGCTGAAGCTGAATATCGTGCTATGGCAACAGCCTCAAATGAACTTCTATGGCTTAAGAATTTGCTCTTAGAACTTAAGTTCGGTGACCTTCAAACCACAAAACTCATATGCGACAATCAAGTGACACTCCACATTGCGTTCAATTCGGTTTTCCATGAACGGACCAAACACATATATTTGTAATAATCTCAGATCATACAATATATACGATCCGGCTTGAGGAGGAGTGTTAAGAATCTATTATCAATCAATTAGTATTGATTGATATTCAATTAGTAATTAGTGTAATTGATATTATTTCTTATTGTATATTTCCTATTTCCTATTTTTTATTGTATATTTCATATTCGACACACAGAGATACAATTATAACACCTCTCAACTCAATAATGCCTCATTTTTGTTGTTGACGTATGCACATGATGGAGAATTGTTATACTTGTAAGTTGTAATCATCTCTTGTTCATGTTTTATACAGGTATGACGATATATATATTAAGGGTATAGTTGAAAGTATTAAGTGTTTGATAAACACCAGATACTACTTTGCGACTTCGTATCCACCGAGTGTAAAACCTAGTGTGCAAGATGTGGTTCAACTATTAAAACAATCAAAATCTCCTTTCCTACTAGGGATATGGGGGATGACTGGGATTGGTAAAACAACCATTGCCAAAGCCACTTTTGCTCAACTTGGTCTTTATTTTAAATACAAGTGCTTCTTCGGAAACATTGCGGAAGTTTGGAAAAAAAAAACTGGCGGAGTTTCATTACTAGAGAAACTTTTTTCTCATATTGACATGCCAATTGAAACGCATATGCACACAATTAAATCAATGGAAGTGATCATAAAACGAAGTCTTCAACATAAAAGAATACTTCTTGTACTTGACGATGTTGATAAATTGGAGCAGTTACATGCTTTGTGTGGAAGTCGTGAATGGTTTGGTGAAGGTAGCAAAATAATCATCACAACAAGAAACAGACATCTACTCAAGGAGCATGGAGTTGACCATATATATCAAGTGAAACAGTTGGATGAAAGTAACTCACTTGACGTTTTGAATGAGTTTGCATTTGGCGAAGCACAAAATCCTCGAGAAGATTTTGTTGAAGTTTCTAGACAACTAGTTGCTTATTATGGGGGATTACCTCTTGCTCTTGAAGCCCTTGGGATGTTCTTGCGCGGAAAGGAAGTACTTGAGTGGAAGGGTGTGTTGACGAATCTCCAAAGATTTTCCATTTCAGCTGAACAAATACCAGAAGCTCTTGCAAATACTATTAGTAATTTGAGTGATGATGAGAAGCACATATTCCTCGATATAGCACATTTCTTTATAGGGATGAACCAAAATGATGCACTCCAAACATTAAATAGGTCAACACAATCCGCAGCTCTTCTAATAAGTCTCCTTGAAGACAAGAGCTTTGTAACCATTGATGGGAATAACAAACTTGAAATGCCGTTTCTGCTACAAGCCATGGCAAGAGATATCATTAAGAGGGAATCAAGTAATAAGACTGATCAGGTGTGTCTGTATGTACGTGTGTGTGTGATTTTTTGGTTTCATTAATGAAAACAGTTTATTGACATTTGGTTTCATATTAATCACAAGAGCATAAGAAGTTAATTAATGAGTATAAATTGATAATTAGTAACAATAAATTATGGGTAACCTTATAGACCATAGTAGATGATGTATCAGTGGGATAAAGAATTTCAACAACCATATATCTAAGCTATGGTTTTTTATTTTTTTGATGTTTCAGCCAAAGATATACGATGTGTTTTTGAGTTTCAGAGGAGATGACAGTCGGGCAAAGTTTGTTTCACATCTCCATTCCTCTCTTCAAAATGCGGGGATTTATGTTTTCAAAGACGATGACGAGATTCAACGAGGAGATCAGATCTCATTCTCACTGTTGCGAGCAATTGGAAAGTCTAGAATTTCTGTCGTTGTTTTGTCTACAAATTATGCTAATTCTAGGTGGTGTATGCTAGAGTTGGAAAAGATCATGGAAATTGGCAGGGTCAAGGGTCTGGTGGTTGTGCCAGTGTTCTATGAGGTAGATCCCTCAGAAGTACGTCACCAGAAAGGTCTTTTTGGAAACGCTTTTGAAGGTCTTATGTCAACAATCTCAGTGGTTAAATCTACTAAGAGTAATTGGAGAAAAGATCTCTATGATATCGGTGGCATAGGAGGGTTTGTCCTTGTAGGTTCCAGGTTATTTATTTACTTTTCTACTTTTGTCTTTTAGAATATTGTCTCTGACATATATAAATTCTTAGGCCTTGATGGTGTAAAAACAAGTTCTCTCTGTACATTTTGAAAATCACTTTCATTTGAAAAATTATCACCTCTAAGAAGTTTTAAGATACTTATTGAAGGATTGGAGAATAATTACAAAATCTGAAATTTGTATGTAATGAAAATCTATTTTGACTTTTTGAGTAGTTTCTGTCTAGAAAACAAATCATTCTATTAAGTATGGTAATTGAGTAGTTCATTAACTAGAAAACAAATAGTTTCTGTAATTTTTAAGTGTGAACATATATAGATTAACTTTTATTTTACATAAAGATCTCTAAAAAGTAAAACATTTTTTGTGTAATATCAATTATCTATTATAATTATTATATCAGAACATGCATGTGAATCTAGACTTGCACGAGATTCTTAAACTGCTGTCCAGTGACTTTTGGTAAATTTCATTAACTTAACTTATAATAGTGACAACATATTGCTGGTTTGGCTTTATTTCATTTCCCATATCCATGCAATTTTTTCTTTTAAAAATATGCACTTATACTTGAATATAGTTCTCCCTCATCTTTTTGATACATACAATTGATTGTGTGCCTTATCGGTGGTTCATATTTTATAGGAACGAAAGTGATGATATCAATAATATTGTTGAAGATGTTACTCGTTTGCTAGACAGGACAGAGTTATTTGTTGCTGAACATCCAGTGGGGGTTGAATCACGTGTGCAAACTGTAACTAAGCTTTTAAACATCCAAAAAGCACAAGATGTTTTATTTCTAGGGATATGGGGCATGGGGGGTATGGGAAAAACAACCATTGCCAAAGCCATTTATAATCAAATTGGGAGCAAATTTGAGGGAAAGAGCTTCCTTTTGAATATAAGGGAATTTTGGGAAACTGATACTAATAAAGTTTCATTACAACAACAGGTACTTTGTGATGTTTACAAAACAACTTCATTCAAGATACGTGACATTGAGTCGGGGAAAAATATATTGAAGCAAAGACTTGCCCAAAAAAGGGTTCTTTTTGTGCTTGATGATGTGAATGAATTGGACCAACTAAATGCTTTGTGTGGAAGCCACGAATGGTTTGGTTCAGGGAGTAGAGTAATCATTACAACTAGAGATATGCATCTTCTTAGATCGTGTATGAGCTTCAAAGATCAAGTGTATAAAATAGAAGAAATGGATGAAAGTGAATCTCTTGAGCTTTTTAGTTGGCATGCATTCAAGCAACCAAATCCGATAGAAGATTTTACTAGACAATCATCCGATGTGATTGCTTATTCGGGGAGATTGCCACTAGCACTTGAAGTCCTTGGCTCCTATTTGTATGACTGTGAAATAACAGAGTGGCACAAAGTTTTGGAGAAACTCAAATGTATCCCCCATAATGAAGTACAAAAGAAGCTAAGAGTAAGCTTCGATGGTTTAAAAGAAGTTACAGAGCAACAAATATTTCTTGATATAGCTTGTTTTTTTATTGGGATGGACCAAAATGATGTCATACAAATATTAAATGCATGTGGATTTTATGCCGATATTGGGATTAAAGTTCTTGTAGAGCGAAGCCTGGTAACCGTTGACAACAAGAACAAGCTTAGAATGCATGATTTGCTGAGAGACATGGGAAGAAAAATAATTTATGAGGAATCGCCATTTGATCCAGAGAACCGCAGTAGGTTGTGGCGTCGTGAGGAAGTGTATGATATATTGTCAAAGCAAAAGGTAATTACTAATTAGAGAACTTCATCTATTGTTTTTTTAGAAAATAGATATGATGTATTTCAAAGTTGTAAATAGTTAGCACTGACACCTTTGAACAAAGGCGTGTAACGTGTTAGTGTCCGACAACGACACATGTGATTACGTTTAATTTATTTATATTTTCAAATTATGACTGGTATCGCCGTGTCAATATCGTTGTCATATTCAGTGTTTGTGTCAATGTTATTGAGGTATAAACATCAATGCCCTTCATCTCAAACTTTATGGATAATTTTTCCTCAGACAACTGTCTGTCAGTCAAATCATCTCCTCTAACAATAATATATTCAACATAAACAAGAGTGTGTTTAAAGTATAAAAAAATATGAGAACCACCAATAAATGAGTTATTTTTTAGTATTTACATATGGTTGAGGTGATTAAAGTTGTTTCTTGACTAGGCCAGGTTTAATTCTTCTGAGATAAACTAGAATTGAATTACTAGCCTTATTCTTTGTTGGTGTCAAAGGTGTTGATATCTGCAAAAACAGAAGATAAAGGAGAAATTCGGAAAACTTTCTCTAAAGTTGTCATTTCAAATCTTATCTCGTTTAGTCTTACCACACATACTTATCTCACCCAACATTTTGTCTCGTACAATATCATCGGTCATACAATTGTGCGATAAAATTTTCCCTTCAGTTTGATCGGTACTTTCCTGTTACATAAAACACTTGGGATCCTCCTCCATTTCAACCACCCAACTTTAATTCGATGGTTTACGTCTCCTATTTCTCCATCGTTTTGTACTATGGATTCAAGATATAAGATATATGAGTCGCGTAACCAGTTCTATGATATGATCTCCAACATACACCTCTAAGTTAGACTTCCATTCCATATATCCCGTCTTACTTCGGCCTAGGAAAACCACCTAACACTAAAAATATTGGTTACAAGGGCAGGTTCTCAAGATCAAATGGTTAACACTTTTAGTAAGATTTGAAGAAAAAGTAGTTCAACTGTGCTTACAAAACTGAGAAAGTGTCACAATCAAGATTCTTAATAGATTGTTTTAAAACCAAAGATGAAAATATAAACCTCGTCAAGAAAGCAGCACGTGGCTGATGGAACGGCAGTGACTCTTTTAGCAACTGGCTTGGTTTTCTATGGCAGCAGGAAATTGTAGTTTACTGCAAAAGACTGTAGCAAAGGAGCAAGAGTCCACAATGAATGCGGAAAGGAACAAACAAAAGGAAACTACAGAGCTTTATGCAGAAGCAAGACCCTCAAAACCAGGGGCTTGTGATGCATATAGAAAATATATCTGATATAACTCGAAGTTGTAAAATGAGCACTAATTCGTTTAAATAGATTATTCTAAATCTAATGTCAAACTTATAGACTACAATACAAAGTTTTTAGCTACCAGATCTCAAAGTTGTTTGTTAGTTTTATGTTTCTCTGTTCTTTAATTTCAGGGAACAGTAGCTGTCAAGGGTTTGACTTTGGAGTCTCCAGGAAAACATACAGTTTGTCTGAATACTAAAGCATTTAAGCAGATGAATAAACTCAGATTGCTTCAACTTGCTGGTGTACAGCTTAATGGAGATTTTAAAAATCTTTCAGCTGATCTTAGGTGGCTGTACTGGCATGGATTTCCGTCAACTTACACTCCTGCAGGATTTCAGCAAGGAAGTCTTGTTGTCATGGAGTTAAAATATAGTAATATCAAACAGATATGGAAGAAGAGCCAGGTACAACTATGTTCTTCCACGGACATCTTGATATAATAAATATTTTAACTGTGTTCTTCCAGGTACAACTATGTTCTTCAAGCGTGTAAACTGGGTCATGTCTATTCCACTTCACTAACATATGTTAAAAATCGACAAATTTGTAGATACACGCACTTTCATAAACTAAATCATTTCAATTTATCAAGTTCACAAATTACATATCCACCTTTAATTAAAGCGAAATCAATACTGATATAGCTTAAACAGTCTTTAGGGATAAAAAAACCCAACACTAATCAAGTATGTGATTGATACATGCCAGGGTCTAGTTTAGTGGTAAATAGTATATCTTCCAAATTCCAATCTATTTTTCTTCTAAGCTTCTCTTACTTTTATTATCTCGTTGTTTTATTTTCTTGCAGGTGCTGGAGAATCTAAAAACTCTTAATCTTAGTCATTCTCGGAATTTGACTGAAACCCCCGATTTTTCATGTTTGCCTAATCTTGAAAAGCTAGTACTCAAAGACTGTCCAAGTTTGTCTAAGGTCTCCCATAGCATTGGATCTCTCCGTAAAATTCTTCTTATTAATTTGACAGACTGCACAGGTCTTCGAAAACTTCCTAGAAGCATCTATAAATTAAAATCTTTAGAAACTTTGATTCTTTCTGGATGTTCCATGATCAGCAAATTGGAGGAAGACATGGAACAGATGGAATCGTTGACAACGTTGATTGCAGATAAGACTGCAATAACAAAAGTGCCGTTTTCAATAGTAAGATCGAAAAACATTGGATACATTTCTTTATGTGGCTTTGAAGGGTTTTCACGTGACGTATTTCCTTCTATCATTCGGTCTTGGATGTCACCATCAAAGAATTTGATATCCCTAGTTCAAGTGCCCCCGAGATCTCTTGGTACTTTCAAGGACCTTCCAAAGCTTCGGAGTCTTTGTGTTGAGTGTGGCTCTAAACATCAACTAAGTCGAGATGTAGCAAATATTTTGGATGTATTAAAAGCTACACATTGCCATAAGTTGGATGCAAGGGCTACTACGTCACAAATCTCTGATACATTTCCTTCTCCTTTAATTGATTATTGCCTTGGTGAAGTTCGCACTTCATGGTCAAAGAATGACTTGAAATCTTTCTTGATTCGAATGGGAACAAAATGTCAAGTATCCAATATTGCCGAAGACAACATTTTAAAGGTTTGCTTATCTCTTCCGTACATCTATTTTATTAAAAGTAAACTGGAATACAGGTTCCTCAATTTAATTTTCCCCCCTACTAAGTTATTTTGTCCTTAATTTTAACTAGAAACTAATTTAATTCTTAATGTTTTCATTGTACAGACAGCAGATGCGACTTGGGATTCGTTTTTGCCCCCCTGTGACAATATATCTGATTGGTTAAACTTCAGTTGCAAAGGTTGTTCTATAATATTTATTGTCCCGGCAAGGAAAGGGAGTATCCTGAAGAGTATGATGTTGTTCGTCCTCTATTACTCTTCCCCAGAAAACATAATATCAGAAGGATGGCATGGCATGTTGATAATAAATTACACAAAGACAACCATTCAGGTCTATAAAAGAGATACTCTAATCTCCTTTGAGGATGGGGATTGGCAGAGTATAACAGCAAATTTAGAACCTGGTAACGAAATGGAGGTGATGGTTGTTTTTGGGGAGGGATTTATAGTAGAGAAGACAACAGTATCTCTCTTATATGATGAACCAATCAATCAAGAAATGGAAAACTGCAATGCAGTAGACGAGGAGGATGTTATTGTTTATTATGGTCATGATGAGGAGGATGTTATTGTTTATGGTCATGTTGAGGAGGATGTTATTGTTTCTGATGTGCCAGTAGTGGATAACAATGCTGATGGTCTGGGTCAAGATGAAAATATAAGTGAGAATGTGAGTGATAGTAAGAATGGGGATGTGGTGGATAAGAATGTTAGTGTTTCTGGTGGTTGCAATATTGATGTGTTAGGGAGCGAAAATGTTACAGTTCTTGCTCAAGATGAAAATATAAGTGAGAATGTGAGTGATAGTAAGAATGGGGATGCGGTGGATAAGAATGTTAGTGTTTCTGGTGGTAGCAACATTGATGTGTTAGGGAGCAAAAATGTTAAAGGTCTTGGTCAAGATGAAAATATAAGTGAAGATAAGCACTTGTATGCAATGGATAAGAATTCTGGTGATGATACCGTGGCAACAGATAAGAAATGTGCTTGCTGTTTCTGGTGGCGGTGATATGCCAACAAAGCCTGCAGTGTTAGCCAGTCAGAGTTAAACTTGGGAGTTGATGCAGAGGATTCCTTTGTGCACCATATTGTTGTGAGTCTCAAGATGAATAGGTAAGAAAGATCATGAGATTTTATATCACATAATGGATTATACGTTTGGGTTGAAATCTTCTCATGTAGGTCATACCAATTGGTGATTTCATATCAGGCCTCATAATGTCCACAGAGGCCGGCATTTTCAAAAGTAATCCTTGACCATACAACTTTCATTGTATATTCTTTCCTTAAATTTGAGGTAATTGGTGGATGTTGTAGGTTCAACTGAAAGGTTCTCAGAGCTCACTCTTACATATTCCCAAATTTCAGAGTCTTGCCGGCCTTACTGCAAAGGCAGCACATTTGGATCAACAAAAGCTTCATGTAAGTTTCAAGGGGTCAACATTAAAATCCACCTTAGTAATCCTAATAATGTCACATTATTAACAAATATATATAGTTGTTGCAGAAGCCTGATGCATTGTGGATTTTGTGTGCTTCAAGCCTGCGCAGAAGTCATGGAATTGAAGATATGGTATATATGGTTGTTGCTCTAGTCTAAGGAGACATGTCTCAATTATATGCATAGAAATTTGTACATTATGAATATATGTTCATGCGATAGCTATTTTGGGTGAAGCTGGGGCCTTGTATAGATGCAAGAGTGGGAGAGAGATTATTTGCAAAGGCCATCGCTTCTATCTTTCTATCAAAACTACTATAGCTATTATCATAACTCTCAAACATATCCATTTTCAACAAATATTCAATTCACCTTACCATCAACTCACCTCGAAATCTCAACACAAGAGTCCCATATTTCCCACCTCTCCTCGTGGGTGTCGTATCTTGTGTAAACTCTTTGGAAGTCGTTTGTTTTATTTTGAGCTCTTGTTTGGTTTGTGACATTAGTCAAGAAAAGACTTTGTTTGGTTCCGAGTTCAACCTGTGTAAAAGTTCATTGTTGGTTCTTGAGATTAATAAAGTAAAATCTCTATTTGATACATGAGTTCAGTCTAGTGTAAAATCTCTATTTGATTCATGAGATTAGTCCAATGTAAAATCTCTCGTTTGGTTTGGGATTAAACTAAACCTCAATCTTATAAATGACATCATTTTTAGTATGACACCACACTTACCACTTCACTCTTATAGACCCGAGCTTGAGACTGTGGACAATCATTTCTCTCGCTTAACTATTTTTCCCTTATATGTCTTATGCTTGAGGGACTATGGACTATCTTGTCACTCACTTAACCCCTTCGTCCGTACAGGTCTTGTACTTGAGAGACAATGGAGTGTTAGGTTGTAATCCAGGCCCATTATTGAGTGTCAAGATGGCTGCACGTGATCGGAGTTATAGGTAAAAAAAACGGTATCTCCCTTGACAGGTCCTTGATTTAAACGAATGACACCATCCAATGAACATTTCACATGATGATGTTGGAAGGTGAATGTCATGGTAGAAGCCTGGCGCAGTCAAGTAATAAAGCTTGTCCATGAAAGAGCTGCTCCAACTATGTGTATCAATTGGACTTGTAAGCATTCACTGGTTAAATCTAAAAAAATAGAAATTGAGCTAAATCTAATGTAGGTGTTAACTGAAAGACCTGTGTTAGTCAAGAAATCAACATAGTTATTTCCTTTCTTATAAATATGGGATACAACAAAAGAGAAATTAATAGTACTATTAACACATTTTCTCCATCTGACGCGAATCTTCCAAAGAATCGAGGACGGGACTTTGAAAGTGTACACCACCGCCAAAGAGTCAAATTCCAACTACAACCTATTCCAACTCTTCTCAATAACGAACTTAACTAATAAAGCACCTGAAAATTCGACTATGAGAGAATTAGAATTATCCAAAAAATAAACATAAGCATCAAGAAAATCAACTATCTATAACTAAGATTGGAAGATGTTATCAATCTCCCTAATGTACCCCTTTCTTTTATTATACTTTACACTACAAAAAAAACCTTTATGATAATTGACTAAATAGAAATATACTACCCAATCAAATTATCCCTTTATGTCAAGTGGCACTCAATTTTTTCAAATTCCTTTTTGACCTCAATCTCCTTGTCAAGCCACTTTCCAACACTTTAATCATTTTCAACACTCTCATACTCTTTTCCATTTTCCCTCTTATCTCTCTAAACCCCACAAGCCGAAATTTATAATACATGATTAGTTAAATATTAACATTCAGGTATGTATTAGGGTGTTCAGATTATCTGCATTGCAGCTTGTGCAGAAATGAAATCAAGTCGGTGAATCATTTCGGCTTATTGTCTATCACCAATAAATGTCTCTCTCACCATATTGTTACATCTCAATTCTGTCCAAGTAACTACCATTTCAAATTCGACTTTTACCTCTTGTGTTTAGTTCCAATTTTTTCATGTAAATTCCTAATTTAAATATTACTAACAAGGTTATCGTACTAGAGTTCCATCGGAGGTGGTGAGTAGTTTAGCCATACATGTTATTCAGGTGGATGCCAGCATTTTTAAGGGGAGGTTCATGACAATGGGCTGCATCATTAAGGACCAACACAATGCCATTCCTCTTGCAGCTTGCAGTGAACAGAATATTTCGGTCGAACCAGCTGTAGTGGAAATAATGGCTATCTGTTGGAGTCTGCTATTGGGAAAGAATCTGAAGCTTGAGAAGATTGTCGTGCAGTCGGATGCCAAGGTCGTGGTGGATTGTGTATATTCAGTCCAGAAGGTGGCAGTCCTGGAACCGGTAGCTGCTGATGTTAGAGAGCTACTAAGGCATTTCGTACCTGGTTTGGAGGGTACCCAAACATAGAACCTTTGTTTGTAGCTGTTCCTTTTTCTTCTTAATGAAATCATGTTCCCATCAAATAAAAAAACAAACAAGGTTATCGTACTCTATGTTACATTGCAATTCCTCTGGACGAAATCAAAGAAACTACAAGTGAGGAAAGAAATCATGCATTGAAAACGAAGTGAAGACATCCATTAGTTAACTGAGCTACAGTACATACATGGACTATACTTAGTATACTTTGCTTCAATAATTTTGTATTCATAATTTCAAACAGAACTATTTGAAGTGCACTAGATATTATAATATAATTATAAGTTATTAGTTATTTGAGCTTTATTTAGTAAACATTTTTCAAATTACTTGATTGATAAAACTCACGTTTCATTGATAAATTCTCATGATTTGTTAACTTTACCAATTCTAATATTTAAAACAACAATTTAGAGAAAATTCATTTGATGTGATAATTATGTATTACTTTAATAAAAATATCATTGTATATTACATAATTAAATTTATTATTTTATATTTATAAGTGTATTTAAATAAATTATATACTAATTAAAATTAATGAAACCGTGCGTCTTCTACTAGTTGTCATTAAAGTCTCGTGTAATGTAATACCAATACACAAGGAAGGAAAAGATCTCACGAATAGTAGAAGTTTTAGGGGTTGAATAGTCACTTTACTTTGAGTAATCACTCATAAAGTGATGTCATTAAATTTATAATATATGATTAGTTAAAAATATTAATATTCAATTATATTCAAAGATATGTATTAGGGTGTTCACATTTTTATATTCTTATTTATATTTCTCCTACAAAATATAATCAAAGTGAAGTAAAGTGATCCTCACAGTAAGGATGGACCAATTTCGTCCTCTTAACAAATTTGAGATACTTAAACTTGTTTATTTAATGAAAACATTTTTTTATATTATACTTTTTAAAATAAATGTTAATTTGGACTTCCTAGTACTAGTACATATTATTTTAGATAAATTGCAATAGCAAATTTCAATCGAAGGTGAATGGTACTCGAGCTTCACAATTTTTCGATTGTTTGAGTATTATAGAAGTAGCTCCAATATGAATTTCAAATCTTCAAAGGAGGTGTATTCTGTGAACTTAAATTCAAGTGGGAGCTTTGCGCTGTTGAAGTGGACAAATGTGACATGTCCAATTGATGTTCATTTTGGTATAATATGATTTTGTATAAAAAAATATGAGATGAGAGACACATATTTATATAAGTTTTAGGTCAATGAACCTTAGAAATTCAATCATGTACCAAGCGTTTAAAAACTTTTTACATATATATTGTTTCAAGATATAATTGAATTTATGATAATTCAATAAGATTGATACCCCGCATACCTAAGCTTATATAATAAATCTTTATAAGCATGATCTACTATATATGGCATACAAATGATGCAATAATGCACTAACACAATAACGATATTAATGAATACAAGAAAATTTAAAGTGTTGAAACAAAATTAGTTTATACCATATCCCTTAGATTTTGATAATAACAAAGTAGTTAAAGAACAATTGACCAGTTTTGAGTTATAACGTGACCATAAAAAGACAAATTGACCTTAGAGTCTGATAGCGAAGTGTGAGAAACTTCGTTATTAATGTTTAAAACCAGGTTACCATTATAGCTTCAAAATCAAAACATGTGCCTCTGATAGTACATAAATGAAAAAATTGGTCAACTAATTTCTTTTGACATTTGTCCATCTATGTTTCTTAAATCTGAGACATCCTCTGACATGTGGTTTGTAATTATTGAGTAGAAGTATCAGGTAATGATGAATCTGTCTTGATATTTGTGCTTCCTGCCTCCTAAGTCATTAAGCCTCTTTTTAATCAAAACTTGATTTTCACTCAAAACACCCAGGGATCAATATTTCACACACTCACACATGACACAACCTACACTTTCATGTTCTAACCTTATCCAAAAAATCCTTTCAAAAATACTCATTTAGAAATCCTAACTCCATTTGTAATTGCCTCAACACCTTCTTCTCATCAAACTATGACATGCTCTCTTGTCAAACCCAAGGCTACAAAGATTTTTCAGAAGGAACTGAAGTTGGTTATAGAGAAAAGTGTTGATTTTGAATGATTAAATGTGAATGGGTTTTCTTAAAGGAGCACTTCGATCATTAAGGATGGTTGAACTTATTTGATGTGATAAATGGTCATTGTTATCCTCTTCTAGTAAAAGATTTTTGGGTACATGCTCAAGTTGTTAATAAGGTATCTGATGTTAAAACCAATGAGGTTGAGATAATATCCATTGTAATGGTAGTTGAATTAACCATTACTTAGGACCTCATTGATAAGCTGATAGGTGTGAAGAATGAAGGAAAGTTTGTTCTAAAATCTAAGGATGAGATGAAAGAAGATGACTGTATAAAGCCAACCTTGTTTATCAAAGAAAAGTTGTTGACTTTAGTAAGGCAAAGTATATGTTTCACCTATACAAACTCCTGTTCAAGGTTTTAATTTGTTGCTTCATACTAAGAGAAAGTAGTACAACTCAAATATCTTGGGATCACAAGCACTTCTCATGGTTCTTGGTTAATATGGAAAAGATAAATCTTGTTGCATATATCTTCAATCATCTATGTGAAGTCATCAAATAATCCATCAAGAATCATAAGAAAAATGTGTCTTATGTAAGGCTTCTCTCTGAACTGTTTTACATGTGCCGACTTATTTTGTTTCTAAGAGAATGCAATGCTTATGATGTTTCGGAGGAAACTCTTGGAAACATATTGTCTGGAGATATTTTAAGCAATATGGGCATCATCAACAAGAAGGATGTTAAGAAGCCTCAAGCCCCACTCCAACCCAGTTATTCTTGTTTTGTGCTTCTTAATAATTTCTATACATCACTCAAAAGGTTAATCTAGAAGTGATTACAGGATATACTAAAAAGAATATAAGGGAAAATGATATGTCTCAGGAAGATATCTTACATGAAGTTATGGTTGTATGTCTTCCACCTCGATAGAGAAAGCTTACTCCCTCTAGATATCTCAAGGGATGTCATAAGCCTATTAAGAAGAAAATCGTGGCTTTTAAGGAGGTTCAGAATGAAGTAAAATAAGTTATCTCCTTTTCTGTCTTAATGCCTACTAAGACAAGACGTGGAGAAATGCCCTAAAAGGTTGTTACTTCTTCTGTTAGAGTTGTTTCGATGAAGAAAAATAAATTAAGAAAATTGATCATCCCTGAAGAAGAAGAAGAAGAAGAAGAAGAAGAATTGGTTTTTCCTCAGGAAGAGAAGGTCAAAGAGGTAAAGTAGTTATGTCAAGAACTGTTGATAAATCATGTGAAAATGGGAGCATATATGTTGACATCTGCCCTCTAGGACAGAGATGTTGAATATCCATCAGATGTTGCGACTTTATATCGACAAATCAAAGAAGTAGAATCTACCCGAATCTATTTTGAGAAAAGAATAGGGATCATCTGGTTATTAACCAATTGGTTCATATGATGCAAAAAAGGAAAAAATTATTGTAGAACCTACTTCTGAACATGTTTCTGAAACTACTTCAGATCTTGTTAATATAGTTAATATCACAAGTATGTCTCTACATTCTTTCTAGGATAACAATCTAGATTCTTCCATTCCCCTCAACCCCATCTCACCAACTCCCTCACAATCTTCTGAACATAATTTTTCAGAAAATAGCATGACTTCATATGACTCATACTCCCTAACCATTGCTCAAGTTCTGGATACTTTTAAAGCACCATCTTCTTTAGATAATATGTTTAGACATTTATATGGTGATTTTATCACTAGGTATGAGATATCCCTTCCTTAGAACACATGACTGGTCCTTATCAGATCATGGATTATATCCATTTTTGTCAATCCTCAACACTCTACCACCTCCCCAACCATCCCTAAATTAGCCTCATCATCTAACTATAATTCTTCATAATCAATCTCAATCTGAAGATCAGCCATAATCTAAAGTTCAGACTGAAGTTGAACAAGACATCCAAGCAAAAACCTTATCATAAATCATACCAACCCAGTCTATTCAAACTCACCATGAAATAGAATTTGAATAAATAACCTAAACCAAGCTTATCATGTACCTAAACCCTTTTAGACCTATATTAATCAAATCACACTTTAACCATAACCTAAACCTTAGCAGGATCCTTCTTCATCAGAAACCGGATCCAAAATTTTGACATTACTAATTCTCTTATATGAAGAAAAAGCCTCACCAAATTCTTCACCTCCTTTAAAATCCGTAACCTCAATCCTTCCCTCCCTTATCTAGAATAATACGAAAGGATAACTGTAATTTTTTTATAGAACATAGGAACTGGTTATTGAGAGACTCATAACATCTAACTATGTGGTTTATGTTGGTAAGTGGGATTCTCTTACAACCTCTATGGTCTCAATTATGCAGAATATAAAAAATCTATCTTCTGATTATATAGTCTCTACTAATCATCAGAAAGAAGAGAAATTAGAAGCTAAATTGGCTTATGTTGTTGACATCCAAGAAGAGATGGCTACTAAGCAAGAAGAGATAGAAATCCATCTAAAGTTTTTTATGGTGAGACAAGATGTTATGGGGTTTGATACCAAAGAAATCTTGGAGCTTTTAAAGCAAAAACCTCAAGCTTTAGGATTCTAGTTATCTTTTTTGTCTTTTCAAATATTTTTGAACTTGAGCCTATTGCTAAATCTGATTTTTTTTTGGTTAATTTATTCTTCAGTATCTTTTTTGTTCTTTATTTTTTATCTTTTTATTGATGACAAAAGGTGGAGAAGATTGATAAGTATTTAAGCATCTGAACATAAGTGATTTAATTATGTTTATGCTTAAATTCAAAAGAATTGTTTATTGTGCTTCAATGATATATTTAACTAACCTGAACTAGGACTTAGAGAGAGCTTACAAACCTAACCCTATGACTTTCTAACTTAGAGGGGGCTTAGAAACCTCACCCTTAGTTAAGACTATCATAATCATGGGGAAATTATAAATCCCATACCCTAAAGTCAGAATGTTAATTAAATAAACAACCATTATTCTTAAATACTTGTGTTTGTCATCATCAAAAAGGGGGAGATTGTTGAAACAAAATGGGTTTATACCATTTCCCTTAGGTTTTTATGATAATAAAGTATTTAAAGAACAATTAGGTTAACTAATGCGCGTTTAAGTATGCAAGTACAAAGATCAATATACTAATTGAAAGTTAATTCTGAAATTGCATTGAACATTGGAAGATAAGCTCTTAAGAGGCAAATTTTGAAGATCAGACTCTAAAGAATCAACTTCGGATCAAGATGATAAGAACCTAAAGTCTCCAAAATCTGAACAAGCCAACCTCTAAAGAGCCATATTTTTAAGGATCATGAGCTAAGATCAGACTCTAAACGATCTGAGGTCAATTTGTCTTGTTCTATTCACGTGATAACTTAGCAGAAAGTTACAAAAGCCTGAAGTTTTACAACTGATAATTTATTTTGTAGCAAATGACATTCAAATGCGTTTGTAATGGCATTAAACATTTGAGGAAGCATTGCAACGAATCTGTTGATATCTCTCATGTGCTTGAAGTTCTCTCCAATGATTATTTCATGAAACTCTATAAAAGGAGGTGAAGATTTGGAGAAACATACAACATCACGCCTTGACAATAAAAAAAGAAGTTACTCTGTCAAATCAAAGAGCACAAGCTAACTTAGAGCTTTATAAATTGTACATTCTTAAAAATTCTCAAGTCTTAGAGATATTTGTGTTGTAATTTATTTACACATCTGATTGTATATCAAGTGTAAGTATCACTTTATCACTATCATTTATCTATTATATAGATTGTTAGAAGTCTCTTGCTTGTGTGCTTGAGCATTGAATTCCCTTAGTTGTGTGTTTGGGTATTAGAAGTCTCTTGCTTGTGTGCTTGAGCAAATTGTAATCATATTTGGTTATAGTGAAAATCTCTTGGAAATACAAGGGGTCTTGACTACTCGTAATTTGTAGGAGGAACCATAATAAATTGCTTGTATGTTGTCTTGCTCTATTCTTTATTTCTATTTAATATTATTTCGCTGATATTCATAAAACTTTGAATTAGATTGTGACCATTGTAATCAAAATATGATAATAGATTTTAAAGAGAAATAAAGGAAAAAGTCAACACAATTTAACCCACCTTATTGGGTTTTTCTCACCTTCAATTGGCATCAGAGCACGGTATGTGCATCAAACATTAACAATGGTACATAAAAGATCCTCATAAAAATAACATGGTTGAATCTAGTTTTGATATCTATGGTCATCATTTTTCGTAATGTGCCCTTTGATTATAGTACCTCTGAAAAGAATACCTATATTTTTAAACCTTCTAAATTCATTGGAAATTCTACTTAGTTTTATTAATGAAAAATCAAAATGTATAATCACATCATAGTTCTTGATGATGAGCTATGTGATATTCTTGAAGATGGAATTGACTTTATTGTTGATAGAGTAGAGTAAGAGGAATCTTGGTTGATGATCTACCTCATTTTGATTTTCTCAAGATTCTCAACAAGTCTACTGCCAAAACCATCTTTGAATCTCTTTGTGCTTCCTATGAAGGGGATCAACAAGTGAAAGAGGATAAGACAAATCTCATGGTCCAACAGCATAAACTATTCAAAATGAAGGAAGAGGAAGACATTGAAACCATGGTCTCAAGGTTTCAAGTTCTTATGTTTAGACTTCAAGTTTTGAACAAAAGTTATACTATACCAAATATACCAAATAACATTTTTTTTAATTTAAAATATCTTATCTCTCACCTCCCTTCTTAGAAGGGTCTTCTTCTAATCTCCGACCTCCCTTCTTAGAAGGGTCTTCTTCTATTATATCTACCAAATGATGGATTAAGATTGTCTCTATTGAATAATACACGGGAGGGAATAAAGTGTGCATCCTTACCATTATTGGTTTAAAAAAAAATCTTTAAGGTACTTCCATGAAAAAATTGATAGGGTGGGATTTCAGTGCACATGATTTTCATGGTAGACAATCTCCTCCAAAGAATATGTTAGGAAGCAAAATAAGAATCCTAGCAAAATTTAAAAAACTAATAAAATAAAGAGACAATAAAACTATCTAAAGAAATTAGAGATAAAAGATAAACTTTATTTTATTTGATTGATTTTCAAATAACACATTACACTTCAATACATAGAACTCTAAATACATCATAATCATCCAAGTGATATAATCTTAAGCATTAAAAAACTTCTAGAATATAATACTAATTAATGTATTAAAATAATAATTAATTACCTACTAATAATTACTCTCTACTCTCTTTCATTGCTGTCGGGTTCACTTGAACATTATCCTCAAGATTCAAAAATTTACCCTATAATAATAATAATAATAATGATAATAATAAATATATGAGTTTGTTTTTTCTTTTCTTTAATAGAAGCAAAAAATAATTAAAAAAAGACTGAGTGGTTGATAATAATATTTCTAATAAGAGAAATGATAACCAATATTTTTGGGATGACATTCTTTAAGTGTTTAAAGTAGTAATATTTTTTTAAAATATATATAATTAATGCATTAAAAATTAAAATAATTAACTTTTATAAAGAATATTTTCTTAACGTAATATCCTTAAACAGTATCCTAAGAACACTAATTAGCATATTAGCATGATCCTTTTAATAATTATGCAATAATTATAGCAATAAATAATGTACTAGATTACAAGTAATAATAGATGGATGACAGATTTTTGAATGAGAACGTGATAATTTGGACTCTAGTGCCATGTTGTTTTAATTTAATTAGTAGAGTAGATAATATGACATAAAGTTAGAGAGAAAATATGAATATGCATGTGTTATATAATAAGGGTAGTATTGAAAAAATAATAATAAATATTGCATAGAGACAATTATTTTGAAAAAAAAAATTGCAAATAAAAAACTTTTATAAGAGTATTTCATGAGATGTTGATGTTTAAGATTGAAAGCATCAATTGTTAGAAAGCAAAATAAAAATTCTAACAAAATTTAGAAAACTAATAAAATAAAGAGACAATAAAACTATCTAAATAAATTAGAGATAATACATAAACTTCATTTCATTTAATTGATTTACAAATAACATGTTACACTTCAATAAATATAACTCTAAATACATTATAATTGTTGAAGCACAAGAATCAAAGATGATTGAAATAAAAGGAAAATAATGAGAGTGACGGCTACACAAGAGTAAAAGATATAAGGATTGTTGTTATAAATGACATTTACACTAGTTTATTTATACAAGGATAAAAATTGCCACATAGACTCTAATAAAGCTAAGCTTGGTGGATAAAAGGTGCAAACAGTACAAACTAAGAAATACTAAAGTACCCTTAAAACTAAACTTAATAGCTAAGCTAAAGAAATCAGAAGTTAAATATACTTCTGGACACAACCTCAGAAGTTCTACAACTTCTGAGCAACACTAGAACATCAGAACTTCTGAACACAACCAGAAGTTCTGGACCCAACTTCTGAATATTGAATTATTCTTCAATACCATCCCTTAATTCATATTCTAAACAAAACTAACCACACCAATTCCATTCCTTAAGAGGAGAAATTGATCCATCTTGATTGCCTTTGTCAGAACATATGCCAACTGCTTCTGGGTACTATAGTGCACAACTTCTAATATTTCGTTTTGGACTTGGCTTCTCAAGAAATGATACTTAGTCTCAATATGCTTGCTTCTTTCGTGTAACACAGGATTTCTGGCAAGATTGATTGCATACTTGTTATCAATCATCACTTCATAGGCTTCTTTACTTTAATCTTTAGATCTTCTAATAAGTTTAGAAGCCACACAACTTGATATGCAGCTACAACGCCTGCAATATACTTAGCTTCACACGTTGATAGAGCAACAACAGCTTGCTTCTTGGAACTCCAAGAAATAGGACCCCCCAGAAACTTGAATAAGTATCCAAAAGTACTTCTTCTATTAAATCTATCTCCACAACAATCAGAGTTAGAGCAACTCAATAACTCTGATTCTGCCTTTCCTCCAGAAGGAAATAAAACTCCAAACTTTAGAGTTCACTTGATATACCTCAAAATTCTGACAACAGCTTGGTAATGGGACCACTTAGGTTTACTCATGAACCTACTAACCAATCCAACTGCATAGGAAATATCAGGTCTGGTATTACTTAAATACCTCAGAGAACCAACCAGCTGTTTGAAGATTGTAGCATCCACATCTCAGCCTCAGAGTTAGAATCCAATTTATGATTGGTTTCTAACGGTGTAAGAGCAACCTTGCGATTCTCCAGCTTGAACTTCTTCAGAATTTCTAGTTCATACTTCAGCTAATGCAAAATGATACCCTCCTTTGAGTACAAAACTTCCATCCCTAGAACATATACCATATTTCCTAGATCTATCGTCTCAAATTCATTCATCAACACTTTCTTGAACTTGATTATATCTTCTGGACAGCTCCCCGTAAGCAATATGTCATCAACATAAAGACACACTAGAATCATATCGCTTCCAGAATGTTGCACGTAAACTCCATATTCAATCTCACACTTTTGAAACCCTTGCTTCTTGAAAACTGAATCAATCTTCTGATTCCAAGCTCTGGGTGCTTGCTTCAATCCATACAGAGCTTTATATAACTTGTACTTCATCCCTTCCTGATTCTTTTTCACGAAGCCAAAAGGTTGTGACACATATACCTCCTCTTGTAATGGACCATTCAAAAATGATGACTTCACATCCAAATACATCAGCGACCAATTTCTATTTGCAGTTAGAGAAATCACCAGTCTAATTGTTTCATGTCTAGCTACAGGTGAAAATACCTCAAAGTAATCTAGTCCAGGTTTCTGAAGAAAACCTCTGGACACTAGCCTTGCTTTGTGCTTACCAATTGATCCATCTGGCTTAAGCTTCACCTTGAAAACCCATCTGACGCTGATGGCTTTCTTCTTCTTTGGAAGTTCTGTCAACTCCCAAGTTTTGTTTCTCTCTATAGCCTCAAGTTCTTCTTTCATGGCATCCAGCCAGACTTTATTCTTGAGTGCTTCTTCAATACCTAATGGTTCAGAGTCTACTAACATGGCACACTAAATGACTTCTCCCTCTGAGTCAACTTCGGTGTCTTGCAACATGTCAAAATCTACAAATCTTCTAGGTATAGTTCTGATTCTACGTGGCCTCTGAACTTGTTCTGAATTTTCATCAGAACTTGGAACAACATTAACTTCTAGACCTTGTCTAGAAACCCTATCTTTAGAATTTCCACCTTCAAAAACATGATCATCTCCAAAAGCTTGTCCTCCAGAACCTACGTCTTCAGAGTGTTCCCTTCCAGAAGCATGATCACCACCAGATTCTGGATCATCATCAGAATAAGATTCATCATTTTCATCTTCAGAATCATCTTCTGATTCTGACTCTTCTTCATAACTTTTAACTTTTGACTCGTCTTCAGAAGTTATCTTTACCTCAGAAGTTGGTTGAGACTTACTCCAGTCCCAAACTTTTGACTCTTTCACAATAACGTCTCTGCTGACTTCAACTTTGTTAGTTTCTGACAATAAAGTTTGCATGCACCTGTACTGTGGTACCCCACCAGTAACATCACTTTGCTTCTTCCTTCTAGCTTCTTGAACGTGTTTGTAACACACAGAACTAAAAACTTTCAGATGACTAACACTTTGCTTCTCTCCAGTCCACTTCTCTAAAGGAATAATTCCCTTCATCTTTTGTGTTGGACACCTATTGAGCACATATGTTGCAGTAGCAACAGCTTCTCCCCATATGTTGTGAGGAAACTTCTTCTCTTTTTTCGCATACTTCTCGTCATATCAAGCAAAGTACGATTTCTTCGTTTAGCAAAACCATTGTGTTGATGAGTGTAAGGAGCAGTAACTTCATGCTCAATTCCATTCTCATCACAGAACTTCTGGAATTCTGTAGAGTTATACTCACCTTCACCATCCGTTCTGAGAATCTTTAACTTCTGACCACTTTGATTCGTAGCCTTCACCTTGAACTTCTGGAATTCTGTAAACACCTCATTCTTAAACTTGATGAGTGTTACCCACGTCATTCTTGTGAACTCATCCACAAAAGACACAAAATACCTATTTCCTCCAAGTGAAGGTTCTGGAAATGGTCCACACACATCATAATATACTACTCCCAGAGCATGTTTTTCTCTTGAGGATACTTCTGATACAAATGGCAATCTGGGTTGCTTGCCTTTTATGCATACCTCACATGACTTCTCAGGCTTCACAATCTTTGGAATGCCACGTACGAGCTTCTTAGAACTTAGATGCCCTAAGCTTCTATAGTTCAGATGCCTCAATCTCTTGTGTCACAACTTACTATCTCCTTCAGAGCCTTCTGCACTAAGACTCTATGTTTCAGTTGTTTCTACATTCACCTTGAATGTTCTGTTGCTTCCCTGTTCAGATTGCATAATCAACTTCTGATTGGAATCATACAACTTCAAGAGATTGTTCTTCATAACAACTGAGAAACCTTTCTCAATGATCTGACCCACACTCATCATATTGCTTTTGATTCTTGGAACATACCAAACATCCTTGATTAAAACATTCTTCCCATTCTTCACCCTTACTTTGACATTTCCCATACCTTCTGCATTAAGGTACTTATCATCAGCACATCTGATCTTTGTCCTCCTTCTGGAGTCAAAATCTGTCAACCATTGTTTGTTTCCAGTCAAGTGATTTGAACAACCAGTGTCCATATACCACCAATCTGCCAAACATCTTCCATCAGACTATAAAGCCATCAATAACACAGGTTCATCATTTGAATCTCCTCTGGCTATGTTTTCTTCTTCTGATTTCCTTCCTTTGTTTGACCAGCAATCTCTAGCAAAATGGCCAAACTGCTTACTACAGTAAGAGTGAACTTTTTCTTCTCCTTTCCCTTATGATGTTTCTTCTCATCAGAAGTTAAGGTTTTTGACTTCTAGAATCTATCACCACGTCTATTCTTGGCCTCTGACCAAGAATGCTTCTGGTCCTTCTTGACAAAAGAAGCTTTCAGAGCCTGCTCAACTTCCCTCTCAAAAGTTCTTTCTATCAAACGTAACTCATACATTTCTAGACTACTTTGCAGCTCTTCTACTCTCATGGTTTCCAGATCTTTAGAATATTCAATTGCTACAACAATGTAATCAAATTAAGGAGTAAGTGACCTTAATACCTTCTTTATGATTACTTGCTCAGAAAGAGTTTCTCCAACAGCCTTCATCTCATTAGTGATCAGAATCACTCTAGAGATATACTCTGAAACTTTCTTCACATTCTTCACATTCTTCACTGATGCGTCACCACCGTAACATTTGACCAGTGTGTCCTACGTCTCACTTGGCATCATAGAATCTGCAATCTTCTCAAACACGTTCACATCCACACACTGATGGATGAAGAACAACGCCTTCTGATCTTTCTTCCTCTTGCTTCTCTGCGCCTCTCTCTCTTCTTACTTGCATCTTACGCATATACCATCGATAACAAGCTCTAGAACATCTTGAGCTCCAAATAACACGCGCATCTGAATCATCCATCTGTTCCAGTTCTTGCCATAAAAAACTGGAAGTTTGGTAGTTATGTTGCCGTTTCCGTTCATCTTATATCTTGTACAGTACACTCAGATCTTCACTCACGCATTGTTTCCCAACCCACAAAATTAGAAAAAATGTGATTCTTGTTCAAGATTCAACGTGAACCCAGAAGCAAAATCAATCACACAAACTCTCACGTTTCACTCGTGTTTCCCTATGAATCTAACCAGAAGCTGTAGATACTAATTTATTGATGCATAAGAATCAAAGATGATTGGTATTGAATTAGGAGAGACCAAGAGACATTTAGGTTAAACCGTGTGTCTTGAAAGCACTACGGAGACTTTATTATATATAGAGAGATTACAACTAATTACATGATATAATCGATGTGGGACTATTCTACATATAAATATTCTTAACACTATATATATATATATATATATATATATATATATATATATATATATATATATATATATATATATATATATATATATATATATATATATATTTATAAATATCAACACTCCCCCTCAAGTTGGAGCATATAAGTCAAATGCACCAAGCTTGCCACATATATAATTAATTCTAGGACTTCGCAGAGATTTTGTAAACACATCTGCCAATTGATCATTAGAGTTGACAAAACTTGTGACGATGTCGCCAGATTCAATCTTCTCTCTGACAAAGTGACAATCTATCTCAATATGTTTGGTCCTCTCATGGAAGACTAGATTTGAAGCAATGTGCAATGCAGCTTGATTATCACATACAAGTGTCATTGATCTTGCTTCTTCAATTTTAAGTTCTTTGAGCAACTGTGTTAACCAAATGAGTTCACATGTTGCCATTGCCATGGCTCTATACTCTGCCTCGACACTTGATCTTGCAACTACATTTTGTTTCTTACTTTTCCAGGATATAAGGTTTCCTCCAACAAGTACACAATACCCAGAGGTGGATCGTCTATCAATTGGTGACCCTGCCCAATCAGCATCAGAGTATCCAACTATCTGAGTATGTCCTTTATCTTCATACACTAAACCTTTTCCTGGGGCACATTTGATGTATCTCAAAATTCGGATAACAGGATCCATGTGTTCCTGACAAGGGGAATTTAAGAACTGACTTACCACACTGACTGCAAAAGAAATGTCTGGACGAGTGACTGTGAGATAATTTAACTTTCCAACCAATCTCATATATCTTCCTGATCTGACAGAGGCTCCCCCTGATTGGGTAGTAGTTTGACACTTGGGTCCATAGGAGTATCAGTTGGTTTAGCGTTCAACAAACCTGTTTCTTCCAAAATATCCATAGCATATTTCCGTTGAGAAATCACCAAACCATCTTTAGAATGGGCCACCTCAATTCCCAAGAAATACCGGAGTTTACCAAGATCTTTTGTCTGAAATTGATTCGAAAGATGTTTTTCAATGAGTATTCGGCTCATCACTACCAGTTATGACAATATCACCTACATACACAATAAGATAAATACACCCTTGGACTGAGTGACGATAAAAGACAGAATGATCAGCTTCACTACGGACCATACCAAATTATTGTACTACGATTTAAATCGCCAAACCAAGCTCTGGAGATTGCTTAAGACCATAAAGAGACATGTAGCCTACAAACCATATTCGATGACTCCCGAGCAACAAACCCGGTGGTTGCTCCATATATCTTCCTCGTCAAGATCACCATGTAAAATGCATTTTGATGTCAAGTTGATGAAGAGGCCAATGTCGAATGGCGCAATGGCTAGAAGAAGTCTAACAGATGCCATCTTGGCTACAAAGAGAAGGTATCACTATAATCAATCAAAAATGAGTGTATCCTTTGGCTACAAAGAGCTTTAAACGATCAATCTTACCATCTGGACCAACCTTCACTTTATAAAGTCAACGACAACCTACTAAAGATTTTCCAGTGGGTAGAGGAACCAGTTCCCAAGTACCACTGTGTTCTGGACTGGCCCACGCTCTAGGCCCAACGAGATTCTAGGCCCAATTACCCTTGGGAAGCATCTGGGAATGTCCACGCGGGGCACGTGGCCGACCCAACAGATCCCAGGCCCAATTGCCCTTGAAAAGCGATTGGGGATGTTCACACACGTCCATGCGGGGCACGTGGCCGACCAACGGATCTCGGTTATCCTTGGCGCCACGTACCCCGATATTATGACCTTGACTAGGTTTCCTTAAGCGTCTAGTCTCCGGGAACTGCAACAAACCCGGATTTCCGGGCGACATCTAAGGAGGAGGCCCGGTTGGCCTCCGCACACGCAACAGCAATCCGCTAGTGGGCTTGGACTTCTGCCCACTAATCGGATCTTGGCCCAGCGCTGGGGGCTATAAATACCCTCTCACTTGAGAGGGTCAGGTATCTCATCTTTTACTCTTTCTCACTTGCTTGCTCTCTCTCTGCCTATTCTTACTTTGGCATCGGAGTGCCTTGCAGGTACCCCCCCTTCTCTTTCACTTTGGACCGCCGTTGCAGATTGGGCCAAGACACCTTCTGGTCAGGTACGATCAGTGGCGCCGTCTGTGGGAAACTTGCTTCCCCGTCTCCTTTCATTCAGTTGACCAAAGCAAACCAACAACTCAGTTTGTCATGGCCGACGCTGCAACCAACGTGCAAAATGCCCCTCGCGACGATCTGGCCGAGCATAACGACACCGTTTTCCCGAGCGGAGATCCTCGAGATGGGCAAACTGCCTCCTCCACTGGATCCTACCGAGGAGAGGGACCCAGGGCTGAATCAGATCGCCGTCGGACAACTGAACCAGCCGTGTTCCAAGAGGTGCATCCACCCCCCGACGCCGATCCCACGGTCGCGGCCCTCTTCGCGGCCATCAACAACACCAACCTCATGCTCTTCACCCAGGCGGAACGTCTCCACGTTCTCGAAGCGTCCCGCCGATCACCGCGGAGACGTCGTCGCCCAGACTCGTGGTCACCATCACCACGACGACATCGCTCTCAAACTCCCCCGCGGAGGAACAGGAGAGAAGACTCTCGTAGCCCGACTCGCCGCTCCCGAGGAAGGGGACCCGCGACCGAGCGACGAGACCAAGAACAACCCAAGGAGCAGCCTGAATCGCCTCCCCGCCATGAGCGAAGAGCCGATGGGTCAAGAAGAACCAGGGGCGGCCGCACTCGCGCCAGAACTCAGCGCCGCTCTCGCTCGCGCTCCCCATCGGAGCGACGAGGACGACCCCCGGGGGCCCCTGTCCGCGAGCATCATGAATGCCCCGATTCCTCGGGGAATGGAGAAACCACCTCAGCTAGCCAGTTACGATGGGGTCGACGACCCCATCGACCACATCGACGGTTTCGAAGCTATGCTCCAATACCTCAATGTCGGAGGACCAATCAAGTGCAGGCTGTTCCCCACAACCCTCAGGAAGACAGCGATGGATTGGTACAAGAGCTTGTCCCCGGGGTCCATACACTCGTGGAGAGAGCTCAAAGCCCAGTTCACGAGCACGTTCACAGCCTCCCGCAGGCACCCGAAGACAGAGGCCTCCCTCGAGGCCATCATTCAGAAAAGTGATGAAACTCTCCGCGAGTACATCGACCGCTTCAACAGAGAAGCCATCCAAGTCCCCTGCGAAGACCAGATGAAGCGATACCTGCTGGAGAGGGGGCTCCTCCCCGGCACCGATTTCAGGAAAGCCGTCGGCATCGAGCCCCCGGCCACTTTCGATGCTCTCCTCGATAAAGCCCGCGCTTACATCACGTACGAGGAGAAGGAAGCCGCCAACCGCGCCAGGGATTCGAGGAGTCGCGGCTCGGGCAACTCCACCAGACACCAAGATAACCGACGCCCTGAGGCAGGGTCATCCCGACGCCCCGACGAGAAGCGACGCGAAGACAGGCCGCGGGAGACACGCGAGCAGCGAGGTCCAGTTGGACGCTTCACCGACTACACTCCGCCTCCTGGCGAATCCTAGCCGAGTGCTCGCAACCGAGTTCGAGATGGAGGGTCGACGAAACCCACCCCAAGCTGGCGACAAAACAAAGTCGCCCGATACCGGCCACGGCCATTTGACTGAAGATTGCGTCCACCTCAAAGACGCGATTGAGACACGATCAAAGGCGGAAGACTAGGCGTACAAAACCCAAGAAGGAAGAAATGCCGAGCTATCAAAGAAACCGAGGGCGAAGGCCGACCACGAGGGACTCGCCCTACCGGATAACTACTCGGTGACTAGGCCGAGGACTTTCGAGCCCGTTTTACTCACAGCCCTTGGGAAGAATTCCCCTCGGCCATGGTCATCTCCGGCGGCGGAGTCGGCCAGCTGTCAGTTAACTCGGCCAAGAGAAAATTCGACGAACTGATCGATAAAGCCCCGGTCAACGAGGTCTCACTCGAACAGTTCCGCGGAAAATTTGAGCCGATCACCTTCTACCTGGAAGAACTCCCCGGCGGAGCACCAAACTCCCACATCCCCCTCCTCATCAAGGCAAGGATGGCCAACTTCGAAGTCCACCGAATACTGGTCGACGAGGGCAGCTCGGTCGACGTCATGTACACTCACTTGTTCAGAACGCTCCAGCTCGATGAATCTCACTTATCGCCGTACATGGGCTCTGACCTTCAGGGGTTCAACGGCTCCACGTCACGACCTTGGGGATACGTCGAGCTCCTCGTTACCTTCGGCGAGGACGTCGCTTCCCGACAAGTCAAAGTCCGCTTCCTGGTGATCGACTGCCACTCTCTCTACAACGCCATTTTGGGCAGAACAACGCTGGCAGAACTCACGGCAGTTCCTTCGACCGTCCATCTGAAGCTCAAGTTCTACACCAGACGGGGACGCGTCGCTACTATCTGCGGGGACATCAAAGCCGCGAGGAGGTGCCACAACGCCGCGGCCAGGGGTCAAACCCTGGTCGACCCAAAAGGCCCGCCCGAAGAAGGAAGGGCCGGACAACGCCCAAGTCGAGCTCCCCAAAACCGCAGAGGATCAGAGTCCCAACGTCAGCTCGGTGGACCTCGACACCGTTGCAAAGGACGAAGTCGACGGACAGCAGGGGACACAGATCCGCTCCGCCCAATTCAGACGGCGAGTTCGAGCTCGTCCCCTCAAGAAGACCCCACCAAGTGCGTCAAGATCGGCGCCGACCTCCCGACCTAGCAAAGAAACAACTCGAGCTTGCCGGAGAATGCGGATCTCTTCGCATGGAGCGGAAATGCGGACTCGACCACGAGGTCGCGCCATCACTCGCCATAGATCCGAGCTAGGGCCATAGTACAACGTGGCGTAGGCGTCCCAGCGGAGGCAAAAAGTAAAAGACCTCCTAGAGGCAAATTTTATTTCGAGGCCAAGTATTCAACTTGGTTGTCAAGCGTTGTACTTGTTAAAAATCTAATGGAAAATGGCGTATGTGCGTTGACTATCTTGATCTTAACCGGTCCCAAAGATGCTTTTCCTTTGCCTAACATCGATAGACGGTCGACAACTCGACCGCTATAAACCGCTTTTTTAGATGCTTACTCGGGTTACAACGGATCCCCATGGACATGGCCGAGGGACTGCACGGCCTTCATGAGAGTCGGAAACTATTACTACAACGTAATGCCCTTGATCAAGAACGGAGCAACCTACCAAAATGATGAACAAGGTATTCCAAAACGAAATCGGCGATATGCTCGAGGTATACATGGACGACATGATCGTAAAATCCCAAGCCGAGGGCGACCACGCCTCACGAAGAAAGTCTTGACCGGGCTCGGAAGCAATGCGCTTCAACCCGGAGAAGTGCACGTTCGAGTCGGGCGGCAAGTTCCTCGGCTTACCTACCTAGGGAATTGAGGCCAACCCACAAATGTCGTGCATTCTCAGCTGCCCACACCAGTCCAAGAAGTCCATCCAAATCCGAACGGCATGCTAACCTCGTTGTCCCGATTCGTAGCAAGGTCGGCACAACACGCCCTTCCCTTTTTTAAGTTGCTGAGGAAAGGGCCGACCTTCGAATGAAACGGAGAGTGCGAGCAAGCTCTCCTACACCTCAAGCGGGCACTTTCGCAACCACCGGTTCATCACGACCACGGCGGGAAACCTTGTATCTTTAGCCGTGTCCAGCGATGCGCGATCCTCATCGAGACCCAAGGCGGGCAAAACCCGTCTACTTCACAAGCAAAGCCCTCCAGGGCCCGAAAGTATCGGCATCGAAAGGTCGCACTCGCCCTCGTCATCACTGCGAGGAGATTGCGATACTATTTCCTCGCCCACGTCATCGTCGTGCGCACAGGGCAGCCATAAAACAGCTCCTCGCCCGTCCGGACATGGCCGGACGAATGCTGAGGTAGTCCCTCGAACTATCTGAGTTCGACATTCGGTACGAGGGACGGAAAGCCTTGAAGGCGCAGGCGCTCGCCGACTTCGTCGCCGAGATGACCGCTCAGCAGGCCCCAGGCGGCGACGGACTCTGCGTCGACGGAGCCTCGAGTTCGACGGGGAGCGGTGCCGGCGTCCTCCTCGAAAACGAAGAAGGCATCGTCATCGAGCACTCGTTGACTCTGGCATTTCCAACATCCAACAATCAGGCAGAATATGAGGCGCTTTCATGGGGATCTGACGGCGATGACATAGGCGCCGAGACATCCAAATATTCACCGACTCCCTCGTCGCATCATGAGTCCTTGGAGACTACCAAGCTAAAAGCAGCGACCTCGCCGAATACCTTCACCTTGTGAAGGAAAAACTCAAGGGCTTCGACCAAGCAGAAATTCGACACGTCCCCCGCGAACAGAACACCCGGGCAGATATCTTGTCCAAACTCGCGAGCACAAAGAAGAAAGGAGGGAACCGGTCCGTAATACAAGAAACACTCACCCAACCGAGCATTAAAAAGTCCGTGACAGCGCTCGACATCAACGCGATCGGTAGTGCAGACTGCTGGATGACCCCCGTGTTCAACTATCTCACACGCGGGGAGTTACCCGCCGACAAGTTAGAGGCCGCCGCCACCAAACGCCGCGCATGCTCTTACGTTGTCCTCGAGCAGCGTCTGTATCGACGAGGCTTCTCCATTCCCCTCCTCAAGTGCGTCGAGGAGTCCCAGGTGGCCGGCATCCTCCATGAGATCCATGAAGGCATTAACGCTCAACATCTGGGAGGACGATCTCTTGCCCGCAAAGCATTACGTGCAGGCTACTACTGGCCCACCATGCAAAGGGACGCTAAGGAACACGTCAAAAAATGCGACAAGTGCCAACGCCACGCCGACATGCACATCGCACCACCTCACGAGCTCACGACGCTCACTTCCCCGTGGCCCTTTAGCTGGTGGGGAATGGACATACTTGGTCCTTTCACCCAAGGCTCCTACCAAAACAAATACCTGATAGTGGCCGTGGACTACTTCACGAAATGGATAGAGGCCGAGGCACTCGCCAAAATCACCTCTTTCAATATTCTTCGATTCTACAAGCGAAACGTCCTTGCCCGCTTCGGTATTCCACAGGCCCTCGTCACGGACAATGGGACGTAGTTCACCGATCAGAACTTCCGCAACTTCGTAGCACGGTTGGGCACCAAGCACCACTTCACATCTGTCGAGCATCCCGGACCAGCGGCCGCGAAGCCGCGAGAGTCTTGCTACGGGCTCGAGCGGAGACTCGGGAAGCCAAAACAGTGGGTGGAAGAAGCGCAGTACTATGGGCTTACGGACAACGCCCATTCGACCACGGGCGAATCCTGTTTCGGTTAACCTACGGAGCAGTCATACTGTCGAGATCGAGAGCCGTCAAGGCGTGCAATTTCCCCTTGGAGGAAGCGAGCGGCGGGCGTTGCGCGAGCTAGATCGGTCGGCGAGATTCGGCGAGCGTTGCGGGAAGCCCGTTTGAAACAGCAGATCACCCTGCGCCACGACCAGAAGGTCATCAGACGCGAATTCGAAATCGGCAGCTTAGTCCTCCGCCGAAACCAAAAGGAATCTCGCGAAGGAAAGTTGGCCGCCAATTGGGAAGGACCATATCGCGTCCGAGGAAAGACGGGCACGGGAGCCTACTACCTCGAAAACCTAAATGGAGTGCAACTCCCTCGACCTTGGGCATACGAGCGCTCAAACAATACTACAGCTGAGACACAACGACCACATCCTCAACGCCTTGTGGCCATCAAACCCTCCTCGGAGATATAGCTCAGCCTTGGGTCGCGGAATGGTGCTCGTACGTAACCCAAGCCACTTACACACGTGGACCTACTCGACTACAGTAAGTAGGAACCCCGTTCAATGCGGAACACTCGACCGAGCTCCGCTGGTTCTTCTCGCACCTCAGGCAGGATGTCCGGCTCGCGACGGACGGTCCACGCCCCGAGGATGTCATCTCTTATCGCGATCACATCCTCGACAAGGGCCTCAAGCCCAAAACCTGGCTCGCAAGCCAGGGAAAACAATATCGAGCAATCATATCATAAGGTCGAGCACATCATACAAACACAATCAACGCAAGTATAAAACTAAACAAAACATTTATAATGGCCGACAGAGACCGGCTAAATATTCACGGGCACAAGACCCAAATTACAATGATCCAAAAAAATACGGGCACATGCCCAGTGTACGAATACTAAAAACAAGGGCACGCAGGCCAGGCCCGGAATAACAGGCTCGCAGGCCCAAACAGATCTGAACAAAAATCACTCCTCAGGAGCCACAATCTCCCCGTCCACCACGCGATGCCATGGGCCGATCCCGGAGGTCACCAGCTCCACCCCGGGGTTCACAAGCTGCACCTGTTGTACTGCTCGCTCAAAGCCGAAGGACACAGCCCCCGCGGCATCCTCTTCGAGGGTCCTTATCCTGTCAATCAAGCTGGCTCGAGTAAGAAGCCCCTGCTCCTCAGCCGTTTCATCCTCGACGGGAGCCAGCTGTTCCTTCAGCAATTTTAGCTCGGCCTCCAGCTTGTTCTTCTCCTCCACCAAGGGCTCATACTTGTCCTTCAGCCCCTTGAGCTCGTCGGCCATGGCATTGCATCGGGCATCTGCGCCTTTGAGCTTTAGCAGTTCCTTCTGCTGTTCCTTGCTCTCGAGCTCCAGGGCCGTTGCTCGGTCATTAGCTTCGGATAGCCGAGCACTGTAGTTGGCCACCTCGTCGTTGAACGTCAACGAGGTCTCCAGCATCCGAATCACCGCGGACACGTCAGCGGCCATACCTTCTCCCCTCACCTTCGGGTCGAGCTTCAGGATCAGGTCCTTCTCCGCCTGCTGCACCACGGGAGGTCTGCCATCAAAAAGTTGCCTCTGGGCATAATAGGGGGGCAACACGAAGGCGTCCCCAGCAGAGATGGAGCTTTCGGGCACCTCTGGCTCAGTGCGCTCCCTCCTTCGCCTCTTAAGCGGTTGATCCGGGGAGGAAGCGGGGGAAGGAGTGCTCACCACCACCGGGGTGCTTTCACGAGCCTGTTGCCGAAGTTCCCCGACCCGGTCCTTGACAGGCAAGCGACCACCCTTTGGTCGCAGCTTCAGCATACGCTCCTCCATGGCCGCCATTTTATCTGCAAAACAAACGAAGAAAAACGTTAGTACACGCCAAAAATACGGGCAATTCCTCCTATGCACTTCCACACGCCTACCTAGGAGCCTCAATGCATCCTCGTCGGACTCGCACTCGAGGAGGGCCTTGGTATGAATGTATCGTCGGGCTATCTCGATTTCCCCGTTGGGGTCGAGGAGCACATTTCCCTCCCGGTCGACACATACAGCCGACCTAAAGCTCTTTACAAAATTCTCCAACCGCTGGTAAGAGAGTTGGTCGTCCCCGTTCATTTTCTCGGGCCTCACGGAATAGAAGTCCGGGCTCTTCTCATAATGCCCCCTATCCCATTCAAGGGGAAACTTCGCCCATATCTTCTCCACCTCCTGCCCATCCTCGTTGATCACCACCGCCCGGTCGAACAAAGTATTCTCGGCCTCTCTGGTGACGGGCTTTATTACGTAGAACCGTTTTTTAAAGTCCCGAACAGAATCCAGATACGGCCTGAAAAGTTTGCCGGACTGTTTGAACGAGACCCAGGCACATTTGTCCCCGACCATCTGCCTCTGCGGCGAAAATGCGGAAGAAGAGGGAAGGCCCCTATGTCCAAGTAGTGGCACACGATCTCGAATGCCCATGAAGGCGGGGCATTCGGATGGAGTTGAGAAGGAGCAAGGTTCGTACGTGAAGACCCGTCGAAAGCGATGAAGGGCATCCGGAAGCCCGCCTCCCTGAAGGCAAACTCATACATAGGAAATCTCGTCGAAGTAAATGACGAACAGATCCTCCGTCCGGGCCTAGGTATTTGCACGACCCAGGAACCCTCGATCCCTTCATCTAGATCTTCGATCTCGTTAAACGCGTTAGGCAGTCGATGGAGAAGTCGGAGGCAAAATTCCTTGGTTGGCGCGACCGAGAGGTCGGCGCGCCTCACTCGGCGAACCGCTGTCCCTAAATCGGCGCCACGTTTGATCCGGCACGGCGGCGAAAAAAGTGAATTCGAGGACGTCAAATCCACCCCTCCACCACGACTCAAGTGACACGGCGAGGGGCCGGACATCTGAGTAGCAACAGGCGTCATGTTTCTCTCAAAGACCTCTCACGGCAACTCCTCAACATTAATCCTTAAAATTCCCGTAAGGTGCAGCAATCTCCCGCGAGATTCACGCTTTTAGTCGTGGCATTCAAGTCCACGCGTGTGACTCAACTCTTGCCGTCTCATCCTAATTCCCCCCAAATCAACTCTCTCCCCGCAGTGTTCAACTCTCTCCCCGCTATGTGCAAGAATCTCCCCGCAGGATTCAACTCTCTCCCCGCAGTAGTCAACTCTCTCCCCGATAAAGGCACGAAGCTCCCCGCGATATTCAATCTCCTCCCCGCGATATTCATACAAAGTAAACCCTAAATTCGGCCTAAACTCATCCTAAAACATGAATTGAAAGGAGATTGTCAAAGAATTAGGGGTGTTTACCTGCGTTTGAAGTCGAAGACATGTTGAGAGTTGAGTAGGAAGTTGCGGAAGATTCTGCGTTCAAGAGTTTCTTAGGTTGGAAAAATCAGAGAGTAAACAAATGAAGCCCTAAAAAGCCTTTTTATAGCCAGAGTCTAAGGGCATACGAAAGGTCACCTCGTTTAGGCGCCAAAAGTCCCGTCTCAATGACAAGTGGCATCCAACTGACACGACCCTTAGCCTGCGAGCTGTTCCGCGCGGCTTCGTACCCCGACACCCCCTCGCGGACGTCCCCGGGTAGAAAACATTCGCGCGTCCCGGCTGGGCAGCTGCAGCGTCCACCTATTCCTGCCCGTCGCTTACCCAGAGTAATCGTTGAGTCCTGTCGAGGACATACCCAGTTCAAAGTCATTCCTCTACTAGAGCAAAGACTTGGGGGCTCTTCTGGACTGGCCCACGCTCTAGGCCCAACGAGATTCTAGGCCCAATTACCCTTGGGAAGCATCTGGGAATGTCCACGCGGGGCACGTGGCCGACCCAACAGATCCAGGTGCCCTTGGCGATTGGGGATGTTCACACGGGGACACGTCCATGCGGGGGCACGTGGCCGACCCAACGGATCTCAGTTATCCTTGGCTGCCACGTACCCCCCGATATTAACGGACCCTGTTGACTAGGTTTCCTTAAACGTCTAGTCTCCAGAACTTGCAACAAACCGGTTTCCGGGCGACAATCTAGGGAGGAGGCCACGTCGCCTCCTGCACGCAAGCCCTAGCAATCCGCTAGTGGGCTTGGACTTCTGCCCACTAATCGGATCTTGGCCCAGCGCTGGGAGCTATAAATACCCTCTCACTTGAGAGGGTCAGGTATCTCATCTTTTTACTCTTTCTCACTTGCTTGCTCTCTCTCTGCCTATTCTTACTTTGGCATCGGAGTGCCTTGCAGGTACCCCCCCTTCTCTTTCACTTTGGACCGCCGTTGCAGATTGGGCCAAGACACCTTCTGGTCAGGTACGATCAATAATATATTTAAATACACTTATAAATATAAAATAATAAAATTAATTATATAATATACAATGATATTTTTATTAAAATAATACATAACTATCACATCAAATGAATTTTCTCTAAATTGTTGTTTTAAATATTAGAATTGGTAAAGTTAACAAATCATGAGAATTTATCAATGAAACGTGAGTTTTATCAATCAAGTAATTTGAAAAATGTTTACTAAATAAAGCTCAAATAACTAATAACTAATAACTTATAATTATATTATAATATCTAGTGCACTTCAAATAGTTCTGTTTGAAATTATGAATACAAAATTATTGAAGCAAAGTATACTAAGTATAGTCCATGTATGTACTGTAGCTCAGTTAACTAATGGATGTCTTCACTTCGTTTTCAATGCATGATTTCTTTCCTGACTTGTAGTTTCTTTGATTTCGTACAAACAAAGGTTCTATGTTTGGGTACCCTCCAAACCAGGTACGAAATGCCTTAGTAGCTCTCTAACATCAGCAGCTACCGGTTCCAGGACTGCCACCTTCTGGACTGAATATACACAATCCACCACGACCTTGGCATCCGACTGCACGACAATCTTCTCAAGCTTCAGATTCTTTGCCAATAGCAGACTCCAACGGATAGCCATTATTTCCGTTCTGGTGGTTCGACGAAATATTACATTTCTTGCTTGCAAGAGGAATGGCATTGTGTTGGTCCTTAATGATGCAGCCCATTGTCATGAACCTCCCCTTAAAAATGCTGGCATCCACCTGAATAACATGTATGGCTAAACTACTCACCACCTCCGATGGAACTCTAGTACGATAACCTTGTTAGTAATATTTAAATTAGGAATTTACATGAAAAAATTGGAACTAAACACAAGAGGTAAAAGTCGAATTTGAAATGGTAGTTACTTGGACAGAATTGAGATGTAACAATATGGTGAGAGAGACATTTATTGGTGATAGACAATAAGCCAAAATGATTCACTGACTTGATTTCATTTCTGCACAAGCTGCAATGCAGATAATCAAATACCACATTCAAAATTCCCCTCTAAACCTATTAAAGAAACAGTTAAAGAAATAAAAAGTGTTACCTCATTGAATAGGATAATATTAGGATGCCTTAACGATCTGTGTTAATTATCTCCCTCTGAACATTCTCTTCAATCTGATATCACAATCAAAACTCACTCAGAACAAACATATCAGAAAAAATTTGAATGAAATAAATGAAATATCCATAATCCAAAGTTTAAGCCAATTAAGCTTTGACAATACACTACATAAACATCTCTATAGTGCTGCTAAGTGTGATTAAGCAAGGTACTTAATTCAATTTATTCTTTGAAACATTCAAGATATCTAATAATACAGTAAATTACAAATTGATAAAACCTATTTCATAAATTTCCAATAAACAAACTGTATTAATAGTACTATTATTTCTCTTTTTGTTGTATCTCATATTTATATGAAAGGAAATAGATGGGCTGATTTCAACATAGGTCTTTCAGTTAACACCTACGTTAGATTTAGTTCAATTTCTATATTTTTGAGGGTTGTCTTTGTCAAGAATAGACTTGGTTTGCCGTTCTATAGATTCGTTTATCGTTTGAGGATTTTGGTTTAGTCTCCTCTCTCGTGATTCTGTTTTATTTTTATATATTATTCTACCTTTTTCAAAATAAATAAATAAAATTATTGAAAAAAAAGAGGTGCACTATTAACCAATGACACTATGTAAAGCGCCAATCACATTGGAATTTTTTTTTTTTTTACAAAGTATACTATTATTAAACTCAAAACTATTTTACACATATATTTAATTAAATTATAATATATAGATATTTAAAGTTATATTTTAGAAACAACTCTATAAAAATGATAATGTGATTTTATTAAATATATAGGTAATAATTTACACAGTGGTATAACAATTAATTTTTCTTATTAATATTATTTTAAAATAAATTAAAGTTTTAAAATAATTTACTAGGGGTATTCAGGATGCGATTTGGACGATTTTGTCATAAAAAATTATCCGAACCGCAAGAGAAAAAATATATGATTCGGTTTGGTTCGATTGATTTTAAGAAATAAAACTAAACAAAACCAAATCAAACTAATGCGGCTTTGATTGGTTTGGTTCGGTTGACTTTGAGAAATAAAACCAAACTAAACTAATGTGGTTTGGATTGGTTCGGTTGGTTCGATTTTGTACAATAAAAAAAATTGAATCATACATATACGTAAAGATGACAACATAATTTTATATTTAATAATTTATGCATTATCGAATAACAATAAAATTTATCATATTTAAATAACTATTTTCCATTTAATATTCAAAAATAAGATTACAGAAAAGTAGAAAAATAAAATAAAATAGTAGCATGAAATAATATCAAAAATATTATAACTAAATAGAAAAAATCAGATATGGTGAAAGATTGGAAAAAAAGAAAGAGCAAAAAATAGAAGAGATTAGAAAAAAAGTATTGGAAGAGAGAACAATAAAATAAAAATAAGAGTGAAGTTTCATTTTAATCATTCTTTCACAATAATTAAAGAGTACAAATTAGTCCATAAAAAAAACTCTATTTAATCCCTTATTAAAATTTAACTAAGCAATATTAATCTCTCTTCAAATTTTACTTTTGCCTATTTTTGACCCGTGATTATAGGTATAATATTTAGCTGTATGGACTTATTATTTTTATTTTTAATTAGTTATTTATTTATTTTAATTTTATTTAATTATCAAATAAAACAAAAAAATAAATAAAATTTTGCACCAAGCTAAAGAGTTGAACCCGCGATCAGCGTTGTTTCCTCTGCAACAACATGCCCGTGAGAGTAGTATTGGAGAACACTCCCACCCCTTCTCACGTTTCCGGTATATATCCATATTCCCCGTTTTCACTGTTTTCTTTTTCGAATTATCATTGCTGTTAACCCTTAATGTATTCAAATCTTGTTTCATTCTTCATATTTAGCTCTAACACCAAGGCGTCGTTCAGTTCAATCTTGTACCCTTCTATGTGCTGGACAGGTACTTGCTTTATTCATTTCCATGTTTTTCTTTTTGAATTTTGGACAAAATGGGGAAACAAATGAAAACCCTTTTGAAAAAATTGGGTTTCTTTCTTTTAGGTTTGTGAAATTAATCTTAGAGAAAATTATAATTGATTTTGATATTTTTGGTTGCTCTCGAGTATAATTGATTCTGCTTTCTAGAAATGATATATAGGATTTGTAGTTAAAAAAAAAACCGAAAAACTGAGCTGTACTGGGTGTATATATTGTCGTATAAATGTATTTTACATGCATATGTGCCTTGTATGTATCCGATATTTGTGTGGGTTGTTGGTTTCAACTTTAGCTTTTGAACCTCTGAATTGGATTTTACATTTAACATCTCTTATCTTTACAATCAAAGTTTTAGTAGTAGTTTATTTACATGTTTTATACTCTCAGGCCTTTTCTGGGACTCAAAATGTTTCAAGCTTACAAAAAGACGAAGCGTGGAGGGTAAATGTCCGTTTACAAGGATGCGATCTTGAACATGGATATCTATGTGGCACCATGGAAGCTCTTAATGTTCCTATGGCAGACACACCTGTAAGGAATTTCTCTCTAGTTCATATTTCTTAAATAAGAAAACCGAAAAGAAATTTTTTTCTCTAACAAGAACTAACTAGTTTTTGAATTATATGCCTTGGTTGGTTAGTCTTGGATGTTTTTAAAAAGAAAGAAAAGATTCACTTTCTCTAATGATTTATATCAGGTAGTAACATTCTGGGAAGGGGAGATTGTTGATGCAAGGAATTATACTTTCTTCACCGGAAAATGGGAAGCAGCGTATGTTATTATGCAATAACTAACAATTAAATCAAGCATGAAGTTTTTATGTTTTGATAACATTTTTTAATTTGTTTCTTGTTTCTTCATTTTTCAGACCAGAAGATGATATAAGGCACTGGACTAAGTTTCCATCGTTTTCCCCTCTATTGGTAGCGACCTCGACTTTGGTGTCATGTGCAAGCTGATACGTCATATACGTAATGTTTCTAATGTACTTCATTTTTGTAGAGCCAAGTAGAGGTAGATGGTGGCAAATCGATGGACCTAAGCAACTATCCCTACATATTCATGGTAAATTGATCACCAATATAAATTGAACATATTGAAAAAAATTTATAGTATGTGAAATGAAAACACTGTTTTTCATTTCAGAGATGGAAGGAGCAGTACTTCGTGAATGTCGGAACTGACTGTGGGTTAACTATAGCTGGATTTTACTATGTTTGTTTCTCGTGCAGCGATGGCTCTATCAGCGGATTCTACTACGATCCAAATAGCAGGTGGCTTCCTCTTCCGATTTGTAATGATTGAGCAGTTTAATATCGAATTGAGATACGACTTGATTGTACATGCATTCTTATATATATCATAAAAAGTTTTTAACATAAAACTCATGATGCAGCCCGTTTCAGAAGCTTGAGTTGAAAGCCACAAATGATGGAAGATCGGGTTTCTCCTTTTCATCGTATGAGCTACAATAGATTGCGCGACGCATAACATATCAAAACACATCATTTCGATTGAACTTCTTGAAGTGTGTTACAGTCGATGAAAAAACCTGAAAGATTATGCAAGAGCTCAAGACTGTCTGTGATGTGTAAGAGTAAGAAAACTGAAAGCTTAGTGTTGTTACAATGACAACTTTGTTATATATTTCAAGTTCCCCCAATTTAATATTTGCATAATCTTGTTAACAGCAGCTTATTATGCCATTTTACAAGCTACGAATATAGTGAAAAATGCTCAGTTTTTGTGGAATACACAAAAGCATAATTTCTCTTCCTTAATAGTTAAAATCATAGTATTTTAAAAATCATTAGAGATTTGAATTAAATTTATTATGACCAAATAATTTTAATATGTTATAACAATTAAAATATTTCTCAAAATTGGACCATAATCGTTATGCAATTGAGAATAATTTGGGTTTGAGAAATATTATGAGATTAAAGAATAAAATAAATAAAATATATATTCAGAATACAAAATTTGGGTTTGTGAATAATTAAGATTTATAAGTGATTCCATTTTCTTTTTTATAGAATTTTTATCTATTTAGAATAATTATAAGTGTTTTTTTTATAGAATTTTTAATCTATTTAGAATAATCATAAGTGATTTTTGTATAGAATTTTCAATCTATTTTAATTAATCAATCTAATGATGGCTTTTATACTTCATGCCATAAATAATTTAGTTGTCGAGAATTCTTATCCAATTTTAAAAAATATTTTAATTATTATAAGATATTTAAATTATGTAGCTGTACTGTAGTAAATTTTATTCAAATTTTTAATAACTTTTAAAATATTATATGATATTTTAGAAAGATATATTTAAAGAAGAGAGAGAAATTAAATCTTATTGTCACGTGATATTTTGAGTGAGTAAATATATACCATTAAATCAAACAAATTTAATAAATAATATTTAATGTCAAATTAAAGTTTGACACATTTATCAAATAATATACAATTATATAAATATTTGTAAAGATGTTTTTGTTGGAAATCCACCAAAATCTATGATGAATTTCTATCAATTTTAATGAACAAGATTGTTATCGTCACATAATAACACTGACAACGAAAGAAAATTAAAGAAGAAAGAAAAAATTATTTTTTGCAGAGTTTCTCTGCCCACAAACTGTGAAAAATTTTGATTAAAAAAATAGGTGTTACTCCATCTATTTATAGATTTAGGTTAGCTAATGCCCAAAACTATAAAAGCTTGAAATACTTATTTTGAAGCAAAATCAAATATATTTTATTTTAAATCTAAAATCAAATCTGTCTAAATCTAAAATCAAATCTATGTGTAACAAACAGTTTCCACACTCCTAAAATAAATCAAATCAAATCTTTTCGACACAAGAAATTACTTTCACCACACCACCTAATTCATTGTCTCTAAGTTATTTATATTCATCGTAGCTCTTAGTCTTCTGAATACTTCGACCTGCACACCCTTCGTCATGATATCTGCAATCTGATTTTCAGTTCTGTAGTGTTCTAAGTTCATCTTCCCATCTGCTACCTTCTCTCGAAGATAATGGAACCTCATTTTGATGTGCTTGCTTCGACCGTGTGCTATCGAGTTCTTCGCCAGGTTGATAGCTAACATGGTGTTGATATTCATGATAATTGCTCCATGATCTTTCCCTGTGATTTCTTCGACCAAGTTCACCATCCATGTTGCTTAACAAGCACAAAGAGAAACATCTATGTAATTAACTTTCAAACTTATGTTGTGATTTGCTTTCAAACTTATGTTCATCTTCCCCATGTTGCATTTCATATTAAAAGAATACAAACTATTATTAACTTTCATCTTCAATGAAATTCACTCCTGCATTAACAACATCAATTCCCGGTAGTAGTGTAATATTGTTGTGTGTTACATATTATGATATCCTCAAATGGATATTAGTATGGGGATAATTCAAAAACTGGATTTGTGAAATGCATGATTTATGGTTTATGTCATGCATTGGCTGATTGCATGATATACACGCCATTCCAAAGTAATGTCTAGTTTGTGGAAAAGACAGAAGTATGTAAAACTAATATTTCGGAGGATTTTGAAACAAAGCATGTAGTCTAGCGCAGTGACAAATCACACGATTTATCAACCAATAAACTTGGGTTTGAATCTTGCCTTTGGTAGAATTTTTAGAATGTTTTAGCTTTAACATTTTTGAAGATATTAGAAATAAAAATTGCCACGTTGTATTTTAAAAAATATATAAATAATAATTAAAAAACTCACCTAGACCGTCTCACTAAGAAAAAAAGAATATGGGCTGAAATAGTGCGCATATGGTCATAGCGAGAGAATCTTTGTCTTTAAAGGGGGAAATAACTTTTTTATAAGGGGTTAAATCGAATTTCGCTTTACATTTACAAGGAGTGTTGTATATTTAACCCTAATAAAAATAAATGATTTTGAAAAATATAAACTGTTTCAAATTTAATTTTAATTTTTAGGAATATGAAATAATATGTAAATTCTTTTTTAAATATTTACACCATTTAATAAAATAATTTTTAGTCTATTTTAAAAATTAAAATTATTTAATCATTACCAGATAGAATAAACTTAATATAGTAATATTTTATAAAAAATATTAATATATTTTGAAAATAGAATAATTGTGTGGTTGCTCAACCCCTAGAAAGAACATTTATTTGTAGTCTGGCCTCTGTTGTGCTTTTCTAAGATAGATATGGCTCGATTTGTTTTGGCTCAGACCCTTTCCGAATCTTCTGAATGCTTCGTCTTGGTGGAAGATCAGGGATGGTGCATTCAGTGATGTGCAACCCCATATCGAACAGGACCTGGACGTTGTCCAATAGAAGTGTTTAGCAGTATCTAGTTGTGAAAATCGAAGAGTCATCCATTCACCATGATCTGCGGCGTCCACCACTGAATAACCACAATGGCTCACTGCTTCTTTATTCGGTTGGTGGAAGCCCTGTGTGTAATTAGTGGAAATCGTATGGTATCCCCGTAATCATCTCGGTACCTATTCAACGCCTAGAATTAAACACGAGCTTGTGCCACTCGGACGCCATTTAATACAAACTTATGCCACGTTTTTTGAAATTGGTTATGCCCTCATCCTGGCCTGGGTGGAAATTACCGGTATTATTGTTTGGGCGATGCTCAAAGGGGTTGATCCCCGATATTCTTGGGCTTTGATTTTGGGTCTCGAGGTAGGCCAAAAACCAAGATGGTGGCCATGCGCTCACTGATAACGAAGTTGTTACTGACTATTGTAGAGATAAACCTCGGATTTGAACTCCCTTCTCGTCGTTCGGATTAGAGTTGACCGCACGTTCGAATTTGAAGGGATTTCTTCGTGATCCTTGATAGGAGTTGGAGATTAATATTCTAGGAAGGCCTAAACTTAAACTTTCCCTGCCGATCCGACTGCCATAGATCTGAGATTCAATTCTGAAATATCTTGTGGCGTCTTTTCATGGTTGTTGAAGGTGGAGAAGGATGATCCAATGATATTGTACTGAGGTTGGATCAGTCGAAACAAAGTTTCTCCGAGGTCTCACCTTCGTGAGACCTCACTATCTTTGACGGATAGTTCTTTGAAGCTTAATTCAAGGGAGTGAATGTGAAATTGTGAAAATCATAAGAATCAGAAGTTATTTCCCACATATGGCGCCACTGGCCTGTTGTATAACTAAAAATGGTGATAATTGCGGAAATTGCGGTGTAACGATGCTTCCCGTGCTCTAGATCAATGCAACATTGTGGATTAAAGGTTGCGATCAATGTGACTCTTCAAAAAGAGGAATTAATGTTGTTATCTCATATGTGGTGGATCTAAGAGGGGTACCTGTATGATTATACTCTAACAGTCAAGTCAATTTAAGATTTAAGAAAAGTGGTAGTGAAAATGGAGATTAGAGTTTGTGTATCTTTGAATCCCTTACTAAATTATTTATACGTTGCGTCTAATGGAGTAGGCTAGATATTCAACGTCGTGTCATTAGATCTTTGGCCAATGCAAAGTAGTGGTCCCGAATCTTTCACTAGTGAATAGCAGTGGTTCTAGGTGTTTAATTAGTTGGCACATAACATATTCAATAAGCCAAAGCATTAAAAGAAAAAAAATTATATAATATATCCTCTTATTAAAAAATTTCAAATTCAACTTAAAAAATAGCAACCTTATAATTCACTATTTTTTAATTTATGTTTAAAATATTTAAGATTGTTTTTTTTTAGCTACAATTTTTTATTTTTTGAATGAATAAATGATGACTTAGTTTAGTTTAAGTAGATAGCTGTATATGTTTAACAAGCGATGAGGTGGTGGGTTTCTATACAAATCTAATGGGGGGCTGAATCCACTGAACTGGAAGGAATTGATACTGAAGCAATGCAAGCAGGTGCACTATTAAACATACATCAGAGAGAGATGCTTATTACAACAGTTACTGATACAAAAATTCTTGCAACTCTCAAGGGTATTGGAAACGATAAATCACCCGGTAGCGATGGCTATGATGCATACTTCTTTTAGAAAGCATGGCATATTATTAGGGACGATGTGGTGAGAGAAGTACATGATTTTTGCACCAGAAACAAGATCAATAAAGCTGCAAATTGTTTTATAGTCACCTTGATTCCTAGGCATAATAGCGTAAAGGGGATCAAAGAATATAGATTGATCGCTTGTTGTAGCACACTTTATAAAATAATCTTCAAAATCCTAGCTAATAAAATGAGTAAGGCAATGGGGTCGATCATTGGTGATAATCAGGCTGTGTTTGTTAAAGGACAACATATTCACAATCATATACTCCTAACATACGAGCTAATCAAGGGCTACAAAAGGAAGATGGATTCTCCAAGATGCTTGATGCAAATGGACATTCAGAAGGCATACGACACTGTTAATTGGAATTCCTTGGAAGCAATTCTAATTGAGGTTGGTTTTCCAAGACAATTCACTAAATGTATCATGCTTGTGGTGACGACAGTATCATATAGGTTCAATGTGAATGAGTCCTATACAGATATTATGAAAGCAAAAAGAGGCTTACGGCAAGGTGACCCCATTTCACCTATGCTATTTGTTATTGTCATGGAGTGTTTTAATATATATATCTATACAAAATGCAAAAAGACCACAACTTCAATTATCACCCAAAATGTGAAAAATTAAATATTACTAATCTTTTACTTGTTGATGATCTGTTAATGTTTGCTCGGGGGGATGAGATATCGGGGAATATGATGATGACCACTTTTGGCAGATTCTTAGAACTATTTGGTTTGGTGGTTAACCCGCAAAAATGCAGGCTTTATTGTGCAGGTATTAGCTCGGACGATAAAAATGATCTTATCCGTATTACAGGCTTCCAAGAGGGACATCTACCTTTCAAATATTTAGGTGTGCCGGTAACTTGGAGGAAACTAGTTATTCATCACTATATGCCATTGGTGGATAAAATTGTCGGTAAGATAAACATTGGACTGCCAGGCTGCTAACTTATGCAGGGAGATTACAACTCATAAATAGTGTTCCTTTTCCTCTGACTAATTATATGCTGCGAGTTTTTCCTTTTCCAAAATCTATTCTACGAAAAATAGAAGCAATTTTCCATATCTTCCTCTGGACAGGGGGTTACGAGGGTAGCAGGAAAGCGCTGGTGGCTTGGAAACAGGTATGCAGACCCAAAAGTCGTGGGGGTTTGAATATTGTGGATATTGAAATTTGGAATCAAGTTAACATGATCAGGATCTTATGGAATTTATGTGGTAAGGCTGATTGACTATGGATAAAATGGATACAAGCATATTATGTTAAAAATCAGAAGATAATGGAGATTGATACAAGACCGAACAATACGTGGATCATGAATGCTATTTTGGCCCAACGTGACGAGATCAAAAAATTTGATGACTGGGAAGAGATTATAAATTGGGACTGATTTGATATGAGTAGAATATACAAACGGACTATGGTTAAAATGTGGAGTGGAAAGGGATGATGTACGAGAATTATGCTAGACCAAGAGCATGCTTTATCTTATGGCTCATATGTCATGGGAGACTTGCGACTAAAGACCGATTGGCCAAATTTGGTTTACATAATAACATTGATTGTTGTTTCTATACACACCAAGAAACAATTAGTCATTTTGTTCTTTGATTGTGAGAATAGTAGGAGAATTTGGGCAGATGAACTTTGATGGATCCAAGTTCGTCATACCCCCTAAGACTGGAAGACAAAAATCCGTTGGTTGATCGATCAAACTAAGGGAAAAAGTAATAGAGCTCATATTTAAAAGATGGCAGTGGCGGAAACCATTTACTAAATCTGGATGTTGAGAAATAATAAAAGTTTTGGTGAGGATGTTGATAGTGCAAATGTAGGTAGTCGGGTTATAAATACAATTACTTATATAGGGTGGAACAATAACAGTCTAAGGAATTACATAGCTATCCTCATGATGGAAAAATAGTTAGTAATTTCTTTGGTATAGTTCTTTTGGGTTATTTTGTCCTGATGACTCTTTTTGATTGTTGGATCCCAAATGGGGTCGCTTGTATTCTTTGGTTTATTGAATAATAAATCAAGTATTTTTATTTTAAAAAAATAATCATCATGAAAACACTTAATAACAATAATTAATTATAACTATTAATTTTTTATTTATTGAAATCAATGAATTGGAATAAATTTTATTTCTATAATCCTCTTTGTTTTACATTATATTTTAAGAATACATATTTGTAGCATTTTAGGAATTATGATAATCAACTCTTGTAAAGAAATAATAATTATCATAATCAATTATAATACTTTTAATATTATTGATATAATTATAATATGTTACAAAATTAATATATTGATACTATAAATTTACATTTTTGAAAATAATTAATATAATAATATAATTATAATATATATTAATTATATTCTTATAACAATAATTTTCATAAATGTGTATTTATATTAATTTAGTAATTTTTATTTTTTGAATACACTAATAATATATATAACAATATAATTATAATAAATAGTTATATTTATTTTTATTTTGCAAAAAACAATTAACAAGTTAATATAAATACACGTTCACGAAAATTATTAATATAACAATATAATTATAATATATAATTATATTCATATTTTTATTATTATATAATTATATTAAGGATAGTTGTATATGTTTAACAAGCGATAACTATCGTGAAAACAATTAATGAGAAAATTAATGAGAACCGTTAATTTTTTATTAATTGAAATCAATGGATTGAATAAATTTTATTTCTATAATCCTCTTTGTTGCACATTATATTTTAAGAATACATATTTGTAGCAGTTTAAGAATCATGATAATCAGCTCTTGTTAAAAAATAATAATTATGATTATCAATTATATTATTATTTATATTAAAAAAATATAATACATTAATTAAAATATATATATATATATATATATATATATATATATATATATATATATATATATATATATATATATATATATATATATATATATATATTAATTATATTATTATGATAATAATTTTCATAAATGTGTATTTATATTAATTTATTAGTTTTGTTTTTGAATACACCAATAATATATATAACAATATAATTATAATATATAGTTATATTTATTTTGATTTTTCAGAACTAAAAATTAATAAATTACTATAAATACAGTTCATGAAAATTATTAATATAACAATATAATTATAATATATAGTTATATTCATATTTTTATTATTATATAATTTTATGAAGGATTTTGATTAACATAAAGACATTAATATTTATTTTTGGAATACAACGATCTATAGTTGTAGCAAATATATTTTTAGAAATAAAATAGAGCTACATTAATGGTTTAAATTAAAGTGGTTAATTGTTTTTATAATATATGTTACATATTACTATTAAATGCATACAAAATATATATAATAATGATATCATGTTTCTTGTCATATTATCATATGTGTATCCTTTAAAATTCATTAAAACCTTGCCTAAATTATAGTTTTGTTTACATATAATAGTTCATTCGTGAAAATAATCCTCCCGATTTATTTTTAGATAGTTTTGATCTCTTTTTTAATTTCATTTCACGTTATTTTTAAAACATTTATTTCTCTACTTATAAATTGAGATGTTTTACGCTTATTTTGATTATCAAAACCAAATAAACAAATATTATCAACGAAAACTAAATTTTACATAGAGTAGAGGTATGGCAAAGTTTGAGTTGAAAACAGTTATGTCAATTTTCTTTATGTTATTATTAGTTGTGACACAAGCCGACAATTCTTCTCCAGCTTCATCACCTTCAAAAAGTCCAGTTCGTAAGGGATTTTGTATGGTGAAGTGTGCATTTAAATATAAACGCTTTTTGAGGAAACCCCCCTTATATGCAGGTTGTGTTGCTGCATGTACATTATTGAAATGTCATAAGGTATCATCAAAAATTGCTGAGGAATGTGTAACTAAGTGCTCTATTTCAAAATCTATGAAAGCTAATACCGGTAATTAACTTTAACCTTTATTCTTTTATATGAATTTTTATATTTTACATTGTATTGTATTATCAAACTTATGATTGTGATAATTAATGATGTTTGTTTTAATAACTGACTCCTTGCAGGTATTCGAGGTGTTAATGGCATGGTGAATTCATGTTTGAAAGTTTGTAAGATTAAATAGTTTAATATTTGTGACCCATCCACGTTTGAAGAAAGATTAAGGTGTCTAAAACTTGATAATTACTTCAAGTGAAATAAGAGAGTTTTTACATAAATAATATCCCATCATTACCATTGTATGGGAAACTAATATTTAATATTGGAAATTTAATTTATGTTTTTGGTATTTTTTAACTTTTTAATAAAAAAGAATACTTTATATAATAACTTTTATTATTGCAAACTAATTTAAACAATCAAACAACTATCATACAATACCAAAAGTGATTATTGAAACAGTCATTACGAACATTCAGAATATTTTAAAGCATCAAAATATTGGTCATATTTAACAGTTTTGCAAATTATAAACATATAAATAAAATTATTCTACACCCACATCTTTGACATTCATAGTAGTTTTGTGACGTATGGGAAATAATTGTCTATCTTTATTATATTATAATGTTATGTGGTTATTATAGTGTATTCTCAAAAAGATTAAGGTGTCTAAAACATTTACTTATTTTAAGTCTAATAAGAGTTTTCCACACTTCCGATAAATAACATGTCATCATTAATTCTTCACGGTATAAAAACTAATATATAATATTAAAAATTTATGTTTTTAATAGTTTATTACTTTTTAATAAAAAAGAATACTAAATATAGTAATTTTCTTATTGGAAACTAATTTGGATAATCAAGCAACAATCATATACAATAATAAAAGTGTAAAAGTCTACCGACATTCAACATATTTTTAAACATGAAAATATTGATTATATTTAGCTGTTTTACAAATTATAAAGATAGAAATAAAGTTATTCTACGTCAATGTAACATCTTTTCATAGTTTTGTGATGTTATGGGGACAAGATTGATTGTCTTTACTGTTTTATAACATTGTGCGCTTATTAAAAATATGTAAATCAAAAGTAGTCGTTTCTTCCCGGACATTAGACACCATGATAACTTTTTTTTTTTCTTAGGATTTTTTACTTTTAATTCCACTTTGTTATTGTAAATAATATTAATTACTTCAATTTTTCACTTTATTTCTTTTTTCCTTCTTTATAAATATTATTATTATTATTTTTTATAATAATAATAATAATAATAATAATAATAATAATAATAATAATAATAATAATATTAATAATATATGCCCATGTTCTAGGAGCTAGAAAACTTTGGTTTCCCAATTTTTTTATGATTGGCAAGCTTGTAATTTTCGCAAATGGAATTGTGTTAACATTATGCTGAAGCAAAGTATGACCACTCCTTTTCTCCCTTTGCTTGTGCTCCCCCTAGAACATTGCACAATACCTCAAATAGCATGAAATACATAAATATAATCTAGAGTCACATTAGAACTTTTCCTCCTTTGACAAGATCGAAACGAGATAGATAATTATGAGGCTAAGCGTAAAATAACAAACAACACAGAAAATAATCTAGAGAAAATAAAGGTAAAAAAATATATAATAATAATAATAATTATAATAAATGGTTAAATATACAACACTCCATACAAAATTATGTAACTTTATCTTTTAAATGACAAGTTGCACACAAAATCTTTACTTACGTTGATATGTCAGATCTATCTAGCTATTTATTTATTTATTTTATTTATTAAACTAGTGACATGTCATTTGAAAGCATGATAGCTTCTAAAAAAATTAATAATAATCGTAATAATAATAATAAATGGTTAAATATACAACACTCCATACAAAATTATGTAACTTTATCTTTTAAATGACAAGTTTATTTATTAAACTAGTGACATGTCATTTGAAATGACAAGTTTATTTATTTTATTTATTAAACTAGTAACATGTCATTTGAAAGCATGATAGCTTCTAAAAATATTAGTTCCAATGTGATTCGAACCTAGGAATTTTATCACCTTTATCATCTTATCAAGCACCCAACCATTGGGCTAGAAGAATTCATTTCAAATTTATTACCTCTACGTTAATTTATAAGACCCATTAACATTATAAATAAAATCTTGTATATGATGTAAAATGTTTGTTACAGTAATAATATACCATACATTTCTAATTTTTTAGAAACATCAATGTCACTTAAAAAACAATACTAAACAGAAAACAATGCCAACATGTTTAATTAACTACCTCCTAAATTGTTGTAGATATTTAAGAATCAAATGCAAAGTCTAATATTGAATGTTAACATTACTTCTTCAACGCAATTCAATGTTAATGACAAAGAAAATACTGATAATGTAATGCATTGACGATACACGTTTTATATTTATCCTTTGTATTAAACTTGTAGAGACTTTTGTTAAAACAAATATAATTGACCCTGCAATCAAAGGAACCGTTAATCTTTTCAAGTCATGCTTGAAATCTAATTCAGTGAAAATGGTTGTTTTCACATAGTCCATAAGTAAAATTACTACTAAAGACACCAATGGGAAGTTGAAATCTATTGTTGAGCAATCCTTCCAAATAAAATTTATATTCTTTGGAATATACAAGCAAGTGGATGTCTAAGTAATGTTTTTCTTCCAACTAGTTGTTATTCTCGCTAGCATTATTCAAAATACTCAAAATTGTGTCCTTGAGTTTTGTTTTGTGGTGACATGTTTATGTACTTTCAAAGCTTACACATAAGAAGCATCGTTTAAATTTGCAAAAGAGAATGGAAATGGTCTTGTTTCAATTATTATAACCACTGTTGCAGGCCCTTTTTTCACTGCTAATGTACCAACAAGTGTTAAAGTTCTAATGTCATCACTAACAGGTGATTCTATCATCACTCATGCATTTCATATTAAAAGAATACAAACTATTATTAACTTTCATCTTCAATGAAATTCACTCCTGCATTAACAACATCAATTCCCAGTAGTAGTGTAATATTGTTGTGTGTAACATATTATGATATCCTCAAATGGATATTAGTATGGGGATAATTCAAAAACTGGATTTGTGAAATGCATGATTTATGGTTTATGTCATGCATTGGCTGGTTGCATGATATACACGCCATTCCAAAGTAATGTCTAGTTTGTGGAAAAGACAGAAGTATGTAAAAATAATATTTCGTAGGATTTTGAAACAAAGCATGTAGTCTAGCGTAGGGGTGTTCGCGGTGCGGTTTGGGCGGTTTTAACGCAAAAAATCATCCGAACCGCGAGAAAAAAAGACATGCGGTTTGGTTTAGTTTGGTTGACTTTTAGAAAAAAAATCAAACCAAACCAAACCAAACCAATGCGGTTTGGTTCGGTGCGGTTGGTTCGAATTTTTACAAATAATTTATTGAGTCATACATTCACATATATATGACAACATAACTTTGTATTTGGTCATTCATACATGATACACTACTAAATTATAACAAAAAAATTAATCATATTTGGACAATAACTTTCCATTTAATATGTAAAAGTTAGATTAGACAAAAGTGAATAATAAACATAAAATAATAGCATAAAACAATATAAAAAATATTAAAATAAAACAAAAAAAATAGAAGAGATGAGAAAATAGTGAAGATGAAAAAGAAATAACATAAGAGAGAAGAGATTAGAGATAAAGATGTGTGATAAAATGAAATTGAAAAAGAGAAAAATTGCATAAAAAATAAAAACGTGAAAAGGAAACAATATAAGAGAGTAGAGATTAGAGAAGAAGAGGAAAGATGTAATTAGTGAAGATGAAGTGATAATGTTAGGAGATATTTAAGAAGATTGAAACTAAAACCATAATTGTAAAGATGAGAAAATTGTTTGTAATCATAAGGCTAATGTATAATAGGTTTAGGTTTGGGTTAGATGTGCGTTAAGTAAAATTTAGGTTCTAACATAATGCGGTTTGATTCGGTTTGGTTTGGTTTTCAAAATACAAACCGCAAACCGAACCAAACCATGCGGTTTTGTTAAAAAATGATCCAAACTAATCCAAACCAAATGCGGTTTTTTTGCGGTTTCGGTTTGGTTTGGTTTGGTTTGCGGTTTTCTATTGGGTTGGTTTGGTTTTGAACACCCCTAATCTAGCGGAGTGACAAATCACGCGATTTATCAACCAATAAACTTGGGTTTGAATCTTGCCTTTGGTAGAATTTTTAGAATGTTTTAGCTTTAACATTTTTGAAGATATTAGAAATAAAAATTGCCACATTGTATTTTAAAAACTATATAAATAATAATTAAAAAATTCACCCGGACAGTCTCACTGAGAAAAAAAGAATATGGGCTGAAATAGTGCGCATATGGTCATAGCAAGAGAATCTTTGTCTTTAAAGGGGGAAATAATTTTTTTATAAGGGGTTAAATCGAATCTCGCTTTACATTTATAAGGAGTGTTGTATATTTAACCCTAATAACAATAAATGATTTTGAAAAATATAAACTGTTTCAAATTTAATTTTAATTTTTAGGAATATGATCAAAATAATATGTAAATTCTTTTTTATATATTACACCATTTAATAAAATAATTTTTAGTCTATTTTAAAAATTAAAATTGTTTAATCATTATCAGATAGAATAAACTTAATATAGTAATATTTTATAAAAATATTAATATATTTTGAAAATAGAATAATTGTGTGGTTGCTCAACCCCTAGAAAGAACATTTATTTGTAGTCTGGCCTCTGTTGTGCTTTTCTAAGATAGATATGGCTCGATTTGTTTTGGCTCAGACCCTTTCCGAATCTTCTAGATGCTTCGTCTTGGTGGAAGATCCAGGGATGGTGCATTCAGTGATGTGCAACCCCATATCGAACAAGACCTGGACATTGTCCAATAGAAGTGTTTAGCAGTATCTAGTTGTGAAAATCGAAGAGTCATCCATTCACCAGGATCTGCGACGTCCACCACTGAATAACCACAATGGCTCACTGCTTCTTTATTCGGTTGGTGGAAGCCCTGTGTGTAATTAGTGGAAATCGTATGGTATCCCCGTAATCATCTCGGTACCTATTCAACGCCTAGAATTAAACACGAGCTTGTGCCACTCGGACGCCATTTAATACAAACTCATGCCACGTTTTTTGAAATTGGTTATGCCCCCATCCTGGCCTGGGTGGAAATTACCGGTATTATTGTTTGGGTGATGCTCAAAGGGGTTGATCCCCGATTTTCTTAGGCTTTGATTTTGGGTCTCGAGGTAGGCCAAAAACCAAGATGGAGGCCATGCGCTCACTGATAACGAAGTTGTTACTGACTCTTGTAGAGATAAACCTCGGATTTGAACTCCATTCTCGTTGTTCGGATTAGAGTTGACCGCACGTTCGAATTTGAAGGGATTTCTTCGTGATCCTTGACAGGAGTTGGAGATTAATATTCTAGGAAGGCCTAAACTTAAACTTTCCCTGCCGATCATACTGCCATAGATCTGAGATTCAATTCTGAAATATCTTGTGGCGTCTTTTCATGGTTGTTGAAGGTGGAGAAGGATGATCCAATGATATTGTACTGAGGTTGGATCAGTCGAAACAAAGTTTCTCCGAGGTCTCACCTTCGTGAGACCTCACTATCTTTGACGGATAGTTCTTTGAAGCTTAATTCAAGGGAGTGAATGTGAAATTGTGAAAATCATAAGAATCAGAAGTTATTTCCCATATATGGCGCCACTGGTCTGTTGTATAACTAAAAATGGTGATAATTGCGGAAATTGCGGTGTAACGATGCTTCCCGTGCTCTAGATCAATGCAACATTACGGATTAAAGGTTGCGATCAATGTGACTCTTCAAAAAGAGGAATTAATGTTGTTATCTCATATGCGGTGGATCTAAGAGGGGTACCTGTATGATTATACTCTAACAGTCAAGTCAATTTAAGATTTAAGAAAAGTGGTAGTGAAAATGGAGATTAGATTCTGTGTATCTTTGAATCCCTTACTAAATTATTTATACGTTGCGTCTAATGGAGTAGGCTAGATATTCAATGTCGTGTCATTAGATCTTTGGCCAATGCAAAGTAGTGGTCCCGAATCTTTCACTAGTGAATAGCAGTGGTTCAGGTGTTTAATTAGTTGGCACATAACATATTCAATAAGCCAAAGCATTAAAAGAAAAAAATTATATAATATATCCTCTTATTAAAAAATTTCAAATTCAACTTAAAAAATAGCAACCTTATAATTCACTATTTTTTAGTTTATGTTTAAAATATTTAAGATTGTTTTTTTTAGCTACAATTTTTTATTTTTTGAATGAATAAATGATGATTTTGTTTAGTTTAAGTAGATAGCTGTATATGTTTAACAAGCGATGAGGTGGTGGGTTTCTATACAAATCTAATGGGGGGCTGAATCCACTGAACTAGAAGGAATCGATACTGAAGCAATGCAAGCAGGTGCACTATTAAACATACATCAGAGAGAGATGCTTATTATAACAGTTACTGATACGGAAATTCTTGCAACTCTCAAGGGTATTGGAAACGATAAATCACCCGGTAGCGATGGCTATGATGCATACTTCTTTTAGAAAGCATGGCATATTATTAGGGACGATGTGGTGAGAGAAGTACATGATTTTTGCACCAAAAACAGGATCAATAAAGCTGCAAATTGTTTTATAGTCACCTTGATTCCTAGGCATAATAACGTAAAGGGGATCAAAGACTATAGACCGATCGCTTGTTGTAGCACACTTTATAAAATAATCTTCAAAATCCTAGCTAATAAAATGAGTAAGGCAATGGGGTCGATCATTGGTGATAATCAGGTTGTGTTTGTTAAAGGACAACATATTCACAATCATATACTCCTAACATACGAGCTAATCAAGGGCTACAAAAGGAAGATGGATTCTCCAAGATGCTTGATGCAAATGGACATTCAGAAGGCATACGACACTGTTAATTGGAATTCCTTGGAAGCAATTCTAATTGAGGTTGGTTTTCCAAGACAATTCACTAAATGTATCATGCTTGTGGTGACGACAGTATCATATAGGTTCAATGTGAATGAGTCCTATACAGATATTATGAAAGCAAAAAGAGGCTTACGGCAAGGTGACCCCATTTCACCTATGCTATTTGTTATTGTCATGGAGTGTTTTAATATATATATCTATACAAAATGCAAAAAGACCACAACTTCAATTATCACCCAAAATGTGAAAAATTAAATATTACTAATCTTTTACTTGTTGATGATCTGTTAATGTTTGCTCGGGGGGATGAGATATCGGGGAATATGATGATGACCACTTTTGGCAGATTCTTAGAACTAATTTCAAACTTTCACTTTTCAACTTGTTAATTCGTTTTCACCAAGTTTATGTATTGTTATTTGTTTTTGTTTTGTTATGTCAATTTGTTGTTTTCCACAAGTTTGTAGTGTTTTAGCTTGTGGAAGTGTGTATGTATTGTAAATATTGTTTAGATGTGTAAATGAGATTGTATAGGTGTGTAAGTGGAGCTTGCATAGCAGCGCACTTTCTTTCATTTTTCAAGCGGTGTGGCGCGCTTAGCAGCCTCTGCTATGAGGCCATTCTTTAAAATTTCACTTGGTTTTCCTTTTTCCCACGTTCACCAAGGCTTTTTGTATTGAATAAAATTAATATTGTTTTTCTAATTCTTTTATTGTTGTTTGGACTCAAATTTTGGTTCGGTAACTTGAAGACTTTTGAGGTGATTTTCCGAGTTTGATCGTTTCAACTCGCGGATGTATGGTAATGATAGTTTTCAAAGTTGGTACATGTCAGGTACTCGTTTATCGCTTTCTATAGCATAACATGTTTAGGAAATTTATCATTTGTACAATTACCATGTCATTCTGAAGCGGCTCGATTTTCAAAAATCTTTTAAATTCTCGAAAACAGTGAAATCGCCACCTAATTTTATTCGTTCTAAAAAGAACGGGGAAATATAGATAAAACCCCAAGCAAGCGGATAAAGGTCTCGCGACCAAAAAGTGGGATCGGAGTCGGTTATGTAAGGGAAGGTATTAGCACCCTTACATCCATCGTACTCGATGGGACCCATTTAATTCTACGCGTTTGTGTGTGTGTTTATTGTTAAGTTATGGATGCTGAAAGAAAACAGAATTTGTTTCTTATTATTTTGAGTTTGGCACGGTTTCAGAACCGTGTGCCTACATATTCCCTCGTGCAATGGGAAAGTCAAAACTCTGTAGTTCCTCTTAAAAAGGCTTTAATTGGTTATATTGATTTTATCTGAAAAATCGTGCGTTTAGACGTTTCAAATGCTTTGAGCTAGGACTTGTTTTGTTTGTTTGAAAAGCTTAAGTCTTTGCTCGCATCTGAAATGACTATTGCACTCTCTTTATCTGAAAAGAGTTTAATGATCGCGTATGAGCGATAAAAGAATTTTGAATGAGTTGAATTATTTTTTTATGTGGATGAAAAAGTACCGAACAGCGAGGCTAGCGTCTCACGATTCAAATACTAGAAACCCGAGGAACGAATGCTCGCCCGAATCGTCTATCATCCAAAAAGATTTTCTTATGAAAGAGTGAGGTGAAACGAGTTTCACGTTGTTTAAAGGTCTTTAAGCCACTGGTCTAGCGTCCGATGACTTAAAGACGGAAGTTTGTTTGTTACAAGTTTTTAGCAACTAGGCTATCGTCTAACGACTAAAAAACTTGTATTTATTATGAAAAATGTTTCGAAAATGCACTCGACGTTGGATCGAGGTTTGAAACTTTAACTATGAAAGTGTTTTGAGATACGTACTGAGATGAAGTATGGAATCGGATTGATTTTAACATTTAGTCGTGTGCAAATTGTACAATGGTGAATAAATGCGGAACAAACAGATAATCATCACACAATACAATCGGAACATTAAATAATTATTAGAAATGATTTTTTCTGTTTGATGAAAAATCAACTAATAGTTTAATCGATAAATCATCAAATAAAAACTATCAGAACCAATTATTATTTAGTACATCGCAGCAAAAATATTATTCGCATAAAAATAAATTAATTGAAAAGATGGAAGTTTTAGAGTTAGCCTGTATCGCAGTGACTCTAGGAGGGTGTTGGAAGCAAGAAGAGTCCAAGTCCGTGAAGAAACCCATCTGATCTTGCGTGGCTAGTCAGATGAATGTGAGATAAGGGTCCCTACATTGCATGATATACAGACAAAACATATGCGGGGAAAGTTGAAATATGTATTGCACACCCTTTGTAAGAAAAGAGTTTTGATAGCCGCATATGAGCGAAAAAGGAATTGAGTGAAAAAGGAATTGAGTGAAAAAGTACAAAAGTCTTTAAGCAATTGGTCTAGCGTCCAACGACTTAAAGACTAAGAGTTTATTTGGGACAAATTCTTAAACAATTGGCCTATCGTCCAACGACTTAAGAACTTGGTTTTGAAATGCTCAAGTATCAATTGTTGTATCTTATTAGATTAATTAAAATAGGTTTATGTAGAAATATATTCTAAGAAGGCAATCGATATATTACATTATAATTTTATTTACAAATGAATATGATTAAGAATAAAAGTAAAGTAGTATATATAATAATATTTACAATACTAACTATAAGTATACTATATAACGATATTTACAGTATGAAATAGAAATACCATGTATAATTATATATATACAATATCAAATAAAAAGTAAAAATACTAAGTATTTATATTTATATATACATTACTAAATATAAGAAATAAAAATACTAAGTATCATATATTTACAAAATTAAACATGCACTACAAAATATTAAAATACTAATAAAAGTAGTAATTCAACATTTTAATTGCTAAAGCAAGTGTATGCACTAATTGGAAGTGGGTATTTTAGTAGCATGAGTGTGGGATAAAAATCGAAATGAAATGGCAATAAATAATTAGAACATGTGTTAGTAGGAAAGATTCACCATTAAAATCACTATACATGCATAAACAAGTAATAATAAGAATCGAAATGAAACATGTATGATGCAACATGAACAAATGAGTGATATCCAAGAAAATAAATGAATGCCAAACGTAAATACAAAAATCAGCATGTTACCATTATGTCAAACACACTCAAGATCAAGTGGACTCAAAAGTAAACACGGTTTTCCAACCATAAATGAAACAAGAAGATGAAATTCAAGTTGTAAAAGAGAAATTGAGTTCAAAATAAACCGGTAAGCCTCTAAACCAAATCCGGGCAGCAACTACATAAATCCGATTATGCTCAATAAAATTAGCTCAAGCAAGTGCTCAACGCAAACAAAATTCACAATGACACCGTAGCCGGACTTACCGTTCCAAGTTCAATCAAAATGAAACCAAAACGTCGTGGAAACACCTACAAATTATCTCAAACAAAACAAGACACAAAATTTGGAATTCAATCCACATTAAGGTCGATACAAGTATTTTCATCACAAATCCACCATGGTATCGATGAAATGCTATCATCTTATTCAGCCACTACCAAAGAAAGCATAATTGCACAGAGTTAAACAAAGAATCGACACAAACTACCACTATGAAATTCTGTCAGAATCAGTATATTGAAAAATGTTTCCTCAAATTAAGCTTACACAACAAACCATTGGGAGTTAGATTAACTAACATCAATTATATCAATCACTCATATATTTACACAGAAAAAGGAGAATTCATATATTTCGCATTAATACACTAAACTGCAACAAGAAATATAGCATGGCGATCCGATCCGATCAATGATGCATTTATCTAATGGTTCTTTAACAGAATTTGTCACAGTGATCACATCATATCAATCTGGCTTAGGTAGACACACGGACACCTTCAAAATTTTGACAGGATTCATAACACCTTATAAGTTTAACCAACATTCCCAACACATTTCGAGAATTAAACCAGAATCACAGCAGTTATATCAACATTTCAGATTCAAAAAAATTATGACTATAAGGCAATTGATTAAATCGAGAGAAATCGAAAATTACCGAGATGTCAAATTTTTAGAACAGAAATGATGAAGATCTTTGTTATGAAAGAGATGATTGTTGAGCGTCGAGCTTCAACAATGAATGGCGTAACAATGAGGCGAACTTGTTGTCGATGTTAACAATTGATAATTGGAGGAAAAGCACCATGGATCCGAATAATGGTGGAGTCCCTAGAGCGAGAGCAATAGACAAAAATGCGATAAACATAGCACCAATATGAGCAGCTCACGCCATTGCAATGAGGGCAAAACCACGTGAGAGTATCCTGCAACACCTTCATAAGCACTCTTTCTTGTTACAACCCCGTGATGAGGAGTACACTAATCCAAGAATGGCGGATTACAACATCTATATTCGAAGGTTGAACCAGGAGTAAAAAAAAAGCTTTCCATAACCATGAGGACCAGAGCCAAAATAAAATAAAATCAGAAGTGAGAAATGTAAGCGGAGGAGACACGACGGAGTACGGACGGAGGAGTTATGGAAGTTTTCCGATGCGTTTTGGGTGGCAAGAACGTGAAGGTTACAGGAGAGGGTGGTCTGTCGGGGTTTGTTGGGAGGTTGGCGAAGATGAGAGGTTCGGTGAAGGAGAAGGTTACAACGTGGAGCGAGGTTGTCACGAAATCGGTGAAGATGTTCTGGCAGGTTGAGGAAGGAGATTACGGTTGGAGAGGAAAATGGAAGCAGAACTAGGGGGTGTGGAAACGGTGGTTACAGCAAGATGGAGAGAAGTTGTTGGTGGCTGTGTGTTGCAGGATGGAGGAAGGGAACTGTGACGGTGGGAGGAGAGGATATGAAGGCGTTTTGCGTCGAAGATGAAGGGGATGGAAGGAAGAAGGGCTGTGAGAGTGAGTGTTGGCCAGAGGGTGAGGTTAGCGGATGTGAAAGAGGAGATTTGGAGTGAAGAGTGGCGAATGAAGATCAAAACTTCAGATCTATGTTACGTTTCTCCGCTCTCCATTTTTGTGTTGTTCCAATTTTTTCCTTCCAATCAACAAAATAAATCATGTATTTATAACCACAAAATTAGGTCAAGATAATTTTTTATAATACCAAAAATGCCCTTAATTATAAAATGGGCTAATAAGCCTAATAAACTAAAATTAACATATCCAATAATATTTTCTTTTGATTTTGAAGATAAAAATTAGACACCTAAAATTGTCAAAAATGATAAAAGTTTAGACAATAAATTATCCGAAAAATAAAATAAGCACATTAAAATAAACTACGAGTTTTGTAAATTAAAGAAAAATTATAAAAATGGTTAAAATCGAAATAAAATGATAATAAAGAATATCCGACTTTAAAACATTTACAGTTAAAAAATGAGTCTTCAAAATGTATCGAAAAATTAGTGAGATCACATTTTCATGAACTACGCGACACGTAGATTCATAAGCCATGAGTTAAAGGCGAAAACCTGAAATATTTTCCCTGCTAATTTTCCGCACATTGTCGATCCGCTTTTAACGATCTGTCTATAAAACTGAGGGTAAATTTTGGGGTGCGACAGTTGCCCCTATTCAATCATCTTAAACCTGATAAGTGAGAAAAAGCGACAGCTTTCGAACTTTCAAGGTAGAAGAGGATTGAATATTAAAAGAACCCCAAAATTTTACCCTACGCGGGAAACCAATGCCACAAAAGAAAGCAGATAAGATATCTTGACTACAGAGTCAAGGAACAACACTTGAAGAGAAAACTTGCTAAGCATCAACGGAATGCTTTAACATAACAGCTAGGAGATTTTAACAACACTGGGGATAACCGTGATGAGTTGACCACAATTTTAACGAAAAATGCTATGAGAAGAGAAACGAACTTCTCAAGCGAAAGAGAACAATATACTGAAAAATTTTACATGACCGAGAACTTAACAAAATGTTCTCTGAGCTAAGGACTACCTGGAGACCTTAAACAGAATTGAAATGACATGATTGAGAACTTAACAAAGAGTTCTCTGATTGACAAGACTGAGAACTTAACAAAGAGTTCTCTGAATAGATGGCTGAGAACAATATCGGAATTGTTGGTGCACGACAGTGCGAGGAGCCATGGCATGCTGAATGTCTTTGACCGTGTAACTTCTGAGTTACCCGCAGAACAAAATCAGTAGCGCACCCGAGAGCATAATTCTCTGGGGATAAACAAAACAATATCCAGCACACTGATGCGATATAGATGTTTATAAAGTCGGTAAATCTTGTTTCCGACGTTTCTGCTGATGAGAGATCTTACTGAACATGTACGGACATGTTGAACAACTTCTGAGTTGACAAGATCTTCAATTTGTATGCAGATAGCTTTACCGTTGATAGAAGAATCAGATTCAGCACCTGTGACTGAAAAGCTTCTAGAGTAATGAGCTTCAATTTGCCGACATTGTATAGACAATGCGTTGCAGCAAGTAGATATGGAGATCAACGTCTGAGTTGGAGAAAACATCTTGAGATTTGAATAAACATCCCGCCGGGTGGACATTTATTTGTTGAGTAGTTGATAACTTACTGGGGAAATAAACGCACCAGAAGTTTGATGTAATTTTCTGAGAACGGCTCATAGGAGTATATTGTGGAAGCCACTGCCAATAGTATTCGCTGAGAAGATTCTTGTCTGAAAGAAATCTTTGAAAATACCAAGAATATGTTGTAGTAATCCTTTCTGAAGGAGATTCACTTGGGGAGAGAAATAAGTCACTGGGAAACTTCAAAGAAAACCATGTGGAAAATTAGGGATTCGGTTGAATAATTTTGCTGACATTAGAGTCCATCTGAAAGAGAGAACTGTTTCGCTGGGGAAAACATCTCGATTTGAAGAAACCATCAGTTGTGAAGATCCATACAAGTATATAACCTGTGCTTGTAGAAAAGAGGATAATTTGTCGTCTGAGAATCAATCCTTCAAATCTGATCCTTACGAGGATATCTACGGTTTCAGTTGAAAAACCTGCAAAACAAATAGCCGAAGCTAATGCATGAGTATGATATGCATGATATGATTTTTTCTAATGCAAATAATGTATGATTTCCTGATACTGCTGAGAGAAGGAAGACATCACTGGGGAATCCAATTTGAACAATCCTGTTGTCACAAGAATTCACTGGGGATGACTGATCATTTCTCTGGGGAAGAGACTTCACTGGAGAATTGACACTATTGTCGAATTATCTTTCAACCAAGCGTTTGACTTGCACTGGGGAGAAAAACTAAATTGTCATTTGAGAAAACTCTTCTATTTGTACTTGACTTTATTCTGAAAAGACCCCGAATCCTGACTAGGGTTTATGCGTGAATATATTGTATATGATATGTCTGAGTAAAGCGACGTGATCGACACACGACGATGATTTATGTAATGATTTATGAATGCATACATGCATGGACTATTTGATGTGTACCAAATGAAATTAGGCCTTGAAGGGTGAATCATCAGACGAGAACTGACTTTTAAGATAAACCACCAGACGAAAACTAAAGTTTACTGATAACAGTCAGACGAGAACTAACTACCAGACGTGAACTGGATTTAAATGATATGATCATCGAGCCGACTACCGACGTGAAGATTTAAATGATAACATACGAGAACCGACTACCGACGTGAACGGATTTTAATTACAGATCGAGAACGATTTAATTATAATCGATGGAGAACGACTACCGACGTGAATCGATTTTAATTAACGATCGACGAGCGACTACCGACGAGAACTGGTTTAAAATATGATCGACGAGCCGACTACCGACGTGACTGGTTTAAATGATAACAGACGAGCCGACTACCGACGAATGATTTTAATGATACCCAACAAGGTCGAATTTTTATTGCACAATATGAGATGCATGATTTAATGCATGATTTATGTTAGTGTATGCAACACATTTTGACTGTATGATTGGTAAGGCATGAAGATGCTTTGACTGTTTGACTGGTTAAGACCAAGAAGGATTCTTGAAACAATTTTCCCATCAAGAGGAAGTTTTCAGCATGATTCCCTGCCACTCAAATTAAACACAATAGCTGTTGACACTTGAGAGGAAAATTTCTGAGCAGCTTGAAGATACAGAACGAAGTTGTCCGTATATAGCAATCATTGCCCCAGCCTATTAATTATCTGAAGAGATTTGCTTCGAGAAGATGCTGGAAACAACTTCTGATGTCGATACTAGGATGGCTTTCCCCAAAATCTGTATTCCAATGCAGGATGCCCCTAATTAGCAAATCCTTTGAGAGATATTACCGTATCTCGATGTGACTGCCCCAGATTGACTGAATCTTGAAGGATGGACTTCATTGTACTATAGAAATAGCATGAACCAATGTGCTCCTTGGAAGTATCTCAATGTGTCAACGTGACTTCTTCAGATTGACTACATTTGGATAATTGGCTATGCAAACATAGGGAAGACTTGCTCTAGGATGAGCTTTAGAGAGACTCCTATGTCTCGAAGTAATTGCTTCAGGTTGACTGAATCATGAAACGACGACTGTCCCAGGCTAACCGCTCTTTGAGAAGGACCAAGTCATCTGCTGGTTGATCTTTAAGGACCTGCCCCCAGATTGGCGGAAATTCGAGGAGCTGAATTTCGATTTGATTGCCCCCAACTTCTCGAGAAGACAACTTGTGACATGCTCAAGGGAGTCCTTAGACGTCCTGCCCCTTGCTACAATTAACTTTTAACTCAATGGAGTAATCAAGTTTCTCTTCTTTGGACAAAGTTAAACTCTTCACTGATGTTCATTATGAGAACTTCTTCAATGTCAAACAAATGTTTTACATGTAGAAGAATGTTTGTTGTGACAATTATAATGCAACATTTATGTGTCTTGAAGTTTTGTATGAAAAACATGACTTTTTGTGAGTGACACACTTTTGGAGTGCAACACTGAAAATTTTTCTTTTTTGAAAGATAAGACGAGCATATGATACCAACACAGGTACTTAGCACACACTGTAGGAGTCAGGTAAACGCAATCTCTTCGTTATATGCTTTTGAATTAACCCTTGCTTCAATTAGGACTTTTGAGGGTTGTAACGTGGTCTGGTTCACGGGTTTTTTAGAAAAAAAGGATTTTTAGGCTCAAAATATTTGGTGCCCGCCCATTCTCCATGACGTTCTTCAGCCCTAAGTTCAACTATCTGATACGAGCACTCATCTCTTGAGAGGCGTTATGGTGGTTAAGGAACCAATATGAGGTTTCTTGGACACGACAGTCATTCTCATTTTGTCTTTTGGTATTTGACCACACAACTTGTTCTTCGTTGAGAATCCTTTGCATTTCGGGATCTTACCTGACTTTTGCCTAAGCAACTTATTACTAAGTTCCGACTTAGCGGGCTCTTTGTCTTTTTCTATTCATCTTCTTTTTTTTGAACAAGTCGTGGATCCATACACAACCTTTGATTTGTTAGAAGTGATGGTGACTGTCTGAGTCCTTGGGGTCATATTGTCATCTGTTGACCTTCTGATGCGCGAGAGATAACCAATGGGGTATCCTTCTCCTTTGATGCACACTATTGATAGATGGAGGTCGACTACTGTGGTTTTGACCTTTCTCAACGTTTTGAAGGATAGCCATTATTGTATCCTTAAATGCTTACTCTCTTCATGAGTTCTGAATGCCCGACCAAAATAGCTGAACACTACCCGCCCACAGGGTAAAAAGGATGAGGGCTTTTCTGAACAGAAAAGAAACTCCTACTTCAAGGCTCGAAGGGGGTTAACGAGGGTCTATCTCCCTTATAACTCCGGTGTTTGGGGATTCAAAACAAGGCCTGTACATCGTTAGCAGGGTTCTACTCAAAAGCACATGACTAGAGACCTGGCATTATTCAATTATCGTCATCCTTCCTCCAAATCTTTGCCTAGGCGAAAAATTTGGTAACGTTGGTTTCAAAATGCTCGCAAATCATTTAAAGAGTGATAACGAATGGATTACTTCAAGACAAACATATTCATTGCATTAAGATAAAAACAAACAAGTTTCTACATGCAAACAAAGTTTAAACAATTAAACAAGATACACATGAAAATGCAGTAAAGAAATAAACGACTATCGTTGTTGAGGAGGCCTGGGCTCCGTCTTGACTTATTGATTCAGATGACTTTCAGTAGTCTTGGCATTCATTTGAGTACGGGGTTTCCATTCACAAACAGATTCCCTCCTTGAAGAGTCAAGTACTTCTGGTCAATCAATTGTTGAACCTTGGCTTTGTAGGCGTTGCAATCCTCTGTTGAGTGGCCTACTGTTCCAGCATGGTATCTACATCGCGCGTTATGATCATAACCAAGCGGGAATACCTTTGGTGGGTTAAGAAACTTAGGAACCACCAATGAATTTTGAACCAGATATGGAAGAAGTTGACCGTAGGTCACTGGAATTAGATCGAGAGGAGCATTTCTTCTTTCCAAATTACTTCGAGGTATGCGCGGATTCTGATGTTGACTTTGATATCCACGGCCTTGACCTTGTTTCTTTGCATGAGGAGTGCCCCATGGTTGCTGGTACTGTGGACCGAGAAGCATCGGGTGCTGATACTGAACAACCGCTACATACGGAGGTTGACCATAAGGTATAGGAGGTGGAGCTTGCGAAGCTTCCCAAATTGCATTGGTTTCATAATCCTCCTCTTCCATTTGAGAACCTCTGAAGAACTCTTCCTCATCAGCTTGGCTACTCGAGACATCTTGGAGCTTTCCCCTTTTGAGACCGCTCTCGATGCGTTCTCCCAAGTCGAGAAACTCGAAGATGTACAACCTATCATTCTTTCGAAGTATGAATTAGGTAAGGTATTCAAAAACAAGTCAACCAACTCCCTATCAAGCATTGGTGGTTTAACTCGAGCAGCCAACTCTCTCCATCTTTGAGCATACTCCTTGAACGACTCGTTAATATTCAGAGAAAGATTCTGTAATTGGATACGGGTTGGAGCCATGGAAAGGTTGAACTCGTATTGTTTTAGGAATGAGGAAGATAAATCTTTCCAATTATGAACATCTTTTTTCTCCAATTGTGTATACCAATCCAGAGATGCCCCACTAAGACTGTCTTGAAAACAATGGATGAGAAACTTTTCATCATGAGCATATGCAAACATCTTGCGAACAAACATCTTCAAATGAGTCTCTGGACAATTAACACCTTTGTACTTCTCGAAGTTTGGCATTTTAAACTTTGGTGGAATCACGACGTCTGACACTAAGCAAAGGTCAGCAGCACCTAGACCAACAGTATCATTTCCATTCAACACCCTCAATTGTTCCTTCAGATCAAGACACATTCGTCTGGCTTCAACATCTTGAGGAGCACTGGTGTTGACCATTGAATTCGTTCCTTGTGGATCTTGCATGTAGTTGGCAAACCTAGGCTTCTTAGCAGTCTGAGGATGTGGGATACAACCTTCTTGAACAGTTGATTGTCTTTGGACCGCAGGGATTGCGTTAGATTGAACATTGAGCACCAATCGAGGTTGAACAGTGTCATCCAAATGCAGAGGAGAATTGTACATTGGATTATACATAACAGTAAATCCTGACGTGGAGTCTGTAGTAGCATCTTGGATATCGTCCTCCGAAGAAGCTAGCATGGCTTCCAGCATTTGATCCACCTTGCCTTTCACACCTTCTAGGTCTTCTCTCATCACAACTTGATTATGTTCCAATTGGTCCATCAAACTTGCCATGAGTGCAGGAAATCAGCTAACTGGCCAGGAATAAAAGGTGACATGAGCTTTCTTGTAGTGGAGGAGAAAAATGCATGCATGTTGACGAATGCAAATGCATGATAATGGCAACGCATGTAAGAATGCGATGTAATATAGTAATAACGCATGTAAGAATGCGATGTAATGGTAATGCATGTAAGAATGCAAAAGTAATATAATGGCAACACATGTAAGAATGCGATGATGATAATGCATGTAAAAATGCACTGATGGTAATGCATGTAAGAATGCACTGTGGTGGCGATGCATGTAAGAATGCGATGTGATGCGATACATATCGATGTTATGCGCAAAATCACATGTAAAGTTAAATAACACAAGGGTTTAAAAGGACGGTCGGACATGGTTTCGACGTCTACCCACAATTCCCCAAACAAGGTTGGTTCTAATGTTTTTGTGCTAAATGCTTCTCGGAGACTCAGATCCCCTTTTAAAAATAATATCGTCATGACGATAGTATTTTCAAAAGTATACTCCAAGAAACGGCTCTTAAAGGGATACTCAAAAATCCTTTGAGCGGTCAACTTGTTTTGGACATCCTAAAACTTAGAGTTATAGGCCCTTTGTCCAAGAATTATCATCCCGCACTATTGTACGGTGCAATAACTCCCTTAAAAAGACCAACTCTAAGTCGTGGTCTTCACGTCGATCCAAGGAACACGGATGTCCAATGGACCTAAGCTACTCAACCACTCTAAACTTATGTTTCCTAGAAGCCTGGGTATTGGGCTTATCTATGAACCATAACCAACAAATGCCCCAATATCAAAATACATCAACAGGATATATCAGAAATAATAGGCAACGAATAGTAAACACACAAGCGAAGAATTAAATTAGGGTTGACTCGCTTTAAAAAATAATCCCCAGTGAAGTCGCCAACTGAAGCGGCTCGATTTTCAAAAATCTTTTAAATTCTCGAAAACAGTGAAATCGCCACCTAATTTTATTCGTTCTAAAAAGAACGGGGAAATATAGATAAAACCCCAAGCAAGCGGATAAGGCGGTCTACGCGACCAAAAAGTGGGATCGGGAGTCGGTTATGTAAGGGGAAGGTATTAGCACCCCTTACATCCATCGTACTCGATGGGACCCATTTAATTCTACGCGTTTGTGTGTGTGTTTATTGTTAAGTTATGGATGCTGAAAGAAAACAGAATTTGTTTCTTATTATTTTGAGTTTGGCACGGTTTCAGAACCGTGTGCCTACATATTCCCTCGTGCAATGGGAAAGTCAAAACTCTGTAGTTCCTCTTAAAAAGGCTTTAATTGGTTATATTGATTTTATCTGAAAAATCGTGCGTTTAGACGTTTCAAATGCTTTGAGCTAGGACTTGTTTTGTTTGTTTGAAAAGCTTAAGTCTTTGCTCGCATCTGAAATGACTATTGCACTCTCTTTATCTGAAAAGAGTTTAATGATCGCGTATGAGCGATAAAAGAATTTTGAATGAGTTGAATTATTTTTTTATGTGGATGAAAAAGTACCGAACAGCGAGGCTAGCGTCTCACGATTCAAATACTAGAAACCCGAGGAACGAATGCTCGCCCGAATCGTCTATCATCCAAAAAGATTTTCTTATGAAAGAGTGAGGTGAAACGAGTTTCACGTTGTTTAAAGGTCTTTAAGCCACTGGTCTAGCGTCCGATGACTTAAAGACTGGAAGTTTATTTGGTTACAAGTTTTTTAGCAACTAGGCTATCATCTAACGACTAAAAAACTTGTATTTATTATGAAAAATGTTTCGAAAATGCACTCGACGTTGGATCGAGGTTTGAAACTTTAACTATGAAAGTGTTTTGAGATACGTACTGAGATGAAGTATGGAATCGGATTGATTTTAACATTTAGTCGTGTGCAAATTGTACAATGGTGAATAAATGCGGAACAAACAGATAATCATCACACAATACAATCGGAACATTAAATAATTATTAGAAATGATTTTTTCTGTTTGATGAAAAATCAACTAATAGTTTAATCGATAAATCATCAAATAAAAACTATCAGAACCAATTATTATTTAGTACATCGCAGCAAAAATATTATTCGCATAAAAATAAATTAATTGAAAAGATGGAAGTTTTAGAGTTAGCCTGTATCGCAGTGACTCTAGGAGGGTGTTGGAAGCAAGAAGAGTCCAAGTCCGTGAAGAAACTCATCTGATCTTGCGTGGCTAGTCAGATGAATGTGAGATAAGGGTCCCTACATTGCATGATATACAGACAAAACATATGCGGGGAAAGTTGAAATATGTATTGCACACCCTTTGTAAGAAAAGAGTTTTGATAGCCGCATATGAGCGAAAAAGGAATTGAGTGAAAAAGGAATTGAGTGAAAAAGTACAAAAGTCTTTAAGCAATTGGTCTAGCGTCCAACGACTTAAAGACTAAGAGTTTATTTGGGACAAATTCTTAAACAATTGGCCTATCGTCCAACGACTTAAGAACTTGGTTTTGAAATGCTCAAGTATCAATTGTTGTATCTTATTAGATTAATTAAAATAGGTTTATGTAGAAATATATTCTAAGAAGGCAATCAATATATTACATTATAATTTTATTTACAAATGAATATGATTAAGAATAAAAGTAAAGTAGTATATATAATAATATTTACAATACTAACTATAAGTATACTATATAACGATATTTACAGTATGAAATAGAAATACCATGTATAATTATATATATACAATATCAAATAAAAGTAAAATACTAAGTATTTATATTTATATATACATTACTAAATATAAGAAATAAAAATACTAAGTATCATATATTTACAAAATTAAACATGCACTACAAAATATTAAAATACTAATAAAAGTAGTAATTCAACATTTTAATTGCTAAAGCAAGTGTATGCACTAATTGGAAGTGGGTATTTTAGTAGCATGAGTGTGGGATAAAAATCGAAATGAAATGGCAATAAATAATTAGAACATGTGTTAGTAGGCAAGATTCACCATTAAAATCACTATACATGCATAAACAAGTAATAATAAGAATCGAAATGAAACATGTATGATGCAACATGAACAAATGAGTGATATCCAAGAAAATAAATGAATGCCAAACGTAAATACAAAAATCAGCATGTTACCATTATGTCAAACACACTCAAGATCAAGTGGACTCAAAAGTAAACACGGTTTTCCAACCATAAATGAAACAAGAAGATGAAATTCAAGTTGTAAAAGAGAAATTGAGTTCAAAATAAACCGGTAAGCCTCTAAACCAAATCCGGGCAGCAACTACATAAATCCGATTATGCTCAATAAAATTAGCTCAAGCAAGTGCTCAACGCAAACAAAATTCACAATGACACCGTAGCCGGACTTACCGTTCCAAGTTCAATCAAAATGAAACCAAAACGTCGTGGAAACACCTACAAATTATCTCAAACAAAACAAGACACAAAATTTGGAATTCAATCCACATTAAGGTCGATACAAGTATTTTCATCACAAATCCACCATGGTATCGATGAAATGCTATCATCTTATTCAGCCACTACCAAAGAAAGCATAATTGCACAGAGTTAAACAAAGAATCGACACAAACTACCACTATGAAATTCTGTCAGAATCAGTATATTGAAAAATGTTTCCTCAAATTAAGCTTACACAACAAACCATTGGGAGTTAGATTAACTAACATCAATTATATCAATCACTCATATATTTACACAGAAAAAGGAGAATTCATATATTTCGCATTAATACACTAAACTGCAACAAGAAATATAGCATGGCGATCCGATCCGATCAATGATGCATTTATCTAATGGTTCTTTAACAGAATTTGTCACAGTGATCACATCATATCAATCTGGCTTAGGTAGACACACGGACACCTTCAAAATTTTGACAGGATTCATAACACCTTATAAGTTTAACCAACATTCCCAACACATTTCGAGAATTAAACCAGAATCACAGCAGTTATATCAACATTTCAGATTCAAAAAAATTATGACTATAAGGCAATTGATTAAATCGAGAGAAATCGAAAATTACCGAGATGTCAAATTTTTAGAACAGAAATGATGAAGATGCTGTTGTACGAGCAGAAGAGAGATGATTGTTGAGCGTCGAAGCTTCAACAGTAATGGCAGAACAATGAGGCGAACTTGTTGTCGATGTTAACAATTGATAATTGGAGGGGAAAGACAGCACCATGGATCCGAATAATGGTGGAGTCCCTAGAGCAGTAGCAATAGACAAAAAATGCAGTAAACATAGCACCAATATGAGCAGCTCCACTGGCCATTGCAATGAGGGCAGCAAACCACGTGAGAGTATCCCAGGCAACACCTTCAGCTAAGCACTCTTTCTTGTTACAACCCCTGTGATGAGGAGTACAGCTAATCCAAGAATGGCAGCAGTTACAACATCTATATTCAGAAGGTTGAACCTGGGAGTAAAAAGAAAAGCTTTCCCATAACCATGAGGACCAGCCGAGCCAAAATAAAATAAAATCTGTAAAGTGAGAAATGTAAAGCGGAGGAGACACGACGGAGTACGGACGGAGGAGTTATGGAAGTTTTCCGGTGCGTTTTGGGTGGCAAGAACGTGAAGGTTACAGAAGAGGGTGGTCTGTCGGGGTTTGTTGGGAGGTTGGCGAAGATGAGAGGTTCGGTGAAGGAGAAGGTTACAACGTGGAGCGAGGTTGTCACGAAATCGGTGAAGATGTTCTGGCAGGTTGAGGAAGGAGATTACGGTTGGAGAGGAAAATGGAAGCAGAACTAGGGGGTGTGGAAACGGTGGTTACAGCAAGATGGAGAGAAGTTGTTGGTGGCTGTGTGTTGCAGGATGGAGGAAGGGAACTGTGACGGTGGGAGGAGAGGATATGAAGGCGTTTTGCGTCGAAGATGAAGGGGATGGAAGGAAGAAGGGCTGTGAGAGTGAGTGTTGGCCAGAGGGTGAGGTTAGCGGATGTGAAACAGAGGAGATTTGGAGTGTGAAGAGTGGCGTAATGAAGATCAAAACTTCAGATCTATGTTACGTTTCTCCGCCTCTCCATTTTTGTGTTGTTCCAATTTTTTCCTTCCAATCAACAAAATAAATCATGTATTTATAACCACAAAATTAGGTCAAGATAATTTTTTATAATACCAAAAATGCCCTTAATTATAAAATGGGCTAATAAGCCTAATAAACTAAAAATTAACATATCCAATAATATTTTCTTTTGATTTTTGAAGATAAAAAATTAGACACCTAAAATTGTCAAAAATGATAAAAGTTTAGACAATAAATTATCCGAAAAATAAAATAAGCACATTAAAATAAACTACGAGTTTTGTAAATTAAAGAAAAATTATAAAAATGGTTAAAATCGAAATAAAATGATAATAAAGAATATCCGACTTTAAAACATTTACAGTTAAAAAATGAGTCTTCAAAATGTATCGAAAAATTAGTGAGATCACATTTTCATGAACTACGCGACACGTAGATTCATAAGCCATGAGTTAAAGGCGAAAACCTGAAATATTTTCCCTGCTAATTTTCCGCACATTGTCGATCCGCTTTTAACGATCTGTCTATAAAACTGAGGGTAAATTTTGGGGTGCGACACATTCATTCTTTTTGCATTACTTGCTCATGAATTGAATCACTTTAGTTCCCTTTTTACCCATAAATGTGAGGAAGCTTTCCATTGTTTACATATGAGAGTCCACATTCTTGTTTTAACTGGATTTCATTATGCTTAATCTTTTGTTTTGTATTGATTGTATGATTGCAAGAACATGATCAATGCATTTTGTTGATTTTGAGCATAACTACCTTGGCCAAATATTCAATTCACCTTGTGAGTGTGTGAACCTTTGTTAACCCCTTTGAACTTTTATCAATATCCATGTTTATTTGAACTTGATGCTTGTCTATGAGTGTCAATTCACCTTTTTTGTATGGATGTTGATTTCTTTGTTTCTTGAACCCTCAACTATATGTTGTTGTATGGATTTTTACCTTGCCTTAGAAAGTAGGGAGTATTCACATAATGATGTTGGTTGAATTCAAGTTGGAGAGAGGAATGTTTATGTACTTATATTGTGGTTGGTATGAGGTTAAGAGAAAAGAAAAAGAAAAGAAAAAAAAAAGTAAAAAAGAAAGATTAGAAAAAGAAAGAAAAAAGAGAAAAGCTTTGAAAAAGAAAAAGAAAAAGAGTAGGAATAATGTTATGTTAATAAGTGAGGTGTGTTTGGTGTGAAACTTGTGATGGAGAAGAAGTTTGATTGAAATTATATTGTTTGGAACTTTGTGAGTTGATCACTCCCTTAGGTTTAGGCAAGTTTTTCTTTCGATTAGCTTTAGGACTTATCACTTGTTTGTTAACCAAGCCACATTACAACCTTGAAAAGCCCTTGTGATTCTTGCATTTGTATTTTCAATACGTTTTTGGATGAATGCATAATTTAGTCTATTGTTTGCAAGATTGTGGAGGAGTGTTTTTTATCCCTCACCTTTGTGTGTTCTTCATCTACCGATGAATTTTTGTTAGGTGTGATTCATGATTGAGCTTGTTTTGTTTTAGAATGTTTTGCATGATTTTTGTACTTAGGATTTGTTTCGTTTATATGTTATGGTTGTAGTATAGTGGTAAGTTTGTATTTGTCGTGTACATTTTTCGTTTGAACCATACATTTGTTTTCCGTTTTAAAAACTTGTTGATTCGTGATTATTTGATTAACATTCTTTTGTTTCTTTAAGTTTACTTGACTTTGTTTGAGGACAAACAATGTTTCAAGTTGGGGAGAGTTGATAAGTGCCAAAATGTAGTTATTTTGTATATACATTTTGTGGCACTTATCCGTTCTTTTGTTGATATTCTTCGAATAAATCCCCCGCTTTTAGTATAAATGTGTACATAATAGAATGATTGAGTTTTTGTGTGAATATTGTATCATTTGATAGTTTTTCATCTCTTTTATAGGTATTCATTCATAATTGGAGCATCGAGTAATAAAGGCCAAAGGCTAAGCTTCAAGAGTGCGATTTTGCACAATACGTCATCGAATAAAGCTCAAATTCAACACAATAAAAATCATCAATTTGGTTGATATTTCTTCATGGTTGGATAGATCATTGAATAAGCTTTCCAACGCTTCAAACCGGGCGCAATTCCGAGTTACGGTTCTCAAGATACGCCAAAAATAAAATGCTGAAAATAGCAGACCGCGCTTAGCGCGAATAGCGCGCTGAGCGCGACCTGCGACATCAGAATTCTTTAAAAGGGGCTCAAAACACATTTTTAGGTTATGGGTTGGGTATTTTTGAGTCCCAACACCATCACCTTCATATTTTTGATAGATTTTCTTGGAAAACAACATTGGAGCTTGCATTTGGATGATCCGGAGTCGAATCCCTCGTCGATTGGTGTTGACAAACCAAGAAATGTTTGGTTCCTCTTATTCTCTTCTCTTTGTAATCTCTTTTGTTGGGTTTTGTATGTATATCTACTAATAACTCATGTATATTTGTCGCCCTTGGCGTTGTATAAAACTTGCTTTACTAATTTGTGTCGGTGTTTGTCTTGGGTTTTTACTTTATGTTAGGGATTTAAGCTTTGCTAGGGATAGATTGCTTAGATTCTTACCTAGGATGATTATCTGTTAGTTTCTGAATGCTAGAGATAGGTTTAGATCTAACATTCACTATAGAGTACCCGAACTTAATGCCTCTGCGTCGGTGAAGTATGCCAGGAATGGGTATGGAGGTGACGCAGTTGATTCCTATGTTGTTGAGATATGCCAGGAATGGATATTGAGATGATTTAGGAGGATTCTCAATTTGGGTTAGAAATAGCTTAGATTGTGAGAGGTATGTGATGACACGAACGAGTATAGTAGGCCGAGTATGACATGGGTGGTAGATTTAAGTCTGTGACGGGTAGTTTACATTCGTTCCGGATAAGCTGTCTATCCTTTATACTTTTTGTTCATTTACTTTTTGTCTTTTATTTTCATTACTTTTAATCTCAAACTCATTAACGGTAGAATTGTCGAACGACGAATCAATAACCAATCTCTGTGGACACGATACGATATAACCTAACCGGTATATATCACCCGGTAAAAATAATACCAACTCTTTGCTTGCCGCTATACCGCAGCAACAAATAGCTCGAACGATAAAAATGATCTAATCCGTATTACAGGCTTCCAAGAGGGACATCTACCTTTCAAATACTTAGGTGTGCCGGTAACTAGGAGGAAACTAGCTATTCATCACTATATGTCATTGGTGGATAAAATTGTTAGTAAGATTAAACATTGGACTGCCAGGCTGCTAACTTACACAGGGAGATTATAACTCATAAACAATGTTACTTTTCCTTTGAAAAATAGAACCAATTTTCCTTATCTTCCTTTGGACAGGGGGTTACGAGGGTAGCAGGAAAGCGCCGGTGGCTTGGAAACAGGTATGAAGACCCAAAAGTTGTGGGGGGTTTGAATATTGTGGACATTGAAATTTGGAATCAAGTTAACATGATCAGACTCTTATATAATTTATGTGGTAAGGATGATTCACTATGGATAAAATGGATACAAGCATGTTATGTTAAAAATCAGAAGATAATGGAAATTGATACAAGACCGAACAATACGTGGATCATGAATGCTATTTTGGCCCAACGTGACGAGATCAAAAAATTTGATGACTGGGAAGAGATCATAAATTGAGACTGATTTGATATGAGTAGAATATACAAATGGACAATGGTTAAAATGTGGAGTGGAAAGGGATGATGTACATGAATTATACTAGACCAAGAGCATGTTTTATCCTATGGCTCACGTGTCATGGGAGACTTGCGACTAAAGACCGATTGGCCAAATTTGGTTTACATAATAACATTGATTGTTGTTTTTGTACACACCAAGAAACAATTATCCATTTTGTTCTTTGATTGTGAGAATAGTAGGAGAATTTGGGTAGATGAACAGTATCCAGATGTGAATACCAAAAAATTCATCTATCACCAACATTTGGGATGCCCACCACTGGATAACCATAATTGCTCACTCCTTCATTAATCAGTTGGTAGAACCCTGCGTGCATTTAGTAGAAATCATATGGTAACCTCGTAATCATCTTAGTTCCTATTCAGTGCCCAAAATTCACCACAAGCTTGTGCCACTCGGACGCCATTAAATACAAACTTATGCCACCTTTTTTATGCCCGCTATGCCCCCATCCTGGACTAGGTGGAAATTACTGGTATTGTATTTTGGGCGATGCTCAAAGGGGTTGATTGTCAGTTTTCTTGGGCTTTAATTTTGGGACTCGAAGAAGCCCAAAATCCAAGTTGGAGGCCATGTCGCTCACTGATGATAAAGTTGTTAATGACTCTTAGAGAGGTAAACCTCGGATCTGAACTCCCCTATCGTTGTTCGAATTTGATCCGACTGCACGTTTGAATTCGATGGGATTTCATCCTGATCCTTGACAGGAATTGGAGATCAATATTTCAGGAAGGCCTAAACTTAAAATTTACTTGGCCGATCGGATTGCCATAGATCTGAGATTCAATTATGAAATATCTTGTGGCGTCTTGTCATGGTTGTTGAAGATGGAGGAGGATGGTCGAATGATGTTGTACTGAGGTTTGGTAAGCCGAAACGCAGTCGCTTCGAGGTCTTGCCTTTGCGAGACCTCACTTTCTTTGATAAATAGTTCTTTGAAGCTTAAATCGGGGGATTGAATGTGAAATTGTGAAAATTGCAAGAATCAGAAGTTTTCCCCGCATATGGCGCCACTGTTATATTGTAGAACAAGAAATGGTGATAATTACGGAAACTACGATGTAACAGAGCTTCATGTGCGCTAGATCAATTTAACATTGTGGATTGAAGGTTGAGATCAAGGTGATTCCCAAACAAGAGGAATCAATGATGTTATCTCATATGTGGTGGATCTAAGAGAGGAGATAGCGTGGTTAACACTCTTACAGTTAAGTTAGTTTAAGATTCAAGATAGATGGTACTGAAAATGGAAATTAGAATTTGTGTATCTTAGAATCTCTTACTAAGTTATTTATATCTTGGGCCGGATGGAGTAGGCTAGATATTCAATCTCGTGTCATTGGGTCTTTGGCCAGTGCAGAGCAGTGATCCCGAATCTTTGACTAGTACAGAACAATGGTTCTAGGTCTTTACTTGGCACATGATATATTCAATTAGTCAAAGTATTAATAGGCAAAATTATATAATGTATCCTCTTATTAAAAAATTTCAAATTCAACTTAAAAAATAGCAACCTTATAATTCATAATTTTTTTAATTTATGTCTAAATAATTTAATATTCTTTTTTTAGCTACAATTTTTTATTTTTTTAATGAATGAATGATGACTTGGTTTAGATTAAGTATAGAGTTGTATATACTTAACAAGCAATAATTATCGTGAAAACACTTAATGATAACACTTAATTATAATTATTAATTTCTATAATCCTATTTGTCTCACATTATATTTTAAGAATGCATATATTTGTTGCATTTTAAGAATTATGATAATGAATTATATTATTTTTTATATTTAAAAGAAAACTTTTAATACATTAATTAAAAGTTATTAATATAGTTATATATTAATCTAAAACATAATTTTATATATATATATATATATATATATATATATATATATATATATATATTATGGACTAGACCAGCACCTGACCCACAGTCACTCAGGTTCAATCAAGCGTTCCTTGAAGACCTGGAGGTCCACTTGCTCACGACTGTGGAGACTTCTCAACGGGCGTATTAGGGTAATGTGGCCAATAGTTACTTTGACTATCATCATGCCCTCTGAGAATAACGGGTCAATTCTCCTTGTATCCCGAAGCTGCAGACCAGGGAGGAGGCCACGTGTTGGACTCCATACACACGTAAGCCCTGACAGCATCTTAGTGGGCTCAATAATCCACCCCATTAAGCAGACCTTGGTCCAACGCTGGAGGTTATAAATGCTCTTTCACTTGAGAGGGTCAGATATTCATTCACTCACTCTTATTCTGATACTTGCACTTTGATTGCTCTCGTTCTTACTTTGACATCGGAGTATCTTGCAGGTACCCCCTCCTCTTTGTTCAACCGCAGAAGATCACTTCCAGTCCGTGGCCCAGCGATGATACTTCTGATCAGGTACGATCACACACACACACACACACACACACACACACACACACACACACACATATATATATATATAATTTATATTAACAATTTTTATGAATATGTATTTATATTAATTTATCTCTTTTTATTTTTTGAATATTATATATATATATATATATATATATATATATATATATATATATATATATATATTATGCAAATGATTTTTAAACATTTTAAAACCAAATTTTCAAGGAACTTTGGAACAATATTAACAAATTTCAAACATCAATTAAAAGGACATAATTAGGATAGCTGGAAAAATCTCATTTCATTAATATTGGAAGGATTACAGTTGAAGTACAAACTTTCACTAATCCTATACAGAAGAAAGAGAAAGTTAAATCCCGAGGTCCAACTTACTACATTCTAAGAAAATCCAACACCGGGTTGAAACATCTTGAGCTTGGACTCAAAATGCTTGAGGAAAATAAATCCTCTTGCACTATTCTCTTCTACTTTGTTGAGAATCGAGAAAACAAATCACCGATAAAAAGGGACAAAGAACTGGAATAAAGGTGTGGAGAAATCCAACTTCAGATGGTAAGGAGAACTTGAAATCCCAAGGACTAGATATCAAGGAAACAGTCTTTCTCAATTCTTTCGAATGAAAACTATTGAAACTGTACTTCTGAGTATTCCTTCCAATATTCATAATCAAAAAACTTGTGATGTTTGCAAAGATAAGTCATAAGTTCCTTGAATTTTTGGTTAGAACAATGCTCATGGGTCCATGAATGCATGACACAAAAATCACACATAAGATCACAAACATAGGGGGTTCATAGGTTCGACGTCACGAGAATGAAAACAAAGGTACTACCCACAAGGTAAGGACTAATGGTGTAATCACCTTCAGATCAAGGTTCTAAGGAAATCCCAGAGTCCTCATGTTATCTTGAAAAATCCTAAGGTATTCAAGCACGTGTAGTAAATGAAGATGTTTCCATAAACTAAGGGTAATCCTTGGAGATAAGGGCTTTTAGGAAATTGAAGTCTATGAACTAAAGAAATTAATGATTAAAGGGAATGTCAAGACAAAGTGTCGAAGTTGAGCCGTGTCGACCAGAAGGATACAAAAGAACAAATGTTGAGATATTTGAAAATTGGTCTAGTCGACCAAAGTATGAAAGACAAGGAAAATGGTCGAAGTTGGTCTCGTCGACCAAAGGGGATTTTGGACTTAGAAGAATTCTGTTGTTTTAATCTTGCCAAAGGAAACGTGTCGAAACAAGCTAGAAGTGGGAAGATTCAAATTTCAAAGTCACTAGTATTTGCCATCGATTTACATTTGATTAAGCGCCAAATAGGTGGCGACATCCAGTGGAGCAATTGCCTCAAGATTCAAACATGTCCATAGATTACATCTAGGCAGTTACATTGTATATATTATAAATAAGTAGGCTCAATGTAGTTTTTTCGTGTGTTCACTTGTACTAAAATCACTTGCCAAAACTATGTCATTCCGAACATTAGGAAACAAAGAGTGAAGAAGTGCTTGACGTACATGAATCACCATCTTTATTTCAATGCAAATCATTTACTTTTCAATTGTCTCTTTTGAATAGTTTACTTGCTTTCTATTTACTTTTGAGCAAACCCTTTGATAAGTGCCAAAATGTAGTTATTTTGTATATACATTTTGTGGCACTTATCCGTTCTTTTGTTGATATTCTTCGAATAAATCCCCCGCTTTTGGTATAAATGTGTACATAATAGAATAATTGAGTTTTTGTGTAAATATTGTATCATTTGATAGTTTTTCATCTCTTTTATAGGTATTCATTCATAATTGGAGCATCGAGTAATAAAGGCCAAAGGCTAAGCTTCAAGAGTGCGATTTTGCACAATACGTCATCGAATAAAGCTCAAATTCAACACAATAAAAATCATCAATTTGGTTGATATTTCTTCATGGTTGGATAGATCATTGAATAAGCTTTCCAACGCTTCAAACCGGGCGCAATTCCGAGTTACGGTTCTCAAGATACGCCAAAAATAAAATGCTGAAAATAGCAGACCGCGCTTAGCGCGAATAGCGCGCTGAGCGCGACCTGCGACATCAGAATTCTTTAAAAGGGGCTCAAAACACATTTTTAGGTTATGGGTTGGGTATTTTTGAGTCCCAACACCATCACCTTCATATTTTTGATAGATTAGCTTGGAAAACAACATTGGAGCTTGCATTTTGATGATCCGGAGTCGAATCCCTCGTCGATTGGTGTTGACAAACCAAGAAATGTTTGGTTCCTCTTCTTCTCTTCTCTTTGTAATCTCTTTTGTTGGGTTTTGTATGTATATCTACTAATAACTCATGTATATTTGTCGCCCTTGGCGTTGTATAAAACTTGCTTTACTAATTTGTGTCGGTGTTTGTCTTGGGTTTTTACTTTATGTTAGGGATTTGAGCTTTGCTAGAAATAGATTGCTTAGATTCTTACCTAGGATGATTATCTGTTAGTTTCTGAATGCTAGAGATAGGTTTAGAGCTAACTTTCACTATAGAGTATCCGAACTTAATGCCTCTGCGCCGGTGAAGTATGTCAGGAATGGGTATGGAGGTGACGCAGTTGACTCCTTTGTTGTCGAGGTATGCCAGGGATGGATATTGAGATGATTTAGGAGGATTCTCAATTTGGGTTAGAAATAGCTTAGATTGTGAGAGGTATGTGATGACACGAACGAGTATAGTAGGCCGAGTATGACATGGGTGGTAGATTTAAGTCTGTGACGGGTAGTTTACATTCGTTCCGGATAAGCTGTCTATCCTTTATACTTTTTGTTCATTTACTTTTTGTCTTTTATTTTCATTACTTTTAATCTCAAACTCATTAACGGTAGAATTGTCGAACGACGAATCAATAACCAATCTTTGTGGACACGATACGATATAACCTAACCGGTATATATCACCCGGTAAAAATAATACCAACTCTTTGCTTTCCGCTTATACCGCCGCAACACCCTTTACGTTATTTTCTACTTCGCGTAAACAATTCAATACTCTTTGTCGGTCACGAGTCAACAATCAGTTAGTTTATTGAGTCCTATTTCTTATGAAAACCTGTTGTCTTTCACGAGTTACCAGTAAGTCGGTTGAATCATAGTGTAGAAAGTCGTTATACTTGTTCCCTTAGTCAGAGAAAATTGTTTCTCTTGATAAGGATTTTGCCAGAACTAGTATAATATCAAAATATTAGCACATGCCTTAAGATCAACTGGTCGATCTCATGAGTAACCCTTAGTTTTTAGGGCTTCAGGAGGACCAGCGGTTGTGTACCATTTTGCACAGTGAACACCTCGATCTTTCTTTGGATATTTCTGACATCTCAATTTACCTGGAAGTTAGTAATATTCACAGGAAAAACTCGTCTGAGTGCAGCATCGCGTAACAACTATACCAGAACTAACTCCTAGATAGTCTCTGCACCACACCTAAAAAGGCCAAGATGGGTTAAATGTTCTATAACCAACTCTACTTTACGGACTCCCAGGTCGAAAGTAGTAATGTTTTCACAACTTACTCGTTCAACAAATATTACGCCAAACGGGCCTCCACTGAGCAGGGGTTATTCAAATCAACTTACTAAGGACTTTATCCACATAAATTGAAGTGATATACCGCCCATGCTATCTTAAATTTTTCCAAGACCATGTATAGGACATATAAGAGATCACCAAGACCCAGAAAACTAGAAAAAACCAGACAAACAGATATACATATATACAACAAATATCACATACAAAAATAAACAAAGATAAGCTCAACCCACTTAGAGATTAATCCCCAATGAAGTTGCAACTTTTCTATAGCGTTAAAAATCTCCAAACTAAGTCATTGATTGACTTAACTCGTAATCAGTGAAAGTTGACACCGCGCTTTATTGTTTCCAAAGGAAATGGGAAAAGAGCGAACAAACCCAAAGAAGTTTTTAAAGAAAAAAACTAACAAAACTGAGATCTAGGTACGGGGTTAGTTATGCAAAGGAAATGTATTAGCACCCTAAACATCTATGGTACTCCGTAGGAACCTCTTTGAAAATTTGTGTGTTTTGGCTATGAAAAGGTATTTACAAAATAGATGGTGAAGATGAGAAAAGAAATATTTTTTTACAATTTTTTATTTGATAGAACTTCCAATGAGTTCTAAGCCTACAAATCAATAATGTATGTTGAAATCAAAACCCATGTAGTTCGGGTAAAAAAGACCGCAATTTATATATTGGTTAATTTTAAGAAGAAGAAATATCTCATCATATCTGAGTGGAAATCATACTTACTACCCACAATTATGAGAAATGAGCATTCACATCATCTCAAAGTAGAGGATATAGCTTGGATTTAACATCAACATGGAATCACTCAACACCCAAGTGGAGAATATCTCATTTTCCTACATATCTTAGAAGTATAGTAATTTGCATCACTACAAGAATTGACAAGAGTTTAGTCTTTTGAGAAAAAGTTTTAACGTAAAAAGCAAAAATGACAAAAAATAGTTTTAATGAGGTTAATAACTTGTAGTCTTATAAAAGATGTCAATGTATGATTAAATTGGTTAATGGTTTAATTGAGAAAAAGAAGTTTGAAAATACATGGACCTAAGTCCTAGTTATTACGAAAGCGGTTTAAGTTACAAAACAAGAAATAGACCTAAGTCCATGTTTATTACGAAAGCACTTCAAGTTAGAAAATAAGAAGAGTTTTGAAAAGGAGGGAGAATATTTTGAAATTAAAGAAGATAGGAGGAGATGAAGGGATTATCCTATGTACAAAAAGTAAAAGTTAGAGAAAAGAATGGTCTAACAAAACAAGAAGTCAACACTTGACAAAAAAAGTCAATGTAGAATTCTCATCCTATGGATAAAAAACCAAGCCAATATAATACTCAGACAAATACCAAGCCTTGGATGAAATTAATTCTTCACAAAAATTGGACAGAGTAACAGTTGTATACGGGGGAATCCCCAATCACAGATGAAAATAAAAAATCATAATAACCTACACACAGAGAAAATTCAACCCAATGTCTTGTAATAAACCCCGAGGACTTCAGACAAAATACCAACGGAGTAACAAAGTCTCCAAGCCATGATTTCTAATCCTAAGTCCAAGAAGTTCACAACTCCACAATGTCAAGGATGGTAACCAAATAGTCCAAAGAAGAATTAAGTCTTTTAGTGTTCAAGTTGGATTATAAGGCATCATTAAAAGGAAAAAGAAATGTCAAGTGAGAAAATTCAAAATGACTTAAAATAAATTCTCAAGTGAGCAAAGGGAAAATGACCTGAAATGTAAATGCATAAAGTGCATAAAGTAAAAAATATAAAAATAAATGCATAAAATAAAGTCAATTGTTAGTGAGTTAGAATTTAGTGATTAGTTGTTAGTAATTAGAGGTTTTTAGATGAATGATCCATAATGATTTTAACATTGAGCCTAAGTCAAAATTGATGAAGACTCATTAGAGAATTGATAGAATCAAAGCCTCCTAACAATGAGCTTTCAAAGTTATTGTCCGTAGCTCATCATTTAATCATCTTTGGGCTTGCAAACACAAAGTTTAGGCCACTAAGAATCAATCAAACAAAAGAAATAGGGAGGGAAATCCACATGACATGGTTCATGACGATTTGAGCCTTGAGCCTGGGTCAAAATTGATAAAAACTCATTAGAGGATTGATAGAATCAAAGCCTCCTAACAATGAGCTTTCAAATTTAGTGGTCGTGGCTCAAAACCTAATCATACTTGGACAATTTGAAGCATAAAACTTGGGCCACTAAGAACCATTTTTTCCAATTATGGGACAAATTTTAGCGTTATGTTTTGCAATTGTAAGTGAACCTATATAGAAGTTGCACCTATTTGAGGTCAGTCAATAATAATCTATGTACCATACATGTTAGAGATATGATAAAAAAAACCACACTCCTAAAACATGTAGCACAAGTAAAAACAAGAAAGGGATAAGATGAAGAGGAGGGGAAGATAAGCTACTTTGAATCACATTCTTAAAATTCTTTCATCTTCAAGTTTAATCACTCATCTTGGTGGATTAAAGCACTAAACATAGCACCAACTCAAAGCACCAAGAATGAAATAAATAAGGGTTAAATATGTTTTTGCTTTCTATAAATATCTCAATTTTCATTTTTAATCCTTATTAAAAAAAAATATTTTTTAATCCTTACAAAATTATTATGCACGTAGTTTTAGTCCCTCATGTTAAACTAATGTGTATTTTTAAATAATTATTTTGCACACATTTTTGGAATGTTATAAACAATTCCTCGAAAAAAATGAACTAAAAATTTGATTTCTAAGTCGAAGTTTTCATTAATTTTTTTATTATTTTTTGAAATTTAAATAATTCATTTTTAATTCTTGTCATTTTAAAAAATTATAAAATTTGGTAAGAAAATATTTTATAGTATTCTAAACATACATGAAAAAATTATTCAAAAATTTAAAAGTTTAAGAGTAATTAAACAGTTTTCAAAATTTTAGAAAATAGCAGAGACTAAAATTGCATGCATAAAAATTTTTAGGGACTAAAGTATATTATTTTTTTAATAGGGACTAAAAATAAAAATTGAGATATTTGTAGGGACCAAAACCATATTTAACCCATTAAATAATTCACTCTATGATAAATTTGAATTAATGAATATTTATCCAACTTCATCTACACCCAAAATTCATTGAATTTGAAAAGAAATTGGACATTTAAAATTGCAATCCAAAGCCACAATCAAAAGAAATGAGTAGAAAAAGAGAAAGAGTCAAAACAGCCTCAAATAATGCAAAAAATTGCAATGTGCTGTCAGGAAACCGGTTTCCAAAATTTGAGAAACATGTTTCCTGCATGAAATTTCAAATCTGGTGCAAAAAACAGTGAGATAAACCGATTTCTCCAAACAGGAGAACCGATTTCTACGGCGAAATTTTCAAAAATAACATTTCAAAGAGAAAATTCTTGATTCACACATTTCATCAAACACCTTATGATCTTGGATTTAGTTTTGAACGAAAATTTCATTAAATCGTGAGAAATTAACACTAACTGAATAAAAAATAGCTCAAAGAATTAAACCAACAAGATCAACAAAGATGAAGATCAAGGTTTAACAATGGTGGATCAAAAAATTACCTATTCCAAAACTGAATTAAACTCCAAACCAGCTACAAGAAACAACCTCTCAAGCTTTGATCAAGAGAAATAATGAAGAAAATGTGTTTGAGTGAAGGCTTAGCTCAAAGATTAGTAAGCTTTAATGAAAAGCTTAATTACTAACTTTAATGGAGAAAGAGCTTTTGGTGAGTTTGGTGGTGAAGAGAGTTGAGAGAAGTTTTTAGCAAGGTGAGTTTGGCTATCAAAAGCTTGTTGAATGGATGAAATGAGAGCTTTATTTATAGAATTTACGCTTGGGATTAGTGGTGGCTTGGAGTTTAGTTTAGAGCAAATATTAGACTTCTTAATTAATTTTTGGAGCCAAAATTAAATCAAGGGGTGCACATGTTATCAAATGAGGGTGTATGGAATTTAATTATGATGAGGTAAGAGAATTATTTTGGGTGATCAAGAATATTCTCAAAAAAAATGAAATTGGAGTCACGTACCACAAAACTTGAAAATTTGCACTGTTTTTTTGGAAATTTTGCATAGGAAACCGATTTCTAGAATATGTGACACCAGTTTCTTCTTCGAAAATTGAAATTATGGGAAAAATCAGTGAAAGAAACCAGTTTCTACATATGTGGAAGCCGATTTCCGCTGGAAAAAAATGACAGAAAAAAGTGACCGAAAATTGGATGGATGCTTTGAAACAAATTCAATTCTCTAATATAAACGGGAGAATAACACTCCTCCACAGTTTTTCAACTTCAATAGGATGCAGTGAAAAGATTTATAAGTGTCACAGCACTGATGTTTTACAAACATGAGATCTCTTATGAAATACTAATGGCATACTCATACTACAACGTTCAAATGATTATTATTTTCTCCCCCTTGAAATTGCTTCAGATAAGAAAAAGACTTTAGAAAGGGGTAATAGAGATTCTGTGTGAACAGCACTTAGAACTGACAAGAGACGCGCTTTGATGAGGTGAGCGTATCAGCTTGAACTAGTTTTCTGCATGCTTATTTTGCGTTTAGCGGCTGGTCTTTGAACGTATAATTGACACCTCGATCGCCATCGACCACCTGTCCACTCCCCCTCAATATCCTGCATTGTATCATATCCATAATATTTAAGTATGAGCCAAGAAATGACCTTGTAATAGACTAGTATGCATGATTGAAAACAAAATCTACTTCCATACCATTTGGTTGTCAACAACCCCTCGACTCCTACGGGACCTCGAGCATGAATTCGACTTGTACTTATTCCAACCTGTTCAACAATTGAAAGAACCAAAAACACATGAGAAAAAGTTAATAACTATGCTAGTCATAACAAGAGGCTTTCTGGAAGATGCATTACCTCTGCCCCGAGCCCGAAGCGTGCTCCATCACAAAACCGTGTACTTGCATTGTGGAATACAGCAGCACTGTTTGTGCATAAAGCAAAAATGGATATTTTTAACAACCAATAACATCAAGTAAGTAAGAGTCTAGCTTTGACTAGAGCATTTGGCTTGAAATACATACCTGTCAACTTGAGATAAGAAAGTATCAGCAACTTCAGAGTCTTCGGTGACAATGCATTCAGTGTGAGCACTGTCAAGACATCAAATAAAGCATGAGACTTTTACACAATAAGATTAGTGATTCAGATGACAAAAATGAAATTTATTACAAGAGCTCGAACTTGCCTTCCATGTTTATTTATGTGGCTAATGGCAGCAAAGACGTCGTCTACAATTTCAATTGTGCAAGCAAGTGAACTGTACTCATGATGCAAAGAACTCGCTTCAGAAATATTTAGTACGGCACTAGCTTTTGGTCCACCATACAATTCAACACCTGCAAGCCATTTTTCTTTGTTAATACGTGTTTTCCGGATTTTGAGGCAACTTGATGGACTTTTTTGCACTGTTGCATTGTGCATATTCAATCATCATCACACAAAAATGACTAGATTTATACACAAAAATGACTAGATTTAAACTTCAATTTGAACCAATGTTCTTCGTGTAAATCCATTTAGAGGTAGGGTCAAACCTTCACGTTGGAGTTCAAGGATAAGCTCATTAAGTCCACCATTAGATGACAGATCCTTGTGTACAAGAAGAGTCTCCTGAGAGTTTCATGACATTATTTTAATGAGCACAGACCATAAACTATAATCACATCACAAACAATAAGCAAGAAAAACCAGTCTTTGCATTGCAAAGAATATGAAAGCTAATTACCAATGCATTGCAGGCTGCAGGGTAATCAGTCTTTGCATCCCTCACTATATGCTTTGCCATATCAATATTAGCAGACTTGTCAACATATATATGACAAATTCCATCTGCATAATAGAAAAAATATCAATAGAATCTCTAGTCTATTTTACAAGTCTACATGTATATTTTATATATGATACATTACCAGCATGACCAAGAACAGGGATTCTTGTTGACTCCTTGATTTGAGAAACCAGCTTATTACTGCCTCTAGGGACGACAAGATCTATCACATCATCAAGCTGTGGCAGAGTTTAATTATTAGTGGAAAATCATCACACTAATGTATCATTTTAAGGATTTTTCACTTGTAATATCTACCTTGAGTAGATCTGGAATTTCGTCTCTTGAAGTGACAAGCCCGATAAGTTTGCCACTGACTGTATCTGGCATGACTGAAGCGATGATCTACAGTAAAGAAGAAATATGTAAAGATGGAAACTTTTTTTATAACTCAAATGATAATCCAGATAGACCTGAAAAAACTACAGCCTCAACTAAAATAAATAGGTAAACCTTGTGTAAGATCGCATTTGATCTTCTGGCTTCCTTTCCTCCTTTAAGTAATAAGCCATTTCCAGTTCGAATTGCCAATGCTGCTATCTGTTAATTCATATAAACAAACAACTTACACGACAATATCCAATCTCACTAAAAGGAAATAATGCATGAACAAAAAGGATATATTGAAATATGATGATATAATGAAACAATAATCAACTTATACTAGAAAGTAATTATATTTGTCATGCGAAGTAATTTTTGAAAATGGAAGATGCATAAGACAGGGTGCCTTATATACCTGAACAAGGGCATCGGGTCGAGACTCAAATATAATCAGGAGGACACCAAGAGGACACGATATTTTCTCCAAGACGAGGTCATCTGCTAGCTGGACACATATAACAGCAATCAGAACTGTCTAAATGAGTAAACTTATTTTTGGTTAAAATCTGTCACTGACTGTTTGTATATCTTAGTTCAAGATCAGTGAACATAAGTTACAAAATCCATTTCATAATTTTTCATTTAACCAAATACTGGGAAGACAAACATTTGTTAGCCCAAGTGGCAAGAAGCTACGTTATTCTTACATAAGGTTTGGGTTCAAGTTTTGTGGATATAAAAAATACTACACACAAAATTTTTTGCCCCTTTATGAGTCAACCTAGCTCGGCTCGGATTAAATAGAGAATCTAGACCAATAAATATTAGAGTTTTGAGGATACGAGAGCATCCTTCAAATGAATGAAAAGGCATTTTGATCTGACCTCAGTTCTCTTCAAAATCTGGCCAATTGGTTCTTCCATATCTGCCAGCACGCGCACAGACTTTGCAAGACTAGAGACCTGTTAAGTACAAAATCAAAGGTCAGATAAAAGACATGCTTACATTCATTAAAAATCGAGTTTTGGATAGTGAGGAATCAGTGTTAGACAAAGGGAATAATCAAAATCTGGGTGTAGTATCCTTTAATTTTAACTCCAGTATATGCAACCAAATTAAGCTCTTGCCTTCTCAGGCTTCAGGGTTAAACGTGATATCAAAGACTTGTCATATCCAGCTTCCAACGCATCAGCAATATCAGCATCATTCTCTAACCTTATCAACTTTTGGTTTTTCTCCAATGCATCAGCCACGGCCAGCAATATTTCCCTCCTTTCTTCAGATTTTAGGGCCTGAAAGCCAAAAATATCAATATCGATGTAATTCAAAGGACTATCCTACATCAGATCACTGTGTTGGTAAGAAAGCATGTAAACAAACAAGGTCATTGTAAAATTTCTTATTCGTCCTTAAAAAGCCATCATTACTAAACTTGTATTTCGAAAAATACAATGAGTCACCAAGCTCATATTTTACCCCTATAGTTTTCCATGAAGGTGAATGCAATAATATTTTAAACTTCAATTGAGCTAGTTTAGTGATAAAACTAACGTATTTATGTGCTAATATATGCAAGAACAATTTAGATGTTTTCTCATTATGTAACTGTTTTTACCTGCAGACGTCTAGAACTATTACGTGCTGCAACTGCCATTTCATGTGCAGTCTCTTCCTTTAAGCTTTTCCAGAGATGTGCATCTTTATGAAAGACAGTACCTATTTTCTCCCCTTGAAGCACTCGTATGATGTTGTCCGTGGCATAGCCACTTAAAACGGAGTTGAAATACAATTTCAAAGTCAGTAAAATACTAAAATGTAAAACCCAGATGTATACTTGAAATCATGCACTATGAGCTACAATTTACACTACATGGTAAAAGCAAACACTTTGTTAGAGAATGAAACACAGCACAAAAATGTTACATACCTAATTATTATAACAGGGATACCAGCATTAGCAGCACCAACAGCAGCACAGACTTTAGCAGTCATACCCCCTCTGCCCAATCTTGATTTGTCTCCAAAAGTAACTTCTTTTTGATGTTTCTCGTTTATATATGTATGGATTAACTTCGAGTTTGGGTCACTTGGAGGACCGCTATAAAGGCCCTCAACATCACTTAATAAAACAAGAAGATCAGCCTTAAGTTCAAGTGCTAATAGACCAGCCAAACTGTCATTGTCCCAAAATATACCAGTGGAGTCCTGCACGCGAGGCTTACAATTTAAGGAAATACCGAGTATTACAAAGTCACCGTGACAAGATCATGTTGTCAAAAGTAAAATAATTTTTTTTTAAAATAAATGAAGAGATAATTCATTGAAATTGGGTTAAATATATTTTTAATCACCATAAAATTGAAGCAAAAATTGATTTTGATCACCACAAAAAATTATTCATTTTCATTAAGAACAACAACAAAGAAATTTAGGGTCCACAGTCAAATTTTAACAATTTTATAAGGATCAAAGATAGATTTAACCCAATGAAATATTGCAAGAAAAACTATAATACCTCATATGGTGCCTTCCTAGTACTAACAGCATCGTTTTCATTGAAAATGGGGATGACCCTGCACTCTAATAACGAGGTAACTGTTTCTGAGAGTTGTTTTCTGAAACCTGCATCCCTAAAAAATCCATCATTCACTAGAAGTTGAGAGGAAGTCACATCTAGCTGCATAGGGAAAAAAGTTTATCAGCATCCATGTAAGAAGAATTTTTTCAAAAAATCAAAATGAGCAAACTAAGTTTTATTTCGACCTGGCTAAACATAGTATCATAGAGAGCCATGAGACTACTCTGCCCAACAGCCGCACATGCTTTTCCATCAAGGTCACCTTGTGGCTTTTGAAGATCAGAAAAGCTGCATGACAAATAAACAAATTTTTTCAGGTTTGGCACTCATTCAAAGTAGTATAAGCTTTTTCTGAAAGGAAAGACAGAAAACTTTGTTCCACTAGACATCAAAATATAAAACAAACAAGATGTCATTAACTCATTCAAGCTTATTCCACATTGGTGCTAAAAGATAATTATATGAACCTGCTATTAGCCAATCTGCGATATCTAAGTCTTTGTCTGCCAAGACCAACAGCCCCTGAAGTCACCAGTATAACTTCATAGCCTTGAAGGTTCAGTTCTTTCAGCTGCAATTTCGTCCAAAATACATCTTTCAGTGACAAAGTAATAAAATAAAACATACAAGTACAAATACATCACAAGTAACCATTTCACAGAACAATTGGATTAAAAATTATTTAACAACATATTATAGGTACAATCATACAAATATATATACACATTATACATACCTGCTCACATAGAGCGCCAAGTCTACCCAGTGCTAATCTTCCATCACTTCGAGTAACAACAGCTGTTCCAACCTTCAATAAACAAAATCAAACAAACAAAAACTGATTACAAAATAGCAACAAAAAAAAAATGTAAATAATATTATTAACCAGTGATCTAAAAGTATTGATCATAAAATCAGGAAACCAAAAAAAATGAAAGTATTGCAATTTCAAATAAAAATAAAATCAGTTAGAGCTTAACAAATCAGAAAATACAATTCCGAAAATTAGAATGAAATTCACGACAATCATGCATACGAGACTGATTAGCATGCATTAGTATACATTTTCCAAATTATAATCATCTTAGGTAAAAGCATAACTATAATCAATCAAAATCTAATCCAAATTGTTGAATTATTCACTACATTACAACACAAGAAAATGCATATGATCAAGAATCCAGAATAATAACAACAGTTATAAGAAAATTGATGATGATCTTGAATTAAAGAGATTTGATGAAGAAGACCTTGACTACAATTCGATTAACGGACTTAACGAAATCTCGAGATGAATCCATGGAGTTCAAAGACTCAGTCGAGTTGAGTTGAGTCAAGATGAACGAGTTACAGTGAGTGACGGAAAGAACCGAGTTGAGGGAAAAACGAGTTTTGGAAATTGAAAATGCGGAGAATGATGAAAGCGGGAGACGAGAATATATAGTTACGTTTCGTTTGATGTAGAGATGACACGTGTCATAAAAATTCAAAAGGAACCATGGGCCCTACGAATCAGGGATGTTTAAGTCTTTATCATTTTTAGTGATACTAAATTTCTGTGGATTTATCATTTTTTTATTAGAATATTGTCTTTTTTTTTTAATTGATAAAATGGCAAAAGAAAATAGATATTGATTCATAAATATAAAGGTACACAAAACAATGGTCAAAAAAGTATTTTGAAATATTTATGACCAGGTTCATATTCTTTCTTTATGTTTTTAAAAGATAATTTTTTTAAAATTTGAATGAATTCATTAAACCTTGTACACAAAACCAGTAGTATTTTTTTTAATGAAAATATTAAGTAGTACATTGTTTTGTGAGAAAACATGAATTAGTTTTTTTTTTTTTATTTTTAAATACTCCATGTTTACTTTTTAATAAAAATAACATTCTATTTTACCGTTTGAGGAATAAGCAATTTCGATATGTTGGATTTAATATTGGATTTATACGTATGAATAGCATTTTTTTTTCAATATGCTAACGAATATTTTTGTGATACTATTTAAAAAATATGAAAATTTGTTTATTTAGTGTATTAAAAATTGAATTGTTTGATTTAAAAAAACAATAGTTTTTTGTTTAAATTTTAAAAATAAAATAAAACACTTGTTAACAAGATTTTAATAATAATAAAAATAAATATTTATACCGTGTACAAAAATTACATATATATTCGATCAAATTATTATAACCTTAACAATTCAATTTTAGTTAATAGTTGTGCAGAAACATCAACTTTATATAAATTTATTTATTTTTAAAACTATTTGAAAAAAAGTTAAATCATTATAAATTTCTAAATATTTTAATAAAAATAAAGATAAAGATTACTCCATTTTTACTTATAAAATAAAACTTTAATTATAATTTTGGTTCCCCTATTTTATTTAATCCATAAAATTTATCTCTATTTTAAATTTAAACAGTTGTAATTCTTCTATTTTAAATTTAAACAGTTTTTAGTCTCTGTCATAGTTTTGCACTAAAAATTAATCATATTTTTATTTTTTTAAAATGAAAAATTACTTGCAAAATAAGATAAATATTCAAATATAAATATATTATTGAATTTTGTAGATAAAAATATAAATTAAAAAATAAAAAATTTCATCAATTTTCTATGAAAAATTACGAGAGAGTGACTAATTGTCTGTTTGGATTCACGGTAGAATTCAGAAAAAACGTGACACACGTTTAATGGGAAAAAAAACTAATTCAAACATATTCTAAAACTGTTTGAATTTAAAGTTAAGAGACTAAGAGTGTGTTTGAATTGACGGTAGATAGAATTGATTCGAGAAGAATTGATTTTAATAAAATTGAATTTAGCAGAATTGATTTATATTTGGATACATTTATGTAAAAATGAGTTGAATATTAAATTTTCGTGTAAAAATCATCTATAATCAATTCTGGAGACAGAATCTACAAATTTTAAATTCAAAAGAATCAATTGTACTTCTAAAAAAACAAACACCTCAAAATTATCCAGAATCAATTCTACTTCTCTAGAATTGATTATGTAAATTTTATTTTTTTTAATGAACTACTTGCTATTGAATATTTTAAACTTTGTCGTTATCTACTTTATACACTTTTCATGTTAGAAATGTTTGTTGTCCTATTACTGGTATTTTTTATTTTTTAATAAAAAATTCACATAGAAATTTTTTTCTCTGTATGAGTTTTATTTTTTTTGTTAACCTCACATCCTAAAGTGAAAGACAAAGACATAGCACTCCTTGTAAAAATAAAATATATATTATTTAAAATATTGTGTTGTAAGATGTATAATTTTCTTACAATTAGATATATTTTATTTTTATATTACATGAGTGTGATATTGAATAAGTGATAATTTATTTATTTATTTTTAAATAATAAAACTTTGATCATTCAACAAATAAATTTTTTAAATGTCATTAACTTAATAAATTAATAATTTAACTTTTAATTTAATATTTAGTTCAACATTAAAGATTAATTAATAAATTTTAACTATTAAATAGTTATATTATTAAATTAAATATTTTAAGGTTTTATCGATAACATGTTATACAAAAATCGTTTAAAAATTATGCTACCACGAATTTTTGTAAAACCATATGTTCTAAAATTGATAATAAAATTTAGAGCATAAAAAATTTTAAAAACAAATAGAAAAACTAAAATTAAAACTAATATATTCAAAAAATTCAAATAAAATAGGTATGAACAACAAATCAGACTCATTTTATGACCCTTTAAAAAAAAAGTAAATGGCCTTTGTTTGTTAGGTAAGTTTGAACAAAATAATGGCCACCTTTCCTTTCCACTCAATGGTGCCAAAACAATTTTAGTGTGTAACCTTAACCTAGTAACCATAATACAATTCCTTTCTTTTTCAATGTTGTTCCAAATTAAGGCAAAATAAGTAATCCTTTCACTTTCTTTTCTCGATCTTTCCTCCACTATCATGCAAAACAAATAAGCACTTAAAAAGATGTCCAAAATTTTATACTCTCTTCTTTCCGCAATAATCTCAATAATTTTAACATGCTATTTCACACATATTAAAAGTGTAAAAAAATAAGAAAGAGAATAATATTTTTATTCTAATTATATATTAAAAATGATAAAATTTAATTGATTAAACAGTAAAATTAAAAATTATATATTAAAATTAAAATTAATTATTTATTTTAAAATTTATTTTATTTTAAATGAATCACGGACGGAGTAACTAATATCTATGTTTTTTTTTAAGCAACTAATATCTATGTTAATTGGTGTATTGTGCCTATACCCTATACCCACAAATAACATTGCTTCTCCATGTGCTGCATAAAATGACCCGCTTGGCAGTTGGCACGTTCTATTTTTTTATTGGAACTTTTATCGTTCATAATTAAAATTTCACCAGTTTATAAATAAAGTATTAAACATTTTGAATTTTATTTTGAGGTATGTTATCTTCACACTCATTTTCGCATTCTTACATACAATAATATATTATTTATTGTATTTATACGGTAGCAATGTTTTTCTAATAAAAATAATATTATTTTTTAAAAAAAAATTTATATTTTAAATTTATTTTACAACACAAATATAAAATTGTAACATTAATTAATTTTATAATTGTATTAACTACAAAATTGTACGTTATTAATCAATTATTTTATTTATAATTTATTAATTACTTTTAATATTTTATTACCTATAAAATACATATTATTAACCAAATTTTAATATATCACTAACGAAAATAATTTTAAAATATATATATATATTAAAAACTCAAATTATATGTTCACGTATGTGTATGTGTGAACATTGGATAGTGTAATGTCAAAATAATATTTTTGTTTTATTTTTGTGTAACTATTTGAAATTTTTGAATATTTTATTATGAAAAATGGTAGAGACCACACCCATGACACATGGACACATACGTCCAAAAGAGTAACCTGCGCAGAAACTTTTCTATATATTTTTATTATAATAACCTGTGGCCCAAACTTTTAGTACTTATTTATTTTAATTTATACGCAAAAAATTGTGTCAGTAAAAAAAACAGTAACCTGATTAAAAGATATGCCTGATAATTATAAATTATTTTTATATGATCACAATTAATTGTACTTTTAAAATAATAATATAAAATAATAAATGTATAAATTTTGATTGATTTTTTGTATAATATTAATTTACACAGATAATATATTATCATTGAATTTATAAAAGAAACCAAGTGATTCTAATTCCTCTTTCAATCACCCACACAGTTGCGTGAATCAAACAGTAACCATTTCTACTAAATTAAGCACCAACCACCACTTAAATCAATTAATAATTGATAATATCAAATATTTCTGTTGATCTTACTTTTATGATTCTCTACGTAAAAACAACTTGCATTAACAGTATAACTAATAAAATCTTAATTATTACAAATAAAAATCCTTTTTAGAAATAGAGTATTTTTGGATGCAGATGCAATTACATATACTAATCTTTCAAGAAAAACAAATTTTCAAAAAAAAAATTACAATTACATATTCAGAACTAAGATGTAAATCAAAACTTCCAATTAAGTGATGAACAAAATCTTTAATAAACAAAATGCTTAATATTTAAAAAAGAATAAACATAATAATGTATATTTTTCATGTAAGGAGAAACAAAAGATGAAGAACTTGATGATACCTTAACAACCAAACGTTTAACCTTGTTGACAAAAGTCCTAGAAGGATCCATGTTGATGTTACTCAAATCCTCTGTTTCAGCTATCAAGTTAAGATGATTTGTTGTTCCATTAGAAAGAGGTTTCTCATAAATTTTAGTTTTTGCTATCTTGGCAAAGCCATTTTGCAAAACTTCCATTGTTTTCATATCAATTTTGTTGGTGTATTGAAGGGAGGATTCAGGATAGTGAAAGAAGAAGGCAGTGATGATGTGAGTGAGGTTTAGTTCAGAAAGACAAGGGCTTTTAAAGGCACAGGATTTGAGGTTTGTCCGTTAGCAACTACTATTTTTTATTTGAGATAAGACTAGGTATATTTTTTGTTATACATCGTATATTCTTATTCTATTACAATTTTAGATAATAAAAAATTATATGTAAACTTTCTTGTGAAAATCACGTAATTTAAGTGTTGTGTTGACATATGTCAGCAGAAGTATTTTGATCCATAAAAGAAAAAAGAAAAAATATTATTTCACTGATTGATTATTACAAATTGGGTTTTGCCTATACATAACTCTCGAAGAAATATGATCGTTACAACAAAGGTTAAAGGGGTTAATTATCATTGGGCCTACATATGGTGGCCGGAAAAGGATGAGAAATTTTGAAATCATGAAGTAAATAGAGTAGCTATTGTGCTTTGTAGGAGGTGTTGGCAAGCGCTCTATATTCGACTTTAGATGATGATTTGGATACACTCGATTGTTTCACAGTTTTCAGCTTATCAAATTTTCTTCATGGGGATCTTCGGAATGTAGGACAGGCTCCTCAATCAGAATTTGTGAAACCAGTGGGTTTGAATGTGGAATTCCTCTTGAAGTAAAGGCCCATATCTGGTGCATTTTTCAGATTAGCGGATGATCCGGTGGATAGCATGGAGATGTGCATGTGTGGGCTTGGCAAGATGTTGGCTTCATCTGCAAACAGAAAAAGAAATATCAAGACTAGAGTGAGTAAGGTATAGAAGCTTGCCTATAATACTTATGAAGTTAGAGGGATCTTGCAGAGGTGGTTCAGCAGGATTCTCATGTTGGTATCCTGGTTCCAATAATGTAGAAGCGAGTTTGAAGGCAAGAAGGCTTGAGTCTTGAAGAAGATCGAGGTAGTATTTGCATTGACAAAGAGTTATACATTTTGAAGAATGGGTAATTTCAAAACCTAAAAACTATTTTAAGATGCACATGTTTTTAATGTTAAAGTTTTGGTCCAGAATTTATTTGATTGTGTTAATTTCATAAATTTGTGTACTTGCAACAATTATATCGTTGACATAGACCAAAATAACAGTGAAACATGTATTATAATGTTTAGTAAATAAAGAATAGTCTAATTTTGATTGAGAATATCCCATGTTTAGAAAAGTATTAGTTACTTTGTGATTCCATTGTCGATTGGCCTATTTGAGGCCATAAATAGATTTTCTGAGCTTACAAACCTTATGGGCAGGAAGTTTCATACCATGGGGAGGTTTCATATATACTTCTTCTTCAAGATCCCCATGAAGAAAGACGATATTAATGTCAAGTGGATGAATATACCTGTTAGAGGAGGTAGCAATACCAAGGAAAAGTCTTATAGTAGTCATCTTGATGACAGGACTGAAAGTCTCAAGGTAATCAAGGCCTTCAGTCTGGTTGAAGCCTTTGACAACCAGCATGGCTTTGTATCTTTTAATGGTGCCATTGGGAGAAAATTTGAGTTTGAAAATCCATTTGATACCAATTGTTTTTTTTATTGGGAGATAAGGGAGTGATGCCCCAAGTATTAGTGTCATGGAGAGACTTAATTTTTTTTAATAGCTTATTGCCAATAAGGATTAGTCATGGAAGTCGTATATGAATTAGGTTCAAAAGTACTATTAATATTTTGATTAAATAACCTGTGTTGAGCAGACAAATTAGCATATGATAAATAATGAGCCAAAGGATAGATGGGCATACTTGAGTTAGAAGATAATGTAGGAGGTGTATTACCTTGAATCAAGAAACAATGGTAATCTTTTAAATAGGTGGGAGGTTTGGTGAGCCTAATTGATTTTCTAATAGTAGTAGAGGGATAATTAGGGTTGCTAATAGAAGGTGAAGGTTGGGCTGAAGGTGCGGCATGGGAATGAAGAATAGGTGATATGGGAGTGGCAGGGGGAGGCATATAGTTTTTGGGTGAAGGTGCAAGTGTGGGAGGAATATGCTGAGAGGAATAGTCGAATAAATCATCATTAGAAGGGTGATGTACAAGTTTAAATTATTGGTAGGGTGTAGTCGCATTTGGTACTCATTCCTGTGGACATACAATGGCTAAGAAGATTCTGAGAGCACGTTACTATTGGTCCACTATGGAAGCTGATTGTTATCGCTATGCTCGATCTTGTCACAAATACTAGATATACGCAGACAAAGTGCACGTACCTCCAATTCCATTGAATGTTCTGACCGCTCCTTGGCCTTTCGCGATGTGGGGCATTGACATGATTGGAGAAATCAAGACGAACGCTTCTAATGGACATTGTTTCATCCTCGTCGCTATTGAAGACTTTACCAAATGGGTAGAAGCAGCCTCATTCGCATCTGTTACCAAGAATTTTATGGCTCGACTCATCAAACATAATCTCATATGTCGGTACGGCATACCCGAAAGGATTATCACAGACAACGGTACCAATCTCAATAACAAGATGATCACAAAAATCTGCACGCAGTTCAACATAAAGCATCACAACTCTTCTCCCATATCGTCCAAAGATGGATGACGCAGTGGAAGCCGCAAACAAAAATCTTAAGAAAATCACACAGAAGATGACAGTGACATGTAAGGATTGGCACGAGATGTTGTCATTTGCTCTCCACGGTTATCGCACTTCAATACGAACATCTACAAGGGCAACCCCATTCTCTCTCGTATATGGTATGAAAGAAGTTCTACTTATCGAGGTTTAGATACCCTCACTAATCGTACTAAAGGACGCAGAGTTGAACGAAGACGAATGGGTCCAGAATCGACTTGCGTATCATCCTACCACAAGGTGATCCTCGGGGAAAATGGACTCACACCTATGAAGGGATATTTATAGTCAAGACAATATTTTCCGGCGGAGCCATGATACTAAGCACTATGGATGGAGAAGACTTCTCGCACCTTGTGAACACAGACATAGCCAAAAAATACTACGCATAAATGAGACCCGCTAGGTCGACTAGACTAGGTAACAATAAGGGCTTCCCGGCGAACCAAAAAGGTTCAGGAAAAAATTAAGGACATATATACAATAACGTACACCCGGCAAGTCGAAAACTTACAAAGGCGGCTTGGGGAAAAAAGGGTATCCCGGTAGACTGAAAACTCGAAAGGGCGGTCTAGGAAAAAGTTAGGGATTAAAGCGTACGACTATGTCTCAACGAGATCATCTACTTACATATTACACTACTATCAGCTTCAAATGGCGCAGACCAATCCAATCACCTTCTTCTAGCAGCAAGAAGATGAGATAGTCGAAAATATATGAGCAATAAAATAGTTGAAACTCGACGAGATTGTTTCCACATAGCTTTTACTATTTTCCAAAATGCTTCCGACAATTTCCTCTTACTAGGATATTTTTCTCTTCGTACATGAACTTCCTATTTATAGGCCCACTTTTCAAAAATTAATACAATTTCTCTTTTCCAGTTCCAATTTTACTTATATCTCTTTTGTTTGCATAAAGTCCAATGATTGCTTTGAATGATTATATGCATCTAACAATAAAAATATGTTCACAATTACATGAAAAGCGAGCAGAAACAACAATTACTACACTCTAGGAAATGAGATGATAACCAAAGTCACCAGTACATCCCCACAGAGTCATTTTTGCCAAAAGAATCCCCACAGGATAACCTCTACAATCCCCACAGAACCATCATTCCCTTGATAGAGACAGATCTCTCTAATAAAAGTATTACTTTATCTTCTCCTTTCAGCAACATACAACGCTTCTACTCATCACGTTAGTCCCCGAGCAATGATCCTATCAACATCATCACATTATTCCCCGAGCAGTGATCCTATCAACATCATCATGTTAGTCCTCGAGCAATGATTCTATCAACATCATCACGTTAGTCACAAGCAGTGACCCTATCAACATCATCATGTTAGTCACAAGCAGTGACCCTATCAACATCATCACGTTAGTCCCCGAGCAGTGATCCTATCCACTTCATCACGTTAGTCCCCGAGCAGTGATTCTATCAACCTTATCTATATTCTCAAGTTATCACATTAGTCCCCGAGCAGTGATCATCTACATTATCACGTCAGTCCATGCGCAGTGATCCTATAAACTTATCACATTAGTCCCCGAGCAGTGATCCTATTAACTCATCACATTAGTCCCCGAGCAGTGATCCTATCAACTTATCACATTAATCCCCGAGCAGTGATCGTGTCAACTCATCACATTAGTCCCCGAGCAGTGATCATCTCAACTTATCACATTAGTCCCCGAGCAGTGATCCTATCAATTCATCACGTTAAACCCCGAGTAGTGATCATATCAACTCATCACATTAGTCCCTGAGTAGCGATTGTGTCAACTCATCACATTAGTCCCCGAGCAGTGATCGTCTCAACTCATCACATTAGTCCCATAGCAGTGGTCCTATCACTCATCATATTAGTCCCCGAGCAGTGATCATATCAACTCATCACATTAGTCCCCGAGCAGTGATCGTCTATATTGTCACGTCAGTCCCCATACAGTGAACGTCAACTTTGTTACATTAGACCCCGAGCAGTAACAAATCATCAATCAACTTATTATGTCAGTCTCCAAGCAGTAATAGGTTGTTCAATATCACATCATTCCCTAGCAAGGTTTATATACAAGATATTCATCCCCATCTGAGTATCTTTCAATATTATCATTCCCCAACAACATTAATATCCAGACCAAAAACTTGGTTAGATAGTGCATCAGAAGAATCTACATCTCTTTTATTCTCAATCAGGATCTTCGTCCCCAAGAAGAGATCAAAGATCCCCAATAGAACGTTCCTATTTTCTTCAAGATAGATATATTTTGAAATACCACCACATCTACATTCATACATTACTCATAAAAATCATAACATGCACATATATCATTCACGAGCATTATCATATACTCGCATGCATCATAATATGCATAGAGATAACCATATCCTTTCAAGTTAAATTTCCCCAGCAGGTGAAAGTTACTTTCCAGACAGGAGGTCAAAGATTAATACCCGAAACAAGACGGGAAAACTATCTGAATGACCAGAAAAGTTATCGACAGACAGCAGGATACATATTAATACCTGAAATAAGACGGGGAAACTATCTACATATTGACGAGTACTCATTTCATATATAGCCAAGACAAAGGTTTATTCTGGCTCTCTCATCACTCCAGATGGCATCTTTAAGCCCATATCTGACTACACATTCTCATCACTCCATATGGCATCTTTAAGCCCATCTCTGACTACACGTCGATATCTCTCCACTTACAAAATGATGCATATATGGTTAAAAAAATCAATACATACCAGTAATCTCATTCCAAGACAAACGCATAGTCTAACATAAGACTCACTCTCCAGCATCAACTTCTCTAAATGGCATCTATAATCTCATCCCAGCACATCGTCAACTGACGATCTCATTCCATATACCAGCGAGTGCAAATTTTCAGGTGTACTCGAGTGTCCAATCATCTTTTACCTTCATGTAATGAAAGGCAAGCATACCAATCTAACCCTTCAGGTACAATAAGATTGAATAGGGGGTTATACCCCAAAATTTGCCCCCTATTTCTCAAGACAATCCACATTTCCATACTTAAGAATTTCTCAAGGGTTGACCAGATGAACCCTCTCTTAGGCAATCAACCCACAACTAGGGTTTTGCTCATCTCAAGATAAAATCAAGTTCTAGTTCTTCAAGTGGTCATCATACCTCCTCATATGTCTCAAGGGATCACTGTGTCAAGTTTAAAGCCTTACAGCTCAAGTTTGCTCAGTCAATTGCTTAGATGGTTGAAAATCAGTTGTATTGGACAAAGAGTCAACTGTGGTCAACATACAGTCAAACTTCATCATTTTTGTCAACATCAATATATTTAAGTCACATTCATAATATGATCAAGGGTTGATCATGATTCATCAAGAAAAGTCAAGATTTGATCAAAAGTCAAAGTTTCCAAATTAGGGTTTTTGGACAAAAAGTCAATAGAACTTTGACCAAGCATAACTTTCACATACTTTATCAGAAATTTTTCCACCAAAGCTCATTTTGAAGGGAATTAAATTCTCTACAAATTCATGTCTCACAAGATTTGGCCAAACATGCTTCATTTGAGAGTTATGGATCAAGATATTATAGGTTCTTCTAAAAGTCAACAAAAAATCATCTTTTTGAAAAGAAGTGTACATGAACATGGAAACTTCAATGAAGATGAAACCAAAAGGAGTGTTTATAGGATATCTTGAGTTTCTAAAAACACAAATAACACTTAAAAATGTTGAAAATTGAGCAAGATACAAGTTGTGGAAGTTTGACGGTTTTGAAGAAGTGCATGAAGAGAAATACTTAGCAAATTCAACTTTTTTCTAAATGGGCCTAAGTTTTCATGATCCAAACTTATTATTGAGATTATCCATGACCTCTAAACTCATTTCTACGCCTCCTCCTTTTTTATTTAATTTATTTTTGAATTAAATGGCTAAAACTCAAATTTAATTAAGTAAAATATAAAGGAAAAGGATAAGATGATTTGGGCTTGATTTCTACTTGACTTGAGGACCAAGGAAGACCACAAATTCGTGCAAGACTTGATATGCAAAATATTGGCTTGATTGAAGACCAAAAACGCAATATTTGATGTTAATTTTCAATGGAATATATTCTAATCAATGCAAGATATTTCCTTCTTTTATTGACCTAATTCTAGTCTCCTATAAGTACCTAACATGATCAGAGGCCAAGAGGACGAATTCAAGAAACCAACAATACTAGGGTTTTGTTTCAAAAATATAAAATAAAAGTACGCCATCGGGTTTGAATTTGCAGCCACTTTCCAGAGGTTTCAAGCATTCCATCCTCTTCCTGAAGGTCTCAGGACTCGATTCATACCATTGCACAAGGCCAAATCATTCCATATCGAGCCATTCACGTCTCACCGTTTTGGTAAACTTATCAATTTCGTTTCTTTTGATTCATGCATTATTAATGGCTTTCGATTGTTTGTATGATCTCAACAGGTCCATTAGAAAGCATTAGAAGCAAGCTTTAACGTGTAAACTGAAAAACACCATGGCTAGGGCATAAGCTTTATGAAGCTTCGTATCCATAGTTACAGGCTGTTTTTGGACAAAATAATACCACCATCGAACTCGTAGTATCCTAAATATGCGATCTGGGGTCGAAGAAGACAACCGAAAAAGCTACCCATGGTGGTTGACCGACGAAGACTAGGGAAAGGCAAGCGTGGCACGATCCGGTTCGTCTGTTCAACTATCCAGGGTCCCACATGCGCGTGTGCTTTGTTTGTTCTGATTTTCTAATTTTTCTTAACACTTATAAACAAATGGACGTAAATCAAAGACAACAAAGCAGCATAGCTCAGTTGGTGAGGCGCGCATGCTGGTAACCTGGGGGTCCTGATTCGAATCTCAGCGGCCCCCTTTCTTTTTTGTTCACTTTTCTAACTTTTCTTCTTTTTTCTATTTTTCTTAATATTTTCTTTAATTAACTTAATTAACTTAATTAATTAATTAAATAATTAGTAATTAGGTTAAATAATTAGAAAATCAAGATTAATTATCACTTAACTTATTTTTCTTAATTAAATTAATTAATTTAATTAGCCTAATTTAGGTTAATTAATTTTAATTTAAATTAAATTTCTTTTATTAATTAAAATTAATTAAAATTAGGGTTTCCGATTCACCCGATTTTTACATAGTAATTACCTTAACTAAAATAAAAACTTTTTATTAACCTCAAACTTTTCACTAACTATTTTCCAAACTTCTCCCGAGTTTATTTTTTTTATTATCTGTTTCGCGCATATTATTATAACTGCTTCCAGGATGTATAATCGTTCGAGTGCGTTCCTTTTACTATTATGTAACTGCTCATTGGATGTAATAGCTTAACTAGGGTTTTACTTTCCTCAATTTACTTTCTGCACCTCCTATTATGTATCTGCCCCAAATCCATGTAATAGCGTAGGATTTACTTTCCACACTTTTACTTTCCGCACCTCTTAATTCATGTACATATATTAACTGTTTAGATGTATGTGTCATACCCCAAAATTTGCCCTCCATCTACTCAAAAGATTTCATGCATCCATACTCAAGGATTCCTCAAGAGTTGATCAGACAAACTCTCTCCTAGACAATCAACCCAAACTAGGGTTTGGTATTTCTCAGCTCCAGATGGACTTCCAACATCTCCAATGTTCATCATGCCTCCTCATATGCTTCAAAGATTCTCCATGTCAAGTTTCAAGCCTCACAAGTCAAGTTTCCTCAGACAATTGCTCAGATGGTTGAAAATCGAGTGTATTGGACAAAAAGTCAACTGTGGTCAACATACAGTCAAAACTTCTGATTTTTGGTCAACATCCTCATTTTGAAGTTACATTCATCATTTGATCAAGGGTTGATCATGATTCATCAAGAAAACTCAAGATTTGCTCAAAAGTCAAAACTTTCCAAATTAGGGTTTCTAGGTGAAAAGTCAACTGAACTTTGACTGATCATAACTTTCTCATACTTTCTCAGAAATTTTTCCACCACCTCTTGTTTTGAAAGAAATTCAATTCTCTACAACTTCATGTCTCACAAGAATGTCCAAAAAATGCTTCATTTGAGAGGTATAGCTCAAAACATTACAGGTCATTTTCAAAGTCAACAAAAAGTCAACTTTTTGTTTTGAAGATATTTTGAGCATGGTAACTCCAATTGAGATGAGACCAAAGACATTGGTTAGAGGACTCTTAGAGCTTTCCAAAAAGTCCAAGAACACTCAAAAATGTGGAAAATTGAGCAAGTTACACTATTCAGAAGTTGGGCAATTTTGGACAATTGCACAAAAGGACATTTTGGTCAAAATGCAAAATTTCCCAAATGGGCCTATAATCTTTTGTTCCAAACTTGTTCATGATGTTATTTTTGACCTATAAATGCTTGGCCATGACAATTTTCTATTTTATTGATTTTATTTTGAATTTTAGAACATTTAATTCAAAATTAAATTATATAAAATATGAAAATCATATATTTTTCCAAAAGGGCTGATTTTATATGTTCCTTAATGTCCAAGAAAGCCCAAGATACTTGCCAAATTCGTGCTTGATCATGCATTGAAGGAGAAAATCAAATTTCTTTCAAAATTTGATTTTTATTTGAAAAATATTGAATGCTCCAAATCAAATCTTTTCCATTCCTTTTTTCCTCTCCAATCCTCTCTATAAATACCTAGCATTGCAGCCAGCACAAAGGACGAAACCCTAGCCCAAGAGAGAGTCCTTATTTTGCCAAATTTTTCTCAAAACTTGAGAAAATCGAATTCCAAATTGCAGCAGGTTTCAGCCCGATCTAGCCATCCATTCCTCCTCAGGAGGTTCCCAGCAAGCAATACCAACCTTTACATCAAGCCCAGGCTGCCCAGAACTCGTTCTTGAACTCTCACCGGTTTGCAATATTTCTCAATTTCGAATTTTATAATCCATGCATCATTAATCGTTTTTGTGTGTTTGTTTGAGTTCAGGACATCAAACAGAGCATGACTGATACCTTTCATGGAAGCTTAGACGTAGGAAACGTAAACCACCATTATTAGGGCATTTCGACCTGTTTCACTCGAACCGGCCTGTACAGGCCGATTCAGTCCAAACCGATGTCACCAATGGACTCAGAAGGTCCGATTTAGGTGGACAAGGCGTTCTTTTTCTTTTTGTTCGCGCTGTTTTGCAGGATCCAGGTTTGGCATGGTCGGAGAAGACGACCGGAGCTAGGGCTCCGGCGTCGTTGACCAAGGCTGACTCCGGCGATGCATGGGTGGCACGATCGTGCGTTCTGATTGGCTCTCTCTTTCCACCTGGGCCCCACGCGTAGCTGACTCAGTTTTAGACTCCTCTCTGGCGCGTGTACACATATATTCAAAGGATTCCAGCTTTCAAAACACAAAGAGCCACTTGTCCCAGTGGTAAAGGCGCCTCCTGTTCCTGGATACTCTCCCATGTCCTGAGTTCGATCCTCAATGGCATCAGATTTGCTTTCTTTTTACAAACTTCATATATTTTCTTATTTTCTCATATTTTTTCATTATTTTAATATTTTTTGCATCATTTTAATTCTTTTCACAATTTTATTTCTGCATTAAAAATTCACCAAAAAAATATTTTATTTTCACATTTATATTCTGAAAATCTTTATTTAATTTAATAAATTATAAAACATAATTTTTGCATGCATATTTATTTTATTTTTATTTTAGCATTTAAATCATTATAAATTGCATTTTAATTATTAAATCTTTTCCAAAAAATCCCAAAAAATTATTTTAGTATATTTATCTTATTTCCAGCATATATTAATTTTCTCATATTAAAATTTGCATTTTTCTAACATTTTTCCTCTTATTCAATTCATCTCGTATTTTCCGATTTCCCATTCTTTCACAGGTTGCTCCGATTCGGACGTTTTTCTTTTATCCTTTTATTTTTTCCAATAATGTAACTGCTCATGGGATGTAATAGTTTAAATTAGGCTTTTTATTTTCCGCACTCCTAATTATGTATCTGCCCCAAAGCCATGTAATAGCGTAGGTTTATTTTCTGCACCTTTACATTCCGCATTTTACTTTCCGCACCCTTATCAATTGCTAGTAATTAGGCGTGTATGGCAAGATAATAATTGGACATAGCTCACACTAATTTCAAGATAAAATATCTGAAATCAACACACTTCTTCACACACGCACCCCTTAGGGTAATTCTCTCTCGATGCCTTTCGATTTCAAAATGGTCATGTCCCTCGAACGTAGAGGTATTCTAGCACCGTTGCCTTCAAAATAAATCATCATAGTCCCTTCGATACAAAGATCATAAGACCCACGATGTCGCCTCCGAATACATGATCTTGACCCTCGATTGTTGCCTACGAAAAATGATGATAGTCCCTTCGAATGTGCTAGGATACTTCCTACAAGTTGCCTTCTATGACCATCCGATGTCCCTTCGAATGTCCCGCTTACATCCAACGAATGGAGCTACCTACTAACTAATGGTATGGCTAGCGCTATTCTAAAGGAATGTAGAAGTATAACAAAACGACCAATTCTGAGTGGGTAAATAAGTCTTTTAGTTGCTTGCTCTATCTAATGCTTTTCACACCACACACTTTTTTTCAAAGTTCAAATTCTTTTCAAAACAAAAAAAACATTTCCGAACACTTTGTATACACTCCTACATGAGTCATTACAAAGTCAAAGCGAAATGCCTTTTTCAAAACATTCTTTGTCAAACACACAAGAAGCAATTTTAAAAAGTGATCTAGAGCAACTAAGAGCCCGTAGATAACTACGGATGGAAAGGGGTGCTAATACCTTCCCTTTTCATAACCATTCTCCCGAACTCAGAATCTAGAAGGTCTTTTTCTATTACTTTTACCTTCCCTTAATTGGATAAAAATAAAAGTCGGTGGCGACTCTTGCTATCCGCACATTTGGATACAAAATCCTACAAAGTCGAGTTCACCGTATCACGTAATCGGCGACTCACTGGGACAACACCCAAAAGAGAGAATTGCCTTAGGGATTTCTAGATAACCTTTATTGCTTTTTGTTTGACTTGTATGCTTTATCTTTAAGGGTTGCTTGGGTATTATATTGTTGGGGGATCCTACACCCGGATCCGGGTTTCCTTTTAGGTAAGTAGCATTAGATCATCGCGACCGTTAGACGTATAACTACGCGGTCAACATGATGGCTACGTTAGCGTGACACTTTGGTTGCCCCGATACTCTTCATTCCCAAGTTGAAGAAAGTATTTGGCTTCTGCGTGGTGTCATCAAGCGCTAACTAAACTTTTAGAACCTTAATTGACCCATCTTGGCCATTAGAAGGTAGTGAGATGGCGGCTTTGTGTAGACCGAGGTTGGTTGATACTCGATGCTACGCTCATTGAGATCGAGACTTTGGGACATTTTCGATCGACCACTTGGCCGTCGTATTGAAATAAGCGCCTCGAGAAAGATCTATGATATGAGATTCCTAGAACCGGTTACTATTATAGGACGGATGAACCAACTCAAACCTTTGGTAGGGTAATCACCTATACCTCATGCAAGCCTTAACCCTAGGCTCATTGTGTGAATTGCTTTGTGTGCTAAACATGACATCATTACATCATTCGCATTGCATATCATTTCTAACTATTTCAAGGACCTAGGGATTTATCTTTGCTCTGTTTTGTAGGGATTATGGCTTCTAGAAAGACTATCCGAATCAACTTCATGGGTATCCCTTCTCAACTCAAAGAATTGGTTTCAGAAATTCCCGACCATGCTCAGTTCATCAAAAGACATGGTTATCTACTTGATTTGGTTATCTCCAGTTTTGAAGAAGATATGATGCATGTCCTATTCCAGTTCTTTGATCCGAAACACCATTGCTTTACATTTCCAGATTATCAGTTGGTTCCTACCTTAGAAGAGTTCTCTAAACTACTTGGGATACCTATTCTTGATCAAATGCCATTCACCGGTTTGGAAAAGGTTCCTAAGTTCGAAGACATTGCATCCGCCTTACATCTTAAGCGTTCAGATATTGAAGCCAATTGGGAAACTAGAAGTGGAGTTAAGGGTTTACTTTCCAAATTCTTAATCAAGAAAGCCCGAGAATTCCTCAAAATTATGAGTTTCCATGCATTTGAGAACATTGTGGCCTTGCTAATTTATGGTTTGGTTCTATTCCCTAACTCGGATCAATTCATAGATGTCAATGCCATCAAGTTGTTTCTTACCCGCAATCCAGTGCCTACCTTACTTGGAGACATTCTACATTCTCTCCACACTCGTACTACTAAGCGACAAGGAACTCTCATGTGTTGTGTACCGTTACTTTCAAGGTGGTTTATTTCGCACCTTCCTCCATCAGTTTTGAAGAATGAACAAAGGTTGAGATGGTCTCAAAGGTTGATGTCACTCTCTCATTCCGACATCCGTTGGAATCTTTTCTCTCAAAAGGATTTCACATTCATTGAGCGTTGTGGAGAATTCCCTAATGTACCACTACTTGGTATAAGGGGAGGTATTACTTACAACCCTTCTCTAGCTCTACGTCAGTTTGGTTTTGCTCGAAAGGATGGTCCACATGATATGCTTCTCCAAGATGTTGTGTTCGACTACAATCACGATTTCCAGAATTACCGACGAAGGTTCATACATGCTTGGGGCATGGTAAAGAAGACTGATACCAAGACTTTGGGGCACCAAAACTCCATTCCTTGGGAACCTTACCTCAAATGGGTGCGAGCTCGAGCTCAAAACCTCATGATGCCATTCACGCCTGTTCTACCAGTAATTATGGAACCTGTTGCTATAGGTGACGTACCCTATACTGTTCTCCATCCTGACATGCCTACTGATTTTGAAGACTTGAAGAGATCCTGGATCCAACTAAAAGAAGAAAGGGATACCTTTGAAGCTCAATGCTATGCAAGTGAGAAGAAAGTTCTAGAGTTGACCAAGCTACTTCACGAGGAGCGAAACATCAACGCTTACATCGGCACCAAGAGGAAGCGCCCATGGGAGACTTAGAGCTTTAGGATGTTTATGTTTTCTTTTATTGCTTTGAACTATCTCTTGTACTTAAAAAGAAAAAGAATAATAATGAGAAGTACTAATAAATGTTTGTTCATTGCTTGTTTAACAAATTTAAATCTCTTAGGTCCTTGAAAACATTGCATTGCATTTGCATAAACATCGCATAGCATATCATAACATTGCATCACAGGTACATTGGAGATTGTTTTTCTCATTTGCTCGCTATTTATTTTAGCAGAAATGGCTCTTGAACAGATGTCAAAGATCTCCGTGCTCGAATGTTCGGTTTGAGATGTTCACCAACTTGGTCCAAGGCCAAGAAGATCCAAGAAGCTCATCAACAAGAAGAAGAAGGTTGTTGGTCTCCTCAACATGGGTAGACGTTTCAAAGGGGGTCCTAAAGTGGTCAGCCGTATTGAGCTCTCTGAAGGAAGTGTCCATACCGAGGGGAGTACCAAGGGTGATGAAGGTGAGCAGCGTGAGCCAAAGAAAGGAGGAGAGGATCATTCTGATTATAGCCAACACTCTGATGAAGATGACAAGTACAAGCAACTTGAAGATCGCCTGAATGCTGTGGAAAACCTGAAAATGTCCGGGCTGAATTTTGATGACCTGAGTCTTGTTCCTGGTGTGGTGATTCCTCCCAAGTTCAAAGTTCCTACTTTTTCCAAATATGATGGCATGTCTTGCCCTAAGCTGCATTTGAAGTCCTATGTCCAGAAGATCAACCCCACACGATGATGTAAAGTTGTGGATGCACTATTTTCAAGAGAGTTTGTCCGAACCCGGTTGGAGTGGTACTATCACTAGAATGACCGTATCCGTACTTGGAGTGACTTAGCTGATGCTTTCTACAGACAATATGAGTACAATGCTGAATTGACACCCACTCGCATGCAACTACAAAGCATGTCTATGGGTCGTGACGAGAAGTTCAAGGAGTATGCTCAGAAGTGGAGAGATCTAGCATGCAGAGTTCAACCACCCTTGTCCAATAGGGAGTTGGTTGATATGTTTATGGGAACACTGACAGGCCCGTTCTTCAATCATCTGATTGGAAATTCCTCATCCGGATTCACCGAGTTGATATTGACAGGCGAGCGCATTGAAGCTGGTATCAAGAGTGGGAAGATCCATGTAGAGACATCTTCGAATGCTGCGAAGAGATCTTTTGGTGCTAAGAAAGAAGCCAATGCTGTGTATGGTCAGAAAAGCCGATCCAAGACCGACCACGCTCAATCTGTAGGGGCAGTTGTGATCTCCAATCCTACATCAGCACAACCTCACAGACAACGGCGTAGCGCACGCGCCACGAAGACAGTTTACGAAGATCAACATGCCATTGTCGCAAGCCTTGCAACACATGTTGAACGCAGAGCTGATTACCTTGAGGGATCCTCCTCAGAATGTCAACACTTCCTCTCCAAAGTACAATCCTAATGCTAAGTGTGCTTACCATTCCAACAGCCCAGGGCACGACACTGACAATTGTTGGGCTCTGAAGAACAAGATTCAGGATATGATCGAATCCAAGCAGATTGAGTTTGACCCTCCGCTGAGACTCCGAATGTGATCAACGCGCCTATGCCTAACCATGACAAGAGTTCCAATGCTGTTGGTGACGACACTTATGTTTTCAACATAGATGACTTGACCATTCCTCTGATGACTGTTAAGAAGAATTTGTTGCAAGCCGGTGTCAATCCAGGATGCCCAGAGGATTGTCGTTGGTGCCCATCCGCGCCAGATGGTTGTGCTTGGTTGAGAAGACGTGTTCAGTGTATGATGGATAACCGTGAGATACTATTTCTGAAACCACCGTGCGTGTGTGAAGAAATGTCTAAATTGAAGATTGACAATGCGAACGAAACTGTACCATCTGTGTGGGATACCTTGGGACAGCCAAGTGGAAAGTATGATTACATGGTGAAGTACACTGTCCCTGATAGTTACAAGATTCCTATTGAAGATGTTAAGGTGACCGGATGGGGTGACGATTTCCGTAAGACTATGCTTGATGTTAACACTATAAGGATTTCCTCACGATCCCGTGCCTAGAGTAGCACCTCTCATTATTACTTCTCCAAGGCCAGTTCCATATTCCTCTGACAAGGCTATCCCTTGGAATTATGGAGCTGATGTTTACTATCATGGCGTCAAGCAAGACCCTCTGACTATTGAAGATCTTACTGCTGAAGTTTCTATTCCTGACATCGACAACATCACCGGATCAAGTAAGGTGACCCGAACCGGAAGGGTATTCTCTCCAGAGATCTCTCCTCCAAAAGACACTGCGACTCCAGCTCGCATTCCAGCTACTCAATCAATATCCCCACTAGAGGAAAGAACCAGGACTCATCCTGCTCAACGGAAGTACCAAAGGAAGTTATCAAGACACCTCCAAACAAGAAATGGAGGAAATTCTGAAGATCATCAAGAAGAGTGATTACAATGTTGTGGAACAGTTAGGACAGACTCCGTCCAAGATTTCCATGCTCGCTTTGCTCTTGTGCTCCGAGGCTCATGCTAATGCCTTGGTGAAGTTTCTGAAGAATGCTCATGTGCCGCAAGACACTACTACTGATCAATTCGAAGTTTGTATTGCTAGCACTGGCGCCAACAACGGCCTAGGCTTCTCGATCGATTTGACTCCTTCCGGAAAGAAACATAACAAGGCCTTGCACATCTCTGTTGAATGCAAGGGCGTTACCTTATCTCATGTTTTGGTTGACACCGGTTCCGCTCTGAATATCCTACCGAAGACTGCTTTTGATCGGCTTGATGTCGAAGGGTTGGTTCTGAGACCCAGTGACATTATCGTGAGAGCTTTTGATGGTTCTAAGCGCACAGTACTTGGAGAGCTCACTCTGACTGTTAAAGTCGGTTCCCAGACTTTTGACTCCACTTTCTTTGTCATGGACATCCGTCCAGCTTATTCTTGCCTACTTGGACGCCCTTGGATACATGGGGCAGGCGCTGTTACCTCTACTTTGCATCAGAAACTGAAGTACCCGGTGAAAGGGAAAGTTGTTACAGTGTGTGGTGAAGAAGAGTATATGGTCAGTCATCTACAGTCATTCCGCTATCTCGAGATGGAGGGTGAATTCTTCGAGACTCCCTGTCAAGCTTTTGAAACAATACCCAGAGTCATGCCTGTTGACTCCCCCGTCACTCCTGAAGTTACACAAGCTCCACCTAGAATGGCCTCGCTGAAAGATGCTCAAGCTACTGTTGAACAAGGAGGTAGTGCTATTTGGGGTCAGCTCCCTGATCTTCCTTTCAAATCTGACAAGACTGGTTTAGGCTTCACCATCAAGGGTCAGAAGATGATACGCCGCGAACGTGCCGCCAACTTCCTTTCGCATCGCCGAGTGGAATCCATGCTATAGAAGACGGCGACAACGCGCCGACATCGCAAGTGGATCTTCCCAACTCCGACAATGGGCTCAGAATTGGAAGGCGACGTCATACCAATCTCCTTTAGCCGAGTAATTGCTTTTGTTTTGTTTTGCTTTTCGTATTTCTTTATGTTTGAACAATAAACTTTGAAAGCCAGTGCCTTGCCCGGGCATCATGGCTCGTTATGAGGGTTATTATCCGTCGTTTGCGTATTTTCATTCAATAAATTCGTTGGACTTTTGCATTCAATTGTTTGTTTTCTTTCTTTTACTTTATCACCCCTTCAAAAGCTATGTGTTCTTACACACACCCACGTGATACACTGCAGAATCACTCCGAATCTCGTTAATAACAGCTATGCTAGTGCTAAATATGACTTCGATAATCCGATCTACCAAGCCAAGACGAAAGTGAGGAAGATTGTGAAGTGCCGGAGAACTTGCGATGCTACAGCAAGAAGAGCGAGTTATCTGACCACACGAAGAGCAAGTTGAGGTTGTGAATTTGGGTACTGACGAAGACAGAAAAGAGATCAAGATAGGAGCGGGTCTTGAGAACAGTGTTAAAGAAAGGTTGATTCAGATGCTACGAGACTACATTGAGGTTTTTGCTTGGTCATACGAAGACATGCCTGGTTTAGACATTGATATTGTGGTACATCGATTGCCGACAAAGGAAGGTTTTCTCCATGAAATGAAGGTCCGTCGATGCATCCCGAGATGTCGAGAAAATCAAAGCCGAAGTTATGAAGCAGTTCAACGCTGGTTTCTTAGCTGTCACCTCCTATCCCCAGTGGGTTGCAAATGTGGTACCCGTGCCTAAGAAGGATGGTAAGGTACGAATGTGTGTGGATTACAGAGATCTAAACAAAGCGAGTCCGAAAGGCGATTTCCACTTCCTCATATTGATGTTCGTTGACAATACCGCCAGATAAGGTTTTCCTTCATGGATGGTTTCTCGGTTACAATCGGATCAAAATGGCTCCACAAGACATGGAGAAGACTACTTTGTTACAGTGGGGCACTTTCTACAAGGTTATGCCGTTCGGATTGAAGAACGCAGGCGCCACTTATCAGCGTGCTATGGTTACATTATTTCATGACATGATTCATCACGAGATAGAGGTCTACGTCGACGACATGATAGCTCGGTCGCAGACTGAGGAAGAACATCTTGATCATCTACAGAAATTATTTGATAGGTTGAAGAAGTACAGACTGAGACTTAATCCCAACAAGTGCACCTTTGGAGTCAGATCCGGAAAACTCCTAGGGTTTGTTGTCAGTGGTAAAGGTATTGAAGTTGATCCCGCCAAGGTTAGAGCCATTCAAGAGATGCCAGCTCCCCGCACCGAGAAGGAAGTCAGAGGTTTCTTGGGCCGATTAAATTACATTGCCAGATTCATTGCACACCTAACTGCTACTTGTGAGCCAATCTTCAAGTTACTCAAGAAAGATCAAGTGGTAGAATGGAATGACGATTGCGGATCGCTTTTGACAAAATCAAGGAGTACCTACAGAATCCTCCTCCGATGTCGCCTACCAAGGAAGACCTCTTATCATGTACTTGCAGTGTTAGAAAACTCAATGGGGTGTGTTGGGGCAACATGACGAGTCAGTCGAAAAGAGCATGCAATATACTACCTTAGCAAAAGTTTACCGATGTGAAACAAGATACTCACACTGAGAAAACTTGCAACGCTATTGCCACCGCTAAGACAGTATATGTTGACTCACACTACCTTGTTGATTTCCAAGATGGATCCGATAAAATACATATTTGAGAAACCAGCTCTCTCCGGAAGAATAGCAAGATGGCAAATGATCTTGACCGAATATGACATCCAGTACACTTCTCAGAAAGCGATCAAAGGAAGTGTAGTAGCCGATCATTTGGCTCATCAAGATGACTATCAGTCTATGCAGTTCGAATTTCCAGACGAAGATGTTTTACTAGTTACAGATTGCGAAGAACCAGGCCCAGACGAAGGACCTGAACAAGGATCCCGATGGACTATGGTCTTTGATGGAGCCTCAAACGCACTTGGCAATGGCATTGGCGCCATCATTACATCCCCTGCAGGCGGACATACTCCTTTCACCGCCAGATTATGTTTCAGTTGCACTAACAACATGGCCGAGTACGAAGCGTGCATCATGGGTATCAAAGTGCTATTGACTTAAGAATCAAGTTCTTACAAGTGTATGGAGACTCGCTTTAGTGATCGGTCACATATGGTGGGATCTGAAGCATCCGAATCTCATTCCATATCGAGAGCATGTTCTGAGTTTGATTCCTTACTTCGAAGAGATTATTTTTGATCACATTCCACGAGAAGAGAATCAGTTGGCAGACGCATTGGCTACTATGTCGTCTATGTTCAAGGTTAGATGGGACAACGAGGCTCCCCAGATCATCATTGAAAGGTTTGACAAACCAGCGTATTGTTATGAGCTTGATACAGAAGAGAAACCTTGGTACTATGACGTGAAGAGGTATCTTGAGACTCAGGAATATCCCGCAGGGGCATCTGTCAATGATAAGAAGTTCATGAGAAGATTTGCATCCAAATTCTTCCTCAGCAACGACATCTTATACAAGCGCAACCACGACTTGTGCTTACTCTACTGTAGACCGAAAAAGAATGCGTATCATGGAAGAGTTACACGAAGGCGAATTTGGTACCCACTCCAGTGGACACACTATGGCTAAGAAGATTTTGAGAACAGGTTACTATTGGTCCACCATGGAAGCTGATTGTCACCGCTACGCTCGATCTTGTCACAATGCGATTCCGACAAAGTGCACGCATCCGTACCTCAATGTTTTAACTTCTCCGTGGCCTTTGCAATGTGGGGCATTGACATGATTGGAGAAATTAAGCCCACAGCTTCCAATGGACATCGTTTCATCCTTGTGGCAATTGACTATTTCACCAAGTGGGTAGAAGCGACCTCGTATGCATCGTTACCAAGAATGTAGTGGCTCGATTCATCAAGCATAATCTTATCCGTATGGCACTCCTGAAAGGATTATCACAGATAACGGTTCCAATCTCAACAACAAGATGATCACCGAACTCTGCACGCAGTTCAAGATCAAACATCACAACTCTTCTCCATATCGGCCTAAGATGAATGGCGCAGTGGAAGCCGCCAACAAGAACATTAAGAAGATTATACAGAAGATGACGGTGACTTACAAAGATTGGCATGAGATGTTACCATTTGCTCTTCATGGTTATCGCACTTCAGCACGAACATCAACAGGGGCAACCCCTTTCTCTCTCGTATACGGTATGGAAGCCGTCTTACCCATCGAGGTTCAGATACCCTCGACCAGAGTCCTCCAGGAGGCAGAGTTAGGTGAAGACGATTGGGTTCAGACACGGCTTGACCAGATTAACTTGATCGATGAGAAACGACTCGCGTCCATCTGCCATGGACAGATTTATCAGAAACGAATGATCAGAGCATTTAACAAGAAGGTCAAGCACCGAGTCTACCAAGTCGGTGATCTAGTAGTCAAGCGCATCATTCTTCCACAAGGTGATCCCAGGGGCAAATGGACTCCCACCTACGAGGGACCGTTTGTAGTCAAGACAGTGTTTTCGGCGGAGCTATGATACTTAGCACCATGGATGGTGAAGACTTCCCACACCCTGTGAACGCAGACATAGTCAAAAATACTACGCATAAAAGAGACCCGCTAGGTCGACGAACCTAGGCAAAAATAAGGGCATCCTGGCGAACCAAAAGGTTCGGGCAAAAGTTAAGGATATATACAAAACATGTACACCCGGCAAGTCGAAAACCTGAAAAGGCGGCTTGGGCAAAAAGGGTATCCGGTAGACTGAAACCCGAAAGGCGGTCTAGGCAAAAGTTAGGATTTAAGCGCACGACTATGTCTCTTCCAGATCACCTGCTTCCACTACTATCAACATTCAAGATTCAAATGGCGAAGATCAGTCTACTCACTTTCTACTGACAGCAAGGAGATGAGATAGTTGAAATATATGAGTACTAGCATAGTTGGAACTTAACGAGATTGTTTCCGCATAGCTTTTTACCTTTCTTATGTACAAACTACTTGGCCATACGCCACCTTTCAAAAAAAAATACGACTTCTTTCTTTACAATTTCATTGTTGTTATTGCAATAAGTCCAACGTTTGCTTTGAATGACTATACGCATTTGACAATAAGAATCTGATCACAAACATACGAAAAGTGAATATGCAAAAGTACTTACTACAGGCTCTAGGATTTGGGATGACGACGAAAGTCAACGAATAGTTCCCCACAGAGCATAAAGGTGTCACCCACAACACACCTTCCCCAGCGGAGTATAAGGGAATCCACGAGCAGCAATTCCACTCAATCGAGCAACGTTACATCAGTCTCTAAGCAGTAACACTTCATCCTCGGCGGATATTTCTCAATCCTCCCCCTTCTCCCCGGCAGCGGTATCCAGACTCAAAACTTGGTCAGATAGTGCATCGGAGGAAGCACACACCTTTTATTCCCCAGCCAGAGATTACAACGGACTCTAGACTCTTCAAGCCCGGTCTCTCAGCAACCATCAAATGCTCTACACTCGGAATCCCCAGTAGAGCGTCTCTTAAATTTCCTCAGCAGGATCTACATACAAGGTCCCCAACAGATCGCCTCCCAGACTCTCCTCAGCAGGGTCTATATATGAGATCTCCGACAACGAGCCTCTCAAATCTCTACCTTCCTCAACAACGTCTAGGCCCAAGACTTGGTCAGATAGTGCATCGGAGAAATCCAGGATATCTTTCTTCTCCTTCAAAAGTGGGGTTCTCACCTACTCAATTCCCCAGGCAGAAGTTAGAAATCTTCAAACAGAATATCCGCATCTTCTTCAAAGATGGATATGTTTTGAAATATCACAACATTCATCATTCATACATTTCTCATAAAGTCATAATTCATGCATATGTCATTCATATACACTGTCATGCATCATACTTTGCATAAGACTAACAAATATTCTATCAAAGTTTTCTTGATTTCTCCAAAAGCAGTAGCTCATTTCGACGCACAGGTCCAGATTAAGCCCCAGCCGACGGAAAACTATCGAAAGACCTTGCGAATGGTCTAGGATTAAGCCCAGCCGACGGAAAACTATCTGAAGACCGCCTCCACGGTGGGTCCAGATTAAGCCCCGAACCGACGGGAAAACTATCCAAAAGACCACCTCTGGTTATCCTCCGATAACAGGCAATGGATCAACACCCGATGCACAACAGGGAATTTATCCACATTCTGGCCAACTACAATCTCTCCCAGAGTAATCAGCGCGAAGATTTATTCTGATTATCAACAGCAACTACAGAGTCTAGCGTACGACTCAGTTGCCTTGGATGGCATCCTAAGCCCATCTCCGACTATTTGTCAACATCTCTTCACTATCAGAATGCTGCATATATGGTTAAAAATCAATACAGACCAATAACTTCATTTAAAGTGAACACGAAGTCTAACGTACGACTCCCTTCGGATGGCATCTTAAGCCCATCTCCTCTCCATTCCAGGAACATCTACAGAGTCTAACGTACGACTCACTCCCCAGCATCGACCTTTCTAGATGGCATCTTAAGCCCATCTCCGTCAGCTCTCCTATTAACAACCTCGAGTCTAGCGTCGATTCGTTCCCATGAAGTCTCCAACTTCTCCAAATGGCATCCGTAAGCCCATTCCGCATCATCCACCAATGTGAGTGCAAATTTTCGGTGTACTTGTGTTCAATCATCTTCTACCTCCGGTCACGAAGACAAGCATGTCAATCTAACCCTTCCAGTACAAGAAGATTGAACAGGGCAGTGTCATACCCCAAAATTTGCCCTCCATCTACTCAAAGATTTCATACATCCATACTCAAGGATTCCTCAAGAGTTGATCGACAAACTCTCTCCTAGACAATCAACCCAAACTAGGGTTTGGTATCTCTCAAGTCAAGATGGATTTCCAACATCTCCAATGGCCTTCATGCCTCCTCATATGCTTCAAAGATTCTCCATGTCAAGTTTCAAGCCTCACAAGTCAAGTTTCCTCATAACGCTCGGATGGTTGAAAATCAGTGTATTGGACAAAAAGTCAACTATGGTCAACATACAGTCAAAACTTCTGATTTTTGGTCAACATCCTCATTTTGAAGTTACATTCATCATTTGATCAAGGGTTGATCATGATTCATCAAGAAAACTCAAGATTTGCTCAAAAGTCAAACTTTCTAAATTAGGGTTTCTAGATGAAAAGTCAACTGAACTTTGACTGATCATAACTTTCTCATACTTTCTCAGAAATTTTTCCACCACCTCTTGTTTTGAAAGAAATTCAATTCTCTACAACTTCATGTCTCACAAGAATGTCCAAAAAATGCTTCATTTGAGAGGTATAGCTCAAAACATTACAGTCATTTTCAAAGTCAACAAAAGTCAACTTTTGTTTTGAAGATATTTTGAGCATGGTAACTCCAATTGAGATGAGACCAAAGACATTGGTTAGAGGACTCTTAGAGCTTTCCAAAAAGTCCAAGAACACTCAAAAATGTGGAAAATTGAGCAAGTTACACTATTCAGAAGTTGGGCAATTTTGGACAATTGCACAAAAGGACATTTTGTCAAATGCAAAATTTCCAAATGGGCCTATAATCTTTTGTTCCAAACTTGTTCATGATGTTATTTTTGACCTATAAATGCTTGGCCATGACAATTTTCTATTTTATTGATTTTATTTTGAATTTTAGAACATTTAATTCAAAATTAAATTATATAAAATATGAAAATCATATATTTTTCCAAAAGGGCTGATTTTATATGTTCCTTAATGTCCAAGAAAGCCCAAGATACTTGCCAAATTCGTGCTTGATCATGCATTGAAGGAGAAAATCAAATTTCTTTCAAAATTTGATTTTTATTTGAAAAATATTGAATGCTCCAAATCAAATCTTTTCCATTCCTTTTTTCCTCTCCAATCCTCTCTATAAATACCTAGCATTGCAGCCAGCACAAAGGACGAAACCCTAGCCCAAGAGAGAGTCCTTATTTTGCCAAATTTTTCTCAAAACTTGAGAAAATCGAATTCCAAATTGCAGCAGGTTTCAGCCCGATCTAGCCATCCATTCCTCCTCAGGAGGTTCCCAGCAAGCAATACCAACCTTTACATCAAGCCCAGGCTGCCCAGAACTCGTTCTTGAACTCTCACCGGTTTGCAATATTTCTCAATTTCGAATTTTATAATCCATGCATCATTAATCGTTTTTGTGTGTTTGTTTGAGTTCAGGACATCAAACAGAGCATGACTGATACCTTTCATGGAAGCTTAGACGTAGGAAACGTAAACCACCATTATTAGGGCATTTCGACCTGTTTCACTCGAACCGGCCTGTACAGGCCGATTCAGTCCAAACCGATGTCACCAATGGACTCAGAAGGTCCGATTTAGGTGGACAAGGCGTTCTTTTTCTTTTTGTTCGCGCTGTTTTGCAGGATCCAGGTTTGGCATGGTCGGAGAAGACGACCGGAGCTAGGGCTCCGGCGTCGTTGACCAAGGCTGACTCCGGCGATGCATGGGTGGCACGATCGTGCGTTCTGATTGGCTCTCTCTTTCCACCTGGGCCCCACGCGTAGCTGACTCAGTTTTAGACTCCTCTCTGGCGCGTGTACACATATATTCAAAGGATTCCAGCTTTCAAAACACAAAGAGCCACTTGTCCCAGTGGTAAAGGCGCCTCCTGTTCCTGGATACTCTCCCATGTCCTGAGTTCGATCCTCAATGGCATCAGATTTGCTTTCTTTTTACAAACTTCATATATTTTCTTATTTTCTCATATTTTTTCATTATTTTAATATTTTTTGCATCATTTTAATTCTTTTCACAATTTTATTTCTGCATTAAAAATTCACCAAAAAAATATTTTATTTTCACATTTATATTCTGAAAATCTTTATTTAATTTAATAAATTATAAAACATAATTTTTGCATGCATATTTATTTTATTTTTATTTTAGCATTTAAATCATTATAAATTGCATTTTAATTATTAAATCTTTTCCAAAAAATCCCAAAAAATTATTTTAGTATATTTATCTTATTTCCAGCATATATTAATTTTCTCATATTAAAATTTGCATTTTTCTAACATTTTTCCTCTTATTCAATTCATCTCTATTTTCCGATTTTCCCATTCTTTCACAGGTTGCTCCGATTCGGACGTTTTTCTTTATCCTTTGATTTTTTTCCAATAATGTAACTGCTCATGGGATGTAATAGTTTAAATTAGGCTTTTATTTTCCGCACTTTAATTATGTATCTGCCCCAAAGCCATGTAATAGCGTAGGTTTATTTTCCGCACCTTTACATTCCGCATTTTACTTTCCGCACCCTTATCAATTGCTAGTAATTAGGCGTGTATGGCAAGATAATAATTGGACATAGCTCACACTAATTTCAAGATAAAATATCTGAAATCAACACACTTCTTCACACACGCACCCCTTAGGGTAATTCTCTCTCGATGCCTTTCGATTCAAAATGGTCATGTCCCTCGAACGTAGAGGTATTCTAGCACCGTTGCCTTCAAAATAAATCATCATAGTCCCTTCGATACAAAGATCATAAGACCCACGATGTCGCCTCCGAATACATGATCTTGACCCTCGATTGTTGCCTACGAAAAATGATGATAGTCCCTTCGAATGTGCTAGGATACTTCCTACAAGTTGCCTTCTATGACCATCCGATGTCCCTTCGAATGTCCCGCTTACATCCAACGAATGGAGCTACCTACTAACTAATGGTATGGCTAGCGCTATTCTAAAGGAATGTAGAAGTATAACAAAACGACCAATTCTGAGTGGGTAAATAAGTCTTTTAGTTGCTTGCTCTATCTAATGCTTTTCACACCACACACTTTTTTTCAAAGTTCAAATTCTTTTCAAAACAAACATTTCCGAACACTTTGTATACACCCTACATGAGTCATTACAAAGTCAAAGCGAAATGCCTTTTCAAAACATTCTTTGTCAAACACAAGAAGCAATTTTAAAAGTGATCTAGAGCAACTAAGAGCGTAGATAACTACGGATGGAAAGGGTGCTAATACCTTCCCTTTCATAACCATTCTCCCGAACTCTAATCTAACGAAGGTCTTTTTCTGTTACTTTTACCTTCCCTTAATTGGATAAAAATAAAAGTCGGTGGCGACTCTTGCTATCCGCACATTTGGATACAAAAATCCTACAAAGTCAGTTCACCGTATCACAGTATGGCGAATAGGATTGCATGCTAAGACTAAAATCAACCCTAGATAACTTCTAATCTCAAGATAATATAATTGAATTCAACACACACTCTTCATACATGCACTCCCCTTAGGGTATCCTCCCTTGTTGCCTTTCGGAATACAATGGTCATGTCCCTTAAACGTAGGTCCTTTTCTGCACCTCCTATTATGTATCTGCCCCAAAGCCATGTAATAGCATAGTTTAACACGGTGGGAGAACTGACTTATTTGTTTTGCATTTTATCGTAAATGTTGCGGATAGCAAGAGTCGCCACCGACTTTTTTTTTATCCAATAAAGGGAAGGTGAAAAGAACATGAAAATACCTTCGTTAGATTCTGAGTACAGGAGGCAGTTATGAAAAGGGAAGGTATTAGCACCCTTTCCATCCGTAGTTATCTACGGACTCTTAGTTGCTTAGCTCACTTTTGAAAAATTGCTTTCTGTGTTTGTATAGTTTGAAAAATATTTTGAAAGACAGATCTCTTTGACTTCGTAATGGTTCATGTTGGAATGTATACAAAGTGTTCGGAAATGTTTGTTTTGGAAAGATGTTTGACTTTGTAATGATTCTCGCTGGAATGTATACAAAGTGTTTTTGAAAAGAGTTTTTGAAAAGTGTGAGGTGTGAAAAGTATTTTGATTGAGCAAGCAACTAAGAGTCTATTACCTACTCAAAATGGTCGTTTCCATGTTATTTTTCCTTCTCCTTTAGAATAAGGCTATCAAACCATTAGTTGGCAGGTAACTTTATTCGTTTGGATGTGAAGGGACAATCGAAGGGTCATCGTTTGGTCATAGAAGGCAACATGTGGGGATACCCTTAGCAATTGGTAGGGACGATTGTCATACCCCAAAATTTGCCCTCCATCTTCTCAGGACATTCCACACATCCATACTCAAGGATTCCTCAAGAGTTGATCAGACAAACTCTCTCCTAGACAATCAACCCAAACTAGGGTTTGGTATTTCTCAGCTCCAGATGGACTTCCAACATCTCCAATGTTCATCATGCCTCCTCATATGCTTCAAAGATTCTCCATGTCAAGTTTCAAGCCTCACAAGTCAAGTTTCCTCATAATTGCTCGATGGTCGAAATCGGTTGATTGACAAAAGTCAACTGTGGTCAACATACAGTCAAACTTCATATTTTTTGGTCAACATCCTCATTTTGAAGTTACATTCATCATTTGATCAAGGGTTGATCATGATTCATCAAGAAAACTCAAGATTTGCTCAAAAGTCAAAACTTTCCAAATTAGGGTTTCTAGGTGAAAAGTCAACTGAACTTTGACTGATCATAACTTTCTCATACTTTCTCAGAAATTTTTCCACCACCTCTTGTTTTGAAGGAAATTCAATTCTCTACAACTTCATGTCTCACAAGAATGTCCAAAAAATTCTTCATTTGAGAGGTATGGCTCAAAACATTACAGGTCATTTTCAAAATCAACAAAAAGTCAACTTTTTGTTTTGAAGATATATTGAGCATGGTAACTCCAATTGAGATGAGACCAAAAAGGTTGGTTAGAGGACTCTTAGAGCTTTCCAAAAAGTCCAATAACACTCAAAAATGTGGAAAATTGAGCAAGATACACCATTCACAAGTTGGGAAATATTGAAAGAATGCACAAAGAGAAATACTTCTAAAAATCAAAAACTTTGCAAATGGGCCTACTTTTTCTTCATCCAAACTTATTCCTCATACAATTAGGAATATCCAAGCCCAATGCCACGAATTTTTGATTTATTTTTCTATTTAATTTGTAATTTATTCATTTAAATGCAAATTAAATTTAAAAATAAAGTATAAAATTCAAATTAATTGCAAAGATTGATTTTATTCTTTCCTTGAGATCCAATTAACTCACAAATGCCAGCAATTTCGAAATTTGGTCAAAAAAGGCAAGATTGGATTGGAATTGATCAAGTTTTGAAAATTTGATTTTCATGAAAAAATCAAATTTGATTATCATTGAATGTTGATTGATTCTTGCCAAAAACAATGCCAAATCCTTCCAATATAAATACCTGATGCATACCAATCACAAGAGGACGAAAAAATTGGCTCAAGAACCCTAGTTGCAAGCTCAAAAAACCGTGCCTCTCAAGCAAAGTGCAATCGTACTTCCAGCCGTTTTCCATCGATTTTAAGGTGTCCAACAGATTCCTTGATATCTCTTGAGTCGATCCAGACCCTTACATTGCTCAAATCCATTCAGAATTGCAAAATCCGGAATCGGTTTGTTCTTAAAAATTTCAAAATCGATTTCTCATATTCATGCATTATTAACACGATTTGTTGTTGTTTTTGTGATTAGTGACAAGTTTGCAAACTTTCTGGGTGCTTTAATCGAATTTCCATGGCCGGGAGTGCAGGATACCATTGTTAGGGTTTCTGGGACCGATTTAGGGTTTCACGAAATACATAAAATTGGACAATAAGACCTGTGCCATTGAATTCGGAATGACCTGAGGAATCGAACCATGGTCTCTAATGTTATTTATATTATGTGTGCTGCGTTTTTGATTTTGCCAAGAACCTTAGTGACGAACAATGGCCGACGCTAACTTTCAAATATTTGAAATGAAGAAGACGATGGTTGGCGCGAGTTCGTGGCGAAGGAGAAGGCAACGCGTGTATTCCACTCAGTCCGTTTCCAAACAGTTGACACACTTGGCTCAGTTGGTCAGCGCGTTGGTTTTCAAGGATTGAAGTCAGGGTCACGAGTTCGAATCCTCCCAGGGCCAGTTTTTTATTTCTTTTTCCAAACTTGCATGTTTTCTATATTTTTCATATTTTAATATTTTCCATTCATTTTAATTTCTTTTCTATATTTTTATTCTGCATTAAAAAATTACCAAAAATATTTATTCTTTTTGCATTTGTTTTCTAAAAATATTTATTTAATTTAATAAATTAAAAAATATAATTTTTGCATGCATATTTATTTTATTTATAATTTAGCATTTAAATCATTGTAAATTAGTTTTTAATTACTAAAATGCATCTAAAAAATCCCAAAAAATTATTTTAGCATATTTATATTATTTTCAGTATACCAATTTTCTCATATTAAAATTTGCATTTTTCTAACATTTTTTCTCTTGTTCGATTCATATTGCATTTTCCGATTTCTTCTTCTTACGAGGTCGATCCGATTCAGATTTATTTTTCTTTATCATTTTATCATTATTTCCAATAATGTAACTGTTCATGGGATGTAATAGTTTAAATTAGGTCTTTATTTTCCGTGATTTTAAATTATGTATCTCGCCTAAAGCCATGTAATAGCGTAGGATTTACTCTTCCGCACTTACATTCCGCATTTTACTTCCGCACCCTATCAATTGCTAGTAACTAGGCGTGTATGGCAAGATAATAATTGAACATAGCCCACTCTTAATTTCAAGATAACATATCCAAATCAACACACTTCTTTTCACACATGCACCCTTTAGGTAATTCTCTCTCTCGTTGCCTTTCGATTTCAAATGGTCATGTCCTCGAACGTAGAGGTATTCTAGCACCGTTGCCTTCCAAACAAATCATCATAGTCCTTCGATACAAAGATCATAGACCACGATGTCGCCTCCGAATACATGATTTGACCCGATTGTCGCTATTTAAAAAATGATGATAGTCCCTTCGAATGTGCTAGGATACTTCCTACAAGTTGCCTTCTATGACCATCCGATGTCCTCGAATGTCCCGCTTACATCCAACGAATGGAGTTACCACTAACTAATGGTATGGCTAGCGCTATTCTAAAGAACTAGGCAAAACGACCAATTCGAGGGTAAATAAGTCTTTTAGTTGCTTGCTTCACCAAATGCTTTTCACACCTCACACTTTTGTCAAAGTTCAAACTCTTTTCAAAACGAAACATTTCCGAACACTTTGTATACATTCCTACATGAATCATTACAAAGTCAAAGCGAAATGCCTTTTCAAAACATTTTTCAAACACACAGAAAGCACAATTTTAAAGTGATCTAGAGCAACTAAGAGCCCGTAGATAACTACGGATGGAAAGGGGTGCTAATACCTTCCCTTTTCATAACTATTCTCCCGTACTCAAAATCTAACGAAGGTCTTTTTCTGTTACTTTTACCTTCCCTTAATTGGATAAAAATAAAAGTCGGTGGCGACTCTGCTATCCGACATTTGGATACAAAATCCTACAAAGTCAGTTCACCAGACATGTAATCAAGCGACTACCAGAGTACACCCTAAAGAGAGAATGCCTTAAGGATTTCTAGATAACTTTTACCGCTTTCTGTCTGACTTGCTTGCTTTACTTTAAAGGGTTGCTTGGGTATTATATTGTTGGGGGATCCTACACCCAGATCCGGGTTTCTTTTTAGGTAAGTAGCATTAGATCATCGCGACTGCTAGACGATAACTAAACGGTCAACATGATGGCTACAAGTTAGCGTGACACTTTGGTTGTCCCGATACTCTTCATTCCCAAGTTGAGGATAGTATTTGGCTTCTGCGTGTGTCATCAAGCGCTAACTAAACTTTTAGAACCTTAATTGACCCATCTTAGCCAGAAGGTAGCGAGATGGCCGGCTTTGGTGTAGACCAGTTGGTTGATACTCGATGCTACGCCCATTGAGATCAGACTTTGGGACATTTTCGATCGACCACTTGGTAGTCGTATTGAAATAAGCGCCTACGAGAAAGATCAATGATATGAGATTCCTAGAACCCGTTACTATTATAGGACAGATGAACCAACTCAAACTTTTGGTAGGGTAATCACCTATACCTCATGCAAGCCTTAAACATAGGCTCATTGTGTGAATTGTTTGTGTGTGCTAAACATGACATCATGACATCATTCGCATTGCATATCATTTCTAACTATTTCAAGGACCTAGGATTTATCTTTGCCTGCTTTGTAGGGATTATGGCTTCTAGAAAGACTATCCGAATCAACTTCATGGGTATCCCTTCTCAGCTCAAAGAATTGGTTTCCGAGATTCCCGATCATGCTCAGTTCATCAAAAGACATGGTTATTTACTTGATTTGGTTATCTCCTATTTTGAAGAAGATATGATGCATGTCCTATTCCAGTTCTTTGATCCGAAGCACCATTGCTTTACATTCCCAGATTATCAGTTGGTTCCTACCTTGGAAGAGTTCTCTAAGCTACTTGGGGTACCTATTCTTGATCAAATGCCATTCACCGGTTTAGAAAAGGTTCCTAAGTACGAAGACATCGCATCAGCTTTACATCTTAAGCGCTCAGACATTGAAGCCAATTGGGAAACTAGAAGTGGAGTTAAGGGTTTACTTGCCAAATTCTTATTTAAGAAAGCCCGAGAATTCCTCAAAGTTATGAGTTTCCATGCGTTTGAAAACATTGTGGCCTTATTAATTTATGGTTTGGTTCTATTTCCTAACTCCGATCAATTCATAGATATCAATGCCATCAAGTTGTTTCTTACCCGCAATCCAGTGCCTACTTTACTTGGAGACATCCTACATTCTCTCCACACTGCACTATCAAAAGACAAGGAACTCTTATGTTGTAGCATCGTACTTTCAAGGTGGTTTATTTCGCACCTTCCTCCATCGCCTTGAAGAACGAACAAAGGTTGAGATGGTCTCAAAGGTTAATGTCACTCTCATTCAGATATCCGTTGAATCTTTTCTCAAAAGGACTTCACATTCATTGAACGTTGTGAGAATTCCTAATGTACCGCTACTTGGTATAAGGGAGGTATTACTTACAACCCTTCCTTAGCTCTACGTCAGTTTGGTTTTGCTCGAAAAGATGGTCCACATGATATGCTTCTCCAAGATGTTGTGTTCGACTACAACCACGATCTCCAGAATTACTGACGAAGGTTCATACACGCTTGGGGCATGGTAAAGAAGACTGATACCAAGACTTTGGGGCACCAAAACTCCATTCCTTGGGAACCTTACCTCAAATGGGTGCGAGCTCGAGCTCAAAACCTCATGATGCCATTCACGCCTGTTTTACCAGTAATTATGGAACCTGTTGCTATAGGTGACGTACCATACTGCTGTTCTCCATCCTGACATGCCTACTGATTTTGAAGACTTGAAGAGATCCTCGATTCAAATTTTAAAGAAGAGAGGGATACTTTGAAGCTCAGTGTTATGCAAGTGAGAAGAAAGTGCTAGAGTTGACAGCTACCACGAGGAGAGCGAAACATCAACTCCTACATCGGCACCAAGAGGAAGCGCCCGTGGGAGACTTAGAGCTTCAAGATTTTATGTTTTTCTTTTAGTATTTTGAACTATCTCTTGTACTTAAAAAGAAAAAGAATAATAAAAGAAGTACTAATAAATGTTTGTTCATTGCTTGTTTAACAAATTTAAGTCTCTAAGGTCCTTGAAAACATTGCATTGCATTCGCATAAACATCGCATACCATAGCATAACATTGCATCACAAGTACATTGAAGATTGGTTTTCTCATTCTCTTGCTATTTATTTTAGCAGAAATGGCTCTTGAACAGTCGTCAAAGATCCTGTGTTCGTAATGCTCCGCCAGCAAAGATGTTCACCAGTTTGGTCCAAGGCCAAGAGGATCTGAAGAAGCTCATCAGTAGAAAGAAGAAGGTTGTTGGTCTCCTCAACATGGGCAGACGCTACAAGGGTGGTCTTAAGAGGGTCAGTCAGATAGAGCTCTCTGAGGGAAGTGTCAAGACTGAACAAAGTAACAAGGGTAATGGTGAAAGCAGCCAGCCCGAGCCTGAGAAGAATTATGATGATGGCCAATACTCTGATGAAGAGCATAGGTACAAACAACTTGAAGACCGTCTGAATGCTGTGGAAAACCTGAAGATGTCCGGGTTGAATTTTGATGATATGAGTCTTGTTCCTGGTGTTGTGATTCCTCCCAAGTTCAAAGTTCCTACTTTTGCCAAGTATGATGGCATGTCTTGCCCTAAGCTGCATCTGAAGTCCTACGTCCAGAAGATCAACCCCCACACTGATGACAGAAAGTTGTGGATGCATTATTTTCAAGAGAGTTTGTCCGGAACTCAATTGGAGTGGTACTATCAGCTAGAGAATGACCGATCCGTACTTGGAGGACGGCTGATGCTTTCTGCATAGTATGAGTAATAATTCAATTGACACCCACCGCATGCAACTACAAAGCATGTCTATGGGTCGTGATGAGAAGTTCAAGGAGTATGCTCAGAAGTGGAGAGATCTAGCAGGCAGAGTTCAGCCACCCTTGTCCAATAGGGAGTTGGTTGATATGTTCATGGGAACACTGACAGACCCATTCTTTAATCATCTGATTGGAAACTCTTCAGCCGGATTCACCAAGCTGATATTGACAGGCGAGCGTATTGAAGCTGGTATCAAGAGTGGGAAGATTCATGTAGAGTCATCTTCAAATGCTGCAAAGAGATCTTTTGGTGGTAAGAAAGAAGCAAATGTTGTGTATGGTCAGAAAAGCCGAGCCAAGACCGACCGTGCTCAATCTGTGGGAGCAGTTGTGATCTCCAATCCTACATCAGCACAACCTCAGCGAGACAACGCGCGTAGCCAGAACGCGCCACGAAGACAGTTTATGAAGATCAACATGCCTTTGTCGCAAGCCTTGCAACACATGTTGAAAGCAGAGTTGATTACCTTGAGGGATCCTCCTCAGAATGTCAACACTTCCTCTCCGAGATACAATCCTAATGCTAAGTGTGCTTACCATTCCAATAGCCCGGGACACAGTACTGATGATTATTGGGCTCTGAAGAACAAGATTCAAGATATGATTGAAGCTAAGCAGATTGAGTTCGTCCCTCCTGTTGAGACTCCAAATGTGATCAATGCTCCTATGCCTAACCATGAAAAGAGTTCCAATGTTGTTGGTGACGATACTTATGTTTTCAATATAGATGACTTGACCATTCCTCTGATGACTGTTAAGAAGAATTTGCTGCAAGCCGGTGTTAACCCAGGATGCCCAGAGAATTGTCGTTGGTGCCCATCCACACCTGATGGTTGTGCTTGGTTGAGAAGACGTGTCCAGTGCATGATGGACAATCGTGAGATATTATTTTTGAAACCACCTGTACAGAAGCTGTGTGAAGAAATGTCTAAATTGAAGATCGACGATGTGACCGCACCATCTGTGTGGGATACCTTGGGACAGCCAAGTGGAAAGTATGATTACATGGTAAAGTACACTGTTCCTGATAGCTACAAGATTCCTATTGAAGATGTTAAGGCAACCGGATGGGGTGACGATTTCCCAGAAGACTATGCTGATGTTAACACTATAAGGATTTCCTCTGCTAATTTCGTGCCTAGAGTGGCACCTCTCATCATTACTTCTCCCGGACCAGTTCCATATTCCTCTGACAAGGCTATCCCTTGGAATTATGGAGCTGATGTTTACTATCATGGTGTCAAGCAAGACCCTCTGACCATTGAAGATCTTACAGTTGAAGCTACCATTCCTGACATTGACAACATCACCGGATCAAGTAAGGTGACCAGAACCGGAAGAGTTTTCTCTCCAGATATCTCTCCTCCAAAAGACACCGCGACTCCAGCCTTCATTCCAAATATTCAATCCATTCCCCAAGCTAGAGGGAAAGAACCATGACTCATCCCGCTCAGACAGTATACCAAAGGAAGTTATCAAGACACCTCCAACAAGAAATGGAGGAAATTCTGAAGATTATCAAGAAGAGTGACTACAATGTTGTGGAACAGTTGGGACAGACTCCTTCCAAGATCTCCATGCTTGCACTGCTCTTGTGCTCCGAGGCTCATGCTAACGCCTTGGTGAAGTTTCTGAAAAATGCTCATGTGCCGCAAGACACTACTACCGACCAGTTCGAAGTTTGTATTGCTAGCCTGGCTGCCAACAACGGCCTAGGCTTCTCTGATGCTGATTTGACTTCTGCCGGAAAGAAACACAACAAAGCCTTGCACATCTCTGTTGAATGCAAGGGCGTCACTTTATCTCATGTTTTGGTTGATACCGGTTCTGCTTTGAATATCCTTCCGAAGACTGCTTTTGATCGACTTGATGTTGAAGGGTTGGTTCTGAGACCCAGTAACATTATCGTGAGAGCTTTTGATGGTTCTAAGCGAACAGTACTTGGAGAGCTCACTCTGCCTGTTAAAGTCGGTTCCCAGACTTTTGATTCCACTTTCTTTGTCATGGACATCCGTCCACTTCTTCTTGCCTACTTGGACGCCTTTGATACATGGTGCGGTCATACCTCTACCTTACATCGGTCAAGTACCCGGTGAAAGGGAAGGTTGTTACAGTGTGTGGTGAAGAAGAGTATTTGGTCAGTCACCTACAGTCATTCCGATACCTCGAGATGGAGGGTGAATTCTTTGAGACTCCCTGTCAAGCTTTTGAAACAATCCCCAGAGTCATGCCTGTTGACTCTCCCATCACTCTTGAAGTTGCTCCAGCTCCGCCTAGGATGGCCTCACTGAAAGATGCTCAAGCTGCTGTTGAACAAGGAGGTAGTATTATTTGGGGTCAGCTCCCCGATCTTCCCTTCAAATTTGACAAGACTGGTTTAGGCTTCACCATCAAGGGTCAGAAGATGATACGCCGCGAACGTGTCGGCCAACTTCCTTTTCGCATCAGTCAGAGTGGAATCCATGCTATGGAAGACGACGACAACGACTTCGACATCAGCAAGTGGATCTTCCCAACTCCAGACAAAGGGCTCAGCAATTGGAAGACTGAAGACGTCATACCAATCTCCTTTAGCCAGGAGTAATTGCTCTTGTTTTGTTTTGCTTTTCGTATTTCTTTATGTTTTGAACAATAAACTTTGAAAGCCTAGTGCCTTGCCCGGGGCATCATGGCTCGTTTGCGAGGGTTATTATCTGTTGTTTGCGTATTTTCATTCAATAAATTCGTTGGACTTTTGCATTCAATTGTTTGTTTTCTTTACTTTATCACCCCTTCAAAAAGCTATGTGTTTCTTACACACACCCACGTGATACACTGCAGAATCACTCCGAATCTCGTTAATAACAGCTATGCTAGTGCTAAATATGACTTCGATAATCCGATCTACCAAGCCGAAGATGAAAGTGAGGAAGATTGTGAAGTGCCAGGAGAACTTGCAGGATTGCTACAAAGCAAGAAGAGCGAGTTATACACCACACGAAGAGCAAGTTGAGGTTGAATTTGGGTACGTGAAGACAGAAAAGATCAAGATAGAGCGGGTCTTGAGAACAGTGTTAAAGAAAGATTGGTTCAGATGCTACGAGACTACATTGAGGTTTTTGCTTGGTCATACGAAGACATGCCGGGTTTAGACATTGATATTGTGGTACACCGATTGCCGACAAAAGAAGGTTTTCTCCCAGTGAAATAGAAGGTTCACGTGATGCGTCCCGAGATGTCGAGAAAATCAAAGTCAAGTTATGAAGCAGTTAACGCTGGTTTCTTAGCTGCTACTTATCCCAGTGGGTTGCAAATGTGGCCCGTACCCAAGAAGGATGGCAAGGTACGAATGTGTGTGGATTACGTAGATTTGAACAAAGCAAGTCCAAAAGATGATTTCATCATATTGATGTTCGACAACACCGCCAAGATAAGGTTTTCCTTCATGGATGGTTTCTCCTGTTACAATCGATCAAATGGCTCCCAAGACATGGAGAAGACTACTTTGTTACACAAAGGCACTTTCTCGCTACAAAGTTATGCGTCGTTCGACTGAAGAACCAGCGCCACTTATCGCGGTTATGGTGACATTATTTCATGACATGATTCATCACGAGATAGAGGTCTACGCCGACGACATGATAGCTCGATCACGATCAAGAAGAACATCTTGATCATTTGCGTAAACTGTTGATAGATTGAACAAACTGAGACCAATCCTAACAAGTGCACCTTGGAGTCGATCCGAAAACCCTAGGGTTTGTTGTCGCGGAAAAGGTATTGAGGTTGACCCCGCCAAGGTTAAAGCTATTCAAGAGATGCCAGCTCCCGCACCGAGAAGAAGTCGAGGTTTCTTGGGCCGATTGAACTACATTGCCGATTCATTGCACATTTAACGCTACTTGTGAGCCAATCTTCAAGTTACTTAAGAAAGATCAAGTAGGGAATGGAACGACGATTTCCGATCTTTTGACAAAATCAAGGAGTACCTACGTAATCCTCCTATCCCGATGTCACCGTCAAGGAAGACCTCTTATCATGTACTTGATGTGTTAGAGAACTCAATGGGTGTGTTGGGGCAACATGACGAGTCTGGTCGAAGAGCATGCAATATACTACCTTAGCAAAAGTTTACCGACCGTGAAACAAGATACTGCACTCGAGAAAACTTGCAACGCTTTGGCTGGGCTGCTCAACACTAAGACAAGATATGTGACTCATTACCTTGTTGATTTCTAAGATGGATCCGATAAAATACATATTGAGAAACCAGCTCTTCCGAAGAATAGCAAGATGGCAAATGATCTTGACCGAATACGACATCCAATACACTTCTCAAAAAGCGATCAAAGGAAGTGTAGTAGCCGATCATTTGGCTCATCAAGCCGTAGATGACTATCAGTCTATGCAGTTCGAATTTCCAGACGAAGATGTTTTACTAGTTACTGATTGTGAAGAACCAGGCCCAGACGAAGGACCTGAACAAGGATCCCGATGGACCATGGTCTTTGATGGAGCCTCAAACGCACTTGGCAATGGCATTGGCGCCATCATTACATCCCCTACAGGCGGACATACGCCTTTCACCGCCAGATTATGTTTCAGTTGCACTAACAACATGGCCGAATACGAAGCGTGCATCATGGGTATTAAAGCTGCTATTGACTTAAGAATCAAGTTCTTACAAGTGTATGGAGACTCAGCTTTAGTGATCAGTCAGATTAAGGGCGAGTGGGATACGAAGCATCCGAATCTCATTCCATATCGAGAGCATGTTCTGAGTTTGATCCCCTACTTCGAAGAGATCACTTTCAATCACATTCCACGAGAAGAGAATCAGTTGGCAGACGCATTAGCTACTATGTCATCTATGTTCAAGGTCAGATGGGACAACGAGGCTCCCCAGATCATCATTGAGAAGTTTGACGAACCAGCATATTGTTATGAGCTTGACACAGAAGAGAAACCTTGGTACTATGACGTGAAGAGGTATCTTGAGACTCAGGAATATCCCGCAGGGGCATCTGTTAATGATAAGAAGTTCATGAGAAGATTTGCATCCAAATTCTTCCTCAGCAACGACATCTTATACAAGCGCAACCACGATTTGTGCTTACTCCGCTGTGTAGACCAGAAAACAGCGGAACGTATCATGGAAGAGTTACATGAAGGCGCATTTGGTACCCACTCCAGTGGACACACCATGGCTAAGATTTTGAGAACAGGTTACTATTGGTCCACCATGGAAGCTGATTGTCACCGCTACGCTCGATCTTGTCACAAGTGCCAGATTTATGCAGACAAAGTGCACGCACTCAAAGACCTCTGAATGTTCTAACTGCTCCTTGGCCTTTTGCAATGTGGGGCATTGACATGATTGGAAATCAAGCCCACTGCTTCCAATGGACATCGGTTCATCCTTGTGGCAATCGATTACTTCACCAAGTGGGTAGAAGCCGTACCGATGATCACTGTTACCAAGAATGTTGTGGCTCGATTCATCAAACATAATCTTATCTCGTGGTATGGCACTTCGAAGGATTATCACATAACGGTTCCAATCTCAACAACAAGATGATCACCGAACTCGCACGCAGTTCAAGATCAAGCATCACAACTCTTCTCCTTATCGGCCTAAGATGAATGGCAAGGAAGCCGCCAACAAGAACATTAAGAAGATTATACAGATGACACAGTGACTTACAAAGATTGGCATGAGATGTTACCATTTGCTCTTCATGGTTATCGCACTACAGTACGAACATCAACAGGGGCAACCCCCTTCTCTCTTGTGTACGGTATGGAAGCCGTTCTACCCATCGAGGTTCAGATACCCTCAACCAGAGTCCTCCAGGACGCAGAGTTAGGCGAAGACGATTGGGTCCACTGCCTTGACCAGATTAATTTGATTGATGAGAAACGACTCGCATCCATCTGCCATGGACAGATCTATCAGAAACGAATGATCAGAGCATTTAACAAGAAGGTCAAGCACCGAGTCTACCAAGTCGGTGATCTAGTAGTCAAGCGCATCATTCTTCCACAAGGTGATCCCAGGGGCAAATGGACTCCCACCTATGAGGGACCATTTGTAGTCAAGACAGTATTTTCCGGCGGAGCTATGATACTTAGCACCATGGATGGTGAAGACTTCCACACCCTTGAACGCAGATAGTCAAAAATACTACGATAAAGAGACCCGCTAGGTCGATGACCTAGGCAAAATAGAGATCCTCTGGAACCAAAAGGGTTCGGGCAAAAATTAAGGATATATACAAAACATGTACACCCGACAAGTCGAAAACCTGAAAAGGCGGCTTGGGCAAAAAAGGGTATCCCGGTAGACTGAAAACCCGAAAGGGCGGTCTAGGCAAAAGTTAGGGATTTAAGCGTACGACTATGTCTCTTCCAGATCACCTGCTTCCAGACTACTATCAACATTCAAGATTCAAATGGCAAAGATCAGTCTACTCACTTTCTACTGACAGCAAGGAGATGAGATAGTTGAAATATATGAGTACTAGCATAGTTGGAACTTAACGAGATTGTTTCCGCATAGCTTTTTACCTTTCTTGTATACAAACTACGGCCACACGCCACCTTTCAAATAAATGCAAGTTCTTTCTCTTTACAATTTTTGTTGTTGTCGTTATAAGTCCAACGTTTGCTTTGAATGATTATACGCACTTGACAATAAAAACCTCTTCACAAACATACGAAAAGCTGACATGCAAAAGTAATTGAGATGTCCCCAGCAGATGACGACGAAAGTCACCGAAACATTCCCCTGCAGAGCATTGGTCCCCACAGAGGTGTCACTCACCAACAAACCTTCCCCAGCGGAGTAGAGGAGAATCCCCAAGCAGTGATTCCACTCAACTTAGCCGGATTGCACCCATCTTCGAGCAGTAGCATCTCATCCCCAGCTGAGATATTTACCCCCAGCAGACATCTCTCAACCATTCCCCTTTTCTCCAGCAGCAGTGTCCAGACTTGAAACTTGATCAGATAGTGCACCGGAGGAAACCTGCGTCCTCTTTCCCCAGTCAGAGATTACAACGGGCTCCAGATCCTTCTAACCCGGTCTCCCAGCAACTACCAAATACTCTTCAGCAAGATTTACACAAAAATCCCCAAAGAGAGCACCTCCCGGACTTCCTGCCAGGTGGTCTACTTCTATGAAATTCTCAACAATATCTAGGCCCAAGACTTGGTCGATAGTGCACGGAGGAATCAAAGTTATCTTTCTCAGGGATTCCATCCAAACATAAGTCGAAATCCTCAAGCAGATCATCCGCATCTTCTTCAAGATGGATATGTTTTGAAATACCACAACATCTATCATTCATACATTACTCATAAAAGTCATAATTCATATGCATCTGTCATTCATACATATACATCATCATGCATCATACTTTGCATAAGACTAACGAATATTCTATCAAAGTTTCTCTTGTTTTCTCCAAAACAGGTGAAAGTCACTTCCCACGCAAAAAAGTCCGTGATTAAGCCCCAACTCGACGCCCGGAAAACTATCCGAACGACTACACCCTCACTGCTCGCAACAGTGATCCAGGATTAATATTAAGCCGACGGAAACCCTATCCAACGACATCACAAGTTATCCTCCGATAATAGGCATGGATCACCCGATGCACAAATGTGGAAGCTATCCACATTTTGCCAAATTATCTATCCCCTCAGAGCGATCAACACGAAGATCTGTTCTGATTCCTTCTTATTATCAACAGCAACTACAGAGTCTGGCGTACGACTCAGTTGCCCTGGATGGCATCTTAAAGCCCATCCCCGACTATTTGTCAACATTCCTCCACTTTAGAATGCTGCATATTGGTTAAAAATCAATACAAACCAATAACTTCATTCAAAAGCGAATACGAAGTCTAGCGTACGACTCCTCCCAGATGGCATCTTAAGCCCATCTCCTCTCCTTCCCAGGAACGTCTACAGAGCCTATTGTATGGCTCACTCCTCAGCATCAATCTTTCCAGATGACAACCCCGAGTCTAGCGTATTTAACTACTTCTCCCAAATAAGTCTTCAACTTCTCCAAATGGCATCGTGAAGCCCATCTCGCATCACCAAATAGTGCAAATTTTCAGGTGTATTTGGTGTTCAATCATCTTTAACCTCCAGGTCACGAAAGGCACGCATGCCAATCTAAACCTTCCAGTACAAGAAGATTGAACAGGGGCAGCTGTCATACCCCAAAATTTTCCCTCCATCTTCTCAGGACATTCCACACATCCATACTCAAGGATTCCTCAAGAGTTAATCAGACAAACTCTCTCCTAGACAATCAACCCAAACTAGGGTTTGGTATTTCTCAGCTCCAGATGGACTTCCAACATCTCCAATGTTCATCATGCCTCCTCATATGCTTCAAAGATTCTCCATGTCAAGTTTCAAGCCTCACAAGTCAAGTTTCCTCAGACAATTGCTCAGATGGTTGAAAATCACAGATTGGACAAAAGTCAACTGTGGTCAACATACAGTCAAACTTCATATTTTTTGGTCAACATCCTCATTTTGAAGTTACATTCATCATTTGATCAAGGGTTGATCATGATTCATCAAGAAAACTCAAGATTTGCTCAAAAGTCAAACTTTCCAAATTAGGGTTTCTAGGTGAAAAGTCAACTGAACTTTGACTGATCATAACTTTCTCATACTTTCTCAGAAATTTTTCCACCACCTCTTGTTTTGAAGGAAATTCAATTTCTACAACTTCATGTCTCACAAGAATGTCCAAAAATTCTTCATTTGAGAGGTATGGCTCAAAACATGTCATTTTCAAAGTCAACAAAAAGTCAACTTTTTGTTTTGAAGATATATTGAGCATGGTAACTCCAATTGAGATGAGACCAAAAAGGTTGGTTAGAGGACTCTTAGAGCTTTCCAAAAAGTCCAATAACACTCAAAAATGTGGAAAATTGAGCAAGATACACCATTCACAAGTTGGGAAATATTGAAAGAATGCACAAAGAGAAATACTTCTAAAAATCAAAAACTTTGCAAATGGGCCTACTTTTTCTTCATCCAAACTTATTCCTCATACAATTAGGAATATCCAAGCCCAATGCCACGAATTTTTGATTTATTTTTCTATTTAATTTGTAATTTATTCATTTAAATGCAAATTAAATTTAAAAATAAAGTATAAAATTCAAATTAATTGCAAAGATTGATTTTATTCTTTCCTTGAGATCCAATTAACTCACAAATGCCAGCAATTTCGAAATTTGGTCAAAAAAGGCAAGATTGGATTGGAATTGATCAAGTTTTGAAAATTTGATTTTCATGAAAAAATCAAATTTGATTATCATTGAATGTTGATTGATTCTTGCCAAAAACAATGCCAAATCCTTCCAATATAAATACCTGATGCATACCAATCACAAGAGGACGAAAAAATTGGCTCAAGAACCCTAGTTGCAAGCTCAAAAAACCGTGCCTCTCAAGCAAAGTGCAATCGTACTTCCAGCCGTTTTCCATCGATTTTAAGGTGTCCAACAGATTCCTTGATATCTCTTGAGTCGATCCAGACCCTTACATTGCTCAAATCCATTCAGAATTGCAAAATCCGGAATCGGTTTGTTCTTAAAAATTTCAAAATCGATTTCTCATATTCATGCATTATTAACACGATTTGTTGTTGTTTTTGTGATTAGTGACAAGTTTGCAAACTTTCTGGGTGCTTTAATCGAATTTCCATGGTCGGGAGTGCAGGATACCATTGTTAGGGTTTCTGGGACCGATTTAGGGTTTCACGAAATACATAAAATTGGACAATAAGACCTGTGCCATTGAATTCGGAATGACCTGAGGAATCGAACCATGGTCTCTAATGTTATTTATATTATGTGTGCTGCGTTTTTTATTTTGCCAGGAACCTTAGTGACGAACAATGGCCGACGCTAACTTTCAAATATTTGAAATGAAGAAGACGATGGTTGGCGCGAGTTCGTGGCGAAGGAGAAGGCAACGCGTGTATTCCACTCAGTCCGTTTCCAAACAGTTGACACACTTGGCTCAGTTGGTCAGCGCGTTGGTTTTCAAGGATTGAAGTCAGGGTCACGAGTTCGAATCCTCCCAGGGCCAGTTTTTTATTTCTTTTTCCAAACTTGCATGTTTTCTATATTTTTCATATTTTAATATTTTCCATTCATTTTAATTTCTTTTCTATATTTTTATTCTGCATTAAAAAATTACCAAAAATATTTATTCTTTTTGCATTTGTTTTCTAAAAATATTTATTTAATTTAATAAATTAAAAAATATAATTTTTGCATGCATATTTATTTTATTTATAATTTAGCATTTAAATCATTGTAAATTAGTTTTTAATTACTAAAATGCATCTAAAAAATCCCAAAAAATTATTTTAGCATATTTATATTATTTCCAGCATGTACTAATTTTCTCATATTAAAATTTGCATTTTTCTAACATTTTTTCTCTTGTTCGATTCATATTGCATTTTCCGATTTCTTCTTCTTACGCAGGTCGATCCGATTCAGACGATTTTCTCTTTATCATTTTATCATATTATTTTCCAATAATGTAACTGTCTATGGGATGTAATAGTTTAAAATTAGGTCTTTATTTTCCGCATTTTAAATTATGTATCTGCCCCAAAGCCATGTAATAGCGTAGGATTTACCTTTCCGCACTTTACATTCCGCATTTTACTTTCCGCACCCTATCAATTGCTAGTAACTAGGCGTGTATGGCAAGATAATAATTGAACATAGCCCACTCTTAATTTCAAGATAACATATCTGAAATCAACACACTTCTTTCACACATGCACCCCTTAGGGTAATTCTCTCTCGTTGCCTTTCAATTTCAAATGGTCATGTCCCTCGAACGTAGAGGTATTCTAGCACCGTTGCTTTCCAAACAAATCATCATAGTCCCTTCGATACAAAGATCATAGACCCACGATGTCGCCTCCGAATACATGATCTTGACCTCGATTGTCGCCTACGAAAATGATGATAGTCCCTTCGAATGTGCTAGGATACTTCCTACAAGTTGCCTTCTATGACCATCCGATGTCCCTTCGAATGTCCCGCTTACATCCAACGAATGGAGCTACCTACTAACTAATGGTACGGCTAGCGCTATTCTAAAGGAACGTAGAAGTACAAAAAACGACCAATTCTGAGTGGGTAAATAAGTTTTTAGTTGCTCGCTCTACCAAATGCTTTTCACACCTCACACTTTTGTCAAAGTTCAAACTCTTTTCAAAACGAAACATTTCCGAACACTTTGTATGCATTCCTACATGAATCATTACAAAGTCAAAGCGAAATGCCTTTTCAAAACATTTTTCAAACACACAGAAAGCACAATTTTAAAGTGATCTAGAGCAACTAAGAGCCCGTAGATAACTACGGATGGAAAGGGGTGCTAATACCTTCCCTTTTCATAACTATTCTCCCGTACTCAGAATCTAACGAAGGTCTTTTTTTGTTACTTTTACCTTCCCTTAATTGGATAAAAATAAAAGTCGGTGGCGACTCTTGCTATCCGCACATTTGGATACACAAAATCCTACAAAGTCAGTTCACCGTATTACAACGATCATCACTTATTTGTAGGCAACAATCGAGGGACGAGATCATATATTCGTAGGCAACATCGAGGGACTATAATCTTTGTATCGAAGGGGCTATGATGATGTTATTTGTAAGCGTCTTTGCTAATGGTATCCCTATGTTCGGGGGACATGACCATTGTATTCTGAAAGGCAACAAGAGAGAATACCCTAAGGGGGTGCATGTGTGAAAGAGTGTGTTTGATCAGATATTTTATCTTGAGATTAAAATTGATCTAGAGTTGATTTTAGTCTTAGCATGCAAACCCTAGTTAGCTATCAGTTAAATATATACAGTAAAGTAAAGGTGCGGAAAGTAAAAGTGCGAAAATGTAAATCCTACGTTGTTACATGGCTTTGGGGAAGATACATAATAGGAGGTGCAAAAAGTTTAAATCTACGCTATTACAAAATAAAACTTTGCGACGTATACATCTTTTCTAGAATTGTAAATGCGAAATAGCAGGTAAATAGTCTGAATAATAAGAAAAATGTTAATGAAAATATTTTGGAAATCAGTAAAAAGGTTTTTTAGGTTAGTAACCCTAATGACTAGAAAAAAATAATTTTTTGGAGTTTTTGCGATTGATTTTAATGGATAAAATCTAATTCTATGTTAATTAACATTTAATTAGAAAAATAATTGAAAATGTGAATAAAAAATAAATGTTTTTGTGTTAAAAATTCAATAAACACTTAAGAAACCTAAATCTAAAATTAAAACATTTTTTAGGATTTTAGAAAATAGTTTAATTAATTTTTAAAAGAAATTACAATAAACTTAAAATATAGAAGAAATTGAAAAAAAATATGAAAGGAAACAAGTATCAAAAAAATAGAACGGTCATGGTAGGTGTTGAACTCGTGACCTGAGGGTCATAGGTTCAAAATTATGCCACTGCACCATCTGCCATTGGTGTTAGAAACACGCCCCTGGATGTATATATGTGTAACTTGCATGAAAATCATAAGTTATGAAAAAATTGCAAAAGGTGGGATTGAACCCGTACCCTTAGAGAGGAAAGTGACACAGCGCGCGCATTGTGAGCCGCTGGGACGGTGATACATCCATTCATTTGCATACAACCATAAATATATATTTGGAATAAAGATTAGAAAATCAGATTAAAATAAACAAACACATGCGTGGGACCCCTGGTTTCAAATAGACGAATAGGAGAACGCCACACACGCCTTGCCCTAGTCCTCGCCGGTCAAGGGAAGTCAGAGGCGCCAGAACCATACTCCGGTCACCTTCTCCGATGCGAGGTTTCTTCTAAAACCTACAAAAATTCATCAAAATACAAAAACAAATAGTCCAGATCCACTAATTGGGACCGTGCGAACACGATAATGGTGTTCTTTTGTCTTGAAACTGCCTGTAAATTGAGATTCGAAGCTACAGAAGTTTTATGCCCTAACAATGGAAGATTATGAATAAGCCATGAAAAGCTTGTCACAATGGATCAGATCTGCTCTATGACATCTCATGAACACATTAGTACAATTAGTTTTAATTAAAACACGTTAAAAAGCAAAATACAAAATCAAGCAAAATATGAAAACGGATGCTCATGGATGGCGTGATTCAGCGTATTATGACCATGGTTTTGGGCCTGTACTTAGCCTACAATACCTCAGGAGCACGTTTGTGTGCTTGTAATTGATTGAAAGAGGCTGGAAATTGAGTTTCGATTTTGCAAGTTTCTTGAAAATTTTGGAGAATTTAGGGTTTGTTCTTGAGGCAAGAATTCGTATGCATGAGAGGTTGGCATCATTGTATATATATAATAGAGTGAATTAGGTCAAGAATCATGAAGAAAATATGTGTCAATCAACGAGAAAATATTTGATTTAGAATGAAACTAAATATTGCCTTTTTTGATCAAATTTCATTCAATCTCTTGCCAATCTCAAAAATTTTCGAAATTATCAGCTTATATGGCTTGCTTGGACCTCAAGAATGATAAAAAATCACTCTTGCACTTAATGATTTGATCATTTGCAATTTATTTTAAGTAAAATTGAATTAAATTGGATTAATTCAAAAATAAATAAAATAAAAGAGAACATGGCGTGCTATTGAGCTTGAGAGGTCCTAGACAATATTAGAAGCAAGTGTGAATCAAAGAAACTTGGGCCCATTTAGAAAAAAATTGAATTTTCTAAGTATTTCTCTTCATGCACTTCTTCAAAAATGCCAAACTTGCAGAACGGGGTTCCTTCTCAAGATTAAAGGGAATTAATACCTGAGATTGCCAAATCTTCGTCTTCTCTTCTGAAAAAGGGGGGTTTGGCATATAGGGGTTGCCATCGACATGGCGTATTTGGTAAGTTTATGCTGGAGCAGTTGGGAAGTGTTCGCTTGCCATTGAAAAAAGTTTAAGAAGCTTGGAGGTGATGAACAATGGAGGTTGATTGATTTTTGAGTTTTTCTCTGAGAAGAAGAAGAAGAAAGTAAAAGACTCAAGGGAAGCGAACAAGAAGAAAAGAGGAAAATGTTGAATTAGGGCTATTTATAGCCAGTGTCGGACGAAAGGAAATAATGGGAAATTTTTTATCATTTCCTAAGTCCAAATCGTGTCAAGCCAGAGGACACGTGTAGCGAGATCACAACGGAGTTAGTGGGCCATGTATGCCACTAAAAGTGTAATGATGACAAGTAATTAATGATCGCACGTCTCGAAACTTAACGTGATATGTTTTCATGATTACATGATGTCACGAAAAAAGCGGAACAGTAACCTCCACTTTTTCAAGTAGTGGGAACGACTCGGTCGAATGAGGATCCGACACTTCATAGATGCCATTATCTCATACGGGTCAAAATGTGACAATTCGAAAATCGCATCTCTGGGGGGCATTTTGTTACCTTGAAATTTCTTAAGGTATTCAAAGGTACATATTAAATGCAAATGTCCTTGTGAACTAAGGGTCGATCCTTAAAGATAAAGTTTATTCAGAATATTGAAATTTATGACCAAGAAAAAATGCTAAGACAAAGATGTCGAAGAAGAGGTATGTCGACCAAATGGATAAAACGTAGAATTTGGTCGATTCGACCAAATGTTGAACAACGAAGGAAGTAGTCGAAGTTGATCCTAATCGATTATGGAGGATTCTGGACTTAGAGAAATTTCATTATTTTGCTCTTGTTGAAGGAAAGCGTCGAAGCTGGGAGCGGTTTACTCTTAGAAGCCAGAAGCGGGAAAAATTCAAAATTCAAAGTCGTGGGTAGTTATCAAAAGCTTCATGTGTTGTTTAAGCGCCAAATAGATGGCGAAATCTTGTGAAGCGGTTTCTTTAAGTTTTAAATATCAGTCGTAGATTGTTTTTAGGCAGTTATTTTGTAAGTACTATAAATAAGTCATCTCAATGTAAATTTTATGTGTTCACTTAATACTTACCAAAACTCTGCCCAATTCCAAGTGTCAGGAAGAAAGAGTTGCGAAAGTGTTTAATGTACGTGAATCACCACCTTTATTTCAATGCAAACCCTTTACATTTTAGTTATTTTCTTTGAAACATTTACTTGCATTCTATTTACTTTTCAGCAATCACTTTGTGTCTTCGTGTATGTGGATGCTCTCTTTGTTACAAGTTTCGAGTTAACAAAAGAGTCGGTCGACCCTTACTTTGATTAGAATAGGCTTGAATTCACAACCTTTTGTCGGTCACGAGTCACCATAGTAGGTCAAAATCATAGTGAACACTCAGATTTGTCAAGTTATTTAGGTTTTTGTCTCTGTCAGTCACGAATTACCTGTCGGTCGAACCTGAACTATTGTGTTGAAATATTTAGGTTGTTGCGAGTGACTCTTAGTTTTAGGACTTTGGGAGGACCAACGACTGTTTACATTTTCCACAGTAAACAAGGGGCGTATAAACACAAGAAGTTTCATGCTCAATACCCTGAGAAATGTAAAAATATTTCAAAATAAACTCTGGTCCATTGTCGGACCTTATAGCTTTGATAGTAGTTTGAAATTGAGTTTGTATAAATTTAGTGAAAGCTTTTATAATAGAGGAAGTGCCAGATTTGTTTATCATCAAAAATATCCAACAGTAACGTTTGTAATCATCCATTATGGTCAGAAAATATTTATGACCATTAATGGAGGGGTAAGATATGGAGCCCCATATGTCCATGTGTATTAGTTAAAAACAAGAAGAAGTAACGATATTGCTATCAAGAAAAGGTAAACGTTTTTGTTTATCATTAAAACAAGTGTCACAAGGATCAAAAGATTTTTGCAAATTGTGTAAAGGAGACACTTTATTTATGTGAATGAGAGTATCATATGAAGCATGGCTTAATATATTGTGCCATAAAGTACAATGCTTTACATTGGTGGAGTTGGTATGGTGGGGGAACAAGATTGTAAAGGCCTTGGTATGGCTAAGTTGCACCAATCTTCATCAGGGTATGGATTACATGTATGAGGCATTGAAAAGCAGTAAAAATAACAACAACATTTAAAGATTACATAATTTAGAGACATAAATTAAGTTGGTATAGAATAAGGGAATGTACAAAATATCATGAAGGTATAAGTTGTTGTTAAAATAGATGGTGCCAGTATATTCAGTGGTGATAGTAGTCTCATTAGGGAGCCTAACTAAAATGGGCTTAATATAATGTAAATTTGTGAAAAATATTTTGTTATGACAAACATGATATGTAGCCCATGTGTCTAGCAACCGATCAGAATTAGCAATAACAAGAATATTGTGTAAATTAGAGATACGAGAAGTAGAATTGGACTGAACATGTTGTATGTTGGTTGTAGATGAGACATTTGTTTGTTAAAGAAGGGAAAGAAGAGCACGGTGCTATTCAGCAGTAAATCCCATATTGTCTTAAGTATCTCCAGTTTGTCCAATGGATGGATCCTTGAAAAATAATGAGACATGGGATCTTATTCACCTGCCACTTGGAAAGAGAGTTATTGGTTATAAGTGGGTGTATAAGAAAAAACCAGCAGTAACAGAAAAAGAATGGGAAAATTTCAAGGTTTACCTAGTTGCAAAGGGGTACTGAAAGCATAAGGGGACTGATTATGATGAGATTTTCAATCCATTCGTTAGACACTCTTCTATCAAAGTACAACTGGCCCTAGTAGCCAGCAGGGATATGCAGTTAGAGCATATAGATTTGAAAACAACTTTCCTCCATGGTAATTTAGATGAGAAAATCTACATGGAACAACAAGAGGTATTTAGGATATTGGATATGACATACTTGTTTGAAATCTAAAGAGGTCTTTGTATGGCTTGAAGTAGTCTCCAAGGCAGTGGTACAAGTGCTTTGATTCATATATGCTCAGGATTAGCTATATAAGGTGTGATTATGAAATGTTGTGTTAATGTGAGGATCATTGATGATGGTTCTTTTATTTTCCTGTTACTTTGTATTAATGATATGTTGATTGCTAGCAACCATTTGCATGATATAAATGAGTTGAAGACCAAGTTGGGTAAGGATTTTGATATGAAGGATTTGGGTGTTGCAGAGAAGATTCTTGAGATGGAAATTCACATGGGACAGAGGAGCTAATAAATTATGATTGTCTAAAAAAAGCTATGTTGAAGGTGTTTTAAGAATATTTGACATAAGCTAAGAAAAACACGTGAGTACTCCATTGAGGAAACAATTTTAAGCTCTATTTGGAAAAATTTCCTAAGACAAACTCGGAGATTGAAGACGTGTTTAAGATTTCTTATATCAGTGCATTTGGTTATTCGATGTAGGATATAGTTTGCACTAGATCAGATTTTGCACAAGCAGTTAGTCAAGTGTGCAAGTTTATGTCCAAGTCAGGGAAACAACATTGGGAAGCAGTCAAGTGGATCCTAAGGTAGTTGAAGGGTACAATTGATCATGTCATCATGTTCAATATGGAGCATGGTATTCCACCAGTTATGGCATATGTGGATTCTAACTATACAGATGATATGGATGATATGAGGTCTACAACATGGTATGTATTTACTCTTGAAGGGGGGATATATGCTGAAAATCATCAATTTAATCCATAGTAGTTATGCCTACAATTGAGGCGGAATACATGGCAGTAGGTGAAGCTGCCAAAGAAGCATTATGGCTTACATCGTTAGTGAAAGAGTTGGGTATTGAGAAAGGTGGAGTTCAATTGCATTGTGATAGCCAGAGTGCTATCTATTTAGCGAACAATCAAGTGTATCATGTTATGCCCAAGCATACTTATGTAAGGTTCCATAAGATCAGGGAGTAATTAGTGTTCAGACAAATATTACTTCAGAAGGTTCACACTTCAGAGAATGCAGTTGATATGTTGACTAAGTTAGTCACCAATGACAAGTTTAAAAGTTGTTTGGACTTGTTACATGTTTCTTAGAGCAGGAGGTGTACCTCTTCCATTACCAGGACAAATCGTTATGAAAGAAGTCTTCATAGGGGTTTAATATTCACTAGGGGATTTTTGAATATGGCTTATAATGCTGAGATGATTATGGGTTGTTGAGATAACTATGAGTTTTTTAGAGTAAAATTCATATTGTTGAGATAATTATAGGTTGTTGAGATAACTATAGGTTTTTAAGAGAATATCTCCCATTGTTGCTATAATTATGGATAGAGATAATTGTTTGTTGAGGGAAACTAGGGAAACTATGGCTTATAACACTATAATGTATATGAAATTCACAAGACATAAATAAAGGAAACTATAACTACTCTGTAGCCGCAGACGTAGATAATTTGGTTGAACTGCGTGAACAAAGATTTTGTGTATTTCTCTCTACTTTGATATGTATTCGCGTTATTGTTCTAACATACACTCTTACACATGATAAGTAAGGAGAATATGAATGTTGTAAAATCGGACTCGATGTCAGATAAGATCGTGGCGCTATGAGTGGAAGGATTAAAAATATGAAAAATTTGTGAGAATCGCCTCGCAGTTAGATGAGATCATGGAACTATGAGTGGAAGGATTAAAAATATGAAAAATTTGTGTGAATCTCCTCGTGCGATGAATGATTGTGGCACCACGACATCAAATCAAAGAAGAGGTGTGAATTTCTTCTATAGAGTATTAAGAGGCAAAAATTGATGTTTCTACACTATTGAAACTCATATTTCTTCCTTGATTCGTGTAATTTCTTAAACTCTTTGTTTATGATTAATTCAATTATGAGTAACTAAACTTCTATTTGATTAGATATTAACATGAATTTATTCTGAGATATGTAATTTGTTGAATATAATCTATGTAATTGTAAATCTAGTGTTATTAAATTAAAATTTCCTTAATGCCTTTATATATTGACGAAACGTATGAGTCAGTTTTAAGTGTCAATTGATTACCAACCATAATTGTTGAAACATGATCTAATTTAATTGTTTAATAATTAAAGCCGTTGGATTAATGCAAATTAAGGGTTAAGATTTAGAGCAAGTGTTTTAAACTTACTCTTAGAGTAAGAATATCCCTCCTCTATATATATAATCATTGGATTTGACAAATGATCTGGATGAAGTCATGTGCAAGCATAAATAATAAATGTTCATCAAGATCATTTATCAAATTCAATGACTATTAATTAATTATCTTATCTCTTATTTAAAAAGTCATCCTACTTGATACATCTCATATATATATATATATATATATATATATATATATATATATATATATATATATATATATATATATATATATATGCTTGTGATATTAGGAATTGACATTCTTTACGATCTTATTTAGTCAGAAATTCACGAAGATAGTATGGAATTAATTTGTTAATTTTTCCAGATACTAGATGTTTAATTGTAGTAATTACACGCAATTACAAAGTAACTATAAATAAATTAGTCAAAATACATGATCATCTTTAATATACATTTTTTTGCAAAGTTTTTTGAATCCCTTTTTCAAAATATATGTTCATCAATACCCCCAATATCTCAATATTAGTGATTTAATCATTGTTAATTTAGAAATTAGAACAATCTATGCGGATACGAGCTGGTAAATATTATTACTTGAGGATGTTTGTGGGGAGGTGTGAAGGAGAAGAAAAAAATTAATTGGGTTAGTTGGGATGTTGTTTGTTTACCTAAAGAAGAGGGAGGTCTTGGTGTAAAGCATTGTGTGATGTTTAATTTTTCTTTGTTTGGCATATGTAAATGGTAGATTTTGAGTGAGAAAAACTATTTTTGGACTAACATTCTTTTATGCAGGTACGGTAATATCAAAAGAAATATGCTCGAAAATTTTACTCTCTGATCTAATGACCAATCTTCCATTTGATGGAGAGACATTTGTTGCGTTGGTTCTCCCCGGGTGCTTGATCATGCGAATTGGTTCAATTTCTCTATAGCTCACAAATTGGGAGATGTCAATTTCATTCATTTTTGGCATAATAAATGGTTTGGAACAACCCCAATTTCTACTCTTTTTCCGGGTCTCTTTTCTTTTGCTAAGTTGGGAAATGAGAGGATTATCGACAACGATTTTTGGTTCTGAAATTCATGGATGTGGCAGCCAGTTTTCTCGCTAGACACAACATTTTTGTCTCTTACACGAGCGGTTGACTTAACTAATCTTTTTCCGCTCATGTAGTAGGTTCAGTCGAGCAGGGGTTGTCGAAATGTTTGAGTGTGGTGGAGGCATCCATTTGGTTTTTCCATAAAAGTGTGTTACAATTGAGTTTTGAAGTCTGGTGCTCCTTCGCCGGAGTTGGATGCGAAGGTCTTGAAGATTCTAAATTCTTTGTGGAAATTCAAATGGTTGAAGACTTTTCTTGAACTGTCTTCCGACTAAATTGAACTTGTCTTGTCATGGTGTTTTGGTTGGGACTCATAATTTGGTATGTCCCTTATGTTTTTTGGAAGAAGAAGATTTAGAGCACATTTTGTATACTTGTGTTGTTGCTTCCTTTTGGTGGATGAAGATTTGTGATTGGATTTACGTGGATCTTCCTTTGGTGTCAGATTCAGTGATGGACAAGTTACCTTATCTTGAAGCCTATATTAGGTCTTTGTTTGGTAAAACTAGCTGGTAGTTGATGACTTGTAGCTGGTAGCTGATACCTGATAGTTTGTAGCTGATAAGTTAGTTTGAGTATTTGGTAAATTAGTTGTTATACTAGCTGATAAATATGAAATAACCTAAAAGTACATGCTTAATTAAGAAATTTATAGTTCAATATGTTTTTGTTAAAATAATAAGGGTATAAATGGAAGAAAAAGTCACAAGCTAAAAGCTACAAACTCAAAAGCTAATCAATTTTATAGTTTGTGGTCAGAGTGGTTTGCCTCTCTGATTACTTAATTAGTTGATCCGCGTTGAACTTGTCTTGTTGTTTGATGGGTTGTGCACCCCTTGTGTCTTTTTATTTAATTAGCTTTGCCTATATAAAAGTTTAGCACACTTTTCTTTTAGTCTATCAAGTTTTTGACGTCTTTGATGAAGTGCATGAAATCATCATAATTGATATTGTGAGGAGTTTTAGTATTTGTATGTTTGGATTAGCGGTGGATAAAATTGATTCTAATAGAATTGAGTTTGGTAAAATTGATTTTAATATAATTGAGTTTAGTATAAATTGATTTATATTTGGATACAATTATGTAAAAATGAGTTGAATAGTAAATTTCAGTATAAAAACCATCTAGATCAATTCTAAAGGTAGAAATTATAAATTATAGCTTCAAGTAGAATCAATTCTAGAGACAAAGTCAATTCTGATTTTAATAAATCAAACATTTTAAAATCACTAATAATCAATTTTACATTTTTAAAATTGATTCTGAATCTTGTAGAAGTTGAACCAAACATACACGTAGAGAAAGTAGAGTAGGATATTGAAATTGAGTTAGAATTTTTTTGAATTAATTATTGAGAGGTATAATCAAATATAATTTTCCGATAACTTTAAAACTCAATGTGAGAACTTTATTTGAATTACTGCTCAATTTAAGAAGAAGTTGGTTAAGATGAAGATGGATCATCATGTCGTTCTCGTAAAAGAAAAAACTTAAAAGAATAATATTTTTAATATGAGAATGAAGGAAAGAGGTATTATTATTTCTAATGATTGTTCTCTTTGTTCTTTTTGTGGGAATGTGGAGAAAAATTTGGATCATTTGTTTTTCAAGTGTAAAGTGGTAGATGTAATTTGGGGTGAGATAGCTTTGTGGATAGATATACCGTTTTATAGAGGAAAAGAGTGTTTTGCAAATTTTATGGAATGGTATTGGTTTTGTAGGAGGAAGAAAGTGAAGGAAAGTAAATCAGGAGTGGTGTGGTTGGAAACCTTGTGGCCAATTTGGTTAACAAGGAATGAGATTAGTTTTAAAAATGATGGTTGGAATGTGAATAATACGGTGTGGAATATAAAAATTTTAGTTTGGAGTTGGTCTTTTGTGGGTGAAATTATCCATCCTAATTATAGTTTTTATGAGTTTAGCAACAAGCCTTTGCTTTATCTTTTTAAGTTGTAATTGGTCGATAATTTCTAATAGTTTTTTTGTCGAATTTTTATTGTAATTTCGGGTGTAAACATATTGGACAACCCTTAGTTCTCCTTTTATTATATGTTGCTTAAAAAATGAGAATGGAGTCGAGAGTTAGGAATGTAGATGTCTGTGAAATTTGAGTCTCACCAATGAGCATTAAAAATAAAATAAAAATACTTAGTTTGATTCTTTACAAATATAAATAAACAAGAACCTCAATTGTCTCATTGTTGCATAAGAACCCTTTCTTCTATATGTTAAATATATGAGATTCCTATCTAAAAGGAAGAAAGAAAGAAAAAAAAAGAAGAGAAGTGACTAAATATTTTTCTAAGTTATGATCCTACTTAACTTGATGACAAGGTGTCACGATTATGACATTAAGCAAAAATTTATTGGAAAGAAACTAAAGGGAGGTAACTCTATTTGTTAGTCTTTATTTTAATTTAGTAAAGTAAATAAATGTTAATAAATAAGAATTAACCATCGTCTTGTTATATTTGATGTTTTGCTGTTTGGTTGTTCATGAGTAATGGAGAAAAATACACTAGTTAGTATAATATTTTAGTTTCACTTATTGTTTAGTCTACAATTGAAAAATAAATATTTTGAATCAATTTTCTTTTTTTAGTGGATTTCTTATTCCACTCCATGTATTTCTAGCGCACCATGCAAATTTCTTAAAATGCTTATAAAAATAGGAAGTATACTTCCGGTGTGTACCACCATCTGATAAAATTTACATTAAATAGGAAGTTAACTTTCGGTTAGTACCGTAACTCTATTTCTGGTTATATTCATAACATAACCCAGAAAACTTCATTGCATTGTTTAACATAGAGATACATATAATTCATAACATAAATCAAACATTACAAATCAATATTCGGGTGGACGTTGCAACATCCTCATAATGTCATCGACGGTTCTTGATAAAGTCGCATCTAACTCGATTGGAACTTTCTCCCGAAAACTCCAATAAGTCGACCACATAGCCTGCAAATCAGTGTCGTTCTTCAGTTCAAGGTTCATGAACTGAAGATTCCCTTCATTATCAATCGATGGCGAGCGGTACTCGATCTTCTCTACCTTTTGACTATCATCATAAGATACAAGTTCCTACAATGTTTCACGCACCTCTTCAATTGGAGTGTACACATTGATCTTGAATTTGCGAGACGGTATGTCGCTGGGAAAATGAACAACTCCAGCAACCCATGTGATGTCTAATTTCATGTCCATATCTGATTTTTTGTGTTGTGGTAGGGAAAAATATAAGAGGAGAGGTATTTTTATAGTAGTTGGATGTAAACATGTACCATAGAAATATTATCCTTGTGTCAGTGATAAAACCGGAAATAAACATTTGGTTTTTAATTTAACCAAAATCGAAAATAAACCTCAGGTAAATGGCCTGGGTTTAAAAAACCAGAAACATAACAGAAACAACAACTATATCCAAAAAAACTCATGTATTCAAATTTTGTGGATTTGGTCAAATTACAAAAATGAGTATATTTCCACATCATAATACATTAACAAAATGAAGTTAACATTAAAATGCTATCTAACTACTTGAAAGAGACGAAAAAATTTTCGCCGGATAAATCCACCGGTGACACTCCTTTTGACTTTTTCCTATTTTTTTATTTCTATTTGGTTCAACTTGTTGTATTCTTGCATTCTTTCAATGAATTCGTCCGGCCATGTCTCCGATGGTTCTGTGAAATGAAGAACCCACTCTGGTGATGTCGGTGGTATAAGGCATCCCGGTTTCAAGTAGACTTGAACAAAATTTCGTAGATTTGAAATCCATCCAACACATATGATACGATCACTCGGATTTGGTGTAGGAGCAGTGCGCAGAGGAAAAAAAGTCACTGAAAAACCGTCTCTTGTCAGATTAATACACACCATGTCATACGCGCTTGCTATGAGATGACCCATTTCAGGGAAGCGCATCCATGTATCCTTCGGTACAAATCCAACCTTAGCGGGTACTAGTGCGTGATATATTTCCTCAACCTTCTCTTTACTCCCTAGCACATGTGTGTACAAATCTCTGTGTTCCGTCAACTCTGTGATCAGGGTATCTCATACAATATTGTAGTACTCTTTAGGGCTACCAAGAAAATTAGAAACAACTAGAAATCCACAATTACCATCACCACCCACATTGACGATCCTATCAACGTACTTGTGCATGAAAACTGGCATGTGATCGATAAATGGTATTTTTGGTGGAGTCGATGTAGGCGGTGGTTTGCTAATACGGGCATCTTTGGAAACACATTTTTGATATTTCGGTGTAGGTGAATCGGGAAATACTTTGTCAACATGTTCAAAATACGAAGGACTCCTCGTAGTATAATTGTCACCCGTTGTGGGTTTCAACTTCTTCGGTGCACCTTTAGTTTTTACCGACTGTAAGGGTGATTTCAAATCCGTGGTCTCCGAAAACTCAATATTCCTCAACTCTTCTTTGATATGGAGTTTGGTGGCGTCATCGGCTTTCAAAAATATCGCTTGTATCGCTTCCCATTCGGTAAAGATGAAGATATTTGACTTATCACTTTTCATTTTCCCGTCATCGTCAAAACTAAGTCTCTTCCAATGACAAGAGACCTCGTCCATACGTATTGGGATATTACCATATATTTTCACAATAGTGCACCCACACATTGAGGTGTCATCATCCACATTTGAAGCTCGTTTGGACACATGAAAAATATAATTAAGTGTCGCCCAAGAGATGTTACTGACCAACTGAGAATATAGAATGTTGTCTTTGAACTTGTGTTTCAACACTGTGATACTACGACTAAATTTCGTTTGTATCTCATTATTCCGGTTCAGTATCATATGGTTCACAGATTCCCAACCCGTAATCAAATCACCCTTGCTATTTACCAACCAGTTCTTTAGACAAGCATGCGCAGATTCAACTCGGTTTGATGTTGTATTACCGAGGTGCATAACCTGATCAGTCCATGCACAAACAAACTTCTCCTTCACCTGATCAAGTATTGGTCTCTCAACATATTTCAACAGATTAGGATATTTCACACAAACAACTCAGAATTGTAAAACAGAATCAACATACATCTCTTTTGTAGATGCATTTATAATAACTTTCCATGCAGCCATTATTTTATCCATAATAACACCTGACTTGACCAACTTTCCATCTTCACCAGCTATCTATTTTGACCCGACAGCAGGTTTAACCTGACTTCTCATATTTTTTGTAATATGGTACCTACAAAGTAATGCGGAAGAAGTCGAAAATACGATTGCAACGACATTCATTAATGTCGTATCTCGGTCGATAACAATTACTTTTGGCATATCCTATTGGTCCTTTAACATTCACCTACACACCTCTAAATCCCATGAAAAGTTGTCTTCTTTTTCTCACTCTAGAAATGAAAAACCAACAGAGTACGTCTTCTCAGTCGACGTAACACCGCCAATTTCCAACAACGGTAGCCTGTACTTGCTAGTTTTGTATGTCGAATCATTTACGAGCACGGTAGAAAACATGTTGAACAATTTAACGGAATCAGGATGAGTCCAATAAATGTCTCTAACAGTTACTCCATCATCACCCAGTCAGCGCCTACAAACATAATTGTTCTCATCTAGAACTTTCAAAAGGTGTTGCATTTCGGTTCGATCCTCACGAAGGGCTAACTTGGTTTGATAGCGCTTATTGTACACTTCTTTGATATTGGATGTGTTCTCCGGTCTTTTGCGCTTCAAAGTTGGAAGCATGTGTTTAGGAGGTACCAAACTCAACGTCATGTCGGAAACACATGTCTTCTCATCCAGAAGTAGCTGACATGTTATTGGATGACCGACCAACTTTGGAGTTAAATCATGATTGTGTTCACTTCTAATCACATTAAATTTCCACTTCTTGCTGGCCATGAGATAACCACGCAACCAAAATGGACACTCACATTTTCTTCTTCCGGTTTCCTCGCGTTTCAAATTTTAACTACGAGCCATGTATTTACCGCTCCTTTCGCATGTCAAAATTACAAACGCATTTCTTCTATCAGTGTCGTTATCGGACCTTGATATCACAATACCAAATTCTAGTTTTGTTGTCTCTAAACGGATCCACTGCAACATATTGTCCCGTAATTCAAATTTGTCAACATTTTCAAAATGTTCACGAACATCCACCGCCTTAATTACGAGAGGCGGAACTACGACTGACGATACAACTTCAGTCACATCGAGTTTAAGAATGTTATTGGGGTGCACCATACCTAAGTTACATAATAAAAAATAATTATACACATATCAAAGTGAAATCTGCTGCATAATTTAACACAAAGTCAAAACCGGAAATAGACTTCCGGTTTAGTTCAACTAGAAACCGGAAGTATATATTTGGTTTGTACGTAATCTTATTTTCAGCAAAAACTAATAGATTAATGTGGTGAATGAGGGATAAAAGGGATAAAGTTTACCTGAAATTCTTCTTTGTTGAGCTATTTCTGATATGGTGAACCACAAAAATGAGGATTTGGAGTGGAAAATGGATTGACAATGGAGAGGGTTTTTGAGAGGTTTGAAGAAGAAAGAGTGTAATGGTGGTGATCACCATGGTTGTTGTTTTAAACAATCAGTCTCATGACAAAATCAGAAGTATACTTCCGGTTTTACACAAAATATTTAGGTAGCAATAGAATTCAATGTTCCCACTATTATAACCGAATGTATAATTCTGGTTTGGAATCAAAAGTGCATCTCCGGTTCAGTTTCTTACAATTTCAGAGATCACACTATATTTTGACTGATTTGTACAAAATAAAATGCAAATTGAAAATAAAGTTTCAATTTTAAAAAGGGCATTTTCAATTTTATATAGGGTGATCAAGAAATTCACTTCTTTAAAATCCAAAATATTTATGATTGTCATTATCGTGTGAGATTTGAGTCTAAACATTTTATTTTTCTTTTTGTGTGATTATCCATACATGTTTTCATTTGTTCAAAACATGCACTAATTCTTAGTTCTTTGAAATGTGATATTTACATACATTGCAGAATTTTGTTTGATACCTAGAGCATGTTAGGCCACATCGAATTTTTATTATCCCTTTGATAGACATGTTGAGCATGTATCTCTTTATTTATATTATAAAGCCATATTATAAGTCGTTGGTCTAAAAGAAATATTTTTACACACCTTACTTATAGATAGTGAAATATATTTCAATTAAAAAAAGTTTTAAGTTTGAGGTTGCTTATAGATAAAAACCTTTTTTTAAATTTGGGGTGGTGATATTACTCAAAGCTAATAGAGATACTTTGATACAATTGTTGAAAGATACAAGAGTAAGAAGAAAAAAAAGTATTCATAAAAAAAAACAAATACAATGAAGAATGCATATCCTTATGAAAATAAACAAAAGTCAAGTTTTTCAGAGTGTTAGGGCCTGTTTGAAAGGATTTTTAAATTTGTTTTTTAGTTTTTAAAATTTTAAAAATTAAAAAGTTGTTTGAATACAATATTTTGTAAATGTGGTTTTAAAAACTCTTCTCCATTTTTCAGTTTTTAAAAATAAAAAACTGAAATAACTAAATTGTGTTTTAATTTTTACTTTTCAATTTTAAAAACTAAAAACAAAAACTATTTCAAACAGACTATTAATATCATCTTTTGAATTTCATCGTGTAAAATATAATTGGATTATCTAATGATAATGTTCTTAACTTGAAGTGCAAATTCTACTATTTTAAAATTATCTATCATTTATCTAAGTCACGTTACAATGCAAAAATACAAATTAAAATGTGTATTGAATGTAATATTATTTTTGTATAGAACTTTTTTCAAACTTCATATAGTTGTGATAGCTATATGATTAAGTAGTTTTCTATTTTATTGATTCTCTTTATTATATTCATATCATATGCACACTTTCTTTCTGTTGAGGCTCTGATACGATATTGTTCGGAAACTTCACATACTATGAAATCAGACTTAGTTGTGTCGTCATTAAATAGTCATTCATAGGCATCACACACAGACTAACAATTAAAACTGACATTTCATACTAGTGAAAACCGTAGTATGGATCGATGGTCAGATGTTTTAGGATACACGAGATCCTCATGTCGAGGCAAGTGTAGAGCATACTTGCATCTATATGGGGGAATTATGATACGAATACAATAACTAAAGCTATTAAGGAGAAAGAAAAGAGTTATAACATTTTTGTTCTTAAGCACACAATAAGGTTTTATTCTTATTGCTTCTGCCTTCAAATGTTACAAGAGGTCTCCTTTTATAGCTAAGGAGATCCACAAAAGACAAAAACAAAACTATTTACAAGCATGACATCATTAATACTATTCGAACGGCTTTTTTCAAAAGTCTGACACACTTATCCCTTATGGATATATTATTGTAGTATTATTACACAAAAAGATGAAATTCAACTATTCTTAAATATGCTAGTGACATATAAGAGACATTTGTCCAATTAGTCTTTAAATATAGGTTCATCACTTGGAGACATATTCTGATCGGATAAGTATTCTTCTGAAAAGAAATCTCCGAATCGAGATGACACTCGTTCCCACATGTCATCCATCATGTAAGCATCATTAGAGAATTGAAAGTTATTGCCACTGACTTCATCATAATAATTGATGAAATTCTTTGTGGATTTGCTACATTATACAAAACAACATGGAGTTTGTTCAAGTTAGTTCTAGTGCAGAAGGGACGCATATGAAACTCGATGTTTCAATATGTGTGCTGCAACACCTAGTCTCTTACAACAGAAAAATGTCAGTGTTGGAACATCCGGTCTCGTAAAACACACATATGTTATTGTAGTTATGGTTCTAACTTATTCTATCCAACATTCATCCTGCAAAAGAAGATCTAAAAATTCATGATGAAAAGTTGATTTAGATGTACTGGTGCAACATGTTGAACATGATGTTTCAACGTGTGTGCAGCGCAATATCTGACCTTGACAGCATGTCATATGGATGTTTCTTGGTGCATAATTCTAATTAGGATTGTATATATTTAGAAATAGTTTGTTTGATTTTTTTTTTACAGCTGAAGATGTTAAAATCTTATTTAATTAAGATTTAAATTTGAATTTGAATTAGAAACAAATCATATCTTATTGTTGGAGATATCTGAGGAAAAGATCATATCCAATAGATTTTTACTTTTTTTTTTGGAAATCAAATCAGATATCCAAAGGAGAAAAGCTCATAAGACATTACTATATATGGAGGATCAGTCCCACTCTTAAGAAATGGATTTTCTGCACAAGGTTTAGAATAATTGTGCTAGGATTTGAATCTTTGTAACTTGTATTCCACATTAATGCTAAAATAAGGGTTAGGGTTGAATCTTTGTGTACACCATTCTATGTTACAGTAAATTGTCATAGTTGTTGGTCTGTATTAGTTTAGTTGTAAATTCAATGATCAATAGAGATGTTATTGAAGTTAATCACTAGGGGTTAATGATTGAGCTAAATTGAGAGATTCTCATATTTATAGGGAGTCCTAAATATAAGTTCATTATGTAGTGTTAGGAAGAGGCGTTGAACAACATGGGCTTGTTGTTCATATAATACTAAGTGTACTAAGATACTAATAGTGTGTTTCTTTTCTTTGGTAGAGTGTCCTCCAAGCATAGATAAGGTTTCACAAAACTGGGTTACCAATATCTAATGTTATTTAATGATTTTACATTGACTACACATTATTATCCACCTGTGTGTTAAACATGGTTTAACTTTTTGGACCATTTATTCCAACAATGTGTTCGACATTTGTCCCCTTGAGAACAAAATTTTAATTGGTGTTTGAACATAAACCTTGTTATGTTTAGGCGAGCTCCATGGAGGATATTGAAGGTGTCAGAAACACAATAAATAAGGGGTTTGAATTGGGTTTTAAGATTTAAAACAAATATATCCTATGACAAAACAAAGAATACAAGAACAAAAATAAATGACACATATATTTTTATCCTGGTTCACTATTAACAAAATTAATCCAGCCCATCTGCCAAGGTGATTATGCCTTCTCAAACACAGACTTAATCCCCTATAACCAAACTGATTATAGACACAACAATGACTAATTGTCAATTTTGTAAACCACAAAGACTACCCGTCAATGTCTTCTTGAGAATCCTGACTAAAGCCCTAATCTCTCAAAGAACTATCAACTTAAAAATTGAAATACGAAAAGTATGTTTACAAAGTTGCTTCTTGAAAGCAGATTACACAAATTTGAGTACAATGAAATAACACAACAATGTTAAAAGCAAGTTAATGAACAAAATCTCCTTGTTTGCAAGTTAACAAAGAAAATTTCCTCTCGTTTACAAAACTTTACAAATGAACATTGAAAATAAAGTTGAGCAACGTTTCAACGTAGTTTTGCAAAGGATTCATTATTATCTTTAATCTTTCAAGTCCTCCTTTTATAGTCAAAAAGAAATCTGTTGGAGGGTATAATAGAAATACTTAATTCTATCTATTTTGTCCACAGAGATTATTGAGGGAGTGATAGACAACATAGTACCATAGTATTGTTCTTGCGCCACCTTATCAAGGTAGTGGAAACATTTGTTTCTTCTAATATTCTCTCACGTAACCAATTTGATCTTATATTCTAATATTTAGAGGATTATGATGGTTGATGATGAAGCATACTTAGAAGGATCAAAAATATAATCTTTAGAACCTAAGTCTTTAGAGTCTTCAGAACTGGTTCACTCAGAACCTTGTATTTAGAGTCTTCAGTTCTTGGTCTTCAAAATCTTTATCTTTAGAATCTTCAAAACTTGTTCTTACAAAACCATGTCTTAAAAATCTTCTGAACTTAGACAAATATAATCATAGCTTGAGAAGTATTTAGATGTTATTCCAAAAGATTCACGGTCAGAAGCTTTATCGCTAATGTTCATCAGAACCGTTGTTATAGAAGCATTATAGAACTTGACTTACACTTTTTAAACACCGCTAGTTTCTTCCATAGTTAGAGTATATTGTATTCAGGACTTGATGATGTCACACGCATTATCTTCAGAGTCAGAACCTATTAGCAAAAGCTACACACTAGACAAAAAACTTAGATTACTAAATTGTTATCTAAGATAGCATGTAATGTTATCATCAAAACTTAAAGCCAAATGCAGAACCAAATCTTGTTCTTATAATCTCCCCATTTTTGCTGATAGCAAAACCATATATTTTGATGAACAAAACTTAAAGCCAGATGCATAACCAAATCTTAGCTAACTAGCTCCCCCTGAGTTCTATACTCCAAAAAATCATTTTAGCTTGTTCAAAGGCTTCCCCTGAGCTCAAGACTTACAAAATAATTTTAAAGTATAAACAAGTAGCAAGAAAGGAATACTTCTTTGTTTCAGTTTCATCAGAGTTTAATTAGAAACGCCTGGTTCTTCATCTTAAATTCATGCTTGCTATCAAAACACGATGAAGTATCAGAATCTGAGTTGTAAGAATGCACTATGCATCAGAACTTGTTTCGTCATAAATCTTTACCATGTTCAGAATTTTATGAAATTAGCATGGTTTCTCATTATATTTTATCCTGTGTTCTTAGTGTCCTTCAGAATATCTGAATTTTTCATGTCTAGATAAATTTAGTGAACTTTCACAAAGTTTCATGAGTCAAACAATAGTTAAAGTAAAATAAAAATCAGAATATGTATGGGATTAGTTATGACAAATCGGTATATCAAAATCATATCAATTTCTCCCCCATTTGTCAGAAATAAAAAGGCTTTAAAAATAATCAAGAAAGATAAACTTTATTAATCAAAAGATAAAGTACAATATTTTGAAATAAAAAGAAAAACAAAGGTAAAAACAAAAAATCTAGGGTTTTGGCTTCTCGGAAACCTTCAGAGATCTATTGCAGTAGCTTCATAATCCTAACATTGACAAGCTGTTGTTCTTCCTTCAACCATGCAATCTCATATCTTCATAGCCTCAGGATCCCTCTCGTTGCAATGTAAGCTTAATTTTTTCTTAGAAGCTGCTAAGATCTGTTCATTATCATGGCTATGCATCGGCGACCACTCCCCGTCCTCGGGTGTAACATTCCCACCAACTTCCACTTGGTTCATCCATAAACTACATCATACTGTGAGAGGTTTATCTCTAATACCATTTGTAATTCCCCAAAATGCTTTCAACATGACCAATGACCATACAAACCAACATGACTTTTTTTAGCATGTTTTGTCCTCACTCACATGCTTTTCGAACAAATTCCTAGAAGGTCATCCATTCAAATACTACTTCAAGTCAAGCACACTTAACTATGGAGTTCTTATTTATTAGTCTACCGAAAATAAGATACATCTTATTGGTATATGTAGTACTAATCAATCTGTATAAGCATTCTTTCAACCATGCAGTCTCATACCTGCCCAAAATCCCTCTCATTACGATGTGAATTTGGTTTTTTCTTAAAAGTTACCACTAGACGGGATCTCATTACGATGTGAATTTGGTTTTTACTTAGAAGTTGCCACTAGACGCTCGTTGTCGTGTCTAATGCATTGGGGACTACTCCCCGCCCTCCTCGACCCTGGATGTTACAAGTATTGACATGAATGTGAACAACTTGTCAGATGAAGAAAATATCCAAATGAAAGAGTTTGTGAATATCTTGTAGATGGTACAACCTAAATTTGACTTAGAAGATGACTTCATATGGTGGAAAACACTAATGGCTACAATGTCAAGCCTAGTTATTTGTGATTAGATGAAATATATAATCACATACGGTGGAAAACACTAATGGCTACAATGTCAATGCAGGATATCGTGAGGATTAAGGTGTGTTGAAAAAGCTTGCTAGTTTGTGGAAGGTTAAGGTGCCAATCGAAGTTCAATTATTTAGCTAGAGATAATTGTGCAACATGGTGTCAACCCAAACAGAATTGACTAGGATATGTGTTATCTTTGGAAGCCATAATCTCGTTTGTCACTTATGCTATGGTGTAGAAGAAAGTGCTTTGCACCTATTTCTTGGATTCTCAGTTAGTGCTCAGGTGAGGATGAAGGTGCTTTGTTGGATTGACATTGAGGAGGTGGAATAAACAAGTTTGGTTTTTATCTAATTGAGGTGATTTTATCCTTTGCTTAAATATAGAGTCAAGAAGAATTTTCATTGTTTTTTATGAGTTGTTGAGTGTTGGGCCATTTGGATTTGTATGAATAACATCTTCTTTAGAAGTGAGATTTTAGGCGCATAGGATGTATTCATTTTGATCAAATTAGTAACGTGGAAATGGTTTGTATCCAATAGCAAATTTAAGTTAGGTTGGATTAGTGTTTAAAAATTTGAGGTTTTATATTTCCATACAATGATAAGACCTTGTCACTAGAATCTATGGTTCATTTGTATTGAGAATTGAGTACCCTTGTAATTTATATTTATATTTATATAATATTCACTCTTGCTTATAAAAAATGATAAATGACTTGTTTGGCCCAATTATTTCTTTCTGGTGAACCAAATATAAATGACTTGGAATGACCAAACAAAAAAATATTCTGTTGTAATTTTTATAGTTCAATCCATGCTAACTGCAAGCATTTCCAATTAATTAATACTTTCAATCACATATATAAGGAAGATAATATGTGTGCAATGTGATCAAGGATTTTCATTGGTGGGATTTGATTCGTTGTTTAATTAAAGAAGAGTTCTTTAGAGATAGATTGAACTTTCACATGGGTTGGGAGTCGGTCATAGGTAAAATTGGTTTTGTGCTTGTCTCCTTGTTTTATTTTTGATTTGTTGGTTCTTTGTAGGTCAGATATAACCCCCAGATGTACATATTCTTTTTATTTTCTTTTTTTGTATATTTTAATATTTATTTGTTTTAAATAAATAATAACTATAATAAAATATATATATTTAATGGGTTGCGCCAAAAATAATTTTTTAACATTCAACCTGGTCTTTATTATAATATAAAAAAAATTCATTTTTCTAATATATTAAATAATCAAAATATCTAAATTATACATAAATTATATACATTAATATTCAATATATTTAAAAATATATATTTTTTCTTATAATAAGGACGAAGGAAGTATCACATAGTGAAATTCGAAAAATTAAAATAAAAAATAAAAATTTCACTCATATTTTTAATATCAATCATTCACTATAAACGAAGGAAGTATCACATAGTAAAATTCGAAAAATTAAAATAAAATAAAAAACTCACTCATATTTCTAATATCAATCATTCACCATAAGAGATTGATACAAAGAATGAGAAAATATTTTTATATTTACTAATTTTTTTAATAATGTTTAATCAGCATCAGGTGTATGTCATATATCCTTTTTTTACTTTGACAAATGAATCTAATATAATTGACTAACTGGCGGGAGTGGAGAGATAAGAGAAGAAACCAATCTATTTTAAAGTTGAGGATCAAAATGGACAACAAACTAAAGCTAAGACAAAAAAAAGGACATTAAGCCAAAAAAAAATTTTACAATTTAATCCATGCTAAAAAAATATGAACTTTCTGTATTAAACCTGATTTATACTATTTCTTAAAAAAAAAAAAAATTTGATATCAGACTTAATGACCAATTAATTTAGATGATAATTCATTTTCTACCTGCAATGGTTTTATTTAAAATCAAGATAAAATTTTGAATAAAATGATCCAATAAAATTGTATTCGTGCGATGACCATTTGGGCTTTTGGTCTATCCAGAATATTTTAAAATTCAAAACGATACAATTTAGTTTTCCTAGTAAAACATATTACCATGTTTTAAGGATTATGTACAATCATATTTTTCTCTCAAAAACATTTCATGATTTTAGATCTCACATTTGAGGGACATAATACATGTTAGAAAATCTAGGTCGAGTCTAAATTTGAATTTAGAAAATTTCACTCCTATTTCAAGACATCCCATAGGACAGATCGTATTGGATATGCGTGAATCGATAAAATTGAATAGATCGAACCAAAGTCATTGTATCTTACTGTTGATTGTTGACTCGTACATTTTAACACTCGTATAAGGTATTTAAGTCGTAAGAATACATATAAATGACCAATCTCAAACAAAGAAGCAAGTGACTTAATTTTCATTTTCATTAATTGTTCTGAAGTAGACAAAGAGATACGAGTATTAATGACCAATCAATTGGTCATTAAGGATTCATAGAATATAAGAGACGAACGGAGAGGCTCTTTTTCTTACAATATATGATAATGTATTCATATTTGTGACTATGAGAGACTCATAACATCTAGAGTTAACGTATGAGTTGGTTTGATCCGACTTATATCTGTTGTCTCATATTATAAATAAATTTTACTTTTTAAATTTATTGAATAATTAATATATATATATATATATATATATATATATATATATATATATATATATATATATATATATATATATATATATATATATATATATATATATATATATATATATAAATGTCAAATTCCTTTATAATATGGGATGGAGGATGGAGTATTACTTCTTTTGGTGGGCCAACACATAAATACACATATAAATGAATTGGAGTAACCCAACCATACGATATATATATATATATATATATATATATATATATATATATATATATATATATATATATATATATATATATATATATATATATATATATATATATATATATATATATATATATATATATATATATATATATATATATATATATATATATATATATATATATATATATATATATATATATATATATATATATATATATATATATATATATATATATATATATATATATATATATATATTAATATAGTCTAATCCATGTTAAAATATAAATTCAATAGGTTGACAAAAAAAATAAAAAATATTTTAAGATTCAACCAAGCCTATGTTAAATTTTTTAAAATTCAATAGGTTGACAAAAAAAATAAAAAATATTTTAAGATTCAACCAAGCCTATGTTAAATTTTTTAAAATTCAATAGGTTGACAAAAAAAATAAAAAATATTTTAAGATTCTACCTAGCCTATGTTAAATCTTTTTAAATTCGACATCCAACTCAAATGATTGACTAGTTTACAAAATCAAATTTACCACCCACTTGCACAAATTAAAAAACAAAATTATATTTAAAAGTGAGAGCTAGGCTATCCTTAATAAAATTGAAGTTAATTTATTTATAAAAGTTTATATCAATGAAATTTTGTTTCATAAAATATTTTTTTTCAATCACATATTAATATAAAATTTTAATGTATTGTGTTTATGTTTCTTCTCATTTAAAAAAGTTTTCAATATTTTTTTTTTCAAATATAAGAATAATTACTCACACTTACGTACCAACATCTTATTATTAAAAAATCAAGTGATATTTTTTTCTTAATTGAATTTTGATTTTTTAATGTATTTGATGAATTTAAAATTTTAATTTATATGACAAAATTTCATTTGATATAAGTTATTAGAGGTAAATTACCTCAATTTTATAAGAGGTAACAGAAAATTTATCATATATAAATTGATTAAGGTTTAATTGATATGCATTGTGAGTGTAAAACTTACCGTATCAATTCATCATAACCACTCAATTATAATACTTAAAAAAGTTAAAATAAAAATCAAATATTTCTAACAAATTAACGATTTTGATTAATTGATGTGTAAAATAATATATATTTCAATTAAATTCATTGAATAAACACACAAATTGTTAGCCTTTAATTAGGCATGACCATAGGGCGGGTCGGGAATGTCTCTCCCAAATTCAAATCCGAATCTCCAAACAATCTTTATTTCCGCCCCAAACCCAAACATGGATGAAAGAATTAAAACTCAAACTCATTTCAAACATATTCGAGTTGAGTTCTGGTATCTTCGCCATGGATCGGGTTCGCTATAGGTATTAATGTTCTCATTACTCCATTCATTTCCATATCTTTTTAATCATAAAAAACTCAAATCAAATCAAACGAATTTTTTCAATCAACTTCAAAATAGATTTGGATGAGTATCCGCATGTATGTGTTTTTTTGTATTCCTACCTTTAATGAAATAATTCATTTTCAAATTTAAGTCTCAAATCTTCAATATCAACTCCTTAAGTTGACCTATACTACTAAAATTGGACTGACCAATGAATGGAATCCATTTGGAGCACTATAACAATAACTCAAAAAACTTGGACATCATAAGATATTCAACATCGCCTAAATTCATAAAAGACATTATCATTCTTTAGAAAACAAAACGAAGAATCGCCACGTCTCTTACTTTCAAAACAAAAAAAACAAAATACCCATCTTTCACTTTCAATAACGACATATCATAGTGTCAAAACCATCCATTAGATCTTCGCCACGCTACAAAAGCGGCACGTGAGAAACCTAATCCAACGGTGAAAAAGATGGTTCATCATGTTATGGCTTCTGTGGTACCACGTGCATTGCTTACGTTAATAAAGGAATGCCACGACACGTGATGTACTATGTTGTTGTTTTTTGTAATGTTTCATGTCGATTTCCAGAAGCCACATGGTGTTGTTGTTGCTTGTCTTTTCAATTGCGGAAATAGTGTGTCGTTTTCGGTAGTGGTTAATTTAGAACAAGAAAGCATCTTTTTGTTACACGATGTGGATTTTAATTTGTGAATGTCGCGTTGATGCTTTGGGGTGGTGGTGTGGTGCATTAAAAACTATAGTACCATACAAAATTGATTTAATCTTCTACGTAGTAGTAAAGAGTTTCACGACTCTAACAACAACCATATTCCCTAATATGGTAGTGAAGATAAATTCTATTTTACTACAATTAATTAATTATTACTGGCACATATAAAAGGACCTTTCAACATCTTTATAACAACGATCAAGCCCCTTGATTGACAAATTTACCAAATATATATTTGTATATCCATAATTGTTTAATCTATCCCACATTTTTTTTATGTATCATATAAAATTTCAAAAATATTTTTAAAAATTAAAAATATATTTCTAATGCGCACTTATACATATATATAATTTATTTATTTTTTAAAATTTATTTTATTTTCTAAAATTTATTTTATTTTACAACAATTTTTTTTAAAATACACTTTCGATATAACAGGAAATACACTTCAATTTTTTTTTTAAAAGTACTTAGAATTCTACTTTGCGACTTGCATCATTCCATTACACATATATTATTTAATGATACTTAATTGAATGCACATAGTATTTCTATTGCGAAATGCACATAGTATTTCTATTGCAGTTACTATAAAATCAGTATGAAATTTAGTCATTAACTAATTGTATTCATACGTCTAAAACTAATTGAACAATATAAACTTATGAAATTAATTAAGTTTCATCAAGACAAACAATTTATACAAAAACAAAAATATCAACTTAGAATTGAACAGTAAGAACTTATGAAATTAATTAAATTAATATAAAATTTCGTCAAGAGAAACAGTTTACACAAAAAATAAATATTAACTTTTGATTCAACAAAAAGAATTTATGAAATTAATTAAATTTTATCCAGATAATAAAGAGTTAGTAGACAGACTGCTTATACGTAACTACAAACTAGAAGTACATTTCTGATTTATAATAGAAGTGTATTTTCAGAATCATTTTTTATATTTTAAAAGTTGAAATTATAATTAATTTGTTTTGTGTAAAAAGAGGTGCGAACGAAAAATGCATTTTCAATTTTTTGAAGAATATTTTTGAATTTCTATAAGGTGTCTCACTCTACTGTAGAGTGGATTAAGAAATTTCATCGCGTATATACACACAAAATTTGTTTTTATTTTATTTTTCATATAATACATGTTTAATTTTTTCTGTGTAGTATTTATTATTGGAACATTAATAATTTTTTTATTTTATCTCTACCAGCATGAACTACCTTACAAAATGATATGGCAACACAATATTTTGTATATATATAGTATCGGTCCGATTATTTTGACAGTCTTGTAATAATTTAAAAAATAGGTCTAAAAAGTTATGAAAATATACTAAATTAAAAAAAATATATAAAATGTAGATTTTAAAAAATAAATTATGATTTTACAATTCTTTTAGAAAACACGTGTAAACTAGAATTTGAAAACAATATTTCTCACAACCGCACTATTAAATACCATTTTTTATCGGATGAGATGATTAAAGATGTATGGGCAATGAGTCTTTTTGACAATATTTTTTACTTTCCATTTCTTTTTAGTCATGGTCAGTAAAGAATTTGCACTAGGTTGATATGGATGTTTTGGATATCCATGAAGCCTGTGAAAAAATTGTTCAGAATGTCCACTTCTTTCACAAAGCTGACATCTCCAAGGCTTAGACACTATTTTGGTCCGAGATTCCTCTGACCTGACAAGATGTTGTGACATCTGGTCAGACATCTTGTTTTTATCCTGCATTTTAGCATGGACAAGCTTTATCTTAAGAGTTTTCTATTTTATTTTTCAAGTTTTGATAGTTAAACTCAATTCTAATACGTCTCTTTCCTCCTTCTTCATCTTGAAGAATATTAGCTAACACATCTAATCCATTGTTCAACATCCTAAAACCTTTGATCTAATTATCAAGTTTTGATGTCAACAAGGTCACTTTATTTTGGAGTTTAAAATTAACAGCTAGGTATTTATCCTTCTCAACATGAAGTTTAGTTATGATCATCCTCTATTTCAATCCTATTTAATAGACTTCTTCACTTTCGTTGCATAGCTCTCTATAAGAGGTAATCAATTCATCATGAGATATCTCTTCACTTATGAATTTTGCCTTATAATCCCAAATTCTTCCTCATCTGACCAAGAAACAGTTAGTACTTAGGTTGTCTCTTGAGATAAGTAGGACATTTAGTTCTAACGTGCCCAAATCCTTCACATTATTCATGACACTTATTTCCTTTATTTTGATCAACCATGTCTCCAATTCTGAGTTTATTCTAGAAATCATTATTATTGCTGATTTTAGATGAAATGTTCTTGACATTTGATCTTTTCTTGATTTCCAATATCTTCATAACTCTACTGAATTGACTTCTAAGTAACACAATAATATTTGACAATTGTTCCTCAGAATCCATAGTACCAGAAAATGTATTATCCCTGGAGCTCACCCAATAAACAGAGCAAGGTGTCTGCTCTGATGCCAATTGAAATTCTGAAACATGAAATTCAAATATCAAGCCTGATGTCTTAACACAAAACACAATATCATGGTAGATGTTATAACATCATCTGCTGACAGAAACTTGTTGAAACCGAAGATTGTACAGAAAAATAAATTGCAGAAATTAAACAACACAGTCAATTGTTAACCAAGTTTGGTGCAACGTCACCTACTCATGGGGCTATCAATCCAGGAAGGAAATCCACTATGATAATATTTGTTCAAAGTCTAAACAATATCAATTTATAAATTCTCTCCTAATCACTACCTTGCGCAACTTCTACTAAGAAACCTTCTAGATATGAGAACCACCTCCCACTTTCAATCACCTCAGTGATACTTAAAGTCACAAACCTTATGGCTAGACCAAAAGAATCAAATAGAATATTACACTTCAAATAAATAATATTTAGTTTTGCTTAAAATATTAAACCAAGAACAATACTCAAGTCTTTGTCTAAAATCTCATGAGTGAGAATAATAACTTGATAAACTATTAAGTAAAATGACCGTGTATGTTGCGGCCATCCTTTGACTCATGCGAGAGAACAACAAAGGGTACTGCTCGAAATTCCACCCCTGAAAATTTATTAGGTCCGCCAATTTCGCCTTTTGCTTGGTTTCAGGAATATGAACCTCCAAGTCACTAATTTGAATTGTCGGCGATATTCATCATTCAGCCTAAGCATTTACATTTTCCCCATCTCCTATGACCCAAAAACTATTTTCGTATACTTCAGGCATAACTTTTATCATACGTTTCCAAATTGATGAAGGAGTTTGGGTGGAGAACCAAGAGCATATCTCACGTATTACCATAAGCTTTTCTCACTGCAGTAAAAGTTGACTGAGTAGATTCAAACGAAGTACTCATTCCCTCAATTAGATGAAGACATGCAGGAGAAATTAGGAAAAATTATTGAAGATAATGAGATAAAGAAGGCTTTTTTTAAAGATGGATCAGTGGAAGGCTCCTGGATCAGACAAATTTTCAGTGGGGTTTTACCAAAAATTATGGCACTTTGTGGGGAGAAGTGTGTGCGAATTTGTAAATATGGTATGAGATAATCCTAGTATATTAGGGGAGATAAATATAATTGATATTTGTGTAATCCCTAATGTGGGTAATCCCAATTCAGGCTAATCTCTCTTTACAATACTATTTATAAAATAGTAAGCGAGGTAATTGTGGAAAGACTCAAAGATTGTATTCATATTCTTGTCTCTCTATTTCAAACTTTTTTTGTCCAAGGAAGGAGTGTTCATGAAAATATTGTGATTGCTTAAGTAGTGATTCATAGCATGAATAAGTCCGAAGAAAAGAAAGGAATTTTTGCTATCATAGTAGATTTTTCAAAGGCTTATGATAAGTTAAGTTGAGAATTTATATGGCATGTTCTTGGAGATACAAAATTATCAGCTAAGTTGATTAACATAGTCATGCATAATGTCAATTCTTCAGGCCTGGTACATGAATTCAAATATCAAGTGGAACAAAGAGAGGTCCCAATTCTACAGGTTTGGCTGAGGAATTTGCCAAGGAGATCCTATCTCTCTGTATTTGTTTGTTCTTTGTATTGACAAGCCCTCTCACCATAAAAAGGAGTGAAGAGTTATTAAAGTTGGAAAGACAGATCCATAGCTGTCACACCTTATATTTGCAGACGATTTACTTCTTTTTGGTGAAGCCACTGTCATCTAGATGAATTGTGTGGTGAATGTGATGAACAACTTCTATAATTTATCAGGGCAGGGGTAAGTAAGGAGAAGGCCCAAATCTACTTCTCAAACTTTTTTAATATTTACTTATTAAACAATTAAATCAAAGTTAAAATAAATTGAATATTACAATAACAATCTTTTTTTTGAATATATTAAACTATTTTGTAATGTTTGTTAAATCAACTTAGTTCATCATAATTATACAAAAACATCAAATATTCATTTTTAAAAGACGGAAATATCATCCACGGAATTATTTAAAAAGATTACCAATCATCATTTATTTATTCATAATTCCATTTGGTGGTGACGGTTTCTTTTTTGCCCAGATGTGGAAAACAGACCAAGTACTTGAGTGTGTGGAATTTTTTGATTTAAAAATTACTTCACTTTTCTTTTTGGCATGACTTGATTGGTGTCCGTTATTATTGACTTGGCTGATGGGTGATAGAGTCTAAATTATAATTATAATGATTATGCTTGTGATTATTTTTATGACCAACACTAATATTCTAAAGCTTGGTTAAATATATATTTATCATTTGGTTATTATATCTTATATTATTTTTTAAATTGATTTAATAATAAATTATAATAAATTATAAATCAATTATGTAGGAAGAGATCAATATCTAATATCTAAAAGAGTGTTTAAATTATTATTATTATTATTTAACTTACGTTAAATTATAAATTATTTTTAAAATTTATAGAAAATAAAATTTTAGTTAATATATAAATATAAAATATATTAAAAAAATTTATTTATTAGACTGATAAAAAAAAGATAAAGAAATAGGAAATTGCAAGAAAGAAAGTAATTTGTATCATTGAAAAACGCATTAATTTTGTATTGAAATTAAATAATAATTTATAGAAATTTATTTTTCAAAATAATTTATAATTTAAGTTCTTTTTTATTTTACTTCAATAAAAGTTACTACAATTTAAGATAAAGAGTAAAAAAATTGTTACATCATATCATAGTGAAGAAATATATTTATTCTAAAGAGTAGGGTACAGCCTCAAAAAATATATAAAATTTATTATATTAAAAATAATAAATTTAACATTTTAAAAATTTAAATGGTTTTTTCAATATAATTTTTTTAAATATATTTTTTCTAAATTAATATTCTTATGTCATTTATTACCATATCTACATATTATCATGGATGGAATTATTACTGTCACACTCAACTTCTAATTGGATTTTTAGGATGAGTCATAATTTTTATGTATTATTTTAGTTAATGAAAATTTTCAAACTGCGTATACCTTACATCTGTGTAGTCGTAGATAGTGATAGTACCTTTTCAACAACCCAATTATTCATTGTTACTTGGAAACATGTATTAATAGAATAATTTGTCATTATTTTTTAGAAGTGTAGCTATCAATATTTACAAGTCAAATGACCAATTGAAAGAAAAAAAGAACAAATGAGAAGACAAAAATAAACATAAAGATTCAAGACGTACATGAAGAGCTAAATTTTTGTGGAGCAGAGAAGAAGTTAAGAAGAAGACATTCTATTTAACAAACCAATTACACTACTCCGTCGACACGTTATCGGATGGATAATTTAGATGGTTTGCATAAAAGAGAATGGGTGAAATACTATTTTTTTCCTTATAGATGCATATGAGTCTCTTCCATCAACCCCGTTATTTAAAATCTGTTAAAAGTCTACGCGGCAGTGACAGTGACGAAGTTAGCGTCGGAAAAACAATGTAATTATCGCAATACAAAAATAATACGTGAAAACGTTACAAAAACCACACAACAAACATTACAAAAACGAGACAATTCATAACAATACGTGAAAACGAAAAAAAATCACAAATATGCACAAGTATGAAAAGTAAACACATAACATGTACAAGTAACAATATACAAGTTCATATACAAAGTCTATACAACATATACATTAATTACAAAACTAAAAAACAACATAATTATCGCAATACAGAAACAATAAAACAAATTCTCGGCAACGACGCAATTTTGTTGCAGATGCAGTTATAGCAGGCAAGAAAAAAGTAAAGTATTATTTTTACCAGGTGATATATACCGGTTAGGTTATATCGTATCGTGTCCATAGATATTGGTTATTGATTATTTGTTCGACAATTCTATCGTTAATGAGTTTGAGATTAAATGGTTGTAAAGAAAAGACAAAAAGTAAATGAATAAAAACTATAAAAGATAGACAGCTTGTCCGGAACGAATGCACACTACCCGTCGTACACTTAAATCTACCGTCCAATTATACTCAGCCTACGATACTCGTCCGTGTCATCGCATACCTCTCACAACCCAAGCTATTTCTAACTCAAATTGAGAATTCAACTACATCACCTCGATAGACATGTCTGGCCTACCTTAACAACACAAAAGTCAACCATATCACTTATAACTACTATCTCTAGCTCGAAACAACCAACACAGAGGCATTAAGATCAGATACTCTAAATAAATGCCAGCTCTAAACTCATTTCTAGCATTCAGAAATAACATATAATCATCCTAAGTAAGAATCCAAGTAGTCTATGTCTAGTAAAACTCAAATCCCTAACACAAGGTAAAAACCTAAGATAATCACCAACTAAGATTCATAAAGCAGACTTTATACAACGCCAATGGCGACAAATATACATGAGTTCAAGGTAAATATAAAAACATAACCAACAAATAGAGAAATACATAGAGAGGAGAAAAGATAAACCACTCATTTACACCAGTTTTCAATGTCTATCGAAGAACAATCCACCTGCAATCATCCATAAGCAAGACCTTAGTATTGTTTTCTAAGATATACTACCAAAAATAAAGGTTGATGGAAATGGGGATCAAAATCCACCCCAAAACCATAACCTAAAAATGAAGAAAAATGAAGTTATAAAACAAAACACAGACGACCGCGCTGAGCGGCCTCCACTGATATTTACACGTAAGCCGACTTAAACGCCGCTCAGCGGAGATGGTCCGCTCAGTGGCCTCTAAAAAACTATCTCTGCCGCAACAGTACTAAAGCACTCAACGCGCTCCAAAACGCGTTGAGCGGACTCGCGCTCAGCAGCCTCACCGCGCTCAGCGGCCTCTCCTGAGCAAAACTGGTCTTTTATTCATCAAAATTTCGTCTTCGGAGCTGTGTCTTCGAAACTTTATTCCTCGATGCTCCAACACGCACAAATACCTACAAAAATACATTAAAATTAATTAAACGGTACATTATGTACACAAAATACAATAAAACGTATTTACAACAAAAAATGGGGTTATTCAACAATTATTAACAAACAAGAACGGATAAGTGCCACAAAACATATGCAAAATAACTACATTTTGGAACTTATCACCCCACACTAGAATTTCGTAATATCGTTAACAAATATATAGTTTAATATTTTTTATGTATGTTTATTTATCATTTCCAAATAACTTGTTAGTAAAAGAGAGAGAGGTCTAAATGACTATTTTAATTTTTTAAAGTTTGAAAACTTTTTTTTTCATGAATCTCAAGATTAAATATTGTTAAAAAAATATATTTATCGTATATGAATAATTTACTAATTTATTATTGTTAGTTTTTGAATTTTTCTATTAAATTAGTTAAAAATTATAAGTAAAAAATTATGTTTATAGATATCTACAAAAATCGTGGGGATCCGCGGGGACTGGGATATGGGGTAAAATCCCTCCCTGGCGGGGACCTGAAACGGGGATGGGGAATAAATTCGAGGGTGGAGATTGAGATGAGAATGTATCCTCCGCCCCTCCCCATTGACATCCCTAGTCCCTTTTGTTGTTTTTTGTGTGCAGCTACAAGTTGTTGTTGAAGACAAGGAGAAATAGCCATGGAAACAGAAGCATTCGAAACAACACCGACGCCTTAGATCTCGCCACAACACCGTCCAACACCGCAGTTCCGCAACCATCGAAACCACTCCTAGCTGCGCTCAACCCACCACACAACTCCGATCGGAACCGGGAACTACATCATAGATTCGATGTCACCTCACACAGACCGCTGTCATCGCAAATAGGACGTACAAAATTGATTCGTTTCTGAATAGTTGAGATGATTTTTAGTTTTATGGTTTTGGGTTTAAAAAATTTGGGGAAGAAGATGAACAAAATTGAAAATTCCAGAAAAAAACTTTAACCGTTGATTTTTCCGACGCTAACTCCGTCACTGTCACTACCACGTATACTTTTAACAGATTTTGACTAACGGAGTTGACGGAAGGGACTCATATGCATCTATTAAAAAGTTGAAGGATCAATTTGACACGAAAAAAAATTAAGGGACCAAACTGAATCTAGGGGTATAATTAAGGGACCAAAAAAGATGTTTCGCCAAAGAAAATTTATGACCAAAGAAATAGTAAGATAAGGATAAAATGGAAAAGGATAGCAAGAAAAATATAAAAACAAAAGGATAAATAACAAGGTTTTTTTTTGGAAAAAGCTAAATTGAATTACTACTTAGCACAAGATGTGCCATATAAAAAGCCACCGCTATATCAGATAATACAATACAAAGACTTTATGCACCATAATCAGATAAATCACTTAAGCATCCAGCACCCCATATATCCCTCACGACAAAATCCAGAGTCTTGCTACAAAAAAATTAGAGCTTGCTACTCCAACAGTTTTCACATTCTAATGTAAATTATAATAATCCCTATACTAACATAATAAGACATATTACTATCAATATTCTGCATAGGAGTCAAAATGCACATATAGCTCCAATTCACAAAGGCTCCTTCAGTACAACATTCTTCAAAATCAAGTTAGCTTGCCGCTAATTCCGATCTCCACGTCTCATACTGTCCTAGCGATTAAACACGGATTCATGTACCTTTCTGCGGATTGCATCGAGTAGCTATGCATCTACTGCTCAGCCATGTCCACGACATTCTTTGAATATTTTCGAACAATTGCTCCATTGTCGAAACTTTGTTGTTAAAGGTTTCATTATGCCTTTTTCCATATATTCCATATGCACGCGAACCAAATCGTTTGAATTTTTTGAATGACATTCTTACCGTTTCCAGCAATATACCCAAATTACTCGATATGTTCCCAGCTTCCAATTGGCAGCACTGTTTGCACACCGATCCACTCCATGACTATCGGCCAAATACCTGCAAAATTAGGACACTCAAAGAATAGGTGAATTGTAGTTTCTATTGTCTCGCAACCTCTGCTGCACATTATTTCGTCTTGACCTAGCACACCTTTGCTCACTAAGTTCTCCTTTGTTGGTAACATGTTATGCAGTAACTGCCAAACAAGACACAAAACTTTTGATGGGACATTTTTTAGCCATGCCATTGACCATCCTCCTTGTGCCTCATTAGTATTTTCTGACTGAATCCTTTTATACCTATCACTCACATAATATATCTCGCATTTTCTATATCTTCTACTTCTAAACGACATATATCTCTCCATCAGATGGAACTACGAGAGTCGCTAATACCAGCTGCAACTTCGGGTTCTCCATATCTCTCAATCAACACTTTATACCACAATCATTGTCTCTCTTTTCGAATCCACAACTACTTGCCTAGTAGTACAGTATTAAAATCCCTTAATATTTTGATTTCTAACCCACCCTCTTCTATTGGTCTACATATTTTACTTCATTTGATACACGAAATTTTTCTGCTATCCTCACACCCCCCCCCCAAAGGAAATTATTAAACATAGATTCGAGTTTAGAAATGGTACATGTGGGAGCTTTAAAGAAAGATAAGTAATAGACAGGAAGTGCATACAAGACAGATTTTATCAAAATAACTCTACCTCATAATGAAAGCATTTTGTGTCTCCATTTTGATAGTGGAGATTTTATAGTCTCAATCATCGGATTCCACGTCTTCTGTGATCTTGGGTTGGCTCCTATAGGTACTCCAAGATAAGTGAATGGGATTTCACCTACTTCGTAGTTTAGACTTTAGGCCGCTTCTCGAAGCCAGCAGTGACATATGCTTATGCCATACAAGTAGCTTTTCTGAAAGTTTACTTTAAGGCCTGACATCATCTCAAACAGAATAAGATTTGTCTTAATACTTCTTATGTTCCCCCACCTTTTTTCACCAAATATTATTGTGTCATCGGCGTATTGGAGATGCGAAAACATTGAGTTTCCCCTTTCAAATTTATAACTAGAAATTTTTTCTTTCTCAACCGCTTTTTCATGATTGCGCTGAAACCCTCTGCCTCTAGAAGAAAGAGGAAAGGGGACAAAGGGTCTCCTTGTCGCAATCCCCTACGAGCCGAGTGTTTCTTTGTGGGGATTCCATTAATTATAATTAAGATCCTTGATGATTTCAAACATTCTGATATCCACCTTCTCCACTTCTCATGAAATCCCATCTTCTCCATTACCTCATCTAAGAAACTCCAATCTACCGTATCATATGCCTTTTCAAAATCCACCTTAAACAGAAGGACTTATCTTTTCTTTCTTTTTGCCTCATCGACGATTTCATTTGCCACTAAAATTCCATCTAGAATCTGTCTCCCCGAAACAAAGGTCGATTGAGATTCTGCTATGATTGGTTCCATTGCTTTTCTAAGCCTGTTCGCCAGGACTTTCGCGATTACCTTGTAGATGCATCCAATTAACAAGATTGGTCTAAACTCCTCTAGTGTTACATGATTCTTCTTCTTTGGTATTAGGACACTGAAGGAAGAGTTTACCCCTTTAACTATCTTTCCATATCTATGGAATTCTTTGAAAACTCTTATGAAATCAGATTTCACCTCCAGCCCGAACTCTTTCACAAACCCCAAGTTTATACCATCCGGCCCAGGAGTTTTCGAGTTATCACAATCCCATATTGCTACCCGAATTTATTCCTCTGAAAATTCTCTAACCATCTCTTCTCTCATTAGTTCTGGAATACGCTTGAATATGAGTTTTGTATCTTTGGCGACTCGACTTCTTGCTGCAAACTGTTTCTCGAAGAATTCAACAATTTTCTTCTTCATTTCGTCCACCTTTTCCACCAATGTTCCATTTATGTTCAGGACCTGGACTGCATTCTCCAACAGATTAAATTTAGTAGATGGGACAAAATGGGTCGGATTCGACGGATCGACTTTTTAACTTGATATTTTAGATGGATTTAACCAAAGATTTCAACTCGATTCTACACCATTAATTCGTCTAATATGAGTGGTTGAAAATTAGACATAAATGAGAAGCAAACATGACATTGAATATAAATTGAATTAAATTTGTTTAAGTTTTGTCGCACTTCTTAAAAATTGATTTAGTTAAATGACAATTGTGGGAGAAAGATTTATTTATAATATTTTTTATTATTATAGTTTTAGTTCCAAATTTATATAATTCGCGAAATTATTCTTTCTATATTAAAATTCAAACAATTTTGATGTCTTTTTATATTTTTTTCATAAAAGATTGATGTATTCTTTTTTTTATTTTATATTTCTATCTATTAAGTTTCACAATTAGTTTATATAAAATGATTTATTATATTTCTTAAAAAAATTATCATTTAAAAATAGAAATATGAATTATTTTAAAAATTATGAAAAAATACATAAGTTATTTAAATTTAAAATATGAGAATTAATTTTATAAATTTAATAAAATAAGCGAGACAAAATTGTAATTAATTCTATTTTTGTAAGTAATTGTTTTTACTTTTTATGAAATAAACTATTTTATCAACAATTTTTTTTTAATTTTTTTATATTTTGTAGGATGATATTTTTTATTTTAAAATATAGTTTATTTCATACAAAATTGTGTGCTTAAAGTTAAAGAGGTGAAAATTCCGATAAAAAAGTTAAAGAGGTGGTAAATTTTGAATAATAAATCATTTAAAGAAGTTTGAGTTCCAACTTGTTTTTTATCAGATTATTATTTTTAGTTAAGCAATTTTATTATTCTTTTATTTTATTTTTATTATATTTTAAAAATAAATACGCGTAACACATCAAAATACATATCCCACTAATTTCATAAAAAAAAATTTGATTAAAATTTGATGTAAAAGAATTTTAAAAAAAATACTGAGATTTTCAATTAGCTTTGTTTTTTGTTTTGTTTTGTGGGGGCAAGGCCTCAAATTCTATACACTTGTATTGGCCATCAATTAAGTTTAAATCTCAATTCGAATTTGATGTGATTTTTTTTAAACTCAAACATGACTTAGTATAGTATTTAATAGAATGGTCATACTATTTTTTACTTGAATTCGAATAGAATTCAAATAAAAAATATCATGAATAGAAAGCCCTTTCTTTTTATATTTTAATTTGAATATTATCCTTATATTTGTTTATATATTGGATTGGAACAAATTACTATAAGTATAAATTTTAAAAACAATTCAGTTCAATTTTGTTAAGTTCAATTCATTAGTTTTACAGATTCAAAAGTTATTTCTTAAATATATATTCCGGAAGATGAATACCAAGCGGAATTGAAAGCTTGCAAACGTGATCTTCATGGAAGAATCTTGTGCCCAAAAGGTGCTAAGTCGTTATCTACCTTCATGATTCGCAACAAACTCTTGACCCTTTGGGGAGTGATTTTTCTGGGAAAGGTTTTTCCGAGTTCACATTTTCGTCTTTAGAAGATGTATGAAGGGTTCGTGTTTCACGTACATGGTTTTGTCACTTTTGGCCATCGTAATCATTTCCTCTTCCACATGGTTTTCACTTAGAGAGGATCTGAACCAAAGTGATAATAACACAATTAGATCAAAGTGTATCTCAATTGCACTTATATATGCTATAACAAGGAACTGTTGTTATTATATTATTTAGGAAGCAAACAATTTTCAACTAACTCTTAACAAACTCTACAACTAAATACTAAATAAAAATATACAGAAGATAGAACCATCACACTTAAATCCTTCAAGAAACCTAACAATTTAATTAACTAATTAACAACTTCAAGATCATACACCATCATAAATTCTAACATAATTAAACAAGGATATTAAAATCTACCACCATAAAAATAAAATAAACTCAACAACATTGAACAAATCTTGAAATAAAACAAACCCCTTTCATATAAAAAAATGATTATTATTGAGTTATACTCATGGAAACTCTAATTTTTTTAATAAATTAAACGAGTTAGGCAAATTAGTGAGATCAAGTTAAATACCTTAGTCATTCTTTCTTAACATAAATTAAATTATTTAATTGTTATGCACTATCAGTGTAATTTTTTTTTTTACACAATCAGTTCTTCACAACCACTCAATTATAATACTTGAAAAAAATTAAAATAAAAGTCAAATATTCTCAACAAATTAACGGTTGTGATTAACTGATGGCGTAAAACTTTTTTACACCATCAATGTATTTCAATTAAATTCGAAATTAAATAGAATGTATTAAATATCTTACATGAACCCGCTAAAGCGATCCTTTTCGCTACTCCTAATAAAATTTCTTATTTCACATCTTAAAAGTCATTCTTTACCAATTTCATGCAAGGAATATATACTTGACAAAAGTTAAAAAAATATAAAAGTTAAAAGAATATGGGGGAAAATTATAGAAAAAATGAGAGGAATAAAATAATAACACAAGATTAATATAGAAATTCTAAAATCGGATAAAAGAATTACGATTGTTGTCAAATGACAAAAAGAGAATAATATTATGGAAAAATTATTACAACACATATCCAGATTCTTAGTATACACGCATTCTCCAAAGTAAATATTTAACTACCCCTCACAATACTCTAAAATAAGAGTATAAGAGAAAATATAAAAAGCCATATACAAACTTAAAGTACTTTTGATTAATAAATTTTATAAAGAAAAATTTGAATCATACATATAACCTTGAATTTTTCTTCCATCATTAAACTAAGCAATACATTTAGAAAAACTTTAATCCTATATATAGTCTAGGACTCCCTATTCCTTAACAAAAATAACTGATGTTAGACTTTTTCAACATTTATATTTTCAAGCAAGTCCAACAATCTCCACCTTAATTGAATAATACATAAGATTCCATTGTCTTCATAGACAATCATACTCCAACATAAAGAGTATAGTCACTTCAAGCTACACCACTCCAATAGTTTTCACATTATCTTCAACGACAATCATAATTTTTAAAACTATCACACTCCACCTAAATAAGAGTATACTTCACTTGAAACTAAATCACTTCAAGAATTTTCGCATGTCAAAAATTAGGTTGAAACTTTACGGTGCAACTTCTATGTTGGCAAAAAGCTCTTCAATCATCGACATGATCTCACAACACCCTTTACATCAATTTTCATGTGTTAATTTGCTGGCAATAACTCATCTTTTTCCATGAAAACAGAAATGTCATGAGAACATACTTTTCAATTTTTCAGACAAGATCATTCTCTCTCACAGCGAGAGAGACATTGCTAGCACTTGACTTAGAGCCCTTCTCGGACGGTGCCTCATCAAGACACTTGTACTTTATATGTATAATATTTCCACATTTCTAGCATCTCACATTCGTTTCATTGTTTTTCTTCACATAAGGCCTTCCTTGGATCGAACTAAAAGCTCTGATTCGAGTTGTTGGAAAACATATCATAGAGAAATAAGAGGAACAAAATAACAACATAATCGATTAACGTGGAACTCCAAAACCCAAGAAAAAACTGTGATTGTTGTCAAATGACAACCAGAGAATAATGTGAAAATTGTTATAACACATAATATACCCTCCAATAAATCAGGTCCCTAGTACACATGCACTCTCCAAAGCAGATATTTAACTACCCCTCTGTTACCTCAAAAAATCTCAAGGTATTCAAGTACGTGTATTAAATGAGGGTATTCTCATAAGCTAAGGGTAATTCTTGAAGATAAAGTCTTTTAAGGAATTGAAGTTCATGGATCAAAGAAATTAATGGTTAAAGAGAATATGAAGACAAAATATCGAAGTGGAGTCTTGTCGACCAAAAGGGAATAAAAGAACCAAGGTTAAGATAATGTGGAAATTGGTCTAGTCGACCAAGGAAAATGGTCGAAGTTGGTTTTATCGGCCAAAGGAGATTCTGGACTTAGAAGAATTTCCTTATTTTAATTATGCCAAAGGAAGTGGGTCGACGTAAGCCAGAAGCAGTTTATTTTCAGAAGCCAAAGCGGGAAGATTTAAATTTCAAAGTCATAAGCAGTTACCAATGGTTCATGTGGTGATTGAGCGCCAAATAGGTGGTGACATCTTATGGAGCAGTTACCTCAAGATTCGAATATAGTCTGTAGATCTCATCTAGGCAGTTACATTGTAAATATTATAAATAAGTAGATTTAGTGTAATTTTCGTGTGTTCACTTGTATACTGAAATCACTTTCCAAAACTATGTCAATTTTGAGCGTTAAGAAGCAAAGAGTTGAGAAGTGCTTGATGCACGTGAATCACCACCTTTATTTCAAATGCAAATCTTTTATCTTTCGATTGTCCGTTTTGAATACTTTACTTGCTTTTATTTACCATTGAGCAAACTCTTTACGTTATGTTCTGCTTCGCGTAAACAATTCAATACCCTATGTCGGTCACGAGTCACCAGTCAGTTAGTTTATTGAGTCTTATTTCGTATAAAAAGCTTGTTGTCGGTCACAAGTTACCAGTTAGTCGGTCGAATCTTTTTGTGGAAAGTCGTTATACTTGTTCCCTTAGTCTTTGAAAACTATTTCTTTGATAAGGATTTTGAAAGAACTAGTATAATTTCAAAATCTTAGCACATGTCTTAAGATCAACTGGTCGATCTTACGAGTAACCCTTAATTTTAGGACTTTGGGAGGACCAGCGGTTGTTTACCATTTTCCATAGTAAACACCCTCACAACTCTAAAACAAGAGTTTAAGAGAAAATATAAAAAGTCATATACAAATTTAAAATACTTTTGACTGGTACATCTTTTAAAAAAACTTAAATCTACTATATAGCATTAGATTCTCTCTTGATCACTAAACTAAATAATATAGGATTTATAAGAACTTTAGCCATATATATAATTCTGGACTTCCTATCCTTCACAAAATTCACTTATGTGAGACTTTTCCAACTTGTATATTTTCAAACAAATTCCAATAAAATAGCTCTAATAGAATATGCTCTTCTGATGAGGTAGACTTGGAGAGTTGAAGCTGCTGTTTCACATGACATGTCCTCGTGCAATTGTATGTAGCTTTTATTTGTTGAATCTTTAAGATTAGGAACGTAATCAAGAACATACAATTTCCACTATATATTATTAAGTGTATTTCGTAACCCACCCCGTGGTCTTCTTGTGCACCACATGAAATTCCACTTTTGCCTCCAGGAAAGCGGAAATTAACTTCCGGTTAGCACCATATACCACGCAATTCAGGTTGGGTGCAAACCGGAAATTTACTTACGGTTTACTACCGAAAATAAACTTTTGGTACCTGTCTGCACTTAAACGCGCCAGAACTTTTCCCCTCTCCATAACAGCAAAGTTTTCAAAAAACAAATTCTCTCAAACTCTCTCTTTCAACCCTTCTCACCAAAGCCAATTTTTTTCTCAAACAATCAACACAAATCATCAAGCATTGCTTAAATACAACAAGTAACGGAATCAATCACGCAACAAGCATCTTCAATCAATCAAGTAAGTGATTTACACATTTTTAGAGTTTATGTAAAATCAATTGAAATTAGTAAAATAGGGTTTTGAATGTGTTGTTTTTGGTTGTTTACATTATTAGGAGTGATTATAACACTATTTGTAAACTATTTTTGACGATCAATCTATGTATTTTGACGCATTTTAGATTTTGGGGTGGGGTTTTCTGCTGCTCTGTTTCGCAGAGGAAACCAGAATTTAATTTCCAGTTTCTTGGGATGAACAAAACCGAAACTTAATTTCCAATATCTATCTGCATAATTTTTTTCCTTTATAAGTCATATGCTAACGTTTTGTTCTTGCTTCTACAGGAGGTATGTCTGAGCGAGAGTCAAGTTTGAGGCATGGCCAGGTCACACAACATCCTTCTTTGCAGATAGAGAGGATTCAGGTTATACGGGCTCCGAGGACTCAAGCCACACAGGCTCCGAGGAGTCAGGCCACACAGGTTCCTTCGACATCCGGACAGGCTATGTCCGAGGCACATTCTTCTCCTTATGATTCTACACCTTCTACTCCTTCCTCCCATAACAAGCGAGAGTATCCATTCCATCCTTCCCCGCCTTCGTCATACCACAGACGCACACCTAACCATCCTCACCATCGTGGATTTTTAAGACGGAATCCACATCTGCTTCACAGGAGGGGCCATCTCAGGTGAGACCTGATCCTACACCCCTAATACTTGAGGTACCAGTACCAAGGCCACCGAGGTACCGGTGGGACCAGAGGCACTAGTGCCAACAGAGGCACCAGCGACAAAGGCGGACAGAGGCGGCACCGGTGGCACCACAGGTCCCTCATGTCTTTGGAGGAGGACCTTCTGACTTATCTATGCTCACGCTTTATTTCACCCATGTGGCTAGACATTTATGGGATTGAGAGGTACGAAATTTACATTTATGTTTCATTTATTAATTGTTATATTATGAATAATATTATGAATTATAACATTTAATTTTTTCGTGCAGGACCGTAATACACTGAAGGTCATCAACCATGGGAGGAAGATCAACAAGCTAACTCCCCCTCTCGATCCATGGTTTGATGATCTACTAGGCATTACAGGGTTGAGAGATTTAACCCTCTATGGATATAGCGTGGTCAACTGGGAGATGACCAACGCTTTGCTAGAGAGGTGGCACGAGGAGACGTCTTTGTTTCATCTATCACACGGAGAGATGATGATTACACTGGACGACGTCGCTTGTTTGCTTCACCTGCCGATCAGAGGGAGGTTTCGGGATCATGAGAAGTTGGAGAAAAACGAGGCGATTGAGCTATTGGTTGAGAGGCAAGGAGTCACCTTGGAGGAGGCCCTAGAGGAGGTTGATAAGACACGTGGTAGCCACGTGGGATATAGTTGGTTGAAGATTGTTTTTGATCGAGAGGTTGCACGTGCACGAGCGGCTGATGGTGATCCCGAGCAGGTTACCCTTCACAGATGGAATTCCATGAGAGCATACCTCTTGTATCTTGTTAGGACGCAAATCTTTGTGGACACCAGTGCCACCTACACTAACATCATGTTGCTCAGATTCTTTGCTGATTTAGAGCAGGTCAGTGAGTGTAACTAGGGGATACTTGCTTGGTTTACTTGTATACCAAGTTGACGGAGGCGGCTAGGTGGAAGACGAGGCAGATCACTGGATACATGACTCTTTTGACGATATAAAAAATTTCTCTTAGCTTCCTTTTTTAATTATTTTGATTTTGAAACTCACTAATCTAATTTTGATATTTCAGGGATGGATCCTACAATATTTCCCACAAATTTTAGGATGGTCATTTGTTGAGGGTTATACCGAGCAAATGCCTTGTGCATGTGCATATAAGTCGCTTAGAGGCAACCAGGCGACACTTGTGTATCGGGTTTATCTGGACCGGATTGTGCATGAGGATATCCATTTCAGTGTCTATGTCGACCACCGTGAGTAGATAGCTTTTGATGAGGTTTCTCTATTTATAGGTTGGTTGAAATGTGGTACTCAGAAGACTGCTGCTTATATGCCCGAGCGAGTGACGCGTCAGTTCGGGTATACTTAGACGATTCATCAACATCCTTCTTTATCTGCTCCTCCGACAGTGAAGATGAGGGAGATGGATGAGATTTTTGATGATCTTGAGAGTCATCTCGTCCCTGAGGAGGCTAGGAGTATTGTGGCTCCAAACGACTAGAGTTACGCGTATGGTTACATGCTATGATTCTTCAGGATTTTCCATCCATACCTGATACGGGAGGCTCCAAGGGACTCAACCAGGCTGGCTCATCAAGAGATCTTGGAGGGGGAGAAGACGACGAGGGATCATGCCCAGGACGTGCTGCCTAGGTGTCGCCGTATCATGGAGCTTGCTAGGGATGACATCGGCAGAGGGCTATTTCCTGACGGATCCAATGCCAGAGGCGTTTTGGAGGCCATCATGGCAGAGGCGTTTTGGAGGTCATCATGGCAGAGGCTCAGGGTGCCTTGGTCTACAGGAGGCAGCGGAGGAATGCCTAAAGGGTGACAAGCCGGCTCCGCCATACACAGTAGTTTATTTTGATTGTATTTTGACTTTGTTTTTTTTATTTCGTATTGTACTGGGTCTGTATTTTGAATATTATTACTGTGAAATTTATTATGGATGATATTTTTGGGCTTTAATTCGATTTAAAAATTGCATGTCTTTAATTTGAATTACAAATGTTAATTCTAAAATTATTGCTTATAGTTAGTTTTTCTACTAACTGTCATGCCCAGAACTGAATTTATATTTCCGGTAAAGACTCAGATATACTTTCGATTTCATTCAAAAAATACAGTAAGTAGTGCGAACCAAAAATGAACTTCCGATTTCGTGAAGGGCATTTTAGAATTCTCATAGGGTGCACCCCACCCCGTACTTATGGGGTGGGTTAAAAAATCCACATTATTAATTAAAACAATTAACAGTTAACATTATGATAAAATATACATACATATGTTGTAAAATTCCTCATCCCATTGCCATGCATATTTTTAATAGTTAGTTAAACATCATTAGGTTTATTGATTGTTTATTTGCAGTTCTTAAATAAAGATTAGATCATCATAGCACTAAGAGACAATTCGAAAATTAGAGGGTTACATTCTATGTACTGGGACTTTCAGTGCTAAGCAAGATCTTACACGGCATATCTAAATATAGTAATTATAACATGATTGATTAAGACATTAATGAAGACGACTATGATAGCCACCACTAGGCACTAAATGGTGGTTGAGTATTTCTCAATATTTGTGGAAATTTTGAGTATTTGTGGAGATATTGAATGCCAAAATTGTTTTGCCACAATTGAACAATAATTAATCTCACATAACATTCAAAAACTTAACACGGGCATATTTTTTAAAGAAAAATTCAAAAGGCAAAAAAGAATCTAACTAAAATGTTTTTGTTTCCAAAATAAAACCTAAAGTTTAAATGTTTCTTTCTTTCCCGTGTAGCCATGCAACTATGCAAGTATAATGCATAGTTATAAAAGATGGGACGGGTCAAATCAACTTGTAATATACACCTTTCATAACTAAGTAAAAATCACACATTTATATGTAGTACTATTAAATGGGTCTATATTGGTGTGAGTGAATTGTTTTGTATATAGAATAGATATAGTTATTGGCTTTTCATATTATAAAACATAAATAATATTTATAGACAAGCTTTCAATAAATGTTTATGTTCAAGTCTAGACGCAAAGTCCAAAAATGTTTATGCTTCACTCTTAATATGAAATTTAATAAATGGGGATTTAACTTACCACCATATAGTTATATATGATCCCTTCTATTTTGTATACTTTTATTATTATAAAGTTATTAAATTTCAAAATATATATATGTTTTTATTAGAAATTTCGAAATTTTCATGAATTCTTATTTGAAATTTTAAAACTATATAAGAAATTTTAAATAAATAAAAAATACTGGTTTTTTTGGAAAATCCAATCATTTGTTTTTGAAAAGAAATGTATGTCAGAAAATTTTTGAAAATTTTTTATAGTACAAATTTTTATATTTATTTTTTTAATTCATACAAGAAATTTAATTTTTTTACCGTCCTAAATTTGTTCATGGACAATATGAAAATTAAAAAAATTGGAGAGTATTTGACTTAATTTGTGGGACGACAGATTCAATCCTCCAATAACAAATTTCAATTTTATAAAGCTTAGATATGTTTTTAGTCCATATAAACATACGACTTTTCAATTTTGGTCTCTCTAAAATTTTGCTTCGAATAATGGTCCTTGCAAAATTATTATGCACATAGTTTTAGTCTTTGTTGTTAAACCGATGTGTGTTTTTGAATGATTATTTCACAGGCATATGTAGAACGTTATAAAAAGTTCCTCGAAAAAAAAAGAAACTCAAAATTTGATTTCTAAATCGAGATTTTCATTGATTTTATCAATATCATTTAAAATTTAAAAAATTCATATTTAATTCTTCTCATTTTTAAAAAATTTAAAATTTAGTAAATAAATAGTTTATAGTATTCCAAACACATATGAAAAAAATTATTCAAAAAAATTAAAATTTAAAGGTAATTAAACCATTTTAAACTTTTTAGAAAATAGCAGAACTAAAACTGCATGAATAAAAAATTTGCAAAGACCGTTATTCAAAGGAAAATTTTAGAGGGACTAAAATTACAGGGTCGCAATTTTATAGCGACAACATATTTAACCTTTTTATAAATATTATGGGCTACACAACCAAGGGTAAAAATAGTTATAATAATTTATTATAGGTTTGCTATTTCTATACCAAATACTTACACCAAACATTGTTCACCGTATTTATATGATAAATAATATTTTTTATTGTAAAAATATATATTTTATAAATAGTAATATGAACAGTGCGTGAACAGTACATGAACAGTGTCAATGAACTATGTCCGTGAATAGTATATGAATAGTGATTTTTAATGATAAAGTGAAGTTGGTTAATGAAATGTAACAAATTGATTAATATAGTGATGAAGTTGGTTAATAAACATTCAAATATTAAAAATAATTTTTAGTAAAACAAAGTCAGTTAATAACATGTAAAAAGTTGGTTAATGAAGTTGTAAAATTGGTTAATACACTGTCCAGATTTTTAGTAATTATGAAGTTGATTAAGACTATGTACAATGATTTCATTATTCAACACCTTTTTTTTTTCACTTTTTATATTCTACATACTCTTCTCTTTCTTCCACCTAATAATTCAACACACATTCAACTTTTACTCATTATAATGATTTGGTTTTAAAAAATTCAACACTCTATCTTTCCATCATTCACAACACACTAAAAATTTAAACATTCACAACAATCAATAGAATTTTGCAAAATATTTTATGGGGTCTCACTCTCTCCTTATTCAACATGTTGAATGTTTTTCAACACCAAATAATTCACTTCACTTTCAACACCCCATTCAACACCTCATTGCAAATATTCAACTACTGAAATTTTTTTCAACACCCCCATTGTACATAGCCTAATGAAAGGTAAAAATTTGATTAATAAAGTTATAAAATTGGTTAATTTAGTAATTTTGTTTTTGTACTCCCTCAATAAAAAAAAAAGGTAAAACCATATTTATTTTTTTAAAAAAATATATATTATTTTAATAATACATCAATAACAATGTTTTTAAATTTTTTACGCAAATAGTCGGATTTAAAAAATGCTTTAAGTGGGTGTGCCATATGAGATGACGCATGCATATAAAAAATGAATATAGCGTCATATGAGATGACGTCTAGGGTCATGTGAAATTTGATAAGCCATCTCATATGACACCAACGTATATTATATTTTTTTTTTTAATTTTAATTTAATTAATAAAAAAAATTCTAATTAAAATTAAAAAAATTAAAATTAAAATTAATAAAGCGATTACATTGTTGAAATAAAAGTTATATATTCTAATTGTCTCGTCCTCTCCTACTTCGTCCTCTATGAAATTAACACATCAAACATATAACTTAATTGCCCTGAACACAAGCAATACTAAAACAACAACACATACAACGATTAAAGTTAGTTAATAGGTCAAATTATCTAAGAAATTATAACTGACAAAACAATTCCATCTGATCCATGCATCATCGCCATTACATTTGTGCCAGTTTTGACATCTTCTCATCAACGTTGAGGTTTTCCAGTCGCAAGTGAGGTGTGTCTATTCTTTGTCTCTAAATTCTTCTAATGGATTCTCCTTCTTCGATGTCTCCGTCTAACCATCAGATTAACTCTCTCTTAAGATTCTCCATGAAATAGATGTGCTAAAATTTCATTTTAATCGGGGGCTTGGTAGCCGAGAAAAAAACATACTCATCTCTTGTGAAAATCATGTTAGATGTCATGATGAAAAAATTAGAGAGAAAATGAGAAGAGAAAGTGAGACAGTGTGAAGTATAGTGGAGTAATGAGACATGTATTTGTAGAAAATGCATTTACACTTAGGTGTCATATGAGATGACGCCTCCTCATAAATTTTGAATGTATGTGTCATCTCATCTGACTTAAAGGCTATGCATGTGTCATCTCATATGGTACATAGGTACAATTTTAAGTGCATGCGTCATATGAGATAACGTGTCCACTTAAACAGTTTCTCAAACCTGATTATTTGCGTAAAATTTTTAAAAACATGGCTATTAATGTACTTTAATTTTCAAACATGATTATTGCTGAAAACATTTTTCTAGAGTCGGTGATGGATGTTGCCTAAAATATTAGGGACAACAAATATTAACTAAAATATTATAATTGAATTTTAGAAAATACCAATACAATTTTATCAAATCTGCAAAATAACTTCAATGCAAAATAAAAATATAATATATAAACGGAGATATTCAACCTTAAATTTAAGCATTGTCTTTCACTCTCATAAAGATTTAAATTCATCGATAACTGAATCAGTACTAAATATTTGACTATTTATTTTTCAATGTAAAATATTATATTATCGACAAAAAATTTATCCTCCATCTTATAACACAATTTTGCTTGATTATCTTCACTGTAAAAAATAATCTTTCTGTTGTTGCTATAGTGTTTGAAGATATGCAATTTTCATCTTTATTCATGAATTATCTTATGTTCGACCCGTATATAGTTCCTAAAAAATACATAAATAAATTATTACTATTATTATATTATTATTAATATTTAAAATTAGTAAACATATGGTCTTATTCAAAACGTTAGTTTAGGCAATGGCAATGATATTTAGTTTCTTCACAATTTCTAGTAAATTAATTACTATTTTATTGGCAAATTTTCAATTATAGTTGTCAATAACCATAATAGAACAACATTCGATGCATAGAAATAGACTTAACTGTGATGAAATTGAGAAGAGAGAAAGATGTGAGAAAAAGTGTGAGAAAAGAAAAAGAGATGAAAAATAGAATAGATTTAATGTATTATTTATTATAAGAGAATTATGAGAGAAATAGAAGAAAGAGAAGTGTAAATATTTTCAAAATGACAAAATTATCCTTAAATAAAAAATAATCAGTACACAACTTTATATATTATTTAAATATATTCTAACAATTCTTTAAAATTTTTAAAGATCATTTTGTAAAAAGTTAATAAATATTTAATGATTTTTTTTACTTAGTTAATAATTATTTAATAAAGATCATATTATTGAAAAATTTAAAATATTTTTTATTTTTAATTAATAAATAAATATTATATTAGTTTCAGTATTTTATTTAATTTTATTAAAAAAATACAGTTTGTTTTATTTGACTTCACATGAAATTTTTCATAGTTAATAAGAAATTAATTTAATTAAGGAATATAATTCTTGTTAGTTAATTAGTTTAAATAAAGAAATTATTTGATATAAATGTTTCTTAATTAATTTAAAATTAATATAATTAATTTCATAGTGTGCATGTTGTACTTATTAAAAGTGTAAAAAAGAACAATAACAATATGCAGAATGAAACAATCAAAAAAGGTACATATGGAAAAGAAAAAAAACAACGTTTGTTCTCTTATCCTTATTTCTAATCAGAAAATAAAGGAAAAGATGGTGGACTCCACCATTTTTAATCTCTCTTCCTTATTTCTCATGTCTTCTTCTAAGTAGGAGAAATATCATATTTCTCCTTTAATTCTCTCTTTCTTTTTTTTTTTTCTCCTTCATTTCTTTTCAAATAAACACAGTGGTAATGTGTTTTTCTTTTAAGTTCAACAACCAAAAATAAACTTAACTCATATCATGTGTTTTTATAACATGCAAGTTGCAACTATTGGTGTTATAATAGCTAGCTAGCCTCATATATTTGTTTTACTAAATTTGTTTAGTTTTGAGTCTTTAATAAACAAGTGGTAAATACTCATTGGTTTTGGTTGTTAGGGTTATTAAGTTTGTAACTAACTTAGTTGCAGTTAGTTAGTCAGTTATTTTTATTTTTTATCGTAAAATACATATAAGTAGGGTATAATCTTCTTAAGTCGATCAATGAAAAGCTTATCACTTCACTCTTTCTCTCATTCTATTCATCTTCTTCGTTGAGTGAAAAATGCATAAATTTTTCCTCCAACTAAATACATTTAGGAATTACTTCATCCTCCACAATAAGTGATTCAGACCATCATTTCCCACATATTAAAAAATATGTAGAAAATTTAAAGAGAGAATATTATTTTTACTATAGTATCCCTAATAATGTAATGGAAATGATAAAAGTTTAATTAATTAAAGGGTAGAATTAGAAAAATTATATTGAAAATTGAAATGGGTCGTTCATTTTGGGACTCTATTTTATTCTAAATGGATCACTCATTGTGGGACGGAGAGAATACATACCTTTTGATTTATGCTTTAGTAGATGTCGTCGTCAAAAGCGTAAACAATGTTGTCGCCAAAATCGCAAACAAAGTCGTTGTCGAAATCGTTGTCAAAGTCATGTTTGAAACTGTGAATAAAGACATCGTCGAAACCGTAAACAAAGTCGTCGTCAAAACTGTTATCGAATTCGTTGTTAAAACCGTGGACAACATCGTCGTCGTTGTGGTTGCCCTCGTCGAAGAGTTTGATGTTTTGTGAGAGTGAACGAAATATTTATTTAGAAAATTAGAAGAAGATAAAAAGTTATGAGTCAACGAAATATTTGTTTTGGAAATCAAAAGATGAAAAAGTTTGAGTGAAAAAATGATTTGTTTGGGAAATTGAAATTTGAGGGAGTTGCATTAATTTAGTGAATTTCTTAACTCCCTCATAAGGGTTGGGCGCACTCTATGAAAAACCCAAAATACACTTCACAAAACCGAAAATTTATTTCCGGTACGCACCATTTTCTGTAATTTTTTAGTAAAACCGGAAATTTACTTACGGTTTGCTACCAGAAATAAACTTCTGGTGTTGTGCATGACAGTAAGCAGAAATAATTAACTATAAGCAATAGATTTAGATTTTACATTTGTTATTCAAATTAAAATTATGTAATATTTAAATCGATTTAAAGCCAAAAAATATGATCAAAAATAAATTTTATAATAGTATTCATAAAACATATCCGGTACAATACGAAATAAAAAAAGAAGTCAAAATACAACCAAAATAAACTACTGCGTATGGCAGAGCTGGCCTGTCATCCTCGAGGCGCTCCTTCACTGCCTCCTGTAGACCAGGGCACCCTGAGCCTCCCCATGATGGCCTCCAAAAAGCCTCTAACATCGGACCCGTCAGGAAACAGCCCTCTGTCGATGTCATTTCTAGCAAGCTCCATGATACGGCGGGACCTAGGCAGCAGGTCCTGGGCATGATCCCTCGTCGCCTGCACCTCCTCCAGGATATCCTGATGAGCCGGCTTGGGTGAGTCTCTTGGAGCCTCCCGTATCAGGTATGGATGAGAAATCCTGAGGTACCAAAACATGTAACCAAAACCGTAACTCCATTCGTCTGGAGCCACGATACTCCTGGCCTTCATAGGGACGAGATGACTTTCAAGATCAGGAAAAATCTCACCCATCTCCCTTCTCTTCACTGTCAGAGGAGCAGATACAACAGGATGCCGAGGAATCATCGGAGTATACCCAAAATGACGCATCACTCGCTCGAGTATGTAGGCAGCAGCCTTTCGAGTACCACAAGTCAACCAACCTGTAAACAGAGAAACCTCATCAAAAGCGATCGTCTCGCGGTGGTCGGCATAGGCACTGAAGTGGATGTCCTCATGCACAATCCGGTCCAGGTAAACCTGATACACAAGTGTCGCCCGGTTGCCTCTGAACGGCTCATATGCACATGCACGGGGCATTTGCTCAGTATATCCATCAACAAATGTCCATCCTAAAATCTGTGGGAAGTGTTGCAGGATCCATCCCTGAAATATAAAAATTATATCAGTTAGTTCCACTCACTTACCTGCTCTAAATCAGCAACGAATCTGAGGTACATGACGTCAGTGTAGGTGGCACTGGTGTCCACAAATATCTAGGTCCCAACAAGATACAAGAGTTATGCTCTCATGGCATTCCCCCTGTTAAATGTAACCTGCTCGGGATCATCATCGGCGGTAGTAGCATGCGCAACCTCCTGATCAAAAATAGTCTTCATCCAGCGATACCTCACGTGGCTGCCACGTGTCTTATAAAGCTCCTGCAGGGCCTCCTCCACGGTAACCCCCAACCTCTCAACCAATATCTCAATCGCCTCGTCCTTCTCCAACTTCTCATGACCCAAAAACCGCCCTTCGATCGATAGGTAAAGCAGACAGGCGACCTCATCGAGTGTGATCATCATCTCCCCATGTGGTAGATGAAACAAAGATGTCTCCTCGTGCAACCACTCTACAAAAGCGTTGGTCATCCCCCGGTTGACCACGCTATATCCATAGAGGGTCAAGTCTCTCAACCCTGTAATCAGCAGCAAATCATCAAATCATGGCTCGACAGAGGGAGTTATCTTGTTGATCTTCTTCCCATGGTTGATGACCTTTAGTGTATTCTGATCCTGTAAGAAAAAACACACTGTTAAAATTCATAATATTATTCATAATATAACATAATTAATAAATGAAACATAAATGTAAATTTTGTACCTCCCTATCCCATAAATGTCTAGCGACATGGTGGGATAATGCGCGAGCACGAATAAGTTAGAAGGCCCCCTCCAAAGACCTGAGGGACCTCTGGTATCGCCGGTGCCGCCTCTGTAGTCGGTGCCCCCTCTACATCTGGTGCCTCCTCTACTAGCTCGGGACTGGTACCTGATGTACTAGGGGTGTAGGAGGTGTATGATTAGGTTTCACCTCATGCGGCCCCGACCCAGGCTGTGTATGAGATGTAGATCCAGTCTCATAAATCCTCGATGGTGAGGATGGTGACGATATGTGTCTACGGTATGAAGGAGGCAGAGAGGGATGAACTGGAGACTCCCGTCTGCTACGCGAGGAAGAAGTAGAAGGTGCAGAATCAGAAGGAGCAGGTTGTGCCTCAGACATAGCCTGTTCGGATGTCGACGTAGCCTACATGGCCAAAGTCCTCGAAGGCCGTGTGGCCTAACTCCTCTCTCTCCGCAAGGAATCATTCTATGTAACCTGGCCATGCCTCAGACGATCTTCTCGATCAGACATATCTCATGTAACAAGACAAAAACGTTAGCATACGACGCGACTCATAGAGGGAAAATGGGAAAAAACTTATGCAGACAGATACTGGAAATTTATTTCCGATTTTGTTCATCCTCTGAAATCGAAAATAAGTTTTTGGTTACCTCTACAAAACAGAACAGCGGCACCAACCAACCCAAACTCCCAAATTCCTCAAAATACACGGATTGATCGTCAAAAAGAGTTTACAAATAGTATTATAATGACTCCTAATGATGTAAACTACAAAAAACAACACATTTCAAGCCCTATTTCACTAGTTTGAATCGATTTTACATAAACTCTAAAAATGTGTAAATCACTTACTTGATTGATTGAGAGTTGTTTGTTGCTTGATTGACTAAGCCTTGGTTGTTGCTTGATGATTTGTGTTGATTGTTTGAGATAAAAATTGATATTGGTGAGAAGGGTTTTGAGAGGATTTAGAGAAAAGTTTTGAAAGTTTGCTATTATGGGGAGGGGAAAGGTTCTGGCGTGATATAAGTTCATCAATATACCAGAAATTTATTTTCGGTAGCATACCGTAAGTAAATCTCTGGTTTGCACCCAAATTGGATTTCATTAAATAGGGTGCTAACCGGAAGTTTATTTCCAGTATACCAGGGGCAAAAATAAAATTTCGCAGGGGTGGCTAAGAAAGACATGGGGTGGATTAAAATATTCACTTAATTTAATGTTTTCTATTTATTAAAATCCATTTGTTTTACATTATGAAAATAATATAAAACAAAGTGAGGGTGCAGAGGTTCCTGCCAGTCCCCCAGTACATCCGCCACTGCACAGGATACATGCATGGACATGTACTAGAAAAAATCATAATCAAGACAAATAATCGAAAGAGAACGGATTTTTTACAGTCCTAACACCTTTTTACACAAAAAATACCATAATGTCATTGTCATCATACATAAATACCAATATACCATTCGTTCAAAAAAATTGTTTTTGAAACATAGTTGTCGCCCTTTGAATGGGCGGGTGTGTGTAAAAATGAAGTGCACCGTTAAAGCAATGGGCGGGTGTGTGTTAAATTATAAAGGGTCCGCCCATTGCATGGGCGGTAGTGTGTAAACCCTTTTTTTTTACGTTTAAGTTTTAATTTTAATTTAATAGTTTATAATTATAATTTAATAACTTATTTATATTATAATCAAATAATAGTTATATTATAATTTATGTATTTTAGTAATTATACTGTAATTTATTTTAATAATTTATTGATGTTATAATTTATTTTATTAATTGTATTATAATTTATTTTAATAATTTATTTAATATAGTAATTATTTTAGTAAAACAATAAAAATAATTAAAAATAATAATATATAAGTTTATTAAATTAAACCAACATTTGGAACAAATAGAATAAAACACTACATGAAAAATTATTTAATTCTAGTGAGGGTTTTGGCCGGGTCATGTGAAGCGCTGGCGAGTTCCACAAAAAGGAGCTTGTATGTTGGTCCGTAGAACCATACCATGAGGTTCCTGTGCAGGTTGCTCTTCTGCTGGTTGTGGTTGAGATGAAGGTCCAGCATCAATGTCATTCATCAATAATGATATCATTTCTTCATTGGTAAATGACATTTCAGTTGCACTTCCATAACTTAATGTTGTTCCCTCGAAATTCCAATTTCGTATGTTACCGGGTGGCATTTGGCTATGTACTGGGGGTTGGTAACATTCGGGTGTGGTAAAATATTGGGGTTAGAAAAAAGGTATTTGTTGTTGGGGTGTTTGGTAGGTGGGGTCTTGTGGGATTTGTAGATTTATTGAAGTAGGTGGTAGGTTATGTGATGTTGACGGGAAAAAAATTGGAAATTGTTGTTGGATTCCCCATTGGGATGGATTAGGTGAGTGTGTATGTTGATGAGACCGCTGACTTGGGGTAAAAGGTGATTGTGTTGCAAAGAAAGGTAGTTGGGTGTTATGGAACTGTTGTTGATTGGTCATGAATGGTTGTTGGGCGTAAGTGTTTGATGATGGTCTGGTGTGTTGGACTGGTCTATTGTGTCGGACGTTTGAAGATATTGGTTGGTTTCAAGCGTCAAATAAAAAGTTATGTGGTGACAAATATAGATAGGAAACATACATATACCAATTCATGTAATTCGTACTCGGTTTACATTTATTGGCATGATATTTCCTTGTAAGACTTTATCTTTGCGGTTATGCCATTGACGACGCTCTTCGTTCAAATGATTTTTTCATGGAGTATGAGACCATTGGTCGTTCACGGTAATTCTGTGATACTCGTCCATGTAGATTGAAGCATCAGGTATGCCTTGAAGAATTCCAAATTAGAGTTTAACCCTATTTGTATGATGCATTTTCACAGTCGTAAAATAGATAAGGAATGTTTTTGAACTCCACACATGAGCATCAGTTGGATCTAAATCTTCAAGGTCTAGGTAGGGTCTCCACGTAAACTGTTGTAAAATATAAACAAATATATTAATTTAACAAAGTAGATAAAGTAAAAGTAATTATTAATAATCTATGGTTGAGAAAATTACATCAGCTTCTTCGAAATGATTGATGAAAGCGCGATAACCCGGTGCACAATGATGAGGAGTCTTCTCATAATCCATCCCATATGCAGACCACCTAAATAAATAATGAAATAAGTTTTAGAAGTAAATTAATTAAAGAAGTAAAAAAGATTTAGAAAATATAAAAGTTTCAACTTACTTGGTTGCGTATGGAAAGTGAAATGGATTTGGATTCCTAGGCGCAAGACTCGGCATCCTTGACCACCCCCACCCAAGCTTGTAGTAGTGTTGAACAACCGGAAAAATTATTAGCATCCTTTAAAGCGCATCTACACAATTTTTTGTATAAATGCACTAAAACTGCAGATCCCCAACTGTACTTATGTATTTTATTAAAATAAGATAATAATGGTAAATACATGAGATGTATTGAATTACCATTAGTGTCAGGAAATAAAAAACAAGCAAAAAGTAATAAAATATAAATTCTAATTTTTTGAAGAATTTCCTCGAGGGTAGAATTTTCATCTAATTTAGATGCCTCGTATATTTCCCTCAACCAAGTAATTTTTACAGACTGGCCCCTTCTTGATGATGCTTGCATTTCAACACCCAACAGTTGTTGGACTATGTTGTAGTCCACATTTTTTTCCCATTGACTGTCGGTCCGTCAATGCGTAAACCCAACAACATATGAACGTCTTCTAGGGTGATGGTGGCTTCACCTGTTGAAAGATGAAAAGTGTGTATTTCTGGCCTCCATCTTTCACACAGTGCTAGAATAAACTTTCTATCAACGCCATATGACGTTATGTTGCACACGGTTCCAAAACCAGCTTGGATTAAATACGGACGAATAAATTCGTCTATACAGACAAAAGCATGAGTATGAGGCTTAAACTTATTTTCATTCTACAAAATAACATAGGAAAAATAGATAACATTAGAATATGGTTAGGAAAAAATCAAGAATTTGCATACATATGTGATTATATTTTCCGCCATTCCTCTATGTCGATCTCCAAGAGTTAACAAAGACATTATGTGTATAAGTTGAAGAGAAAGAATGGAACAAGAGTGATGTGTGTAGGTTATATGAAGAGATACAGTAGATGGATGATTATATTGTGTTGAATATAAAGATATTTGGATGGTATTTATAGAGAAATATAGAATGGTAAGGATAGGAAAAAATTAAATGTATATTAAGAGATGGTTGGGAAAATTATTATGGTGTAAGAATATGGTTAAAAGTCAAAATTGTTGCATGCATGCTCTCTTGTACGTGGAATCTTTCATGTTGTGTGCATTAAAAGTGTCCGCCCTTCTGATGGGAGGTCATGTTACTTTTGAACTGACACCCTCACTTCTAATAGGCGGCAATGTGTCTTTTTCTTCTGACTCCCTCACTTCTAATGGGCGGCAGCGTACAAAAATAAAAGCAATCGTCCATCAGAAGGGATGTTGTTTAGTGTGGGAATCTAGGGCTTTGACTGTATAAAAGACTACGAAATATTGATATAATAGTGTGAATAAGACAAAATTTATATCATTTAAATGGAGCTCTCCATGCATGCATTTTTTATCACTCAAATACGAACACAATTATACACATTTGTCTCAAACATAAGCACAAACAAATTAACAATGTCTCAAACACCTCACTATGTGATTGATGCTCATTACAATGGAGAAATCCTTGTCTCCGATGACGTAGGCATCATCTTCAAAAATATCGATGTTTGTTGATTCGTATTACGTGGAAATTCTAAGTTTGAATATCTAAAGGAGATGATTCAAACAAGGATGCAATCTGGAGATGTCTTACAAATTATATATCGAAATGTTGTTCATTTCGGTGATAACAATCTTTTGGATCTTCTCACCTTTAACCATTTCTTCCCCCAACCATCCCGCCAAGTGTCTGTGCAGCTGCTCCAATTTCTGCGTGTTAAGCAGTTTGATCTTCATCGGAGGCTTCACAGGAGAAAAATCAATGTTGCATCTTTTTTCATGTATGAAAACTCTGGGAACTCTCTGTCAGTTGAAGACATTGAAGACATTTTTAAGAGAGAACTGAAGAATTGTGTGTAAGTGTGGTGAAGATCATCCAACATTAATGGTATTTATAGATCACAACAAAAGTCATTAAATAATAAAATAATGAGAGTCTCTGCCCATTGCAGTGTCGTACCTGTACAAAAATAATAAAATAATAAAAAGTTCTGCTCATTGCAGCCATGGATCTGTACATAAATAATAAAATAATAAAAAGTTTTGCCCATTGCAGCCGCAGAACTATACAAAAATAATAAAATAATAAAAAGTTCTGCCAATTGCAGTCGCGGACATGTAAAAAAATTATATTTAATTTTTATATATTTTAAAACATTATTTTTAAATATTTATTTAATATATTTGTTTTATATATATATATATATATATATAAATTCTAAATTCTAAATATAAAAATTAAAAAAAAAACGCAATACACACTGCCGCCCTTGGAATGGAGAGTTGCTTTATGTATTAACAAGGGCCTGCCCTTTGAATGGGCGGATGTTCTTACTTTTGCTTTCTTTTTTTTTGTTTGAATGAATGGTATATTGAAAAATAGTGTGGAAGTGTATGGTATTTTGGTATAAAACTTGCAAAAAAAATGCTACAACAGTAAAAAATTCAAAGAGAACCGTCAAATCACAAAATAAATAATATTAAGACAATTGTCTCTTTAGAAATTTATTATGTACTTAATGTTCTAGGTCTAAAAAAACCCTCAAATTTTAATATAAAAGGGATCGAAGCGTTAAATTGAGGTACACACTTCGAATGGGTCCCGACTACAATTGAAGCATATTTTTCAATTATTTTATGTCCAAAAGGAATTGACTCTCAGACAGTATGGGTCGAATCTCTTTCCCTTAGGAGTCAACTCCCACTTCGAATGGATCGGCTCCCACAATTCAAAATGTTCCATTTTATAATTTTGCAAACATGATTTTTTCTATTTTGGTCATGCGCGCACACACACACACACATATACAAAGATTTTTATCATCTTCATCCTCTCTCTCATTGCATACGTACAACTACACATAATCATTTTTATTGTGTGATCAAGAGATAGTTTGATAACGTCCAATTAGAATTGGTTATAATTAAATGGATTGAAAGACCTTTGGGGGTTTCAAGATAAATATTTTTAGGTTTTTCTTCCAAGATCAAAGATTAATTTGAGAGTTTTTCACAAGATTGTGCAATTTGAATTCAGTCGAGTGAAATCTTTGAAGAACGGGGGTTTCTATCAAAGGAGTAACGGTAACCAGAGAAACACTTTAGTAATCTTGGGTCACGATATGTTCGCAATTTTGATTCAGTCGAATGAAGACTTTGAAGAACGGAGGTTCTGTCAAAAGAGTAACGGTAGGCGGAGGATCAAACTGGAAGTATCAGGTTAATTGATCGAGCTCTGATCAAGGGGAAAATATGTTAGGATCAACATCAACCATAGGGTTTGGAGGGTTGTATTGCTACTTCTCATGTAAATTACATTTGCATAGATTAATTTTTATTATCTCAATTCTGAATGGAACTAGGGGAAAACGTACCTATAGTGAGGTCAATTGGATAATTGCCTAAAATCTCTCTCTCTCTCTCTCTCTCTCTCTCTCTCTCTCTCTCTCTCTCTCTCTCTCTCTCTCTGTAAATCATGAGACCGTTGATTGTGCGATCGATACATAGAGATAATTTCTTTGTTCAATATTTCAAATTATTTTGTTAAGTTAATTATAATCTATGTGATTGTAATTAGTTTCTCATATCAACAAAATTAAAGAAATATCTAGTTTAAACACATCAAGTGTTCGACAAATTGCGTAAAATAGTTTCTGTTTAAACGCATATCTGGTCTTTTCAATAACGGTTCGAGATAGACGATCGTCGATCTGAGATTGTGTTGCGTGCCATAGTTAAATATTTTTAAAACATAATTTTTAATTAAAAAAATTCATTTGCAATCTATCCACCCCCTCTAGATCGTAGTATATCGTCTAATAGATGTATGACATCTCTTGGAGAAAATTAAGAACAAGTCTCCATTGGTTTTGAGGCATCTAATGAGTTAGTCTTCCACTAAACTTAGGATGTTTGCTCACAAATCGCAATAATACATATTAGATTGTCATCAAGTTGAATAGATGCAAAATTTTCACTAAGTCTAGCCTTGGAGTCATCATTTTGGCATCAGCGCGGAGAGGTGTCTTTAGATCGAGTCAAAATCCTCTCCATTTACACCCTTCTTTATTTTGTGCATTACTAAAGTTTTGGTAGTATTGTTTTTTTTTAAAAGACATATGCAATGTATAAAATAGAGATAGGTGAAAATAGAGAACATCTTGATTCCTCTGGCTCATACTATATATATATATATATAGAGAGAGAGAGGGATCAAATTACACTCAAAGAGTTACACCATGAGTTACACTCGCTTAAAAACGTTACTTCAAATTAATATTTTTTAAAATGAACTGTTGGATTGAAACATATTATCATATAGATCATACCTATAAAGTTTGAGATTAATCTATAATGATTTACTATGTCATTGAACTACATCAAAACTAACGTTATATGAAAGTCCATTTTGACGCTAATTTTTGAATATCTTGATCGTATAGTAAATCTTTATAGATTAATCTCAAACTTTATAGGTATGATCTATATGATTATATGTTTCAATCCAACGGTTGATTTTAAAAAATATTAATCCGAAGTGACGTTTTTGAGCGAGTGTAACTCATGGTGTAACTCTTCGAATGTAATTTGATCTCTCCTTTATATATATATATATATATATATATATATATATATATATATATATATATATATATATATTTAAAAAGTGTGACATAGAATTGTATAATTTGACTTTTATATCATAACAACTTTAACAATGGAACTCTTCATTTCTTTAGAAAATGAAAAGGATCTCAACTCCCTCTAGACGTGCATCAAAAATCGCAAGAAAATAAAAAGGATCTTAACTCCCTCTAGACGTGCATCAAAAATCGCAATGTTAACCTTTAAAGGGTGTTATCTAAAAGAGTTAGCCTCGTTCACCTTCCCTATCCTAAAAGGGTTAGCCTCATTCACCCTCCCTTTATCCTATACGGACGGGGAGTGTTAAATTTACGATACACTCTCCACAATGAAATACAAATATCAATACGATGCGTTAAATTTACAATACACTCTCCACAATGAAATACAAATATCAATAGTATCATAAAAGAGTATACAAAGAAGAAGAAATGATAAAAGAGAAAGAATAAAAAGCATCACACCAATTTTTTTAAAAATACAAACCAACCCAAACCAAACTAAATCAATATCGATATTAATATCATACCATTTCTTCACACTAAATAAGTTTTGGTTGGTTGGACTATCGAGTTGAACTAAATCGACAGCCACCAAATCATAATGTCCAGAATACGAAGATAAAAAGAAACAAAAACTTAATAGAAATTGAAATACATAGTGAAAACACTAAGTGGTCAACTACATTATGAATTCAGAATCAATCCGGGGGGTAATAACTTTATTCAAAATTTGATACAAACCAATAATAAACATTCATGTATCATGTACCATAGCTGCGATCGCCTGCATCTCCAAGGCCCGGAATTATAAACCTAACCAAGAGAAATTAAAAAAAAAACATCAACAATGTGGCAATTCTATAAATCAGGTAATTTCCGATGCATAAGTTATAATGTGAGTCACCAACCCTTTGTCATTAAGTACAGGATCGATTATTCCGGTATATACTTCAAGCCTGCAAAAGTTATTAATTAGAAAACTAAATAGTTGAATGAAGTTGAAGAAAATATTTATGTTATCTGATTGATTGATTACCCGGGGAACTGGTTGCTCAGCTTTTCGAGAGCTGGAGGGGAAGAACATGCAGATATCTGTATTGTCATTAATCCGATAAATAGGCAAATTAATCAAAAAAAATATAACTTAATCACATTGTACAAGTATCAGGTATGCAATGCGTGACTAAAAACAAGCATGTGATGCTGATTAGAAGATATATAGCTTATGATTATGCGCGGATTATTCATTACCACTTTAATCTGCTTGTTGCTAACTCCACGATCTTTTAAGAGATTCAGGGCTGCCACTATAGTACCACCTTCAATCCATACAATAACAAATTTTAGTAACCACAAGTTTGATGCGTAGATATTGTATATTACACGATTACAAGTAGAGACTACAAACCTGTTGCCAGCATAGGATCAACCACGAATACTTTAGACCCTTCTGCAAACTTTTCAGGTAGCCTGAAAATCACATGTGGTATTTAACAAGAGGAGAAAAGGAAAAGAGATGAAAAAAAAGCATAATTTCTTTCGAGTATGAATATCTTACTTGTTCAAATATATAGTTGGCTGAAGAGTTTCCTCGTTTCTGCTTACTCCTTTTCCAAAGAAACAAAAGAAAAAACAAAATGTTATTCGATATAAGAAATAGACCAAAAGTGTTCTCGACATTTTTAGCAGGCAAGATTGATGTTTTTGTATGGTATATAAATCATTACCTAAATGATATGTTTTCATAGCAGGCAAGATTGATGAAGCATGTTCAGCAAGAGCAAGACCAGCTCTCAAAATTGGGATTACCTGCAAAACTGATAAACAATCAGGCAATATTTTGCAGAAAGGGACATTAAAGACACACGTCAACAATGCAAAATAATATGCAAGATATATATTCGGAAAAATATCAAATATCAAAGTGTAAATAAACATATTGAAAGAAGTATGGTACTAACAGCGATAGGCTCCCTTGGATCAATGAACTCCACTGAGGCGACACCAAATGGTGATTGAATCTCGCCGGTCACTGTTGGCTGAAAACAACGAAAGAAAAGCAGAAATGAGAATAAATGTAAATCCATTAGTATGAATGTGAGAAGGCAGGACAAAAAAATCAGATCGAAATAAGCATCAAATCGTTCAAGAATCAATTCAAGCAACTGCCATAAGTTCTAAAACAAAGTTGATACTTGATACGCTACGCAAACCTCAAGCGACAATTTGACAAAATATATAGAAAAAGAAAGACGAAAGCTAACCAATAATAATACATGATTGGAACAAAACATAAAGTTTATAACCTTGAAAAAACATGGCTTTAGTTTATGAAGCTTTTAGAATTATAATTAAATGATTTACAAACATGAAAGGTTGCAACAACATCATAATATATTGAAGAAACTAACAAAAAAATCCAGACGAGAAATACGATAAGAATAATGTAACGTGAAATAGGAACTAACCAGCCAATCCCTTGAGGCTTCATACATTAGTAGCCTTCCCAACTCACCCATTGCATTTCCTAAAACATTAGAAACCCAAAGTTTCAAATCAACCTTCAAAGGAATAATCAAGTAATATCGAGCTAAGTTCAAAACGATTAACTACAAAATGATTCAAGTGCTCGAAACCAGGTGGATCAATATTCGTCTCAAATCAGAGTATACTGCTTAAGATTCAAAGTTTAGCCACTTACTGAAAATGGGACAAGGAGTTTGCTCATTCCTGAGAACCGAAACCCAGTGCTTGATCAAAGGATGAGCCGGCACGTACACCTTCAAAAACACAACAAACATTGTAATCATTGATCAATCATATCATAACCATTACAAGACAATAAACTCACCAAAATTCAGACTTTAATCTACTATCCTTCCATTTTTCCTTAGACTATGTTTGGATATCATAAAATGAACAGAATAGAACAGCATAGAGGATTGGAGTATAGCGGAATGAAGATTCCATTCCATTGTTTGAAAATTTTAGGATGGAAAAAGACAAATTCTTCCTTCGCCCAAATATGAGGGTAAGAAATATGCTGGTAAGTGATGGAATATAATGAAATCCATATCACTCCATTCAGATCCATTCGATTATAAACAATCCAAATAATGGAAGACCACTTCATTTCATCTCATTCCACTCTGCTCCATCCGATTCCATCAATCAGCCTATAACGGATTAATCCAGCCATGCAATGCCAGATAAATCATCAACATAGAAAATTACCCTCTTTTCTCTCCATTTTTTCTCTCATATGCAAAACACAGCAAAAACCAAAAATCCACAAATCCTAAACCAAAAATAGACTTAAAAAAATCTTCATTTCATATCAATCAACTAATTAAACCACCATGCAAACCCCCTGAAATAAATAAAAAAACCGCAACAAAACGGACGATACCGATACCGTTATTAACTGATTTTATATTAAAGAACAAATTGTGTCTAATTCACACTTCGACGATCGCAATCAGTGTCGCCACAAAACTGCAAAAGCCTTTACACGACTGCGACAACAAAAACAACACATTAATCAAGCAATGAAAGAAAGAAAACTAACAAGCATTCGATTGTTTTGAGAGAGAGGCTTCTCTTCCATTGTCATATGAGACCTGACAACTCCACAGGTGCGCCGCGGAACACTTGAAAAAGTAACCTGCGAGGGAAAAACACAACAAATATATATATTATTAATTATTTAATTTTTAAATTAAAAGGGTATATATATTTTTTATATATATAATGAATGGAATAAAAAATCTAGAAATTTGATGAAACAAACCAATAAAAAAGAAAGCAATGAAAATAATTGAAATATTGAATTACCTTTTTGGTTGTGAAGATAGAAGTAGAGAGAATAGGAGAAGAATTATGAGAGTGAAATGTGGAGGGGATATGCGCCGCATCGGATGCGAATGGGAGATTAAGGTGGCAGTGAATGCGGCAGAGAGACATCATTAATCAATGAATGTTATGTTTTGTTATCCCAAGAGTTTTTCAATGTTTGAGTTGTGTCTTGTGATGTCAAGTGTTTTTTCTTTTGGGTTTTGTGAATGGTTTTGAGAGGTTTTTGGTGAAGAGGATATTTGTTTGGTTTGGATAGTAGATTGACCATACGTGGATGACTAACTCAAGCTTTTTATCTATTTATTATCTACTTATGAAATTGAAATATCTAAGCATCCAAGTTAAATTACTACAAATGTTGTTCATTCAAAGTACAAGTCTTCTTTGTCTAACTCTTCGGATTTATGTTTAGATTTCATTCCATTTTAATTTTACCTACTCTTATTTCTCTATTTTGAAACTTTTGTTTTTTATTTGAATAACGTGGTGATTGAAGCGAGAACCTAAGTTTTTGATGGATTATATTAATTTTAGGAATCAAGATATTTTGTTGAGGAACCACAATTGATCATAGAATGAAGGTTGTGAGGCGTAACAATAGACTTGAACTTTTGGTGCGATGATAGATAAATTGACTTCTAAGGTTAACATTAACATTTGTGTTAGCATGTAAGTAAGAAAAGCGAATGAAGTTTGAATTTGATATTGTGTACATGGAGAATGGCGTGTTTTTCCTTTATATATAGGGGAATTGTAACCACTTATTATTATTCAAACGTTTGATGCGAAGAGTTGTTGAATGTATATTCGACCTAGATCTCCTACACTACAAGCGATTTGGAGAAGCATTTTCTTCTTGGGTTTGAGGTTGGTGGCTCTTCTGGAAGATTTAGAACAATTCTTCCCCCTTTCCCTCTAAGACTTTGTCTCTACTTGGTACTATAGTGGCTTTTGTTGTATTCGCCTTTTTGTGTCAGCCACATCTTGGCTTGAATGAACAGATAAGAGGTGACGTTGATGTCCTTCAAAATTTGCGTCTCAAATGAGCCTTATGCTACATATGTATTTTCGTAAGTTCCATCATAAATATATTAGGAAACTTAAATACTTTAGTGTCTTTCTAGGGTGATTTGAAGCATATTTCGTTTAAAATAGAAAGAACACCAACTTTCTGACTCAAAAAGGTTTACTATGGATTAAATCTCCGTAACTTCTTATTTTAGGAAAATGAAACAATGTCTTATGTAACGCCCATGATTAATTAAATAATTATTTAATTGTGTAGTTAGAAATTATCTGATAATTATTGTGTTGAATAGTGTGTTTTGACATTGCTATGTGTGGGGTAGTGTTGAATTTAAGGCTTGTTGGGGGTTATTTTAAGCTTATTAATTTGATGATACATTATTAAGTTAGAGTTAATTATTAGAAGTAATAAAGATAATGGAAATTAGAGGTTTGTTACTAATTATTTGATTGTTATTTAAAAAATTGAAATAAAGTAGTTTAGTAGAGATATGACAAGGACAAGGTGGTAAAATTAGGTAACGTAAGCGAGATTAAGAATGGAATAACAATACTAAGGGTCCTAAGGGCAAAAGAGACTTAAGAGAAAAATAGGGGTTTTAAAGTTCATTATTCCCATCGTGAAAATAAGGAAAAGTAGAAGAGGAAGATAAGAGAAGAAGAGGCAAAAAGGAATTAGGGCAAAAAGAAGAATTCCATTGTTAGAAGCTTTAAAGCAACCTTCGATCCAAGGTACGGGTGGGGTTCCAACTCTCTAAAGGGTAGTATAATCCTAGGTATGTGAGATTTGTTGTATGATGGTTTTGTGTGGGTGTATTCATTCATGAATTGATTGTTTGTGTGATAGTGTTGAATTGTGAATTGACTTCTATGATGGATTAGTGTTAAAATTGTTGATTTTGGTGTTGTGTAATGATCCCATTGATGTCTATAATTTTAGTATGTTTGATGATATTGTTGCTGCTATTTGATGTAGAAACATTGGTGTTTTGGAGTTTTTTGGAAAGCAAAATCGCAACCTGCCCTATTGTAGAATTTTTGAAAAGTTAACCGTGGGAACTGGTTCCCATTATATAGTAATCGGTTACCACGTGGAAAAATGCATTTGGGGAAAAAATGTAAGTGGGTAAATGATTCCTACTGGGGGTAATCGGGTTCCCAAACGTGAACCAGAATGAGAAAGTTATTATTTTAGCAGTAACTGATTCCCACTAAGTGGTAACCGGTTACCGTGTGACATATTCAAAACGTAGAGTTACTATTTTAGGCAGTAATCGGTTCCCACTAAGTGGTAACTGGTTACCGTGTGACATTTTCACGTAGAGTTACTATTTTAGGCAGTAATCGGTTCCCACTAAGTGGTAACTGGTTACCACTAAACAAAACTGAAAATTTTCCTAAGCTTTGAAAAATCATAACTTTATGCTCGGGTGTCCGTTTGATGCACCGTTCGAACCTATAGGAAGCTAAAAAATATAATCTTTCTTATAAAAATGTTTTAAAAATTGGTAACTCAATATTTTATAAATTTATATTCCTTTTTGATGATGTATATTTATGCATTTGTGAACGATGGTGTGAAATCGATGTTTGTATTGCATTGAACTGTTGTTGTTGGTTTACAGCAGGTGGCTGGAAACTATAAGGTATTGATAATGTTGAAATTAATGCTTTTTGTTGTTGGGTTGCATGACTATGTCTCATGCATTCATATTGCATCGTTTTTGTTGTTGTTGGCTCAAATCCTAGATGGAGCGGATACGAGCGAGGTGAAGACGTTTATTCCCTTTGTTGATAGCTCTAATCCTAGATGGAGTAGAGTAGTAGTTAGGTGAAACAATTGTTCACGAAAATGGTGACCCCGATCCTAGATAGAGTGGATTCGGTGGAAATCTCGGTATCGCATGCATTGTGTCAATGTCGAGTAACATTTCATACTTGTTGTTGATGTTGATTGTGAATTCTGATTGTTTATCGTATAACAATTGTGTTGTGGAGATGAGAAACTTGAACGCTAATAATTATGCATGATAATTATGTATATCTCTAATTATAATATTTTTTAAATATCTCACCCCTTCTGTTGTTATGTTACCTCTATGTGGGTAATGTGCATATATTCAGGAGTAGTTCGAGTAGCAGGAGTCAAAGAGGTTGCTCTTCTTTTTAGTTCGAGTCAATGTTAAGCTCTGATATGTAACACTCGGATTAGGGATAAACGTTTGAATTTTTTATTTTAATTTGGTTTTCTGTTGTTGATTCTGAATGGAGTACTATGAACTCCAGAATACTTTGTTTATGTTGTTTCGTTGAACATTGAGATATTTCCGCTATTTCAAGAAAGTTGTTTGATTTAAGACTATATAAGGTTTATCCTAGTATGTGTTATGTATCTACATGAATGAGCTTATGGTTTTGAAGCATGTGACATCCTGATTTATGATGTTTGAAATTTTAAATTCACTCTGATAATTATATAAGTAATTTATGGGGAAGTTAGGGTGTTACAATTGGTATCAGAGCAGGTCGGTCCGTCCAGCCATATTGTTGAGCTTTGTATAACAGTATAATATTGTTATTGTTTTTCTCCTGACCATTGATAAATGTTATGTTATAGAACAGAATGATGGTAGCAGGAAGAGACGATGTTGCGATTGTTGCTGCCTTGCAGGAAGTGGCTCAAGTGATGCAACACCAACCACTTGTTGGTGGTAATGATGGGACTAGTGTCCTGAAGACATTTCATAGGAATCATTGGCCTATGTTCAGGGGCAATCATGATCCTGATGAAGCGTTGAGTTGGCTGAAGGAGATTGAAAGTAACTTCAGAGTCATGGATTATACAGATGCACAGAAGGTGCATTTTGGTACGCATCAGTTGGCAGCAGAAGTTGATGACTGGTGGGTCAAGACTCGTCAGAGGTTGGGAACTGTCAGTGAGGCTGTCACTTAGAATGCATTTCGCAGGGAATTTTTGACCAAGTATTATCCTGAAGATGTCTGCGAGAAGAAAGAAATTGAGTTCTTGTAACTGAAGCAGAGCGACATGTCAGTGACTGAGTATGCGGCTAAGTTCGTGGAGTTGGCCAAGTTCTGCCCTCACTACAACTGAGTTCTCAAAGTGCGTCAAGTTTAATAACGGGTTGCGCTCCTAAATCAAGAAAGCTATTGGGTATTAGCGAATCCGAAGATTTCCCAACTTGGTGAATAGTTGCAGGATATTTGAGGAGGATAGTAAGGCTCACTACAAGGTTATATCTAATAAGAGAGGAAAACAGCAGCAAAAATGTGTAAACCTAACAATGTTCCAACTGATAAGGGTAAGCAGAGGGCTTATGATGGTAAGAGACCAGGTGGGAGAGGTGCTCCTACTGATGTGATATGTTTCAAATATGGTGAATTAGGACATCAGATCAGTGAATGTAAGATCGAGGTGAAGAAATATTACCGTTGTGGGAAGACTGGACATGGGATAACTGAATGTCAACACAAAGGAGTGATTTGTTTCAATTGTGGTGAAGAGGGACATGTCAGCACCTAGTGTCAAAAACTGAAGCAAGCTCAGACTGGTGGAATTTTTTTTGCTTTAGCAGGGAGTCAGACATCCAGTGGAGATTCTTTTATCAGAGGTACATGTTTCATTAATGATACTCCTTTAATTACTATTATTGATACTAGTGCTACTTATTACTTTATCTCTAATGATTGTGTGAAAAAGTTGGGTCTAGTATTATCATTTATGTCTGGAGAAATGATTATCGAAATTCCAGCTAAGGGATTTGTAACTACATTCCTAGCATGTTTGAAGTGTCCTTTGTCGATCTATAACAGAGATTTCCTTGTGGATTTAGTTTATTTGTCATTGGGTGGTCTGGACGTGATTCTAAGTATGAACTGGTTAGAATATAATTATGTCCATATTAACTGCTTCAACAAGTCGGTGAGGTTTTCTACTCCTGAAAAGGATGAGGAAACGAAATTCGTATCTGTTAAACAACTGGAGAAGTGGATGGATGATGAAACTCTGGTATTTTCATTACTAGCATCCTTGTCTATTGAGAATCAAGAGATGATTGATGAGTTGCAAGTCGTATGTGAATTTTCTGAAGTTTTTTCAGATGATATTCCAGATGTACCGCCAAAAAGAGAAGTCGAGTTTGCTATTGATCTTGCTCCTGGTACAAGACCTATTTCTATGGCGCCGTACATGATGTCACCGACAGAATTAATTGAGTTGAAGAAACAGTTGGAAGAGTTACTTGAAAAGAAGTTTGTGAGACCAAGTGTATCGCCTTGGGGAACTCTAGTGTTATTGGTGAAGAAGAAGGATGGCAGTATGAGACTTTGTGTTAATTATCGACAACTAAATAAAGTGACAATCAAGAACAAATACTCTTACATGTGAGCCTCCTCTCCACCACATCGAAAACTTAAATTCATCATAGTAGAACACTACCTCACTTTTCATCAAATATCTTTAATTTTAGATCAGAATAGAAGTAAACTATTGGTTTGTGATTAATTTTTTACATTAACATTTATTTTTACTTATGTATTAATGTAAACAAAATCAACTACCTACCTATTATTAGAAGATGCATATGAACTCCCCATTCTACCCTTTCTTCCTAAAATTATTTGCACTACAAAATGTCTATTTTGGTCATTCAATAAATCACACTCTATACCCAATCACATTGTTCCATTATGCCAAGTGTCACTCACAATTTTCAAATTTCCTTGGGTCATTCCTTTACCTGGGTCTTTCCTTTCCTTGGGTCTTTCCTTTCCAAAACCCTACTCTGTCGTCTCCTTAACCACTGCCTCTTCTTCAACATACAAACCCTAATACCATCACCTCTTTATCCTCTGAATCTACGACATCCACCACCTGTAATGGATAACTTTATTTCTTCTATTTCTGCTTTCTATCATCGAATCTCATCAAACCCTAGATTTGTCGTCGCCGAGTTAGGAAGTTTGACGACTCACGACGCCGCTGGTGGATATGTCGGAGCAGAGATATGGATGGATGAGGAGACGCGACTATGGTATATCCTAGCCCACTTTCTTCCTCATTTTTATGCTTTAGCGTGTATTTTTGGTTTCTAAACTATACCCTTTTTAACGATTTTTCTTCCTTCTTTCTTGTAGATCTGTTAATGGATTGGTTTGAGAAGTATGTGTGGGTTCTTATCAAATGAAAGATGAGATGAGCTAAACAACTTTTTCCAAAAAGCATGGTAAAAATCACTTTTCCCTTTAGACTTATTAAAAAAAATTATGAGTTAGGCCTAAACAGATTCATCTTTTGTGATCTTCTAGGGTTAAAGATATATTTGGATTAAGAACGCTGCTGGAAGATATTTTGTGGTTTATGCAGCTATATTTTGGTAGAACAAGATGTGGGTACAGCGAGCATAGCGAGTCTTTCGACGTCGACACGAAAGAAATTTGCACATGTGGTGGCATAACTATTCTTCCTTTGATTTATGCTTATGGATGTTGCTTATGTTTATGAAAAACTACAGAAGCATGACAAATATGTTTCAAGTTGAATGATAATTGTTTAGGGATATTGTTTTATGATTTCATTGTTTTTGTTGATTTCATGTTCAAACAATATTGATGTTGGTTTTAAATGGTTTATCATTGCAGCTTATGTGAACCAATCATAAGATTGTAAACGGGTTGATATAGTCACATTAGTTTTGAATTCACATGCTGATGCTTGATGTTAATGATTTGCTTTGTGATATTTAAAATTTATTGATTTGATTAATTTTTTGGTCTACTAGATGGAGTTTTTTTTGGCTATGCTTCTCCATCTTATGAATGCTATAGTATAAAGTAGTTGAAAAGAATAAGCAGCAAGAGTCAGAAAGGTCGATTCTGGTTCTATATGCAAGTTTCTATATATTATGTATCATTTTATTTCTTAGTTTTGTGTTTCTTTTAGCACCATTGGAGTTAGGTTATTGTGCACATGTAAGTTTCTAATACATAACACTTTATTTATGGCCTATATATATCGAAATCCATCCAGTATAGTTATTCATATCTAGAAAATATTGCAGGGGAAAGGATGAAAAACATCGATGTGGTGGATGTCGAGTACAAAGGTTAATGTTGGTAAAATGCTTATTGGCGCGATAAGTTGTTTTCTCACTTTCTGTTATAGTTTCTTTTTCTTGATTGTGTTTGAAATTTGATACAGTGTAAGTGGTGAAAGATTACATTAAATTTGATTCAATGTTTCTTTTTCACTGTGTGTGCAGGATTCTCTCGGTGGGAACTCAAAAACAATGATCATTGCAAATGTCACAACATCCATTTGGTTTGTATAATTCATTGCTTAAATTATGAAACGTCTTGACTATTCTTTGTTTCTTTTATCACTAATCTTGATCATTCTGCACTTATCGTGTTTGTGCTTCGTATCAAAGAGTCATGACATGTTTCATTCAATTTCAATATTCTTATATGAATATTCTTGGTTAGTTGATTTTATTAATACATGTATTGGTTTTGTTAGTTTTTTTGTGAGTCGACATCTGTGTCGGTCCTTCTTATGCTCATTTATACAAGTGTAGCAATTTCACAAATGCGTGAGTGCACGTTCATTCTCACTTTTCCTCGACTCTGCATTTACATTAATATTTTTTCGAAATCGGGGACAATGTAATTTACTATTATTATCTTAAATTATCTCATCGCCGATTAGATTAAATTTATCGCCTAAATATTAATCCCAATTATGTCAACCATGTTACAAGTTCTTTGGAAAGACAGAGTCCCGTTGTAAGTTAGATATTCCACAATGTGATACTATAACTTTTCAATGTTGAGAAATATATTGTAACTTGTGTCGGGGAAAGTATTTCATATCCTCAACGAGGTGGTTGTTTGGGGTTCTAATCCATACCTTTCAGATTACGCTAGACAATTAAAAATTTATTGAGGTAAATTATCTTTGAACTTAAAAGGGAATTCATCTCATCCTATAAGTGATGAGATTAAGATTGGTTGTTGTTTGTTAAATTGCTAACACTGTTCTGGATTGAGGTTGGTGGTTAGTTGAACCATATTTTTTTTCTCGATGGCGGTCTTGACTCTGGTTGTATGATTGAAATTGCAGATAATTTTTCTTGGACTCAATAGTTTAATTTTGCTGGAAAGTTGTAGTTGGTTCATTTCATTTAGTTGTGAAGTTCAAGGTTTTTTATAGTTATTTTTATGCATATAAATATTAGTTTGAGATTTATTTTGCAACAGGTGCTTGATAGTTGTTTGCACTTCTGAAGGACACGTGAAAGTTTATCGTCCACCTTTTTGTGATTTTTGTGCTGAATGGATCGAGGTATGTGCAATTGAAGTGGTTAATTTTATGGATTTGGAATCGATGCTATCTGCTATGGCATATAATATATAGAACGTGTGTTCAAAAAGAACATTATTTAATTTTTTTCCCAAGAATTGCCATTTATGTTATTGTGCAATATTCTCCAACAACAGCAACAAGCAGGTTAACTATTTCTTTAGGTGTAGTCAAATATTGTTGTGAGGAGGAATAAGACATTTAGCTGAATTTCATCTGTTTTGAGTGTTTTATAGTGCTAACAACTTCTATTTTATAGTGTTAACAACTTCTATTTTATAGTGCACATCACAAATGAATTTGCGGTAGTATGTTTTTACTATTTATATTCTCTGTCTTGACACGTAGTTATTAATTGAGATGAGACTTTTAATGAATTTAGTGATATCATTTGTGATGTGATGGATTATATATTTATACTTGAATTCTTATTATTGAGTCCATTATGTTTGCATTTGAGTATATGTATTTACTTCAATGGTTTTGTGTTTGCATTGCCTTGTATCATATATTTTGTGGTATTTATATGATATGTTAATACTTTATTCAGATTAAGCATAAGTAAATATCACAACTAAGCAGTATAATGATGAAAAATTACTGGATTTTGTTAAGATATTGAAGGTTGCACGTGTTGAGACGGTAGTCAGAAAACATGACCAAAGATATTTTCCTTCTGATGATTCACGGGCCTAAGTTGTGTCATGCTTAGCCGACCCCATGGCCTTATTGCATAAGATGTAAAGGTATGGATTAAGTTGTTTATAATCCATAAATCAAGGATTTTATGATGGAAAATATTATGCAGGTATGTTGATCCTAACGATCCAACAAGAATATTTCCATAGTTACCAAATACTGATTCTCAGCTTAGGCGCCGAACATATCATCCACAGACTGATGGATGTCATGGTGTGATTATATTCATTAGTGATTTATACATGATGAGACATGTGTAAGTGAGGTTGGTTAATTTGTGTTAGTTGGTTAGGATTATAGAATGAGTAAATTAGTAAGTGGTTGGTTATGGTTGATTTTTCTTACTGTTTTACTATTGGGCCTTATTTTATGGCAAATTTTGCAGGTTATTGCAGCTGGTGCAAACCTTGTGTGTAAAAAAAGAGAACAACAATATAATGGCGGCACGCACTAGACAAGTTGTAAATAAAAAATAAAATTGATTTCCAAAGAGCTGAAGTAATTTCATTTCAATTGTCGATATTTCTCTGCTTTGTCCTAATTTTTTTTTCTGTAGAGGATTAAAATGTCAATTAGGTTGAGCCTAATTAATTTATTGATTAAATATTTGTTGATCTATCATCTTCTTGGATTATGTAATTAGAATAATTGGGTGTTATCTATTGCCTAAACAATAATAAGAGAGCATATGTATTTGGTGACAATATCACCATCATATTGTTTTGGTATCAATAAAATCTTCACTCTTTTTAGAATATCTGCGTGCAAATCAGGAGATTAAAAATTATAAGCAAAAACATTTAATTATATGATTACCAACTGTGATTTGGTTCTGTAATAATTTGCAAAATAATAACATTGGGTGTTGGAACTTTGAACAGAGAGTATGCACTTAAGATATTTCACTAGCATCTGACCTACTAACTATGCTTTTGAAATACAACCATGCGTACGATTTGAAGCTTATGTCAACATCAACACAACAATTGAATGCTTGTGTAATGTCTAATGTCTTGCTTGCAATGTCCAATGGCATATTGTTGAATATACATCAGTATATCTATCAATGTCAATTATGAAATTCTAATGTTATTTTAATCTTCCCTGCAATTATATTGAATGATTTTATTTTTAATAGCCCTTTTGTCATAAATGAAACAATTTTTTTTAAAATTAGTATTAATTATGTATTCAATTTATAACCTATTAAATATATGATTATTTAGTTTGCAAATTAAATATATATTAATTAAATCTTTTAATTAAAAACTAAATGCGTTTGTATTTTGCTATTAGGTAAAATATTTATAATTTTTTATTTATTTGTATTTTAAATTTAAATATATTTATTTGATGCAATTTTAATTTTTGTGTTATTTGGTAGGTGTTAGACTATCATTCATTTGTGTTAAAAATGTGATTAGAATATTATAACTAAATTTATTCAAGTAAAAAAATATGTATAAATATTACTCACAATGTACATTTGACTACGATTATTATACGAAAACAATAAGTGATATTTGTAAATTTTACGGGTCACTACCATGACAATATTTTTTTTTAATCAACAACATATTTATAATTATTAATAATATTTATAGTTATTAGACATCTTAGATTTATCATGTTAGTAATTTGCTACATATTTTTTAAAATATTTTTAATTATTAATAATTTTATAATAACAATGTATATTTACAACAAATAAGCCATATGAAATTATCTAAATGAAATATAATTAAACTTTTCATTTCACGGTCACTAGCACTATAATAATCTTTTTTTTAGAAGTGATCAAGCATTATCAAATGAAATATATGAATAAATTTATCTGTGTGGCTGCATTAGTCACTATCACCATAATACTTATTTTAAACAATTATGTATTATCAAATGATCTAAGATATAAATGAAGGCACCCGTGTAAATTAAATATATATTAATTAAATCTTTTAATTAAAAACTATATGCATTTGTATTTGCACTCACGTGAAATATTTATAATTTTTTATTTATTTGTATTTTAAATTTAAATATATTTATTTGATGTAATTTTAATTTTTGTTGTTATTTGGTAGGTGTTAGACTATCATTCATTTGCGTTAAAAATGTTATTAGAATATTACATTAAGTGTCACGGGACACAACTAAATTTATTCAAGTAAAAAACATGCATAAATATTACTCACAACGTACATTTGACTACGATTATTATAAGAAAACAATAAGTGATATTTGTAAATTTTACGATCTCATAAATTTTATCACCGATATTCATTGATTTTACGGGTCACTATCATGACAATAAATTTTTTATTTTATTTTAATCAACAACATATTTATAAATATTTATAATTATTAGTAATATTTATAGTTATTAGACATATTAGATTTATCATGTAAGTAATTTGTTACATTGTTTTTTAAAATATTTTTAATTATTAATAATTTTATAATAACAATGTATATTTACAACAACTAAGCCATATGAAATTATCTAAGATAACAATGCATATCTAAGATAGGAATGTATGTACCCGTGCTGACGCACGGATCTACGACTAGTTAATATTTATAAATTAATAGGAAACACAGTAATTTTTATTGTTTTAAAAATTATTAAGGTTGAAGATCTAAAATAAATATTAATTTTTTTTAAGATGAGATTAATTAGCCGAATAAAATCATAATTTTTTTAGAATGACGCAATTTTGATCCATAAAACTTGTTGTCTTAAAATCAATAAAGGTGTTTTTTTTCATGATTTAAAATTATATTATTTAGAATGATATTTTTAGGATTATTATTTTTGTGAATATTGTTCCCACTCATGTGTCTAGTAGGAATTTAAATTCATAAAAATAATTATAAAATTTATTTAATTTTAAAAATTATTAATTATAAAAAAATAAGAGTAAATATGAATTATAATGAGATATTATAGTTGGTTGAAATTATATGCAAATAAGATTTTTTAGAATAAAAAGTTCATTCGATTACTTTTGTAAAATTTGAATCATATTCATATTTTCAAAATATTTGTTGTAACTTTGAAACAAACGCATTCTAGAAAATAAAACTCAAAGTTGTAATTGTAAATTTTGTTTTTTTTTCTCGATATGACAATAACAAAAATGACAAGAAAATTTAGATTAACAAAATCTTTTAGACCATGTATAATAGCTTAATTATTCAACACTATTTTTTTCTACTTTTTATATTACACATCATCTTCTTTTTCTTTCACCTAATAATTCAACACACATTCAATTTTTACTCACTACAATGATTTTGTTTAATAAAATTCAACACTTTATTTGACTACCATTCACAACACACTAAAAATTTAAACATTCAAAACAACCAATAAAATTTTACAAAATATTTTATGGATTTCACTTTCTCCTCATTCAACATGTTAAATATTTTTAACACCAATTAATTCACCTCACTTTCAACACCCTATTCAACATTTCATTACAAACATTCAAAGTATTAAAATTTTATTTCTAACAACCATGACACACATTTTCTATACTACGTAGGAAAGTGTGTGGTCTTATAGCTCAAGACTCACATGGGGTGTGAGTTTTGTTGCAGTTGGAACTTGCAAATTTTATTGAATCATACGAAATAGTATTACTATACGTTCAAGACAAACATGGTTGTTGTGAGTTGTGACTCTATTTATGCAGAGGCTGGCAAATGCTTCAATTTGAATGAACCTATGGGCGGTTTCATCATATTTGAATCAACACCACATTTGTCTTCTGGCCAGAATATGGCTACTTTTATATGATAAAAATAATAAATTGTGTATTTTATAATAAGATTTTCAACTTTATTTTTTAAAATTTATGGCAATCATGCTTTGTTGCTGTAATACCAAAAAAAAAAACTTTTTAAATATAAAATATTAAAAGATTCTATTTTTTTTTGTGTTGTAATCATAATTGTGTTAGAAATTATTGCGAAATTTTTGCTATTAAGTTGATGTGGTGAATTTTATAAAAAAAATAAAAGGTTTAAATGTACTTTTCGTCCATCTAATTCAAAATTCTAAAATTTAAGGCCTATAGTTTAAAAATCAGATTTTTGGTCCCTCAAATTTCTTCTTCAAAGAAGGCCACAAAGATGGTGAATTAGGGCATGTGGTTGCTGCAATTAAGCCCCAATTCTATTTAACAATTTTTGAAATAATTAAAAAATAATTTTTAATATTTTCTGAATAATTACAAATTATTTAATTTTAAAATATATGACATGGATAAAAATCACCTTGCTAAGTCATCAAATTCACAGTCAGATGGAGGGAGACTGCAAAAATCTCAACTCTGATAAATTTGAGGACCAAAAATTTGACTTTTAAACTAGCCTTTAAACTTCAAAATTTTAAAACTAGGAAGACTAAAAGTGCATTTAAGCTAAAATAAAATAAAAATTGATGAAATGAAGTTTTCTGAATTATTTTTAATTGAGTATTTGAGATTTAACTGAAAAGTAATTTATATTAATAACGAACCACTCATTCCGGTTAGAAATAAGACTCTATCGGTAAACAAAAATAAATATTTAGAGATACTATGTAGACCGATATTGATTGGTTTAAATAAATAAATAATAATATATTTTTTTAACTCAATTTCTATATTAATCAAGTAAAAATATCTGATAAAAAAAATATTATATCATTGTTATTTTCTCTAAGTAAATGTAAATCTTATTTTGTTTTAAATTATACATTGTCAAATTTATCTTACTTCTAAATACCATAAATTTTAGTTTTATGGTTAAATTTGAAAAGTAAAATAGTTTATTTTGTTGTTATAATATTGAGTACACCGAATAAAATACATCACAACGTGAATAAAAGTTCATCAAAGTGAAGTTTTATTTAATTTGGTTGAAATATTTTGCCAAAACACCACATATGTGAACAAAAGTTATGGGGTTTTAGTTTTGCACTGAATAGCTTAATCAATTTATTTAACGCATGAGATTGTGATTTATTATTTCATGCGATTGTTCCCTATTTTTTTTTATTAAAACCGAAGTGTATCAATAGTTCTTGTAGTCTATGCTAGGCAACAGAAAGAATTCAACAACATAATGACTAAGCAGGATTGAAAAAATCCAACAACATAACGACTAAGCAAATAGTGTAAAAAAATAAAGATATGGATTCCAAATGTGATCAGAAAAATGAGAACAATTAACACTAGGTCATGATTACAAGGATATATATAACAAAGAAGGAGGTGTAAATGAATTCAGTATTCGTTTCATTTTCTTTCTATTTACAATTCTTGAAGAGAATTTATTTTTATAAAGAGTCTTGTATTTATGTATTGTACTCATCTTCGTGTTTATACTAGAGTGAGATTTTATTTCAATCAAATTGTATAATATTAAAAGATATGTTGCGATCTATAGGGGTGAATAGATCGTTGATGAAATTTTATTATTTAAAAATATGTTGGTTAGTTTTCTTGAAAATGCTCCTAAGCTTAAGAATCTTGTCATTGAGGTATGTATAATGTATGAAGTTTTTAATTCAAATGGATCTATCTATATATGTGTTGGTAAATTCTGACTATGTGCAGAATGATTATGAGAGAAGAAAGAATGCGGATTGGGTGGTACCCACAGTAATTCCAACATGTCTTTCAACTAGTCTTATTACATTTGAATTTAGAGGGATTGGAATCGAAGACATGAAAAGTGAGTTGGAGTTTACGCGATATATCATAAATGAGTCGAGTAAGTTAGAGAAGGTGAACATTTTTGCAATAAGAGAATTGGAAAGAGTTAGAGAACGTTTACTCAAGGGGTCAAAGAAATCCCCTGCACTATTATTGGTATCAACTTTACTTGAATACTGATTTTATATATATGATAATATTTATGTTTATAATTGTTTATTCAACATTTGTTTTAGGATATTTGTTTACTAATTTGTATTAGATGGAATGCATTCCATCACTTTCCATCATTTTTTGTATCCTCCAATTTAGGCGGAATGACAAAATGAATGTATTCCATAATGATATACCCAAACAATGCTATGGTATTATTATTTCACTCCGCTCCGTTCCGTCCCACTTCGCTTCATTCCACTCAGTTCCTTTTTACGTATCCAAATATAGCCTAAATTGCGAAATCTTGTGAAAACTCCCAAGAAAGAGACAATAGAAAAATATTTTAGAGAGTTTTACAAATTTTTCAAAATTAAAACACCATATGTCCACCTCAAATTTCTATGTGTCGGCGCATAATATAAATTTTACTTCTATGTGTCTACCTAACGGTCTTATGCGTCGACCTGAAATGGATAGAAACTTCTGGTTTAGAAAATATAGAATATGCGTCAACCTATAAATCAGATGTGTCGACCTATAGAAGTATTTTTACTTCTATGTGTCGACCTATGTTTGTTTCAGTGTGTGTTGACATATGAACTCCATGTGTCGATCTTTCTTGAACAAAATGTAGATTTTAAAAAATGTTCTAGTATGTGTCGACTTGAAACACGGGTGTGTCAACCTATAGACCAAATTTTTAGTCTATGTATCGACCTGTATGATCCATGTGTCAACCTATAACTTCCAGTATACTTCCTTTTGCAAAACATGTATCATGTGTCGACCTATGCATGCATGTGTCGACCTGTACATTAATTTTTCACTTAAAAGCTTGATTTTTGACTCGTAGAATAACTCTAACATGATTCTAAGTGTCGTAGTACGAAAATGATCATCTTAGACATAAAGATAAAGCTTCAATGTACACAAATACTAAGTCTCTTAGACCTTGTTTTGACATCATTCAAAACATTTCTACAAAAAAGATAGTGCACTAACATACTCCCTTTTTTGATGATGATAAAACTTACGAAGTATTATAGTCTTCGATCATAACCCCCCTGAATATGTGCATCTCCCCTTTAATATCTTCTCTTTTCTTGTATAATCTACCCCCCTTTGACAACATCAAAAAGAGACAGAGTCATAAAACGTGTGAAACATAAATTAAAATACACAACAACATACATAACACTTAGGGGCGTTGCAAAGATAAATGGATCCACAATTACAACACTTACATAGAATGCCATTAAAATGAAAATGCATAGACATAAATAAGCATTCAACTAAGGCAAATGCAACATAAATTCATTACCAATTTACTAGAATAAATTTAGAATAGAACTTAATTCATAATATGCTCAATCACAGTAGCATCAAAGATACCTCAAATGTTTCGAATTTATAGCATGTAATACATATGACCTCTTGGGGACAAGACTAGGCCAACGTTCAACCAAACTTGAATAACTCTTATTGCACCCCAAAATTCGCCCTCTTCATTTTTTAACAAATAATTGGCTTTCACTTAATCAATAGGTGCATTGCATGCATATCATTTGTGCATTAACCATGTGATCTAATATATAAATTATATTGCGTGTAGAGGGCATCCGATTTTATAAAAATAAAATAAAATATACTTCTTTCGTCCCAAAATAAGTGTCATATTTTGGGAAAAATTTGTCCCAAAATACTTGTCACTTTCGATTATCAATGCAATTTTATATTTAATCTTTCAATTGTACATTCTAATAAATACTTTTAATTTATTATTTTTTCTATTTAATATTAATGTTAATTTCAATAAATTATTGATTAAATAGGATAATTTAATAAAATTATCATTCTCTTTATTTACTGTTGTTTCTAAATTTGTTAATACTAATTTGAATAAATCAATCATTAAATATGATAATTTTGTCAAATTATTATTCTCCTTATTATAGTTATTATTTAGAGTTATTCTTAAAGTGCTCTTGCACTCTTTGGAAGAAAGCAAAGCAAAGTGAGAACAATGTATTGGCTTAAACGCACCTTTTCCAAGAGTTCCACAAATCCAAACAGTCCAACCGAATCCAATCCCACACAACAACAATCACAAGAACATGAACATCATGGGATTACCGAGGAACTCATAAACCTCGTCAAATCATTCACCATTGACACCTTCAAAAACTTCCCTCTCAAAGGTTGTCCCTTTTTCTTCCCCCCAAATTGAAGAAAATGCTAGGGTTTATGTTTATGGGTCACATTTTAAATTCCCAATTTTGAAACTTTTTGTTAAGTTTCTTCCATTTTCATGTCAATTTGTTTGATCATGGGTGGCTGTGAATTTTGTATATCTTGTTACTGTTTTGTGATTAAGTTTTGTTGGGTGCAGATGAAGATGAATCCAATTATTGTGAAGAAGTTCAATCTAATTCGACTAGAGTTCGAAAGGATCTTTCTCAGTGGCAAGAGAGACATGCAGTTCTCATACTCTCAAGAGTAAAGGTTTGATTTTTTTTCAATTGTGGTTTAGGATGCTATTGTTCTTGCTACTTATGTTTAATTTAACTACTAAATAGTAAAACTAGTTTAACATTTAAAACTATACGTTTCTCGGCCTTTTTGCTAAGATCAAGTGCAGTTTGCGTTCTTATCAGTTTAATGACTTTAATCTATAAAATTAAGTATGGTGTTCATGTTTGCGTGTATTACATTGCATTGCCAGGCTCTGTAGCACTCACATCTCAGAAAAAAGGTGTGTCCATGTCAGTATCGGTGTCTGAAACTGACATGGACGCTTGCGAGTACTTTTAATTTATTCATTTTTAAAATTATTACTAGTGTCGATGTCGTGTTTCCGGTGTCCATGCTTCATAGTTGCATAGCGCACACCATGTTGAACTAGACTACTAGTAGTGTACCTTTTAAGTAGTTCTTGTAAATTGTCTATATTGGGTTTGAACTTTGAATGATTCTAGTAGCCTTGAATTCTAATTGAGTATTTGTTAATGGTCTTTGCATAAGACCTTGTGACAGGTCTAGACACAAAAGAGATATTTTTGTGGCTTACATTTAAATCAAAAGACTAGTCCTTGAACTGAATTGGGAGAATAGCTGGTTGTTTTTCTGTTGAATAATTGACACCCATTTGAAGTTTGTGCCTAATACAAGAAGGGATCCTAATTGAAAGGATATGATATAGGCTAATCAAGGTAACATATCCCGAATTATAGGCAGATAGATGATATATGAGGTTCCTATCAGCAATATAAGCCACACAAAGACAACTTATTTTAGTGGATGTTCTCACTAAAGGGTGGGAGGTTTTGAACTAGCTGTGTCTAACTTGCAGTGTTGTCAATGGCGGATGACGGTCCATGGCGGGAAGCCAAAATCCTGTCATACCGGCTGCTTTTTTGTCCAACCGCAACCTCCAAAAACAAAAACCGTAGTGGTCGTAAGAGATTTGCTGTCCGACCATCATAAAGGATGGCTCACAGGTCCTAACCCCTAAAACCTCCAATCGACTCTGCCATTGTTGACCTTTAAAGTCTCTCAGGTCTTACTCATCATACAACATGGATTTTGGCTAGACTATGTGAGCCACACGTGCCCTCCCAGCCTCTGGTTGACCTGATATTAGTCCAAACTTCCTTTTCCGTGCCTCCCGTATCCATTTTTGAGAGGTCAACAATCTAATTTGCTCATATTTTTAGTCGCCTTCATCTTACCTCTATTTTTCAGATAGTCTCCTTATAATTCATCATGTAATCCCCGCTTACTAAGTGCCCAATAGGATACTTATATGGTCTCGTATCTTTATTAAGTGCCCAATAGTCAAATTGAGGTGAAGTTTTAGACAACAATGCTATATATGATGTTCAATGTGACATTGAATGATGAATAATTATAGTTTAATTACATTCCAGGAAATGTCGCAACTGAGATATGTATTGTGTCCTCGCCATTTGAAGGACAATCAATTCTGGACAATTTACTTCGCACTTGCCAGGAGCCATCTTGCCCCGTAAGTTTTACAACTTATTGCCATTGTTTTGTTGTATGATCACAAAGTAGATACAACTCAAAATTGTCTGAAATTATTGTTGATTTTTGTAGATAGCTTTGAAAATATTTATTTCGTTCCGTTTTTTGTTTGTGCGCTCAATAGCAATACTTACACCTACACATACATTGACATCAAAACATAGAGTGGAAAAAATGTATAAAGACATGCTTTAATGACATTTGACTCCCCCTCATTGTTAATCAGATACGAGCTACGTGCCATACAACAAAAGAAACTGAAACAAATGGCAATGGAAGAAGATAAATCTTCAGAGAACCACCCGTACGAAATTGAAATGTCAGAAGCAAAGCAGGGAAATTCCACAGAGCCTTTGCCACCCCCGAAGTAGGAAAACACATGCAATGATTGGTCGATTGAATATTACAGGTACTAAACTATTAGTTTCTTTGGTGATATAGGTACTATGTAACATCTGAAGTTTAAGCTGATATTTTCATATTGTTTCTAAAGTTTTTTGCTTCAATCTCCTCCTTTGTACATTGTTCTATTCTTAATTATATAAATTTGCAGACAAACATACGGTGCTTGTTCTTTTCAAAGTTCTTTATGCAATATTGAGAACTATACGAATTTTATTCATGAGTTATACAAACTAACATATGGTGCTTGATCTTTTCAAAGTTCTTTATGCAATATTGAGAACTATACGAATTTTATTCATGAGTTATACAAACTAACATATGGTGCTTGATCTTTTCAAAGTTCTTTATGCAATATTGAGAACTATACGAATTTTATTCACGAGTTATACAAACTATATGAACTCTCTCACGGTATACATCCCTTAATCTGTTATTTGATAATAAACAATTGATATTAGAAATTGGTTCATCCTGGATCAAATCTCATATGAATCAAAGTATATTCTTCCAACTCCAAACAAGATATGCATGTAAAAAGAAAGAATGAAAAAAGGGCCACATACATGTGAAATTTCAAACCAGTCAGAGTCATTTTGTTTTGTCTCAGAAAATTACAGAAAGCCAAAAAACAAAATGGTAATAGATGAAGTTAGATGCAAGGCCTACTAAAAAGCTACCAACAAATAAACACATCAAATAATACTTGAGATCATAACAAAGAAAGAAAAATCTATACAATTTTCAGTTTTTATGCTTTTTAGCTTCCATGCTAGTCCCATCTTTGAGAGTCTCCTGTGCATCATTTTCCATTCCTAGACTGAAAAGGCAAGTTGCTTGAAGATACAAAGCCGTAGGCCACTCGGGAGATACCACTTGAGCTTGCATAGCATCCCCTAGAGCTTCCTGTGGCATGTCGTTCATCAAATATGACAAGCAGCGCCTTGCATACACTGTAGGTGACACCATGGTCCCTCCATCTATGAACTGTTGAAACAAAAAAAAAACTAAATATTAAAAACTTTTTCTATTAGATTTGTATAACACATGAAAGATCACCACTCTTAGTCGTTAGATTAATTCAATAGCTAAGATTTTGATGTAGAGAGACTAAATAGGATTTGAGTCTGTCAAGGATGTATACATACACCAATGAATATAACTTTTGAGATGTTTAACAAGATAGTATGCAACATCATAGTCATTACAACATTAACATTGTTCATAGCATCTAATTTAAGCTATAAGGTCTGTTGTATTGATTTATTTGAGCTTATATACTGACATAAGAATGTTCAAAAGAACTTATGAAAACAGTTTATAAAACATTCATAAACACTTTAGAACAGCTTATCTGAAAAAAGTTGACTTTTTTTTTTTGCCTTTTATATAAATAATCACTCGTATGATAACTGTTTATACTGAAAACGTTTAATTAATTTGTTTTTTCCAAACAGAATCCTTAAAATCCTCTTACTTGTGTGTAGCAGTCAATGGCAGTGACAAAGTCCTTAGCTCTAAAAGCAGCGTCTCCATGCTTCTTCAAATTCAAGGTGTCTTGCATTTGACTAGTCCACAACTGAAAGGAAAGCTGCAGTTTCAACATTCAAACATTGGAGTTTGTAGCACAAAGTTAGAGAGAAAAGTGTGTAAAACAAAGTTGATATTCCTCTATTTCATTGTGTATTCAAGTTTGACAGAAAACCTCATTGGCAATTCCTTCATCATCCTTGTAACCAGTCTTCTCTAATATTGCATGTATGGCAGTAAGATCCAATCTCAAACATGATTCACCAAAAGATGTCAATGACAATGGTTTTGTTGATGTTGTTGTTTCATGTTGGAGACCCATCAGAACATGTGATGGGACCTGTTCATGTACTATCCAAATTAAATGAGAGATCATAATTTTCCTAAGATTGGCTAACACTTTTCACATTGCTTTTCAACAAAGTATATTACTTTAGACCAAAACATAACCTATCTTATGATTAGTATACCTCGATTTCTTTCTGAAGAGACATAAGAGTTTCAACAAGAGACTTTGCATTTGGTCTCTCGCGAGCTTCGTATTGTAAACAACGAGAAGCCAAACGAACCAACTCGGTTCCGTCATCCTTTGAGAAGTGACCCTCTAATGCAGAATCCATCAACATCAAATAGTTTTTTCCGCGAATCAGGTCAAGTGCCTGTAAATGAACAAAGAAAATTGAAGGATGTGATTATCAAATGTTTGTACTTCATTAAGTTTGCTGCATTAGCATTAATATATGGGCAGAGCTATTGCTTAGTTAGGTAGTTAATCAGTTCAGTATATAGTACCAATACTTTGGATTGAATTCGTGTTTAGTGTCTGATACATAGAGTTACATTCAATCACTTCTATTTTTTATATTATTATCGATGTCTACATGCCAATGTTATTTCACTTCTATTTTTTATATTATTATCGACGTCTACATGCCAATGTCATGTCAATGTTATTATTGTAACTGACATCTATGCCAATGTTATTATTGTAACTAACATCTATGTCAGTTCTTCATATAGAGTACCTGGATAAATCGTTATTGTGAATTTATTCACGAGTAAAAAATGGAAAGAAAAACTTACATGGCTTGGTGGAATATGTTTACCACTCAAGAGATCAAGCAACAGAGTTCCAAAACTGTAAACCACACTCTCTGCTGTCACTCTACCTGCACATCAAATGTACAAAAGAGAAACAGTCACATACCAATACATACAATGCAATCATATGCAATCACTCTACCGGAGCTATTGGATGAAGATCTGATTACTCACATTTCAAGTTTGTTTTTTAAATTTCATATATCAAACTTAACACGTGAATCGCCCGATCATCATTCAATGGCTCCGACTTATTAAAAGCAGTATTACAACAAAAACCCAGATTCCGAACAAGTCGATAATACATTACCTGTCCTTAAGTACTCGGGAGGCGTGAAAGCCAAGTTTGTACTGTAACTCTTTCCATCTCTGCTGTTCTTCATAAGTCCAAAGCAAGATAACCTAGGATTACCATCCTGTAGATGCCATCCAAGTTACAAAAAGAAGTGCTATAATTTTACGAAATAGAAGTGATGAAACGTCCTAACACGTGCTGGTTTCATGTAGATATCAGACACCGACTATACCTGATCAAACAAGATCCTGTAGGCGTTGAGATCATGATACAAACCCCTTCCTTTACTTGTGCAATACTCAAGAGCTTGAGCTAAATAGTATGCTACCCTCAACCTCATTGCCCATTTCATGGGCTGTGCCTCCCCTACACAAAGTTAAACATACATAATTTATTATTTCCATGTTCAAAATTCAAATGTCAAAACCAATTCAATGAAAGAACTCACAATGAAAGAGATGCTTAGCCAGAGTTTCATGTGGCATAAACTCTGCCACTAGTAGCCTCTCATCACCTTCATAGCAACAACCAATCAAATTCGCCAAACGTTCACTTCTAAGACTCCCCACTTGTTTAGATTCTTCCTACAAGAACACAACATAGCTTTAACTCGCAGTCTGCAACTATAATTACGGTAGAAGAATAATGAAAGTGAAAGTGAAAAGTAAGCAAACAATGAACTGGCGAGAATCGGGCCAAGCGAACTTGTTGAAACGTTTTATGGCGATAAACTGTCCATTCTCCAGTTTCCCTTTGTAAACAACATTTGGAGCTTTCTCACCATGCTCAGAGACTATGTTGTCTGAGGAGAATCCATCTGTAGCAGCCTTCAATTCTTCCAAACTATACTCACTAAAACTAGGCCACAACTTCTTTTCACTCTTGCCACCATTTTCTACGATAAAGGTAACATTTTTAAACCACAAAAGAATGTGTCACGCTATGAAGATCAGACACAATCACAGACACCAGACATAACTCTAAGACGTTGACATCAATAAAGATACCATTTTTAAACCACAAAAGAGTTTGTCATGCTATAAATATCAGACACTAGCACAGACATCAGACAAAACTCTAAGACGTTGACACCAGTAATGATTTCTAAAAATAAATTAACTCAGCCTAATCATATGTGCCAGTCAGTGTCAAACACTAGATACATCTTCTATTAGAATTGCCGGTGCTATATCGATGTCAGTGTGTACTAAAAAAACCGAAACAAACCTTGGTCAGATGAATCAAGAACAGAAGGATTGAGGTGAGAGTGGAACCAACAGAAAGAGAATTTCGAGCAACGAGCCCCCATGAAGAAGAATAAGAAGCAAATGAAAGATGAATGCCAAGTGAAGAATGATCAGACAGTGTTCATTGTTGTGAGCCCATTTGGTCTATGAGCACTCTTGTGTTTGTGCAATGTTTGTTGGAACATAAATGGAAAAAAAGTTGGAAATTCAAAAGGTTACTAAGGTAAAAACTTTAGTATAAGTAAAATTTATTTCTGTTGTTCAATTTGTAAAGGGACTTTGCTGTTGTTAACTTTCTGGTTTCAGCTTTATGCTTTTTTTTGGCTTTTCATCATTTTGCTTAACTTTTACTTAAAGAAATTTTCAAATTATTATTATATTTACTAGTTACTAGTATCATAAATCTTCATTTTTGTGTTGTGTGTGAAAGGAAATAAGTGATTCATATCAGGTAGAAGTAGGTATGATTTATGAAACATTATAGGACTCACTTAGTTGATAATCATGTCATATGCATGACTCTTAATCAATTAATTTATACAAATTTGTTAAAGCATTGTCTTAGTCAATGATGTAATACATTAAATACTAGTTTTTGAGGAATGATTCTTTGTAATGCTTTTCAAAATTCAAAAGGTATTGGAGATATATAATTTATCTTTTAAGTACTCACAACTCTAACAACAATTTCAGTGTTGAATCCGTTCATACGGTTCATACAGAACTTTATTATGATTTTAATTGAACTTTTTACTAATACACAGTAGGATTAGTCGGTTATAAACAGGACTGTCTTTAAGGGTGTGCATGACAACCTACAATTCAGGACCTCATATTTTTCACGATTAAGTTATAGAAAAAAAGGTCTCCAAACGCATATTTCACAGTTAATTTACAGTTAAATAGACCCCTTAAAAAAATTTCACAACTCAGCTGAAGTTTACTGGACCTCTGATTATAGGGTGTCGGATACCGACTTTAGAGTGTGTGCGATATTGATAATTGTGCAGATTAAAAACAAAAGCACACTACAAAAAATGAATGAGTCCTTAAAGTATTGGGGATGTGATGATTTATACCACCCATAAGGGGATCAAAAAGGACCCTTAAATAGGGAAAGGAGGAAGCATGTAATAAAGAAAAGTGGTAGTTAGTTGGATTTGAAGACATGCTTCAATGATGTATGTATCAACCTTATCATTGCACTGATCTTTGTCTCCTTACATTGACTAAACTTTATTTTCCAGCTTGAATTGCGCATTGTTAAAAGGTTGGCACTTTATCTTTTTTAGTCATTTTACTTATGTATTGCTAAATGTCTACTTTTTCATTCAAATTGAAAGTCTAACTCATACTTGATCACATGCTTAAGAGAAATCATGTTGTGAACCTGAGACACTTTGCTTTTTAGTGTGAAATTAGAAAGGCCACACGCACATGATGCATGACAAGGCTAACTTAGTTGTAATTACAAAATTTTGAAAATGCACAAATACTATAATGATATAATCTCTAATATATATTTTTGCAAAATCGAATTTCAACTAAAGAAGACTTGTCTAAACGGATGATTGTTGGTCTTACTGGGATCTCATATCTCTCGTGTGGAGATTTGGTTGAGTCAATTTCATATATTTTTGTCATTTGTGATTTAGTCTTGTTTGTGAGGTATAAGATCTTTAGTGGTTGTGATGACATATAGTTTTTCCAAAAAATTTATGTTTTTTTTTGTCTTTTACTTTTAGAGAGTAAAATTAAGTGTATGGGTGATTTTCTTATAATTTGGCTTGATATAGTTTGGTGTATTTGAAAAGCTCGTAATAATGTCATTTTTAATGCAGCTGCAACATTGTTAAACAAGTGGAGGAAAAGAATATTGTTTTTCGTAGAAATTGTTTCTAGATAAATCACGAGTCGAGTGAACTCTTGCAACTTCTCTAACTTGTTACACAACCATATCATCTGCCTATACTAATAATAAATCGAGTGTTTGTCTTGACTTTGATAGTGATTTGTAAATTTGGTGTTCTCTTGTTGAATTTTGATTTATTGATAGTAGAATTAGTGGTATGACATCTAGTCTGAAATTCTATTGGGATCCCGTGTTTGAAGATTTAGTTGAGTCAATTTCTCATATTTTTATCATTTGTGATTTAGTCTTGTTTGTGTATGTGGTATAAGAACTTTAGTGGTTGGAGTGACAAATAATTCTTTTAGAATTTAGGCTTTTTTTTTTTAGTCTTTACTCTTTTTAGAGTGTAGAATTAAGTATATGGGTGATTTTCTTATAATTTGGTTTGGAATAGTTGGTGTATTTGTAAAGTTCGTAATAATGTCATTTTTAATACAGTTACGAAAAGCGAATTTTTTAATCCATCCCATGTGGTGGAATTAAACCTTATGCATTTCTGAAAATGCCTCTCAAAAACTGAAAGCATACTTCCGGTGCGCACCACTTTCTGAAATATTTGAGTGAAAACCGGAAGTATATCTCTGGTTCCTTACCGCAAGTATACATTCGGCTCTGGGCATGACAGTTAGCAGAAAAATAGAATTAAAGCAATAACCAATTTAACAAACTATTCAATTTATAAATCAAATTAAAGATCTGCAATTTTTAAATCGAATAATAGCCCAAAAATATTATCCCAAATGCATTTCATAATAATGGTATTCAAAATACAAATTCGATACAATACGAAATAAATAAACTAAAGTCAAATACAATCAAACTAAACTACTGCGTCTGGCGGACGATGAGTCGTCCTGTCACCCTCGAGGCGTCATTCCGCTGTCTCCTGTATAGCAAGGCACCCTCAGCCTCCGCTACGATGACCTCCAAAACTCCTCTGACATCGGATCCGTCAGAAAATAAACATCTGTCAATGTCATCCCTAGCAAGCTCTATGATACGGCGGCACCTAGGCAACACGTCCCGCGCATGATCCCTCCTCGCCTACTCCTCCTTCAGGATCTCTTGATGAACCGGCCTGGGTGGATTCCCTAGAGCATCCTCTATCATGTATGTATGTATGGATTCCCGTACGCGTAACTCCAATCGTCTGGAGCCACGGTACTCCTGGTCTCCTCAGGTACAAGATGATTCTCAAAATCATCAAATAGCTCATCCATCTCCCTCCTCTTCACTGTCGGAGAAGCACATAGAGCATGATGCCGAGGAATGGTCTGGGTGTACCTGAACTAACGCATCACCCGCTCGGGTATATAAGGAGCAGTGTTTTGAGTCCCACAGGCCAACCAACTTGTACACAGGGAAACCTCATCAAACGATATCGTCTCGCGGTGGTCGGCGTAGGCACTGAAGTGGATGTACTCATGCACTATATGAGAGGCTCGTATGCACAGGCATGTGACATATCCTCAGTATAAATCTCAGCAAGTGACTATCCAGAAATGTGGGGGAAGTGTTGTAGGATTCATCCCTGAAATATCAAAATTAAACCAGCTAGTTTCAAAATCAAAATAATTAAAAAGGAAGCTTAGAGAAATATTGTATACCATCAACAAGGACATGTTGCTGGTGATCTGCCTCGTCCTCCACTTAGTCCCCTCAGTCAACTTGGTATACAAGTAAACTAAGCAGGCAGCCCCCCAATTCCACCCACTGATCGCCTCAAAATCAGCAAAGAACCTAAGGTACATGATGTTAGTGTAAGTGGCATTGGTGTCCACAAATATCTGGGTGCCAACAAGATACAAGAGGTATGCTCTCATGGCATACCTCCTATGAAGGGTAACCTGCTCGGGATCACCATAAGCAGTTGTAGCACGCACAAGCTCATCCATAAAAACCTCCGCCAACCAGTTATATCTCACGTGGAAACCACGTGTGTTATCAACCTCCACCAAGGCCTTCTCCACGGTAACTCCCAACCTATCAACCAACAAAATAATGACCTTTTCTTTCTCCAACTTCTGGTGATCTAGAAACCGCCCTCTCACCGACAGGTGAAGCAGACACGCGACGTCATCGAGTGTGATCGTTATCTCACCATGTGGTAGATGAAAAAAAGACGTCTCCTCGTTCCACCTCTCTATAAAAGCGTTGATCATCCCCAGTCGACCACACTATATCCACAGAGGGTCAAATCTCTCAACCCTGTAATGCGTAGAAGATAATCAAACCATGGCTCGAGAGGAGGAACAAGCCTACTGACCTTCCTCCCATGGCTTATGACCTTCAGTGTATCGCGATCCTGCAAGAAAAAATTCATTGTTAGAATTCATAGTAATATTCATAACATAATTAATAACTGTAATATAAATGTAAGTTTCATACATCTTCATCTCATATATGTCTAGCCATATGGGTGGGATAAATAGCGGGCAGAGATAAGTCAGAAGGCCCCCCTTTAAAGACTTGAGGGACCTGGGGTACCGTCGGTGTCGCCTCTGCTGTCGGTGCCTTTGGTGCCACCAGTACCTCGGGTGGCACTGGTGCCTCAGGTGCTGGAGGTGTAGCATCAGGTCTCACTTCAGATGGCTCCGCTTGTGAGGCAGATGAGGATCCCGTCTCAAAAATCTACGGTGGTGAGGATATTGAGGATATGCGTCTACGGTAGGACGGACGCGGCGAGGGTTAGACTAGAGACTCCCGTCTGCTACGGGAGGAAGATGTAGAAGGTGTAGAATCGGAACCAGAAGAATGTGCACCCGAGTTAGTCTGTCTGGATGTCGATCGAGCCTATAATGCCTCACTCCTCTCTTTTCGCACAGAAGCATGTTGTGAAACCCGACCATGCCACAAATGTGACGGTCTCTCAGACATATCTCCTGCAGAAGTAAGAACAAAACGTTAGCATGTGGCTTACAGTGGGAAAAAATGAAGAAAAAAAATGCAGAAAGAAATATGGAATTATAGTTCTGGTTTTGTTCTTACCCAAAACCAGAAATAAACCTCCAATTTCTTCTACGGAACAGAGTTTCGTAACAGCCAACCCTAAATCCCCAAATGCGTCCAAAAACACGGATCGATCGTCAAAAACAGTTTACAACTAGTGTTATAATGACTCCTAATGATATAAATTTCAAAAAACAACACATTTAAAACCCTATTTCACTAATTTCAATATAAATTACATAAACTCTAAAAATTTCTTAAATCACTTACTTGATTAATTGGAGATGGTTGTTGTTTGCTTGATTCCGTTAGTTGTTGTATTTATTCAATGCTTGATGGTTTGTGTTAATTGTTTGAGAAAAAATTAATTTTCATAGAAATGGTTGAAAGGAGAATTTGAGAGAGTTTGAGTGTGTTTTTTAACAAGGTTGTTGTTATAGGGAGGGGGAGAGGTTCTAACTTCCTTAAAGTGCGTCAAGGAACCGAAAATATACTTACGGTTTGAAACTGAAGAAATATTTTCGGTTTACACCAAACTCTTTTCAACGTGATTTGCATGATATAGGGTACGAACCAGAAGTTTATTTCCGATTTTTAAGGGCATTATTAAAAGTTCATGCGGTGCGCTAGAAGAATATGAAGTGGAATAAGAAATTCACTTACGAAAATTATTAAACAAATGGAGGAAAAGAATATATTTTTTCCTCCAGAAATAAATCATAAGTTAACTCTTACACTTTCTCTTATTTGTTTCAGAACTCTATCATAACTCTATCATATGCCTATACTATTAGTAGATTAGTTCTGATAATGATTTGTAATTTGATGTTCTCTAGTTGAATTTTGATTTGTTGATGGTGGAGTTAGCGGTATAAGATCTAGTCTAACTTCTATAAGATTAATCTTTTACAACTTGTACATTTATCTAGAATACTCCTCCGCCGTGTTGGTAAAGTTTTTTTGGGAGGTTGTTGATATTCTTGTTGTTCATTGACAGGGATGACAACGGGGCGGAGGCGGGTTTAAGCACACCAGACCCACCGCCTCCCGGACCGGACCCATCATTCGGAGTTAAAATTTGTTCACCCACCCCCACCCCCAACAAGAAACGGATTTCTCCGCCGAATAAATTTTTTTATTTTTTTCAATAAAGTTAAAAATAAATAATTAAACTAAATATTAATTATTTTAAAAGTATTTTTCAAGTTCGATAGTTTTATTTAAATTTTATTTTCAAAAAAATAAATAATAATTCTAATAAACATGATATTATAATATTAAAAAGTATTAAAAATATAAATAAGTAATAAAACTATTAAAAATAAATTAAATAAATTAAATTTAGTTGGCGGGTGCGGGTGCGGAGCGGGTGATGGTAAATAAAAAATAGATTTTCCCCGCACCCGCCTCCGATTAAATCGGATTTTCTCCGCTAATTTCGGGGCAGGGACGGACGGACCCCTGCGGAGCCGGGTTTATTTGCCATGCCTATTTATTTATTTATTTATGTGTTTCTAAATAGTCAGTCTATTAGCACTTATTGTGTTTTGTGATTATTTATTTGTACTTTAATGATTTTTTTACCTCTTCTTAATATATTGAATTGTCATTCAAAAAACATTTAGTTGAACTGAATCTCATAAACTGACATGTCTCAAGGCTCAAAAGAGTGCGGCTTAGATAGCAAAGCTACAATAGTTATACTATTATATTCTAAGGCAATATATTCCAAATCTTTATACTCCCAAATGTGTTAATGATGCTAATATTGACTCCTTAGAATAATGTAGATTGCTATATATGAGACTACATACATTTGCATGGCCACATGCCTCCAATACCAAATGTTCATGGCTGATGGATAACAAGTGCTTGAAAAGTTGAGGGCCACAAACATGTGTAAAGGAGATAATGCATGTGCTTTGCTACTAATATGAACTACGTAAACCATATATTTCAATAGAAGAAAAAAAGAAGGCATAGGACAATCATCAAGCACTGTTATGTGTAAGAAAGCACATGCATAGTCAAAACATCATGTGCCGGCTCATGTTACTTTGCCACCATCCCAATTTTCAAGAATTCTAGTAGTGTGGCAAATCCAATGTTTTAAAAATTCAAATCAAACGAGTCAACTACTCAAACCATGACAAAGTCACAATCGATGAAGTGTTAATAACCACTAGAAACTCTCTCACACACAAACTGTAAGTACCATGATTCGAAAGCAATAGGTTGAGCTAGGATTTGTAGACCTCTTAAACCACTTTTTTTTAAGAAATAAGTGCTCAAGTGTTGTTGCATACTTGCATTTAGCTTTAACCTCTTCTTTACATTATATATTGCTTATATTACACAATGCTAAGCACTAGGTTACCATGTAATGCAAGATATGATAATAAAACCAGCAAAAAAAAAGGCTATGAACATGTTCTCAACATTGATAAGAGGAATTGGTAGGGTTGCACAATGTTGAAAAAGCGGAACCTAGATTTAACTTTCACTAATACAATTCTTGGTACTGGTTTGACTTCAGATATGAGAACTTTGAGAAGTTACAAGATCTTCTAATTGAAGGCTGAAGCTTTCCAGCAGCAATATTGCAGTAGGTCCAATTTTGTACAGTGGAGACAATTTCGATTCTTTATCTATGCACCGTTCATGGAAGAGTCGGTATGGTGTGTATTACCGTCATCAGTGATCTTGCCATTTATTTGAGATCTTTGTCTCTGAGCAAGTGCAAAAAAAAAAATCACGTTAGTCTAGATTTTGAAAGGCGTAATAAAAAAGGAACGAGGGAAAGGTTAAGTATATTTTCCATACTCGATCCGCAGGGTCGCCGGAATTTCCATTCAGTAGCTTGTAGTTCTCTTCTTTATTCCTACCGTCTTTGTCTTTGGTGCTCAATGGCAGCAGGTTTGCTGAAGCTGCGATTGACCGGTCCGGCAATTCTGCAAATAACAAAGTCAGAACAACAGCAAATAGCACCTCAAGTAAACCAAAACAGTATATATATATATTACCACCGGAAACTATTAATTTCAATTGATATTTATCAGTACAATAGAAATAGAAATAGAAATACAATAGAAAAAGCAGACAGACGGGCACGTTAGTGCCGTCTTACAGATGACCGAACCTGGCAATTTCTTGTCGACAAAAAATACCACCAAATTTACAGTGTACCTGCCAGCGATAGACCGAAAGATGAAACGATTATTCAAAAAGGAACAGATGGTGATTTTTCAATCACAATGCAGAAAAATGTCCTTACCATGCAACAATTACATCAACTGTGTAATGTTTCCGAGATGCTACTATCAAAAGACTCTGAATCACGGCAAGCAGCCATGCGAGCTGCTTTATGGACCTATAGGTTCATCCACAGTTACAATAAATCAGAATTAAAACTTAAACATGACAAAATATTTGACGGCGAGGGCATGTTTTGAAATGAACGATGAAGTAACCTTCGGGTTCCATATTTCTGATATGTGCGCACAAAAGTAAGAGTAAAGATCATGTGTGACGAAAATATTAAATCACCACATCCATATAGCACGCCATGCGGAACTGCGTATAAAAATAAAAGTAAGAACCAAAATCACCAAAAAGCATCAAAGCTAAAACTCCGATTTAGTAATGTACACTAACAGTTAATCACGAGAACTTCAAGAATGTTATCTGGACGGGGCAACGTGGCGAGTTTAGAACCCTGTTTGATACATTAGTAGCGTAAAGTTAAAAGAATCTAACAAAATTAACAGAAGTAACATTTAAACACATCATGTAATATTATGTCTTACAAGTGCATATATCAACCGATCATACCTCACGGCAGTGGTAGTTTGGACCGGGAAGTTGTGTAGAATAAAATGTAATTATGCGGAGAATTTGAGAAGCCTGCGTTGAACATACAAATGATAAGCACTCGTCTATTTAAATTGAAAATTCCAAATGATTAAAGAGTACTTAAATAAAAAGGACACGGCGTGATCGACACTTACAAATAAGAATGCCAGAACCCTGCACCATATAAGAACTGTGTAAATCTTTCGGCTTTTCAATATGAAAGGATGAAACGTCCACTGCAAAAGCACAATTGTCACAACCCTTTTAAAAATCAAAACTTTTCAATGTCGCTGAAGATTTCTACTGAGAATAGTTTTATATATCATAAACAAATACAGAATACTGTCATACAGGATTATGGATAATATACCAAGACTGAGATGCCAGATTCTTACCAAGGCAAAGGATATAAAGATTGTGGTGAACAATGTTTCGCTGATGTAAGCTTTGTCTTGTCCAAGCTCCTGCAGAAACATCAAGATTAGAAATGACAAAGGCGTTCGTTTCATTCTATTTAACAGTGGGAAAGAAAAAGAAGGGAATGACAATTACAAACCGGAAGAAGGAAGAATCCAACATCTTGGAGAATAGGGCCGGGCTTATGAAAATAATGAACTCCTCGGGCCGCCAAACCATGTATGTACTGTATAGGGAAAGCACGGTTATCAAATTGAGATTCAAATCACGAATTGCACCCAACTTGCACCCCAATCAACCATGTGAACGTTTCACACCTGACACCGACACTTGTCATTACGTTCAGTTTGTTCATTTTTCAATTTATTATCAGTATTGACCGGGTGTCGTGTCTCTGGTGTCTGTGCTTCATAGATAAAGAGTCCATGTATTTACTCTACAAGTGATCAGAAAACGTTTTTCTCCAACCAAACAATCCTAATTTCCCAACAAACCCAAAATCATTTTCAGAAATTCTCAACTCAATATCAAAAGATAAACACAAAGAGCCTTTTCATTCTTCACACAAAAGAGAAACAAAAACTTGAATAAGAAAACTCAACCATCACCAAACAAACATAGAGAACAAAAAAAACCTGACAAACAAGACCAGCTACAAGATACTTCCAATTCTCAGCAAGAAGGTTGATCTCAACAGTTGTCTCTGAGCATATCCTCTTCCATAACTACACAAATTCAAATTAAAACACAAACATAAATCAAAACAAAACAAAACAAAAATCACCAATCAAATAACTAAAACAACAAAAATAAAACCTTAGAAGCCTCACGACCAATGTAAAACGACATGTTATTGTTATTATTCACGTTGACGATGTTGTTGTCGTTGTTGTTGGATTATGAAAAGTTCCATATTAGTTCAAAAGCCACAAGAGTGATGAATTGAGCATAATTGAACAAATTATGAAAAACCCAGTTTTCAAAAACGAAACTTTATGGAAAATAAACAAGACCCAGTAAGAGAAACGCAATAGGGTATTCGAATCTGAATCAGGATCACAAGAAAGAGAAGCGATCACAGCACTAGAGTCCAATGTGAAAAGGGGGGCTTAATAGTCAAAAGGGTTTTTCTCTCTCTTCTAGTTTCTCTCTCTATGTATGTATAGGTGTATATATAGATTTGTGATTGTTGAGTTTGTTGCAGTGAGTTTTTGTGACTGATGTGCTATGAACGCGAAATGAACGCGGTGAGGACGGTTAAGAAATTATTCACTTCTTATATTATTTTATTTTTTTTAATTGGGAAATTAATTTCTTTTCTTTTTTTTTTTTCTTCAAAATTTGGGTTTTATGAATTTGATATTTATATCCATAAATTAGGTTTTTTTAGTCTTTCTTTTTGAAAAATAATTGATTTTTTTGTTAATCTATTAAAGAGGAGATAATTTTAAATAGTAACAAAAATCTAAGTTTGCTTACAATTTCATTATTTTTCTCTTATTGAAAAATCAGAATTGTTCAATGAAACTAATAAAAGTGATTATGCATTTTTTCTCTTATATAATTGTGATTAAATTCGTGAACATAAAGTATAATATAGAAGCGTATGATTAATTTGAATAATTAACAATATTTTTAGAGGTAGAATGTGATTGCGTGTTTTCACTCTTATATGTTTTTCGCATAGGGTCCTTTCTCGTGTTTTAAACCTTTTCTATTGTCTAGAATAATTTTCACTTTTAATAAAATTTATATATCAATTTAAAAAAAAAAATTATTGATTTTTAGTAAAAACGAAGATAAATTATGAAATAACCAAAAATAAATGAATTTTGATATTGCATGTGAAAATTAAAAGATTAAATAAGTGTTTGATTAATTTTTAATTTTAATTAAAGATAATTATTTGTGAAAATAAAGTTTTGAATTTTTGTTGAAATAGAAAATAAATAGATTTTTTTAAGAAGCTTAAAAGATATATATTATGAACACGCAATCCTTTAAGCATAAGACGTACTTGAAAGACTACGGAGAGTTATAATAACATTAATCTGTTCGAAAAATCACATATAACAACAAAAATCAACAGACTAATTAAAACTAGTTAAAATATACTGCATAGAATCGGTCCTCCAAATGTGATAATGAATCTTGAATCTCACATAAAAAGCGTTCAACCACTAATACGGTGGAAGTTTTATCTTTTCAACAATTGACATCAACGACAAATTCTAGTTATGAAAAATTCTCTAATTTCGCGTTTTTCAGAGAATTCACAGCAGTTATCCAAATGGCATACAAAACAATATGACAATCTTTGACCCCTCCTCCCAAAGTTACAAATTAATCATGATAATCCTTGCCATAGTCATGGAAAATCGACATGAATCTTAGCCACCCAAAAAATATTGACCAAACTTTATCACAGTAAGAACATCGGATAAAAATATAATCCCTACTCTCAATTTATATATAATCATTAGGACATGTCAGTAAGAATATCGGATAAAAATATAATCCCTACTCTCAATTTATATATAATCATTAGGACATGTCTGATTTTCCACGTAATTTTTTATTTTATTTTTTTTAATCAAATTACAAGTTATTAAAAGTTAAATCTTCTTGAATCTAAATATTGAAAAACAAAAAATGATGGTTTCTATAAAAATATAATGATAATAATTTCTTACAAACAATTTTTTCGTAGTTTTATTAGAATTAATCATATTTAAAAAATATATTAAATATTTAATGTCAATATCTTGTAGTTGTTTATTATCTAAAAGAAAATTTTATAATTGAAATTTGAATATTAGTTGACACATTGATATTTGCGTGTAACTATAGGAGAGGTGCCAAAGGTGCCATGGTCCCCACTCCCCATGATTCAAGATTTTTTTATAATTCATTTATAGACATTATTTTATTATATTATACTCTTTTATATTTTTTAATTACTTAATTAAATAAGGTATTCTATGTTTTGTGTTTGTCCTTACATGCTTTATTTTAAAATAACAATATTTTTTTTTTATAAGAATTCGCCTTTTAGGTTCATTTCGTTGAATTAAAGTAATATTTAAGAAAAAGGTAATATTGAATCATTTCTAAAAAGTGGGAGTGACATATACGATGTCCTTTATGTCGACCATGTTTACAAATGTATCCTAAGTAAAATAAAACTGTTTTGAAAATAAATACTTACTTACAAACATAAAGAATGTCGAATCATAAATATGCATAAATAATTCTATTTGAATAGATGACAAACTCAACTATTTATAATTGTTAGAAAGTATAATTTTTGTTATTCGATTTGTAGAGTGTTAAGTCGAACTAATTAGTGTGTCGAAATAATAGATTGTATTTGATGTAATCGAATACAACATGTAGTAGTGTGTCGAAGGTTAGATTGAGCCTTAGCTCAGTTTTGCCTAATTAGGCTTGGGCTGTAGGTGCCTATATAAAGGGCAATCCTTTGTAATCATAGTAACAATCATAATAACAAATTTTCAGTTTTTACAGTTACCAAAATAATAACTTCTCTCTCCATTTTTCTTATTCTTCTTCATCTATCAAAAAATAATCTTTCTTGAAAACTCTCTGTTCCAACAAATTGGTATCACAAAGCTCGGTTGTGATTCAGAGGGAATCTAATGACAAACATAACAACAACGTCTTCGCAGGTTCCAACAAATCTACCAATTTTCAAAGGGAAAAACTACCAACGATGGGTTGCACAGATGAAGGTTATCTTCATATTTCAAGATGTTGTTGAAATCTTGAACGATGGAGTATCAGAACTGGAAGCAGGTGCGACGGATGCTCAGAAAGCTGCACAAAAGACTAGAGGAAGAAAGATTGTAAAACGTTGTTCTTGATTCATTAGTGTGTAGATTCTGATGCATTTGAGAAGATAATTGAAGAAGAATCAACAAAAGAAGCCTGAGACAAATTAAAGAACTTGTACGGTGACGTGAAAAATTGAAGAAGGTAAAATTCCAGACATTGAGGAAGCAGTACGAGATGATTCAGATGAAAGATGATGAATCAGTCTCTGCATACTTCTCAATGATTGTGATGCTGACAAACCAGATGAAGGCATGTGGTGAAACAATCACAGATTTGCAGAAAATAGAGAAGGTACTGAGATCTCTAACTGCAGTTTTTGACTACATTGTAGTGACAATTGAAGAGGCCAAGACTCTATCTGAGATGAAGCTAGAAGAACTTCAAGCTTCATTTGAGGCTCATGAGATGAGGTTAAAGCAGAGAAACTCAGAAATAGAAAATATGGTTGAACAGACATTGCAATCAAGGTTCAGCAATAAAGCTGAGAAGTTGAAGCAGCGAAAACATCTTGCAGGTGATGAGAAGTCAAGCAAGAATACTGATTCGATCAAGAAAGGTGTGGGTAATAAGTACTTTGGGAAGAAAGTTGACACGAAAGAGGTGCAATGTTACAATTGTCAAGACTTTTGATCAGATCTTGGTTTTTCTTGATGAATCATGATCAACTCTTGATCAAATGATGAATATGACTTCAAAATATTGATGTTGACAAAAAATTATGGAGTTTGACTGTATGTTGACCATAATTGACTTTTTGTCTAACACAACTGATTTTCAACCATCTGAGTAAATTTGACTTGTGAGACTTGAAACTTGACATAGTGATCCCTTGGAACATATGATGAGGTATGATGACTACTTAAAGCATTAGAAATCCATCTTGACTTGAGAATAGCAAAACCCTAGCTTGGATTGATTGCTTAGGAGAGGGTTTGTCTGGTCAATCCTTGTGAAATCCTTGAGAATTGAGATGTGAATTGTCTTGAGAAGTAGGAGGACAAATTTTGGGGTATAACAATTTCTATCAGTAATACACTATTTCTTATTTATAAAAAATATTTATTTGATTTTATCAATTGATCAAAACTTGAAGGTGGATCGAGAAGATGACGTCTGCTAGTTTATAATTAGTGGAGAGGAGGAAGTGTACTTGGAAGGCACTCCGGCGCTCAAGTAAGAAAGAGTGCAAAGAGATACAAGAAAGAGATTAGAGTAAAAAAGAGTGCAAAGAGATACCATAAAGAGATTAGAGTTTTTTTTGTGTGAATATTGAATATTTGACCCTTACAAGTGTGAAGACTTATATAATGGCCCCGACGCTTGGCCATTGACTCCTATTTTTAGGCCTAGATATTAGATTCCTTCAAAATAGATGACTGCCAAGACTTAGTCAAAACGGACAGTCATGCTCATAATTAATCGTTGCTCCGAACGCGGAAGATATTACATACAAATAGGGGTGGTAAAACGGGCGCTCCCCTCCCTTGCGCTTTAAGCCCTTAAAAGGGCGGCGAGCCCGCCAAGTATAATGGGCATAAAAATAAAGCTCGCCTCGCCAAGTTGGCGGGCGGCGGGCTTGCCCGCCTATTTTTTATTTTTTAATAGATTAGTAGGATTTTTTTTATATTTCAATTAGATTTTTCACTTATTTTTTAGAATATCTTTTTAAAGTATCTTTTTAAAAAAATTTACTTAAAAAATATTACATATATTCATAAATAAATGTATAAAATAAAACCATTAAAAATTGGAATGATTAGAATTAACTAAAAAAAGAAGGGGTTTAAGGCGGGACATGTTGAACGGATAGGTGTGACAGGTTTTAGCGGGCGAAAAGCTTTGGCGGGTAGCGAGCTTTGACGGGGCGAGCTTTAGCGGACGACAATCCTAAAATTCCAACCCAACCCGCCATTTTTTGGCGGGTGCGCGGGTCACGACCCATTTTACCACCTGTACATACAAATGTGTTATGGATGCTTTCCTGATTGTCTGCTCCCCGTGTGTCGAGCATACCTGAAGATAGTTACTGATGCGAACAGGCGTATAACTCAGAAAATCGTTGGTCTCGCTATTCTTAAAGTATAGTCGATCAAATATGTCCGGCATAAAAGACAAAGTCAATGGGCAAAAGTTGGTGGATCATGTTGAAGATAAAAATGAATTGAGCCAATTCTAACTATTTGTCTAGTCCAAAATAGTATATATGACGTATCATCTAATATCGGAAAGTATTAAAAATCTCTAACCGCCCCAGTATGTATAAGGTGTCAAACAAAATTTAAGACATTTTCAATTATAATTTACTCTATTTTTTCATACTCACTTATTAATTTGGACGTTAAATTAATCGTACAAATTCATCTCTTTTTCATTGAACCAAAAACTTGTTCCGCCTTAACAATTTTTTTTCCATCACTTCATCCTACATATTTGATTGTCAAACAAAACACTTTTTTTCCTTCTATTTTAGATGAATGGGTTATATTTCTTAATCTTAGTGATTAGTAGATGAAAGGGTTATATGTTCTTAGTCCTAGTGATTAGTGGGAGATTTAAAATATTTAGACAAAATATTTTTTTAATCTTTTATATTTACGTTCATTTTACTCTTTTAACTTTTATATTTACGTTCATATTAATTTCTTAACTTTTCAAAACACTTTATTTTAGTTATTTTTATCTGATTATTGACGATAAACTCAAAAACTGATTGTTAAATTAGTCGTTAATTAGATAAAAAATTTAAATGAAACGTTCTTCGACCAATATAAATATTTTTTAATTAAGAACCAAAATGAACTTTAACATAAACATATAAGACAAAAAATACATTTTGCCAAAAATAAAAACACACACATATATATATATATATATATATATATATATATATATATATATATATATATATATATATATATATATATATATATATATATATATATATATATATATATATATATATATCAAAATAAACGATTGAGATAATCTATTTACACATAAAATAAAAGTATGTTAACGATATAGAGAATACTGCTTCTAGTAAAATAATATCTTGTATTAATGTATTCACTTTTGTGATAAATATAAATTGAAATATATTGAATAGAGAGTGATGTTACTAATAATAATTAGTTGATAATTTTTAAAAAATTACTCCATATTTAAAATTGAAAGTGATTAGTTATTTTGGATTATTTTACAAATGAGTCAGTAATTTTTTGGTATAAACAAAATATTTTTAGGTGTAATTGTGAAGAATAATTGAGAGATCACAATGAGCAACAAAATTACCTCTCAAGAAAATTTAACACTACAACATTCATATGGTTGAATTCCAACCATTGACCCCAAATTAAACTGAAAGATATTCATTACCATCTCAACCAAATGTTCCTAATAAATTAGTCAATTGTTTGGAAATGAGGGTAATACATTTTTTTGGTAAGAATTATATATTATTACAATTTTAAAAATAACAAACTTTATTCTTAAAAAACAATTAATTTATAATAATAAATCTATGTTTAAATATTAAGTATTTTTCTTATGAGTCGGGTAAATGTCTAAGTTTTGAACTCTGTTGATTCTTTTTGAGGCTATGTCGGAATTAAAGTTAATTTTCATAAAAACATGTTTAAAGTCTCAAAATCTCGTTTGCATGAGGCGGTGATGGTTATGAACGGTAAGCACGGTCAACTACCTTTTTTGTATTTAGGATTGTCTATTGGTGGTGATTCTAGGAAGCTTACTTTTTAGTATCTTCTGATTGATCGTATCAAAAGAAGATTGTAAGGGTGGAAGAGTCGATTTCTCTCTATGGGGAGTCATCTGATTCTATTAAGTCTGTCATGTCCTCCATTATAGTCTACTTTCTTTCCTTCTTTAAGGCACCCTCATATATCATATCTTCTCTTGAATATATATTTAATGCTTTTTTTTATGAGAAGGGAGTGAGGAAGTGAGAAAAATTTCCTGGATTAAATGGAATACTATTTGTTTGAAAAACAAAGCGATGTCTGAGGGTTAGGAGGTTGCCGGAGTTTAAAGTAGCCTTACTTAGAAAATGGTATTGGAGGATTCTAAATGAGACAAGAAGTCTTTGGTATTATGTGCTCGGTATGGAGAGGAATGTGGTGATTATGTTTTAGGGGTAGTGTTGGTTCTGTTTGGTGGAGGAATTTGAAAAACAGAAAAGAGGGTGTCAAGTTGGTTGATGGAGGATGGTTGCTTGATAACATTGATTGGAGAATACGAGATGGGTGTTCTACTCTAATTGGGATAGATCTCTGCCTTGATGATACATCGTTGAAAGTAAGATTTAGTAGGCTGTATGATTTAGTTTAGAATAAAAGGACGATAATAGCATAAATGAATAAGTTGGGGTGATGGGAGAATGGTGAGGCGTGAAAGTGGTGTGGGAGGTGGCTTTCGTGGGAAGAGGAGTTAGTGGGGGACTGTATTGAGCAGCTAACTTTAGTAGTTTTGCAGGTAGATGTAGAATATCACTGGGATTAGACTTTACATCCATTTTCTTGCTACACGATCAACAATACTTATAAAATTTTGTCTGATGTTAACGTCAACAACAACCAGGCTAACTCCTAATTCTTATGGTAGAAGATTGTGCCGCTTAAGGTATCCATTTTTGTTTGGTGGTTGTTTCTTAATCATAGTCCGACTAAGGACAATCTAGCTAGGAGGCAGATTCTTGCCACGAACGATCAAAAAGGCGTGGTGAATTATGGTGTGGATGAAGACGAAGATTATTTGTTTGTAACATGTGATTTTTTGGTAGACTGTGGCCTATTATTTTTAATTGGTTAGGGTACTTCACGACATCTCAAGGAACGATTTGGGATCATCTATTGCAATTAGGTGGGCTTGGTGGTTTTTTGAAAAACGTTCATTTGACTTTTAATACTATTTGGTTCGCGATTGTTTGAGTTATCTGAAAAGAGCGAAACTGACATATTTTTCATGATAAAGCGGAGCAATTGCAAGTGTTATTTGAAAAGGTAAAGCTTTAGTTGTTTTGGTAGTTAAAATTAAAATATATTTCTTGTGATTACGAGAGATTAAATCATTTAACTTATTTATCAAGGTTATATAAACCATTTTTTGTTGAATTTTTAAAAAATTAAATTTAAGTTTTGAATTATTTCTTGTCATTTTGGGAACATCTTATACGCATGTGTTTGGAAATTATATAATCACGGTGAAAAAACGTACTTCTACTAAAAACTATACTTAGTAACTTCTTGATTTTCATACTTAGTAACTTCTTGATTTTCACAATTAGAATGAATTGCATTGTGATTTTATCGCATGAAACGTGTTTTCAAACATACCATACATCTACAATATAAAGTTTTAAGCGTTCATATATTTTATTATTGACTTTTTAAAAAGAAATGGAGGTGTAAAAAAAAGAATAGAGGTAATTCTATTTAAATTGAACATTAATTAAGATAATATAATGCCTTTATTTACATTTAAAAAGAAAATCAAATGAGGGACCAACCTCCCTGGGCTCATCTTTAAAATTTTGCAAAATTCCTTTAATATGATTAAAAGGCATATACAGGATAACTATGCATTAAGAGGTCTATGAGCTAGTTTACTTCATACATAAGTAAATTATTTTTTCAAAGTGACAAGACAAGGTCAATTTCGTTATTAAAAAACTACTTAAATAAGAAAAAACGTTATATATATCTCATAAGGACTAACATACTAGCATATTTCATATAAATGAATTTAATTAATATACTAACATTTTGTAGTTATTCTTAATTTACTATCTTATTTGGGTTTACGATATAATTTTATATTTGTTTTGTTTATTTAATTTTTATTCGGTCATATTAAAAACAATATTAGAGTGTGTTTAGTTAGATATATTTTTTAATTTATAATTTATAATTTATAATTTATAATTTATAATTTATAATTTATAATTTATAAATTTATATAATATTTTAGACCTCTTTAGTAACAGTTTTTTATCATGAATTTATAGTTTACACTACGTCAAAAATAAGTTTTGGCAGCACCTCTACGAAAGCGCTTTTAAGAGAAAGCGCTTTCATAAGCCTTAAAAAAATTTCGCTTAAAAAAAGCGCTTTCATAGGGTACCCTAAGAAAGCACTTTTCAAAAAGCGCTACTAAAGGTCTTAGAAAGCGCTTTTGAAAAACGCTGCTAAAGGTTAACCTTAGAAAGCGCTTTTCAAAAGCGCTCTTATAGTTGGCCTTAAGAAAGCGCTTTTAAAAGCGCTGCTATAGGCCTATGATACGAAAGCGCTTTTAAAGAAAAAAACCGCTCTTATATCTGGGCTTTGGAAAGCGCTTTTAAAGGAAAAACGCTCTTATATCTGGGCTTTAGGAAGCGCTTTCATAGGTAGGCCTAAGGCAGTGCTTTTTAACAAAAAGCGCTTTCATAGGTGGCCTAAGGCAACGCTTTTATTGAAAAAGCGTTCTTAGGGTGCCTACAAAAAGTATAAAAGACATTCTAAACTAGGCCTAAGAAAGCACTTTTCCAGAAGAAAAAAACGCTGCTAAAAGTCTATTTAAGAAAACGCTTTTTAGGAAAAAAAAACTGCCTTAGGTAGACCTATGAAAGCGCTTTTGCCTAAATAAAAAGTGCTGCCAAAATCTATAGCAGCGCCACCTACGAAAGCGCTTTTAAAGCCCAGAAAAAGCGCTTTCGTAGGTCTTTTATGGTGTAGTGTTATTTTGTTAACTTACAGTTTATTTTTCAGACACTATTCCAAATAGCATTTTATCTTATAACTTATAGTTTATTATTTTTTCCTTCCATTTTTATCCTTATTAATTTAATAAAAACTCAATTTTATATTATAAGCTAGTTGAATCGCTAATGTTACCAAATACTTCAATTAGCTTATCGATCATCAATCTCAATCATGAGTTATAAATTATAAGTTATCAGTCATCAACCATCAGCTATAATCTATCAACTAACTTATCAGTAAACCGTTATTTTTACCAAACAGAATCTTTACATGCATGCTAATAAAATATTAATAACAAATTATTTAAAATATAAAAAAAACAAAGTATTAAATTTATTAAATTAATAATATATATTATAAGAAAAAACAATTGGAATTGACAATTTACAGTGGTGAATTTTATCTAATTATTGCTATTTATCTTCTTGTAATCTTTTGAGAGTGCCACAAAGTGTTACAACATGCTCAATTCTATATTCAATACTAATCAAAGAATAATAAATATAAAACGTCGAACAAAACCATCACAAAATTACATATGGTTTTAGTTTGTAAGTGCCCAGATGGAATACCAAATAGAAAAGAATTCTAACAGAGCAAGAGCAAGAGATAATGCTTCAACATGACAACCTGCAAATTCAATTTCAAATGGGGTTAAATACTTTTTACCCCCTGCAAAAGTAGCGAGATTCGGTTTACCCCTTTTTAATTTTTTTTATCTTCGCCTCTTAAAATAAAGATTCCAAAATGAAAAACCTTATAGAGGCAGATTCCCTTGGACTTGAATATGTGGCCATAATCTAATTGATGACTTGACAATGGTTGTCATGCTGGCTGGATGATACTGATAATTAGGGAATTAGGGATTCATATACATCACGAAGCATTTTCCCCAAAATCTAGGGTTAACTCTGGTTGTGTCCACCTTGCAAATTGGTGTGCCATCTATTCAAAATCATCCTTCCCTTCTGTCGTCCTCATCTTGTTCCCCCAATTTCTTCATTATAATTGATTATTGTAACCCTAACTGCATACAAGTGGATGCGAACAAGAGCATGGGAAGCTGCAATTTATACGAGAAATCGAAGGTTTCTAGTTGCGGATGTTTTCGTCCGATGAAGATGTGGGTTGCTAACACCTTAAAAAATCATAATTGGAAATTCTTGAAGTGTAGGAATGCAGGGGTAAGTTCTTGAGTATTTGAGTTTTGTTAAATATGTATAATATTTTCTGGGGTTAATTTTTACTCTCCTTGCAGATGGAAAATAGCTATGAGCTATTTATTTGGGATGATGAAATCACAACTTCATAAAGTTTTTGCAAATAGTGTGATTTGGCAATGGTGAAGTATGATTTGATAGAAAGAAAACTAGAAAATTGAAATTAAAGCAAGCTGGGTTGAAGAGGAAAATATTCCAATTGAATGTGACATTATTGATGTCTTAGATTATATTTGCAGTATTGTACAATTATATGTAATTTCATGTGTATTATGTTGTTGTAGTGAATTTGCATTTTGAGGTGTTTGTTTAAAAAGGCAATTTGATGCTTGTGTAATTTCAAGTTTGAATGAATAAAAGTGTTACATTTTTGTTACAACTTTGCTTTATAAATTGTAATATCAGATGAAATCACAGTCTGACAATATTGAAGGCACAAGTACTAATGAAGGTCAAAGTCATTAAGTATTTCATTAAGGCATAAATATTACATTAAGGGATAACTAGTAGGTTAACAAAGGAACCAACAAAATACATAACTAGTGGTTTAACAATGGATCCAAATTCAGTACAACTTAACATAATACATAACTAGTAGGTTAACAAAAGATCCAACAAAATACATAACTTATAAGCAATACATCACTTATTTCTTCTTCTTAGATTTCTTCTTTGCACTCTTAGAACCACCACCATTCTCTTCATTTGTCAAAGACATAGGCTGCTCTGAGTTTGAACATGGCCCTGTGATTGGTTTTTTAAACCAGAACAATTTTTGTCTCACTGCATCTCCTTCTTATTGGCTTGAAAGGTGTCACATTTTTCTTGCCATTTCTTTGTGCTTTATTATCCACAATAGAACATTAGGTAGTGTTAATTTCAAGAATGCTTGAAAGGAAATCATCAGTGATGTCTCCAAAATAGTCATCTGTATCATTTGGTGCAACATTTGAGCCAGTCTAGGAAGTTTATGCAGGATCATGGCTTGCTCCAACTTGTGTATGATCATAGCTTACTTCAGTTTGTGCAAGGTCATGACTTGCTTCAGTTTGTGCATTTACATTGGCTGCCCCAGTTTGTGCTTCAGCTTGTGCAGGATCATAGACTACCTCAGTTTGTGATTCAGTTTGTGTAGGTTCATGGCCTGCCTTATTTTGTGCTTCAATTTGTCCTTCAGTTTGTGCAGGATCATTGGTTACCTCAGTTTCTCCACTTTGTATTGTTTCCTGATTTGTAGCAGTTTGTGCATGTTCCAGCTTGACCTTCCTCTACATGATTCCAACACATTAGTTATTAGTTCAATATACATGTCATGTCAGCAAATTGCAAGTTGAAAAACAAAACACATACCTTTCTCTTGTCACAAGTAGTACACGTGTAAGAAACACCTAACAATCTCCTCCTTCTAGCACCCTCTTCACCAAATTCCCTTATCCTTAACCTAGGTATATACCTTTCATTGAACTTCGTTTGATTGATGACAACGCATACTTGTCTATGATAACATCAATGGCATGCCTACAAGGGATGCCAACTAATTCCCAGAAATTACAAGTACATGATCTCTTAGAAATGTCAACTAAAACTTTCAGACTGTTATAGGAATGATTCACCTCGAATGTTTCATCCATTGCCCAAGTGGGCAGCCAATGACCACTAAGCATAACCTCATTATCAAGTCTTTTCCTAGGAATTGGAATTACCTTATTGTTGTACCCCAAAATTCGCCCTCTTCATTTTTCTATAAATAATTGGCTTACATTTAACCAGTAGATGCATTACATGCATATCATTCATTCATTAGCCATGGGTTTGGTATTTTCTAATCGTGTGAACCTGTACAATTCAGAAGAGGGCGTTTGATTCACAATGGTTGAATATCTGAGGTTCTACTATTTCAACTATCATCTCAATGTACAAGATGTGTGCGTCTAAAAGCTTCTTGACAGTTTCTTGCAGGTTCATTGGATCTACGTCGGATGTGTATAGACACGCGTTCTTGACTATGCATATCAATGCACATCCTTTGTCTGTATTGTCTGGATAGGTTCTTGCAGGTTCATTGGATCTACGTCGAATGTGTATAAACAAACATTCTTGAGCGTGCATATCGATGCACATCCTTTGTCTGTATTGTCTGGATTGCAATCTCTTGCAGTTTTATTTGCTTCAGATGTGTATAACACACATTCTGATTATGCTTATTGATTCTTTCGCGCATTTCTCACCATATTTCTTTATTGCGATGGTAGCTTACTCGAAGTTTTCCAGAGTATTTCTTTGCTTGCTTTTGCTTAAGGATTGTTATCCGTTTGATATTTGTTATACCTTTCTACCGTATTCTTCACCGCTTTTATAGAGAGCGTGAGAAGTAGGGTTTTACTGCTTTCTTTTGCCATGAGAACTAGGACTAGAGATGCATGAAGGGGCTTCCGTAGTTGGAGCATGTTCAGGAACCCCTCTGGTTTATTTAAAGACTCGTTTAGGGCGATTTTGCATTTTGTGTGCTAATTGTGTGTGGTTTGGTTAAAATCCTCTTTCGTGCAAAGGGAGGTAGCTTTCAGTAAGTGTTTATCATTTGTTCTGGCATAGGTCATGAGTGGTTAGGCAACCTGATATGGCACCACCAAGCAAAGTCCCGCTTTGATACTGATGATATTGATATATGATGATGATATGATGGGTACGCAGAAAGGATTTGCAATCAACCCCCGCACCGTTCTAGTCCGTGTTAGCTCAGCACACGCAAATCGTGTTGCTTCCTTTATCGAGTCAATAATAAAAGTGTCAAGAGTTCCCTATTCTGACTCTCCACACTTTCTCGGGGTTCGCATTTACTACTGAACTCACATCATTTTCTATTCACACTTGAAAATTCATGTCATGCGGTGATACCCTTCACGGGAATCGAATGTGTTGGCTCATGTTTGACTCTGGTATACTCGTTATCGCCGCAGGAAATGGGACTTTCTTCTTTTCCTGCGCATGTGTGTTCATATGTATGTGCATTGCATTGATTATGTGCTTCTGCCAAAGCACTTGTTTTCTTAATCCCTCTTCATCCCTTTGTCGTTCAACCAAGGTGGATGCTAAGATAGTTTCCCCAGATTTTCTCTGTTAGGATAGTATTCGAGCTTAGACTTTTATCCTCAACCATAGGGTCATTTTTACATGATAACATTAGGGGTAGAACTAGTTAGTTTCCTTTTCTTGTTTTCTAGTTTCTTTTGCATTCTTGCATGTAATAAAACTAAAACCTGTTTTCTTTTCTTTTAAAAATCAAAATATTGATAAGTGCCAAAATGTAGTTATTTTGTATTTATGTTTTGTGGCACTTATCCGTTCTTGTTTGTTAATAATCGTTGAATAACCCCACTTTTTGTTGTAAATACGTTTTATTGCGTTTTGTGTACATATTATACCGTTTGATTAGTTTTATATTCTTTTTGTAGGTATTTGAGCATGACTGGAACAATGAGGAATAAAAGCTCTAAAATGCATTTTTGGAAGAATAAGGCAAAGAAAGAAGCCAATAAAAATAGAGAAGAAGTGTTGTCAAAGCACCACCGTCGGGCGGTGAGGTTGCGACGATAGGGCGCTGTGAGCGCCGGAAGCTTCGTCGGGCGGTGCAGGAGCGGTGCAACTTTGTCAAAATCCAGTAACTCCTGACTTTGGCTCGCCAGTATCTCGCTGGGCGAGGAAGAGAAGCAGCGTCGAGCAGTGATTTTGGTCGTCGGACGATGTTGAGATATTTTGCCTAGATGCTTACATGGAGCATCATGGGCCAAGTAATAAGGGTCAAGCGTCGGGCGGTGCAATTGAAGCGTCAGGCTGTGGCTGCGAGACAAAATTTGTATATAGTTTCATTTCAGTTCATTTTTGTGTTTTATGGTTTTTGGGTTGGATTTTTGCTCCCAAATTCCATCACCTTTATAGTTTTTGATAGATTAACTTAGAAAACAACATTAGGCTTTGCATACGGATGATTGGAGGTGGATTGCTCTTCGATAGATGTTGACAAATTGGTGCAACTGAGTAGTTTATCTCTTCTCTTCTCTATGTATTTCTCTATTGTTGGTTATGTTTGTATATTTACTCTGAACACATGTATATTTGTCGCCCTTGACGTTGTATAAATTTTGCTTTATGAATCTGTGTTGGTGATTGTCTTAGGTTTTTACTCTATGTTAGGGATTTGAGCTTTTCTAGACATAGATTGCTTAGATTCTTACCTAGGATGATTATCTGTTAGTTTCTGAATGCTAGAAATGAGTTTAAAGCTGGCATTCACTTAGAGTATCTGGGCTTAATGCCTCTATGGTTGTTGTTTCGAGTTAGAGATAGTCATTACGAGTGGGGTGGTTAACTTATGTGTTGTAGAGGTATGCCAGACATGGATACCAAGGTGATGCGATAGAATTCTCAATTTGGGTTAGAAATAGCTTAGGTTGTGAGAGGTATGTGATGACACGAAGGAGTATCGTAGGCTGAGTATGACATGGACAGTAGATTTAAGTTTGTGACGGGTAGTATGCATTCGTTCCGGAAAAGCTGTCTATCCTTTATACTTTTTGTTCATTTACTTTTTGTCTTTTCTTTACAACCATTTAATCCCAAACTCATTAACGATAGAATTGTCGAACGACGAATCAATAACCAATCTCTTTGGACACGATACGTTATAACCTAATCGATATATATCACCTGGTAAAAATAAATACCAAACTCTTTTCTTGCCGCCTAACTACCGCAACAAAAAATGGCGCCGTTGTCGGCGATTGGTTTTATTGTTTATGTATTGTGGTAATTCTGTTGTTTTTGAGTTTTATAATTAATGTATATGTTGTATAGACTTTGTATATGAACTTGTATATTTTTACTTGTACATGTTGTGTTTACTTTCCATACTTGTACATATGTGTATTTTTCCTTGTTTTCAAGTATTGTTGTAAGTTGTCTCATATTCGTAACGTTTGTTGTTGTGTGTTTTAACAAGTTGAAATAGGACTTGCTCTTAATTTCAAATCTTCACTTTTCAACTTGTTAATTCATTGTCACCAAGTTTTCGTATTGTTATTTGTGTTCGTTTTGTTTTGTCAAATTGTGTTATCCGCAAGCTCGTCGTGTTTAGCTTGATCGTTTTGACTCGCGGATGTATGGTAATGATAGTTTCAAAGTTGGTACATGTCAGGTACTCGTTTATCGCTTTCTATAGCATAACATGTTTAGGAAATTTATCATTTGTATAATTACCATGTCATTCATTCTTTTTGCATTACTTGCTCATGAATTGAATCACTTTAGTTCCCTTTTTACTCATAAATGTGAGGAAGCTTTCCATTGTTCACATATGAGAGGCCACAATTCTTGTTTTAACTAGATTTTACTATGTTTAATCTTGTGTTTTGTGTTGATTGTATAAATGCATGAAAATGATCAAGACATTTTGTTTGATTTTGAGCACAACTACCTTGACCAAATATTCAATTCACCTTGTGAGTGTGTGAATATTTGTTAACCCCTTCGAACTTTTATCAATATCCATGTTTATTTGAACTTGATGCTTGTCTATGAGTGTTGAATTCACTTTTTTTGTATGAACGTTGATTTCTTTATTTCTTGAACCCTCAACTATGTGTTGTTATATGAATTTTTACTTTGTCTTAAAAAATAGGGAGTATTCACATAATAATGCTGGTTGGATTCAACGAAATAAATGGATACTTTCGTTTTCAATGTTTATTAATTATAACTCGAATTATGAATTTTCATTTGAATTCTAAATCTAAGATAAATATATGTAAATTATAATTTTTAAATTAAAATAAAGTTTAATGAACAAGTATAAATTTTTTTACACGACCCTTCAATAAAAAAATCATAAATCTAATAAAAAATCACAAATCTATTAAGTCATTTTAATTTTTTTTTTAAATTATCATAATAACTTAATGGAATGCCCATTATTTAGTGAATAAGAGTATAAAATTATTTTGTCTTGGATTCATCTACTATTTTCTCATTAAAATGAGGATAATTTGTACAGTAATTTTCACTCCATGTTTGCAGGGTACTACCATGTATGAACAAACAAATTCTGTAGGGGTATATATACGATAACTCTCTCCATTTTCTTTCTTCCAACACCAAACCCCACTTCGTTTAAACAACCAACAAACCCCCAAAAATCAGCACCTGCGCGTGTGTTCTCTCCTCTCATCCTTCAACACCGTTTTCGATTTTCCTCTTCACTCCCAAGGTTTCTCCAATTCACTATTCATTCTTGACCCAATTGCTCAAAGTTTTCATTTTTACACTTCAATCATCATTTTCATTGCTCAATTTTGTTCCTAGCTATAAAATTCTCAAAAGGGTTTCTCTAAATGTGCTTCATTCTTGTATTTGTATATGTTCTCATGATTTGAGTTTTTCGGTTATATTATTATGATATGAAATCCAAGTATTTGTGTGAAGGATTATCCCTAATTTTTTGTGTGATTTTTCAGAATAAGGTGATTGTGCTCAGTTGATTCTAGTCCTTTTGCACAGCTCTTTGTTGTGAAGTTGGAATTTGGAGTATGGCACTGTATGGAACTGCCTTATCCTTTAATGTGAGTTTCCCATTGTTTTTAACCTTCAAAATTCACTTCTTTTTGTTCTTATTAATTTTTTTAGTGGAATTTGGAAGTCTATTTTATAGGTTTTTTGCAAAATTACCACTTAAGAGCTTTGTAGCACCGACACCTCAGAATAGAGGCGTGTTTGGTGTCTGACATTGACACGACGGTGGCACATGTGATTATGATCAATTTATTCAGCTTTTCAAATTATTACTGGTGTTTATATGTTAGTGTGAGTGCGTGTCTAGTGTCTATGTTTCATAGTTAAAGAGCATTTGTATGATACCGTTATTCATCGTTTTTATGTTAAAGAATAAATTGGCTTAATCCACACCGTGATGACCGCAATTAGTATCGCGGCACTTGTACCGACTGTATGTTGAATTAAGAATTCCAGGATTTAACATAGATTTGATTCAACTACCTGAAATGGAAATTTGGAATGATTTATAATATTGGATTAGAATTTTGTATTTTGCTTACCTAGAAGCCAGGATTTCGATTGAGTGGTTGAAAACAAGGTGACTTTTAAAAAATTTATGCACTTATATGATGTTATGTTTTCTCTATTATTGATTATGCCTGTATGGTTCGTGGTGATTAATTTTGAGTTTTTCCATGAAGGGACTTTCTTCTCCTGTCAAAGAGTTTAATTTCTTGCCGGGTTTGTTCATCAATAGCTTTCAGAAGCGAAATCATGCTTGTCTGTCACCGTCCTTTAATCAAAATAGGTTAGTTTTCAACAAAAGTTTTGAAAGAGAAAACCAACCGTGTCTTTTGCCTAATCATTGCCTCAAGTTACAAATGAGAACATTCTGTAAGTTTCCTTTGCCTGAACCCTTTTGATTCACATAGCGACCGTTTTTTGGATAATGTTTCATTTCGTCTTTGGCCAATGAGCATACAAATTATTGGCCATTTCTTTCTACTGTCTTGATTTTGCTGGAAACCAGTCACAATCCACGTTTCATATGATTTAACGATTATGATTGATCAACATTATCAGGGACACGACCGGGAGTAAAAAGTGAAGACTCTGAGAGCGTGTTGAGTAGCGAGAACATTGCATTAGATGAACACACTTTAGTGGAGGAGCTGCAGAAAGCAATTTCTGAGGAGAATTATACAAGAGCAGCAGAAATAAGAGATACTCTAAAAAGCCTTCAAAAAGATAGCAAAATCGAAGTATTGGGATTAAACAGCAAGTTCTATAATGCATTCAGGGATGGTGACCTTGCAGGCATGCAAGCCATGTGGTCAAAAAGGGACGAAGTATGCTGTGTACATCCTGGTTTGAAAGGAATATCCGGATACGATGATGTTATTGAGAGCTGGAATTATGTATGGGCTAACTATGAATTTCCACTGCGGATTAAACTAGAAGACATTAAAGCTCACGCTAGAGGTGATATGGGATATGTCACTTGCATGGAATTTGTAAAGTCGAAAGGAGGAAGATGGGGAGGACAATTTGTAACGAATGTGTTCGAGAAGATCGATGGCGAGTGGTTTATTTGTAACCATCATGCTTCACCAGTGGACATATGAATTTGATGCATAGCTATGTTGTATAGAAATCTTTGTTGGCCTTCAAAGTTTCTCTTTTTGTTCTGTTACAATTTTAGTACACAAATTATCTTAGAAGCTTTGACATATGGATTAATGGATTCAATGCTTAGGATTTATTAGGTGCAATGGTAACTTGCTGCAAAATAACTAGTTGTCCTGCCAATTTTCAGTAATCTCATTGACTAGTTATTTTTTCATACTATGAGCATGTGAGAGCATTTAAAGTCTTGTTGGATTTAACATGAAGCTGATAGAACTATTAATGTTCATCTTTGGTGTGCAAATACAATGGAGAATTATTTTGGTTTGTAAGTATTTGAGACGTTGTCACTCTAATTGTACTAAATCTAGTAGTATTTTTGTTTGTAATTTGAAGAAACAAACTAGTTAACGAAAGACACAACTGAAAACCCAATTACCTAATAAAATAATACTTTTGAGAACTAGGTAGCACTTCAAGAAATCAACAACCAAAAATTGTCAACATTTTGTTGATGGCAAATATAATCTCTCATATCACAGTGATAGTACATATTTTATCATCATTTCCAGTGAGACGTCATGTGGTAAGAACAATCAAGGTCAAGAATCCATGCATATGTGTATTTGTTGGATAAAACACATAGTATATCTGCTTCATTGTCATAATCATCGGTTTGAACCATATTTATAGAATTGGATGAGTCTTGCTTTTTATTTGGACAGTCTTTCATCCAATGCCCAATATGTAATGCAACTATAACACTCATCTATTTTCTAGTTCTTATATTTAGGCATTTTCTTTCCAAAATCTCCATCACCTTTGTTTCGCCCACAATCTTGATCTGTTTTAACATCCAAACTGTTGCTTTGAGTTCCTTCCTCTACATTTTGTCTCCTTTAAAAATGAGACAAAAGTGTAGCAATAATCACATCAAAATTGATAGTTTCATTCTTGTAGATAAGTAGATAAGAGTAGTCACTAAGTGTTTATAAGAGTCTGGTAAAGATCACAGTAAGATAATTGCCTTATATTCTTCTTCAATTTTCACCTCAATCCTCATCAAATAAGTTATTATAGTGTCGAAGACATTGACATGTGTTGCAAGTCAAGGCCTTTCTACATCTTCAAACTCTATAGTTGTTGCTTCGCAAACAATTTGTTCATAAACGTCTTTGATATATAGTGATTCTCCAATTTGTCTCAAACCTCCTTCAGCGTCGTCAGGTCCATGAATGATACTCCACCTTGTCTAAAATATATAGGAGAATCAATCCCGCGACATTCTCCTTCATCTCTGTCTAATTAGTATTCTCCATGTCGTTCAATTTCGTCTCACGCATCACCTTCTCTAAACTTTGTTGAGCCAACAGACTCTTAATCCTCCTTTGTCATAATCCGAAATTCCCTATCCCATCGAATCTTGTTACTTTGAATTTCACACCAAGGTTAATCACCATCTTATTCTAATTGTTAAAACAATAACCAATATATAAGATTAAAGAGAAATGAAAATAAAAGACAGCGAACTTGATCGATCTTTGTTAACACAGTTCAGCTAATGGTGTTTATCTCTACGACTATAGAGCATCCATACTTTCTTATATTAATGTCTAATGAATTAGGGATAAAGTGACTAAGTTTACAATAATACCTCTAAGTTTACAATAATAATTTAGTGAAGCTCCCACACCTCTCAGTTACCTATCCTTAGTAATTAACTCCACAATAATAGCCGTACTCAATTGTACTCGTAATAATCTCTATAAGCTATACTCAAGACCTTAACCATACTCATAATAATCTTCCTAATATGAACCATTTATCATTTATGTGCGTATTTGCAAGGAGACTAGTATTAATGTGCATATGTGGAGTGCAAATACAATGGAGACTAGTATTTATTTTGGTACATGAGAAGCTGTCACTCTAATTTTACCTGTCACTCTAATTGTACTAAAACTATTAGTTTTTGTTTGTATTTTGAAGAAACAAATAGTTGGCACTTCATGTTTTCAACAACAAAAAAATGGTGTTTGGAAAAAAGCATAGAGTGACGCCGTCAATCGATCTCAACCTTTGAAGATAAAAATTTAATCACTTATATTTTGTCCTTCACGGTATCTACTTTAAAATATATCTCAAAAAATGAGCTATGTGATCTTTGTTGAGAATAATTCATATCCAGAATTTTTGAGGGGAATCAGAAATTCTGATGTTCTAGTGCTGTCTAGAAGTTGATGTTTTGGTGCTGTCTAGAAGATGAAGGTTCTGTTGTTAGTCAGAAGTTGTTGAACTTCTGAGGTCGTGTCCAGAAGTGTTTAATTTCTGGTTCCTTATCTTAACTATTAAGTTTAGGTTTAAGGGTAGTTTAGTATTTATTAGTTTTTACTGTTAGTATTATTTAGCTTGATCACTAAGATTAGGTTTTAATTAGGGTTTATGGGCATATTTATTTTTGGATTTTTTTTTGTATAAATATGTAGTCTTATTTCATTAATAAACAACAATCCTTATTTCATACTCTTTTCATTATTCCATCATTCCTTCTCTTTGTCTTTGTGCACCAACAAATTAGAATTTAGAGCTTCCGGTTAGAAATTTAGGGAAACAAGAGTGAACGTGAGTTTGTTTGTGTGTTTGATTTTGTTTCTAGGTTTCACGTTGAATCTAGAACAAGAATCGTTTTTTTGCTTGTGGGTTGGGAAACACTGTGTGAGTTAATATCTAAGTGTATTTGCACAAGGTAGAAGATGAACGAAAACGACAACATGAACACCAACCTTCCAATTTTTGATGGCAAAAATTAGAATAGATGGATGGTCCAGATGCGTGTGTTATTTGGAGCTCAAGATGTTCTAGAACTTGTTACCGATGGATATATTCCAGTTGCAGAAGATGCAACAGAAGATAAGAAAGAGGCGTAGATAAATAAAAGGAAGAGAGATCAGAAAGCTTTGTTCTACATCCATCAGTGTGTAGATGCGAATGTGTTTGAGAAGATTGCAAATTCTATGACGTCAAAAGGGGCGTGGGACACACTGGTCAGATTACAGTGGTGACGGTTCAGTGAAGAAGGTGAAGCTTCAGTCCTTGAGAAAGCAATACGAAAATCTCAACATGAAGAGCAGTGAGAAGGTTTCTGAGTACATTTCAAGAGTGATTCTGATCACTAATGAAATGAAGGCTTGTGGAGAAACTCTTTCTGAACAAGTAATCATAGAGAAGGTTCTGAGGTCGCTTACTCCTCAGTTTGATTACATTGTTGTTGCTATTGAACATTCCAAAGATCTGGAGACCAAGAAAATTGAAGATCTGCAAAGTAGTCTAGAAGCGTATGAGTTGCGTTTGACGGACATAACTTTTGAGAGGGAAGTGGAGTAGACTCTGAAAGCTTCTTTTGTCAAGGACCAGAAGCAGAATAGACGTGGTGATAAATTCCAGAGGTCAGAAGCTTTCTATTCTGATGAGAAACATCAGAAGGGAAAGGAAAGGAGAAAGGTTCAATGTTACTATTGTAAGTAGTTTGGCCACTTTGCTAGAGATTGTTGGTCAAACAAATAAAGAAAATCAGAAGAAGAAAAAATAGCCATAGGTGATTCAGATGATGAACCTGTGCTATTGATGACTTATGAATCTAACGAGGAACCTGTGAGGTTTTCATTTTTTGAATCTGAAGGGGATGAAGATGACTCTGAATATTCTGATTCTGAAGGAGTGCCTCTTTATGAGTCAGAATCAGAAAATGACATTGAAGAGTCAGAAGTTGAAACTTCTGAAGAAGAGCCAGAAAATGACTTTGTAGATTCTGAAGATGAGTCAGAATCTGAGGCTTCAGAAGAAGAGTCAGAGTTAGAAGATGACCCTGAAGCTGAAGACAAGTCAGAATCAGAATGTGATTCTGAGTCTGAAGAAGAATCAAAAGATGAGTTAGAATCTCAAGGAGATTTTGCTTCTGAAGATGAGTCAGAACATGAAGGTTCTGAAGATGAGTCAGAACATGAAGGTTCTGAAGAAGAGATAGAGTCAGAAGATGAAGAATCTTCTGGAGACTCTAAGGATGAGTCGATAGTGAATCGATTCGATCCGCTTTTGATGATGATCGAATTTGGTGGTGATCTTCCGGAAGGAAAACTCAAGACGAGGTTCCGAGGTGATCAAATTGGTCATACTTCTGGAAGGGAAAACTCTGAAGACGTAGGTTCTGGAGGACAAGCTTCTGGAGGTGATCAAATGTTTGGTGGTAATCATGACTCTAAAGGTGGACCTTCTGAAGGAGGAGCTTCTAAAAGTAGTCCAGCCTCTGACGGTGGTCATGATTTTGAAGGTGGAACTTCTAAAGTAAGAGCTTCTGAAGGTGATCCAACTTCTGAAGGTGATGGTTCTGGACAAGGTCCAGAAGTTAACAAAGGTGGAACTTCTGGTGAAAGTTCTGAAGGTGATGGTTCTGGACAAGGTCCAAAAGTTAACAAAGGTGGAACTTTTGGTGGAAGTAAAACTTTTGAAGAAAGTCCAGAAGGAGATATGGTTCCAGAATCAGAAGGGGATTCTGAATCAATAGGTATTGAAGAAGTTCTCAAGAAGAAAGTGTGGCTGAATGCCATGAAAGAAGAACTTGAGATTTGGAACTTAACTGAGCTTCCAAGGGAGAAGAAAGTCATCAGCGTCAGATGGGTGTTTAAGGTGAAGCTTAAGCCAGAAGGATCAATGTGAAAGCACAAAGCAAGGCTAGTGGCCAGAGGTTTTCTTCAGAAACCTGGACTAGATTATTTTGAGGTGTTTGCTCCTGCAGCTAGGCATGAAACAATCAGATTGGTGATTGCGTTAACTGCGAACAGAAGTTGGCCGCTGATGCATTTGAATGTGTAGTCAGCATTTCTGAACGGTCCATTACAAGAGGAGGTATACGTGTCACAACCTTCTGGCTTCGTGAAAAAGAATCAGGAAGGGATGGTGTATAAGTTACACAAAGCTCTATATGGATTGAAGCAAGCACCCAGAGCTTGGAATCAGAATATTGATTCATGTTTCAAGAAGCAAGGGTTTTACAAATGGGAGATGGAGTATGGTGTGTATGTGAAACATTCTGGAAGCAATATGATTCTAGTGTGTCTTTATGTTGATGACATATTGCTTACTGGGAGTTGCAACCACAAGAAGAAACCTGCAGATGTTCTGATGAAGGATGTCAAGACTGAACACCTTATTCGTTTGAGGGATGAAATTGGTGTTGTGGATTTTGATGGATATGAATTAAGGGATGGTGTTGAAAATAATTCATATCCGAACTTCGAGGGAGTCAAGTTCGATGTTCGTGCTGTCCGAAGTTGAAGTTCGTGTCGTCCGGAAGGAAGTCCGTGTCAGATGAAGGTTCTGGTGTTGGTCAGAAGTTGTTGAACTTCTGAGGTCGTGTCCAGAAGTGTTTAACTTCTGATTCCTTATCTTAATTATTAAGTTTAGGTTTAAGGGTAGTTTAATATTTGTTAGTTTTTACTGTTAGTATTATTTAGCTTGATCACCAAGATTAGGTTTTAATTAGGATTTATAGACATATTTATTTATGTACTCTTATTTCATTAATAAACAACAATCCTTATTTTCATATTCTTTTCATTATTCCATCGTTCCTTCTCTTTGTCTTTGTGCACCAAGAATCTTAAGCTCTTAAATATATGTTTTAATACATAACTAAATACATGATTAGAAACAAAAACTAGTCTTTAACCAATTGTTTGAGACCAAGCAGTCAATTTTGAGAGAAAACATTTTCAGTGGCAAATATTGCAATCATGTTAAAATATTTCTGATTTTTCTATGTTCAAGTAATGGAGAGGATAACTCGGTTGTTTTTATTTATTGACATTTTGTTTTATACCATGACTAAGAGTAAAATCAACACACTTTTCTGCAACACCAAGGTATTCTGATTGAACTGTTTGTTATTATACCAGACATGGTAAATGAAGGTGAAATAGAAGAAAATTGTGCAAAGTTCTTATACTTAGATGTTTCCTGCCAATGTATAAAGGTAAGTGGTAAAAGAAAAGCGTAACAATCCAATTGCAAGAACAACATATATAATGTTTTTGCAATGCTATTAACTAGCTAGTATTCCTCAACTACTTGAAGATCTTAACATCTAACTATGAAAAATAAATCTCTTCAAACCAGTGTCATCAATTGTAGATCGCGTAAAAAAACGGTTTGTTTAAGTTCCGCTACGCCTATAGCACGCTATTTGACTACATTTTATACTAAATAGCGTATCGTGGAACAATAGCTATCTGTTCAAATTCCACTATACTATAGCGCTATAGCGCCACTATTTAACGACACGAGTTTAAACTCTGCCAACAGGGGAAAGAGGTGGAATTGGAGTATACTTCATAGGTGTTTTCTCCTGATGTCTGCTACTGTTATTATTGGAACTTGATTCCTTGAGGATCTCTTCTCTCATTCTACCGATTTCCAAGGATCCCGGTTGTTTCCGGCTGCTTAATAAAACAACAGAAATGAAGAATGCCTGTAAGTGACTGATTGTTGAACTGAATTCAATTGAGTAGAATCCATTCTTCAATGGCACCAAAGTGAAAATGGGCGTTTCTTGCTCTGCTCCTTCCTGAAAGCAGTGATAACCATGTGTAAAAGAGGGTACCCACAGACCACAATATCTACAAATGTATACAACCATGCCATTAAGTATAGAATGTAACAGCTATATACCTGAACAAAAAGCTGGAAATGATCCTGGTAAGGTTTATAACTTCTCTGGATGTTTGAACTCGGTTTCTGCTCATGGAGCACAAGGAGTTTGCAACCAATGTCCCAACCTCCACAATCACACGATCCCCCAGTTTTCCATCGATGAATCAATGATGAAGGTTCACCTTTGTTTGGTGAACCATGTACACCACCTGGAAGTATAACTGTAGAGCTAACAGAGATATCGTTTTCTCCTGACCTGCACACACATCTTCCATCTGCCAAGCACTTTAAGCATTCCTTCTCATGCAAATTATAATCACTATGAATTCGTTCGTTCCTCAATTTTTCACACAAGGTCTCAATAACAACAGCAGCGAGCTCCATGCTCGGTATGAACTTTGGGGGTCCTTGCTCCGTCTGATTGATATCAACACCCAATAGGACATATTCTTTAATCATGCACTGTCTCTTGGAGTTCTGATTGATTGCTTCAGTGATTTTGGAGGTAGAAGATTTCATCTGAGCAACGAGATTGTATGCATAGCCACAACTTTTTTCTTTATTTCCATGACTCATCCATCCGCCACTCTTTTTCTTAATTTCATTCACCAAATAGAATGTAAAACAGCAGCCTAAATCATTCTTCTCTTGCGATGCTAAACTATTCTTTGTAGCAGCATAAATCTTTCTTTCGTCATTGAGCACAAACTTAAACAAAGGCACTCCATTTGTTATTGTAAGCTGCAAGAGACCTTGGATTGATGATACCTTGCTCTTTTCATCCTGGAGAGGTTTTTTAAGACCAATACTCCTGAAACTGACTGAATTCATTCTTCCCTTTTGTTTCTGACTGGTTTCACCTGAATGCTGTACATCTGACGCCGTCTTATGCTTCAATATAGGGTCTAATAACCTCCTAAGAGGACTTGATCTTGTTCTGTTTTGACTATTCGCCTTTTCTTTGCTTGAATTATCCCAACGAATAGAAGATTCAGGAGTCACTGGACCAGACTTTGAACAAACATACTTAGAACCAAATTGTGAAACCGCAGGGCCTTCCTTGAAACTAAAACTTCTGCCAATTCGACTTAAGCTGAAGCTAAACCGACGGTTGTGGGATGATGTATTCATACCCTTCTGAGAAGTCAGCTCAGCAGTTTCTTGGTCCAATGAGTCGATCAGATTACTGAAAGCAGACTGAATGCTCAGCCTATTTTCCAACACATCCTTTTCAAAGCAAGAAGCTTCAGATTGCATACCAGGGGTCTCATTTATTTTGGAAGCAGACTTTAGTGAAACTGCAGAAGAATGATTCATCCCGAGATCAGTAGTACTAACGCTGTGTTGCATCGGTCCAGAAAAAGATGTATGCCCGACCACTGAACGGCTTCCACTTGAAAGTCGGATTTCTGGACCTACATTGCCAATGTAATCCTCCTCAAGAACGGAAACATATGATAAACTACTGCGGCTTGATTCTGGACAATTTTCATCTGATGATGTTCTGAATTCAGAAAGCCGGAAATCATCTGAAGAACTTGACTCGGAAGTTTCATAAGGATAGAGCAGCACAATGTTACTTGGCTTGCTATGGTCATTTTTACAACTATTATCGGAACCTGACTCCAGCAACTGATTCCCCTTTAGCATGGATTCATTGTTGCTAGAGCTCGTTTTTTTAGAACTGAATGATGCCTCTTTGCCTTTTGATTTTACTGATGGCTGCATCATATCACAGCTGGACTTCCGATTTCTCTCTTTTTTCTTGTGGTAGTACTCATCATCCTTATCCTTACCATTTACATTTTCATAAGGAATAGAAGATGAAACCCTGTGGTGCCTTGGTTTCGATGCAGAGTTTCCATTATCCTTACCATTTACATTTTCATAAGGAATTGAAGATGAGACCCTGTGGTGCCTTGATTTCGACGCAGAGTTTCCAGAATCTAAAGTTCTTTTACTACTGCCATTCCTCCTCTGCTCATTTCCTAAGCTCTTGGTTCCACTTCTAGAAAATTCGAATCGTTCAATATCCTCAAAGGGAAGTTTGCTATTTCGAGGAAGTGATTCCTTGTTGGTCGGTCTGATATCTCGCAAACTTTTTGTGTCGTCAAGTTTTTCTCTTCCACAGGCACTGAGGGACGATTTAGTGACTATTCTTGATGACGATTCACCTCTATTGCCAGATGTGAAATGATTAGTTAGTTCTTCTGGTATATGTTTGTGCTTCCACTTCTCAAGTCGAGACCAATCTAGAACACCAACATTGAATGCTTTCTCTTGAACATTTTCCAATCTATCATTATGCAGGAGATAACCTGGCAAATTAGACATGTGTTTTACAAGCTCATCGCGTTCGTTTCCACTTCTCTTCGCAGTTTCCCGGTTCCAAATGTTTCCTTCCGCATCCTGCTTTGCTTTCTGTTTGAGATCACTGCATTGTGGACCAACCCCACTCTTTGACCTCAACTTATCTGCACCCTTTGGGTTCGGACTTCGATCAAATTGCGGCAATGCCAAACTTTCTTTAGCTATCTTCGAACTGCTATGCCGTTTCGAGCCGATCTTTTTGAATTCAAACCCAAATACCATATCCTCAGAAGGTATCATGAATTCATTACTTGGCTGCAAATTGATTGGCATGACACAGCAAAGTGCAAACCCTCAAACTTCACAGTCCACTCACAAGCAATTATCTGTCACAAAATGTTCACAATTTCATCAATTCCAAACAACAAATAAATTCAATACAAACTCAGAATGAATTTGTACAACATTGTAAAATGCTACAACTCAACAAAAAACACTCTCCATTTTCAAGTATCAAAATTCAACACAAACCCAAAAAACAAATAAGGGTTCGTAAATATCTAGGTTCAACCTACGACAAACGTCAACAATCAATCAAACAATTAATGACAGAAAAAGCTGGTAACAATAAAAGCAATTACTACCATTTTTCTATTGCACCAAACAAAAACAGAAACATTGATGCTGAAAACATTGAAACATGACTTTGACATTTGTCTATAAAGAATATGGCAGAAAGCCAAATGAAAGAGAAAATAATTCAATGTATTGCACAAAAAGGAAATACACATAAACCTCAACAAAACCTTACCCTTTCCAATTCAACTAACATTTTCAAATTCAATGAATGAAATGATGATGTATACCTAAACCCCATTTCCAAATCTGATTAAAATCAAATCACTTAACAAATAACAAAGAATATAATTTTTTCTATGCTACGAGGTCCATGGCCGCAAAAATGGCCGCAACAAAACAGTATTGTCAGGTGCTGATACTGATACAGTTATTCATCAGGTCCGCGGCCGCAACAAAACAATATTGTCAGATGCTGATTACCAACACAGTTATTCACCATTTTGATATTAAAAAATGTTAATTCACACTGCGATGATTACAATCAGTGTCGCAACACTGTACCGACCGAAATCGCAAAAACTTTTATGTGACATATTCTTAAAACATTACCTAAACCTCATTTAGAAATCTGATTAATTCAATTCCACTAACAATAATCAAATCCAAAACAAAACCCTATGAAACAATTATTAATACACCAAACAACTAGTACACATAAATTAAATACTCAAAACCATGACTATGATATCTACCAGTTAATTAATAACGAAAACGATGGATTTCCAAATTCTAATACTCTACACAGCACAAAAATCGAAATAAACTGATTTAATAAAAAAATCAGAAAATCCACGGTAAGGCCTTGTTTGGCTTCGGAGAAAAAAAAGCAGTTATTATAACAAGAACAAAAACAGAAACTCTTTAATCGATTAACAAAAACAAACAAAACTCACATTCCAGATTCAAGAACAAAAGTGATTATATAATTAACAACTAAATTAACAACTGAATTAAGAAAATGTGGCATTAAAATCATAAAATACAGAGAAATTGTAGGGAATGAAGAACATGTAAGAGATTACCTGAAAAGAGAAGAAGAAAAAAATGAAAAAGAATTTGAATGATGAAGAGAAAGATACGAAACGTAATTGAGAAAAGAAAAGAAAAACGCACGTAGTTTAAAAGCGAAGTAAAGAATTGCAGTGAAGGCACTGTTTGGTTGGAGTAATCCAATCTAATAATCTTCCATAATCATTTTCATTCTTTCTTCTTCCTTCTTTTACGTATATTTAAGTATATTTTAATTATTTTTGATTTTTTTAAACTTATTTTTGTATTTACGTGCCGCGTGTTTTTTATGGGTAAAAACATAATATTAAAAAATTATATGCGATTGCTACAAAACAATTTTTGCAGATATTAATATCAACACCATTATAAGTAATTCACTTTGCGATAATTGCAATCAATTTGTGATAATTGCAATCAGTATTGTGAGACGTTTATTGATCAAAATTACAAAAATATAGTATAAGTCTGTTTAGGAAAAATAGTAATTGATTGATAAGTTAGTGATAATTTATAATTGATGTCAGATAATTTATAATTTATAGTTGAAACTGTTAGCTAACAAATTAATCGAAATGTTTGATATATCAACGGTTCAATTAATTTATAAATGTAAAATGACTTAAAAGATATTTAATATATAACTATTTTATTTTAAATTAAAATAAATTATAGAAAATAAATGTGAATTTTGGTTAAAATAATAAAGATAAAAAAAAAAAAAATTATAAACTAAAATACTATTTTAATAACGTATAAAAAATAAATTATAATCGAAGAAACTAAAATATTAATTTGCGATAAAAAAATCTTTATCAAATAAGTTTAAAATATTATATAAATTTATAAATTATAAATTATAACATAAAAGAAAAAGGAAAAAGAGAAGAAAAAAAGTGGTTACGATGGTATAATAGGGAAAGGGAAGAGAGAGAAAGAGAAAGTGGGAGGCAAACAGGGCGTTAAGTTGAGTGAGTGAAGTGGGAGAGTGTGGAGAGCGTTTCGCTTTCAGTTGAAACGGTGGACAAAAAGAAGGGAGAGTGGGGCCCACTGTTGTGGACTTGTTTTGGTATTGCGAATCCCGATGGATGTGATATGGGGCCGGGTTACGTATTGCCATTTCTGAATCATGCTGAGGGCATTTTGTACTTTTTGCAGATTTTTTTTGGTTTATTTGTATTTATTGTAATTATTGGTTTTAAAATAAATGTGAAAACGGCATGTGCTGGTCCAATAAAGAGATATTATAACATTTTTGTAATGAAAAATATATTTTTCTAGCATACTCTACGAAAATACAATAATTTTTCAATTTTTAAAAATATATTTTTAGACGTATAATGTTATATTTTCTATTCCTTTTTAATTGACACTTGACAAAAGTTCTACAAGACAATAAAAAAAAATATTTTTTTCCTTCTGATTTACTTTTATTTATTTATTTTTTTTAAATACTCCTCATTTAATATGACAATTAAAAAATAAAATATAATTAAATAAAAATATTTTTTTTACAAATATATCAATTAAAAACGAATTGAGGGAGAACTATCAATACGTTGTTATAAGTAATTTTTTTTTTTTTATATTTAACTATCAATATATCTAATTTCAATATAGCTACTTTATATATTGATCAGACATATTAATAGCTAAATATTTTAAAAAAATAAAATCTACTTATAATAATTTACAAAGAATATATATAAATGAGTCACAAACATTTTTATCAAAATATTCCGAAATATACTTCTTAAATAAATTCAAAAATATATTTTCATAGACATCTTAACTTCTGTCTTTAGTTATACTACAAGAACAATAATTAAATAACACTTCCAGAAAAAAAATGCATGCTCTATATTTGGCATGATTATGATGAAACATAGAGATCCCAGGACTATCCAATTCTATTCTTATTCTCACACTCTTGATTTCCACTTAAATTTTCAATTTTCGTGAAAACAATGTGACACTAGTATTAGTTTCTATCAAACAAAAAAAATAAATTTTCCATCCAAAAATAGTAACAAAAAAAAATGAAATTTTTTTCAGAAGTGTGTATGATGCATATAGATGTTTCAATTAATTTGAGGATATTGTATCAAAGTTAGTAACTTGTCAATTCTGAGGGCAAACATGAACATGCTCTGGAGAAACCTCGAGCAAATGTAACCTACTTCATTCATCAATGGATAACTCTTTCTTCACCCTTTTCCCTGAAGCCCAGACCAGCAATTTCGCATGTCAATGGCTGCAGCAGAAAATCTCTCTAAACCTCCTTTGGAAGATAAGTTTAAACACCCAAAATATTTCGTCGAAGCGGTCAACAATGTTTGTGATATCCCGCCTAACCAGCTACCGAAACCTTGCGCGAAAGGAGATAGATTAGCTATTGTCATACCTGAGAAAGAATACCAACTTGGAGTTGAAGTTTGTAAACATAACATGCATGGTCGCATCATTTGGCCCAAAGGATCCTCACCTCTCACAGTGCTGATGTTGAAGAACAAGTTGATGAACCTTTGGAGTTCGATTGGTAAGCGGGGTATTACGTCGTTAGGTAAGGGGTACTTTGAATTTTCCTTCTCTTCTTTGGAGGATGTGCGAAGGGTGAGATCAATCTCTTCCTAGAACCTCAATCCAGGCTTCCTCAAGTTGTTTCCCTAGTCGAGAGACTTTAACCCTCATTCTCTAAAGCAAGCTTTTACCCAAATTTGGATGCACATTCACGGGTTGGCGCAGGAATATTGGAGACCTAAGACTGTTTTTGCAATTGCAAGCAGCGTTCGCATTTCTTTATGTATAGATTCGACTTCAAACAAATGCGGTTTTGATAGACTGTTTGGTCATTATGTCTGTGTCCACATAGACTTAGATCTGTCCCAAGAGCTTAGGTACAAGATTTTGGTTGAAAGAAAAGGCTATGCCTTTTTGTGGAACTAGAATATGAGAATCTGCCAGATTATTGCTCCTTCTGCAATCAAATAGGCCATGGCCTGGATAAATGCAAAAGGAGGAATGGTGATTTTAAGGATAGAAAAACCAGTAAAAAGATTTCGATCTTGTCTAACAACATATCTTTAAAAGAGATAGTGAAAGACACAGAGAATGTGGCAAATGAAACTAATGAAATCTTTAACCATTCTATTGTGAAGGGTAGCCCTGGGTGTGAAGCTGATGGCCCGATAAACTTGGAGGCGGAAGATGTTGCTACTAGAATTCTGAATGAAGAGGCATATCAGGAGAATGCACAACATGATACAATCAAAGGTGATGAAATTGTTACCTGATATACCCCAAAATTTGCTCTCCTATTTTCAAGTTAATCTACATCTCCATACTCAAGAATTTCTCAAGGGTTGACTATAACACCCCTTCTATTTACCCGCGTTTTATATAATTAAATAATCAGAGTTTATCCACCATCAAGAGGCGTCACAATTTAAATCATAAAATTTTAACCAAAACAGCGTCATGCTTCACTGAAGAATACTCATCAATTAAATCATACTCAAAATTATGTTTAACAGCGGAAATGAAACATAATTAAATCCCGAATACTTTACTCAACAGTTATTCCAGGATAATAAATCAACATAATTCCAAAACTATTAAAATATCCATTAAAGGATTCCAAACAATCGTTTCCCCAGTGTTACATCTACCAGAGCACGACACTGACACGCGGACAAAGACTCGAATCTAAGGCTATTCTCACCAACTCCAAGCCTAATCACTTGGATCAAATTGTTAAAGTAAGGGTGAGATTTCGATTCAATATAATATGTTATACATTCTTAAATCCAACGAATAACCGAATATATTAGTTCATCAACCAAACACAAGATCATAAACAATGCAGAAGCATTCACACAATGATCATGTATATATCAAACAATGGCAATTGCAACACCGAAACCATCCTAACATGTTACAATTCCATATGCAATGCACTCTATGCATGTGGTACCAATACGTGAACGCTCACCCACCGCTCCGCTTACTCGTGGAAAGACAGTAATCCATGATTCGCCCACAACCATTGGGTCAAGAATCTAGCCTCACTACCTCCGACCAGGTAAGTCTATTGGCTCTGCAAGCTCACTTCCGCACAATGGGAATGAATCAAATCAACAAATGTTTATGCATGCATCATAAAATCATGTCATCATCATTTCACATATCATGATATCAATACAAATCACATCATGTCGAATCACCAGTGCATCTCATTCAATCAAAATGAATATCACATATATATATATATATATATATATATATATAACACTGTAAGCACCAATACCTCATCAGATAACTCGTACCATTCATAATAGTTTTCCATTATCCTTAACTACTCATTCTTTTCAAAAATCGGGAGCGCGACTATTTTTAAAATAATTTGGCAAAGTAGTATTTTTCTCTTTTCAAAAGGTAGTATTTAAAATTTAAGAAATAACTCCGAAAATGGCACTTAAATCGGAACTACGGTTTAGAAAATATGAATCTTCAAAGTTTTGGAAAATTTGGAAAAATGCACATGGAACCCGGTTCCTACCTATACAGAACCGGTTCTGAAAGTTTTCAAAAGGCGCTCGGTTTTGTATGGGAACCCGGTTCCTACCTATACAGAACCGGTTCACGAGTGTAAAAAGTCGGTTGCCAATTTAACACTGAACTCGGTTCCCCACAGGAACCGGTTCCCACGACGACATTTACTACTTTTTGACAGCATTTTCCATCCTTTATCATTACCACACTTTCCAATACGAATTGGTACATTAGAAACACCATTTCATCATCATTTCACACCATTATAACAACAAACAAAGTAGTTTATTCATCCATATCAATTATTTGACATACTATGATCCAATTTCCAACACCGACACAAAATAGGGTTTATTCCTATAACTCCTAATCATAAAAATTCAAACTTTCTAACATACCCATTTATTCCTATGGTTCCCAAAACCCATAAAACATATTAACTGATCAAAACCACCCCTTACCTCGCGATGATTCTTCGGTTTCTCTCGGCGTCGGCTTTTCCTCTCTTCTCTTCTTTCTCCAACTCTACGTGAAATGATTTCTCCAAAACCCTTCTCTTTTCCTTTCTTTTCCCTTTATATTTCCTTTTAATATTCCAAATAAAATAATTAATCAATACTTAGTAATTAGTAGAGTGATTTACTCTTACACCCACCATTTACTCTGCACACCTCCAATCCTTTCCTCATTAAATGACCCAATTAATCCAGATAAATTAAATATTTAAGACTTTAATCAATTAAATAATTAATTCTCATTTATTTAATATTTGAATTAAATCGGGGTGTCACAACTCTCCTCCACTAAAAGAGTTTTCGTCCTCAAAAACATACCTTAGACGAAAAGTTCGGGATACGAGTCCTTCATCTGACTCTCCAGCTCCCAAGTCACATTTCCTTCAACTGGTCCTCCCCAAGCTACTCGTACCAGATCTATCTCTTTACCTCGCAATTGCTTCACTTTTCGATCCTCAATTCTTGCAGGCACTGCTTCAACAGTCAAATTATCCTGCACCTGAACATCGTCTACTTGAATCTCATGAGACGGATCCGCAATGTACCTCCTCAACTGAGACACATGGAAAACATCATGCAAATTTGCAAGTGACGGCGGCGGTAAAGCAATCTTGATACGCAACTTTCCCAACTCTCTTGGTAATCTGAAACGGACCAATAAAGCGCGGAGTCAACTTCTTTGACTTCAAAGCTCGACCAATACCAGTCATCGGAGAAACTCTCATAAACACGTGGTCTCCTTCACCAAACTCAAGATCCTTCCTCCTCTTATCGTGATAACTCTTCTGACGACTCTGAGAAGTCCTCATCTTCTCCTGAATCATCTTAATCTTTTCCGAAGTTTGTTGAACGATTTCTGGTCCAATCACAACACTTTCTCCAGATTCGTACCAACACAACGGTGTCCGACATCTCCTACCATACAATGCCTCAAACGGAGCCATACCAATGCTCGAATGAAAACTATTGTTGTAGGTAAACTCTATCAATGCCAAGTAGCTATCCCAAGCTCCACCTTTCTCTAACACACAAGCCCTCAACAAATCCTCTAACGACTGAATCGTCCTCTCCGTCTGACCATCTGTCTGTGGATGATATGCAGAACTCAATCGTAACTTAGTACCCGAGCTTCCGCAATCCTGTCCGAACTTAGTAAACCTCGATCTCTATCCGACACAATGCTAGACGGAATACCATGCAAACTTACAACCTTCTCAACATACAATCGCCAACCTCCATCGGATAATCCATTCTTATCGAATAAAGTGAGCTTCATCAATCGATCGACAATCGCCAGATAGAATCACACTGTTCTAGGCAAACCAGACACAAAATCCATAGAAATGCCATCCCATTTCCATTCCGAACGAATAACGGTTCCATCATCCGGCGGCCGATGCTCAATCTTTGATTTCTGGCAAACCAAACACACATACACAAACTCGACAATTTCCTTCTTCATTCCTGGCCACCAAAATAACTTCTTCAAGTCATGGTACATCTTAGTAGCACCAGGATGAATACTCAATCCACTACGGTGTCCTTCCTCCAAAATACTCTTTCTGATCTCAGCAACATCCGGAACACACACTCTATCACCAAATCTCATAACACCATTCTCGTCAATTCTGAACTCACCTCCTTGACCTTGGTTAATCAATGTCAGCTTGTCCACTAAACCAACATCAGACTTCTGTCCATTTCGAATCTCTTCAAAAATACCACTAGTCAGCTTCAACATGCCCAACTTCACACTGTTCGGAGTAGTCTCACATACCAAACTTAAGTCTCTGAATTGTTCCACCAAATCCAATTCACGAACCATCAACATCGACATATGCAGGGACTTCCTGCTCAATGCATCTGCCACCACGTTTGCCTTACCAGGATGGTAGTTCAAACCAAAATCGTAATCTTTGAGAAACTCTAACCATCTCCTCTGCCTCATATTCAACTCTTTCTAATCAAAGAGATACTTCAGGCTCTTATGATCACTGAACACCTCAAACCGTGAACCATACAGATAATGCCTCCACAATTTCAACACAAACACAACGGCCGCCAACTCTAAATCATGAGTCGGGTAATTCCTTTCATGAGTCTTTAACTGTCTCGAAGCATAAGCCATAACCTGCCTATCTTGCATCAAAACACCTCCTAAACCCATCAAGGACGCATCACAGTACACCACGAAAGATACTTCCGGATTCGGCAAAATTAAAATCGGAGCACTAGTCAACCTCCTCTTCAATTCTTGGAATCCTTCCTCACAATCTACATCCCAAATAAATGCTTGACCTTTCCTTGTCAACTTAGTCAACGGTAATGCTAACTTCGAAAATCCCTCAATGAACTTCCGGTAGTAACCTGCAAGACCAAGAAAACTACGAATCTCTGAAGCATTCTTCGGCGCTTCCCACTGAGATACCGCTTCTACCTTTGTAGGATCAACATCAATACTATTCTTGGATATCACATGACCCAGAAAACTCACTTCGCTTAACCAAAACTCACACTTCGACAATTTCGCATAAAGTTTCTTTTCCTTCAACAATTCCAATACAACTCTAAGATGCTTTGCATGCTCCTCATCATCCCTTGAGTAGATCAAAATATCGTCAATAAACACCACCACAAACTTGTCAAGATACGGATGAAATATCCTGTTCATGTACTCCATAAACACACCAGGTGCATTAGTAACTCCAAATGGCATAACAGAATATTCATAATGCCCATACCTCTCCGAATCTTCAATATCTTCCGCCTTAACACGAATCTGATGATATCTAGACCTCAGATCAATCTTGCTAAACACACAAGCTCCAACCAACTGATCCATCAAGTCATCAATCCTCGGTAATGGATACCGATTCTTGATCGTCACTTTATTCAACCGCGGTCAAACACACGCCTCACGCACCTTCCTTTCTTCTTCTTAACCAACAACATGGGCGCATGCCGCCTATGGCAAATTAAATTTCTTTTAACATTCTTCCAAACACTTTTCATCACGTAACTCACACTGCCGGAACACATGAACACCACAATTCTCTCGCTTAATCGACATGATCGCATCTTCAACTTTAGCTACTTCAGAAATATAACCGTCTTCTCAAAACAATTGATATGAACCTGGTTGAAGACCAACCAGTTCATTCTAAGGATAATATCGAGTTGTTCTAAAGGTAGGCACACTAAATCCATACCGAATCCTCTATCGAAAATAACGATAGGATAATTCCTACACATAAGTACTCACCGAACCCGACGCAGAGTGTCAATGACCATACTTCCATCCAAATTAGAAATTTCTAGATTCAATCTCTTAGAACAGTCCAAAGAAATAAAAGAGTGTGTCACTCCAGTGTCAATAATTGCAATTAAAGGTATGCCAATAATAAAACATGTACCTTTAATCAACCGATCATCCGGCTTAACCTCTGATCCTGACAAAGCAAACACTTTCCCACCAAATCTTTTCTTTGGCTTAGTACATCTGGACGAGTGTGTCCTTCTTCGCCACAGTTGTAACAAGTTACTCTTCGGGATCTACACTCAGCAGCTAAATGACCAACTCTTCCACAATTGTTGCACTTCCTCCCATCATCCTTGCATTCAAGAGATCGGTGACCCAATTCACCACATCTGTAACACCTCACAGAAGAACCAGAAGAACCAGAGTCTCCCCCACTAGACTTCTTCCAACCTCCAGATTTCTGATTATTCCTATCATAAGGCTTACCACGATCCATCTGTCTCTTACCCTTACGGTCAGCATAACTCTGAGCATTTGCCTTAGTACTAGTAAGATCTTCCTCCAAAATCCTACTACAGTCAACCAAATCAGGAAACCTTCTAATACACTGATACCTGATACCTTGCTTGATCTCATCTCGCAGACCATTCTCAAACTTGATACATTTGGAAAATTCTCCATCTACATCATTAGGATAATTAGCATAATACTTTGCTAACTCAGTGAACTTCGTTGCATACTCACTCACAGACATGTTGCCCTGCTTGAGCTCCAAAGATTCAATTTCTTTCTTACCCCGAATTTCTTCAGGAAAATACCTTCTCAGAAAAGCTCTCCTGAACACAGCCCAAGTCAATGCAATCCCATCTTCTTCCAACTCAGTCCTGGTAGCAACCCACCAATCATCAGCTTCCTCTGCCAACATGTGAGTACCATATCTCACCTTCAACCCCTCAACACAATTAATCACTCTGAAGATCCTCTCGATCTCTTTCAGCCACTTCTGAGCACCCTCAGGATCATGTGCACCTTTAAACAACGGAGGATTATTCCTCTGAAAATTCCCCAATTGTCACCAATCGCAGCCGATTCCTCCGAGCACTCCCTAACATTCCCAAAGCCTCAAGAATAGCATCATCATTCCTTCCGTTACCTCTTCCACCATTGTTCGTAACATTACAAAACAATCTACATCAAGACACAAGTATCGACGAGTACTTACACTAGTCGCATACTAAAAGGGTAACGACACTAAGACAAGACCGACTATGCTCGATACCACTATTGTAACACCCTTCTATTTACCCGTTTTATATAATTAAATAATCGAGTTTATCCACCATCAAGAGGCGCCACAATTTAAATCATAAAATTTTAACCAAAACAAATATGCTTCAAGAATACTCATCAATTAAATCATACTCAAAATTATGTTTAACAATAAAATGAAACATAATTAAATCCTACTTTACTCAACAGTTATTCCGGATAATAAATCAACATAATTCCAAAACTATTAAAATATCCATTAAAGGATTCCAAACAATCGTTTCCCCAGTGTTACATCTACCAGAGCACGACACTGACACGCGGACAAAGACTCGAATCTAAGGCTATTCTCACCAACTCCAAGCAGCTAATCACTTCGGATCTGAAATTGTTAAAGTAAGGGTGAGATTTCGATTCAATATAATATGCGTTATACATTCTTAGATCCAACAGAATAACCGAATATATTAGTTCATCAACCAAACACAAGATCATAAACAATGCAGAAACAGTTCACAATGATCATGTATATATCAAACAATGGAAATTGCAACACCGAAACCATCCTAACATGTTACAATTCCATATGCAATGCAGCTCTATGCATGTGGTACCAATACGTGAACCGCGTTCACCCACCGGCTCCGTTTACTCGTGGAAAGACAGTGTAATCCATGATTCACCCACAACCATTGGGTCAAGAATCTAGCCTCACTACCTCCGACCGGTAAGTCTATTGGCTGCAAGCTCACTTCTGCACAATGGGAATGAACCAAATCAACAAATGTTTATGCATGCATCATAAAAGCATGCCATCATCATTTCACATATCATGATATCAATATAAATCACATCATGTCGAATCACCAGTGCATCTCATTCAATCAAAATGAATATCATATATATATAACACTGTAAGCACCAATACCTCATCAGATAACTCGTACCATTCATAATAGTTTCCCATTATCCTTAACTACTCATTCTTTTCAAAAATCAGGAGCGCGACTATTTTTAAAATAATTTGGCAAAGTAGTATTTTTCTCTTTTCAAAAGGTAGTATTTAAAATTTAAGAAATAACGCCGAAAACGACACTTAAATCGGAGCTACGGTTTAGAAAATATGAATCTTCAAAGTTTTGGAAAATTTGGAAAAATGCACATGGAACCCGGTTCCTACCTATACAGGAACCGGTTCCTGAAAGTTTTCAAAAAGGCGCTCCCTGGTTTTTGTATGGAAACCCGGTTCCTACCTATACAGGAACCGGTTCCTGAGTGTAAAAAGTCCCAGTTTGTCAATTTTAACACTGAGAACTCGGTTCCTCCCCACAGGGAACCGGTTCCCACGACCTGTGACAACATTTCTGCTACTTTTTGACAGCAATTTCCATCCTTTATCATTACCACACTTTCCAATACAAATTGGTACATTAGAAACACCATTTCATCATCATTTCACACCATTATAACAACAAACAAAGTAGTTTATTCATCCCTATCAATTATTTGACATACTATGATCCAATTTCCAACACTGACACAAAATAGGGTTTATTCCTATAACTCCTAATCATAAAAATTCAAACTTTCTAACATACCCATTTATTCCTATGGTTCCCAAAACCCATAAAACATATTAACTGATCAAAACCACCCCTTACCTCGCGATGATTCTTCGGTTTCTCTCGGCGTCGGCTTTTCCTCTCTTCTCTTCTTTCTCCAACTCTACGTGAAATGATTTCTCCAAAACCCTTCTCTTTTCCTTTCTTTTCCCTTTATATTTCCTTTTAATATTCCAAATAAAATAATTAATCAATACTTAGTAATTAGTAGAGTGATTTACTCTTACACCCACCATTTACTCTGCACACCTCCAATCCTTTCCTCATTAAATGACCCAATTAATCCAGATAAATTAAATATTTAAGACTTTAATCAATTAAATAATTAATTCTCATTTATTTAATATTTGAATTAAATCGGGGTGTCACATTGACCATATGAACCCTCTCCTAAGCAATCAACCCACAACTAGGGTTTCTATTCTCTCAAGTCAAAGATGGTTTCTATTGCCTCAAGTGATCATCATACCTCCTCATATGTCTCAAGGGATCACCATGTCAAGTTTCAAGCCTCACAGCTCAAGTCTGCTCAGTCAATTGCTCAGATGGTTGAAAATTAATTGTATTGGACAAAAAGCCAATTGTGGTCAACATACAGTCAAACTTCATCATTTTTGGTCAACATCAAGATTTTGAAGTCAAATCCATCATTTGATCAAGGGTTGACCATGACTCATCAAGAAAACTCAAGATTTGATCAAAAGTCAAAGTTTCTAAATTAGGGTTTCTTGATAAAAAGTCAACAGAACTTTGACCAGGCATAACTTTCACATACTTTATTAGAAAATTTTCAACCAAAGCTGATTTTGAAGAGAATTTAATTCTCTACAACTTTGTGTCTCACAAGCTTTGGCCAAAAATGCTTCATTTGAGAGTTATGGATCAAGACATTATAGGTCCTTCTATAAGTCAACAAAAAGTCATTTTTTTTCCAAAGAGGTGTAAATGAACATGGAAGCTTCAATGAAGATGAAACCAAATGGATATATTAGAGGACATATTAATCTTTCCAAAAAGTCCAAGAACACTCTCAAACGATAAAACTTGAGCAAGTTATGGTTTGGGCAAAATGGAAATTTTGAAGGAGTGCGTGAAGGAAACATTGACCAATCTTGAATTCCTTTCAAATGGGCCTAAGTTTTTGTGATCTAAACTTGTTTCTAAGATGGACCATGGTCTACAAGCTCAATTACACGCCCTTCTCTCATTTATTTAATTTATTTTTGAATTAAATCATTTAAATTCAATTTAAATAAAATAAAATGCAAAGAATGAAGTCATGACGTGTTGGGCTTATTTTCCGAATTCTTTGAGGTCCAAGGAAGGCTATGTTAGCTGTCAAAAATGCATGGATGAGTTTAATTTAAGATTGAGCCAAATATGTAAGGTTTTGATAAGAAACTTCAATCAAATATTTTGCATTGAAGAGAATATATTTTTCTTTCAATATTTGACATAATCTCATGTCCTATAAGTATATAAGATATTCAGACCATAAGAAGACGAGTTCTTGCAGCCAAGAGACTAGGGTTAGTGTTCAAAAATATTCAACAAACTTGCACTTTCGAAACCCTAGTTGCAAACTCTTTCAAAGGCTTCCAAGCATACCATAATGCTCCTGAGGTATTGTAGGGTAAGAATGGATCAATATCCATGGTTAAAACACACTGAATCGTACCATGCATGGACTCAGTTTTGCATCTTTTTATGTCAATCGTATTCTTCTTTTTATTGAGTTTTGATTGAAACTAACTATACTAATTATTTCCTGAGGTTCATTAGAGCAGATTAGAGCCATTATTTGCAAGCTTTGATGGCTGAAACACAAAATACCATTGTTAGGGCTTTAAAACTGAGAAGCTTATCCTAATTTCTAGGCCAATTCAGACCAAACGGCCACCACCACTGAACTCGCAGCCCTTGATTTAGGGGGTAGGGCCCCTCTTGTTCATTAATTCCTTTTATTTTGCAGGTTTGATGTTGATGGTGATCGGAGAAGACGACCGGAGTTAACTTCGGTGTCCCTGACTTCCTTTTACCGGCGAAGACTAGGGCAAGGGTGCGTGGCTCGTTTTAATTGGCCGATTTTAAAAAACCTGGGTTCCACGCGCGGGTTTGTTTAAAACTCAGAAATCAGGGACTTAATTTCCCTTATATATTTATGATTGTGCATATATTAATGGATGTATCACCACCCCAGTGGTTCAACATGCGCGCGCTAAGTCTCTTCCGTTCTAAGGGCGTGGGTTCGATCCCTGCCTTTTGCTCAAATTTTTCATATTTTCTGATTTTACACAGGTTTCACTTATTTTCTTTTGAACACAGGCAAGTGGCCTAGTGGTTAACTTTTGAACATGTGACCTCAAGGTCACGAGTTCAAGCCTTGGAGGGACCATTCCCTATTTTTTAACACTAATCTCCTTCATATTTTCTATTTTTTCTTTTAATTTTTAACTTATTTTAAATTTCTTTTCGAAATTAATTCAACTTATTTTCTAAAATCCCAAAAAATAATTTAATTTTAGAATTAGGTTAATAAAACTTTTAATTAAATTTTGACTTAGAATTAAGTTTTATTAATTAGAATCAATTTCAAAAAATATCAAAAAATATTTTCCTTTTACAATTAGGGTTTAGATGTTCTTTCCTATCATTAGACATTTTTCTTTCAATTTATTTACTTTATTTCGTATTTAAATTCTAGAAATCGATGTATAGGTTGCAAGGTTATGTTTGTAATAGCGTAGATTTACTTTCTGCCTTTACTTTCCGCACCTCTATTATGTAGCTGTCCAAAAGCCCTATAATAGCGTAGGACTTTATCTTTATGCTTTTACTTTCCGCACTATTATAAACTGTATATAACTGCTTAGATGTATGCTAATTAGGGTTTGCATGACAAGATCTAAAATCAACCATTAGATCACCCTAATGATCAAGATAAATATCTGAACTCAACACACTTATCACACTTGCACCTTCCTTAAGGTATCCTCTCTTGTTGCCTTTCGAATAATAATGGTCATGTATCTCGAACGTAGGGGTACCATTAGCAAACGTCCCTCGATTCAAAATCATCACAAAGATCATAGTCCCTCGATGACCCTCGATGTTGCCTATGAATACATGATCTCGTCCCTCGGTTGTTGCCTACGAATAAGTGATGATCGTCCATTCGAAATGCTAAGGTATCCTTACAATGTTGCCTTCAATGACCATACGATGACCCTACGCTTGTCCCTTCATATCCAACGGATAGAGTTACCTACCAATTAATGGTATGGATAACGCTATCCCAAAGGAGAAGGAAAATAACAAGAACGATCTTCTGATTAGGTAATAAGACTCTAAGTTGCTTGCTCCAATAAAAAAATGTTTTTCACACCTCACACTTATTTTCAAAAACTTTTCAAGCAAACACTTTGTATACATTCCAACGAGAATCATTACAAAGTTACATTTTTCCAAACAAATATTTCCGAACACTTCACATACATTCCTGAGGAGTGATACAAGAATAATTACGAAGTCTAAGCAAAATACTTTTTCAAATCACACAAACACAGAAAGAAAATTTTCAAAAGTGAGCTAAGAAATTAAGAGCCCGTAGATAACTACGGATGGAAAGGGTGCTAATACCTTCCATTTTCATAATTACCTCCCTTAATTTGAATCTAACAGAGGTCTTTCCTGTTCTTTTCACCTTTCCTTTATTGGATAAAAGAAAATTCATTGGCGACTCTTGCTATCCGCAACATATGCGATAAAACGCAAAACAAATAAGTCAGTTCTCCCACCGTGCTACATTACCCCTGAGAATTCCAAAGATATTATTTAGAGTAACACAGATAAGCATACTATTGATGACTTTAATGAAGAATTTGTGGCAGAAATAAACCCGCAAATTGTTGACACTCCTGGAGACATGAGGTTTTTGCAGTCCTCTTGGAACAATCTTGCACCGTTAGATGCTGACAGAAATGGAATTGGTGTAGAAAATTTGAAAGCTATTATTCAGGAAATAACAGATGATGGTGAATAGGCATGGCAAATAAATTTTTCCCCGCCTAGAAATTCAGGAAAACCCGATTTAACGGGACGGTGCGGGAAAGGGAAAACCCTTTTTATTTACGGGGGGCGGGTGATACCATCACCCGCCCCCGCACCCGCACCTGCCTACTAAATTTAATTTAATTTATTTATTTTTAATAGTTTTATTACTCATTTACACTTTTTAATACTTTTTAATTTTATAATATCATGTTTATTAGAATTATTATTTATTTTTTTGAAAATAAAATTTAAATAAAACTATCAAACTTGAAAAATACTTTTAAAATAATTAATTATTTAGTTTAATTATTTATTTTTAACTTTAATGAAAAAAATATAAATTTAAAAAAATATAAATTTTATTCGGGTTGGTGCGGGGCGGGTGCGGGGAAACCCGTTTCTTGTTGGAGGGGCGGGTGAACAAATTTTAGCCCCGAACGAGTTTGGGGCGGGTGCGGGTCTGGTTGACGGGTGCGGGTCTGGGTGTGCTTAAACCCGCCCCGTTGCCATCCCTATTGGTGAAGGCTTTCAAGTGGTGCAATCTAAATCCAAAAAGGAACCAAATGGCAAGAAGTAATTACATCACCCGGTTGAGACCAGGGAGTGCTCAAAACTCCCCAATATGAATTGCATATTTTGGAATGTGAGAGGTATTGTCAACTCTCCTACAAAATTGGCTTTAAAGAGGTTGATATTAACCAACAACCCTAATTTTGTTTTTATTACAGAGCCTTGGATGGATGCGTCGTTGTTTCCTCAAAGCTGGTTGAATAGACTAAAGCTCAAGCTTTTTGCCACGAACAATAGAGGCAGTGAGCACCCAAACTTGTGGTGCCTTTGTGACATTAACTTAAACCCCACTGTTTTGGACACAAATGATCAACATGTTGCCTTTTCCTTCAAGATAAATGATAAAGTCATGGGATTGTCAGCCGTGTACGCCTCCACTTGTTACATTTCTAGAAGGTCTCTTTGGTGTAAATTGTAGGATAATATATTTTTGCATAACCTACCCTGGTGCTTCATCGGTGATTTCAACTCTATTTTGGGCGCTCATGAATACTCGATTTCTTCTGTGCTAGCTCGGGGCCCCATGGAGGAATTCTCCAATTGGACAGATATTAATCATCTGCTGCATTTACCTATAACAGGAGCAAAGTTTACTTGGGACAATGATAGAAGAGGTCTTAGGCACACGCAGACGCGACTGGATCAAGCCATTTGCAATCAGTCTTGGGTTGATTCCTGTGTATCCACAACCTGTAAAACATTGACTAAAACTAGATCTGACCATTATCCAATAATGCTTCATTTTAATTGCAATACTGCCAACTTCAAATCTCAATTTAGATTTCTTCGAATGTGGACTTTGCATAACAACTGCCTCAAAATTATGGAAGATTCCTGGAAAACCAAAGTAGTGGGCTGCCCAATGTATATTCTAGATAAGAAGCTCCAAATCTTAAAGAGCAATCTTAAGGTTTGGAACAAATTTGTTTTTGGTAATATGCAAGACCAGGTCAAAAAGGCGGAGCAAGATCTCACTGATATTCAAACAGAGATTGCGGTTTCAGGTCACTCAGATTTACTGGAAGATAAGGAGAAAGCTGCTCAGATTATTTTGGATCACGCTCTTAACATTGAAGAAACCATTTGGAAAGATAAATCCCGAATTCAGTGGAATATTGACGGTGACCGGAATACAAATTTTTTCCACCGTGTCACCAAAATCAAGAACGCCACGAAGCTTATTCACTCTTTGAAAGCGGGGGACTCCATCGTCACTAATCAGGATCAATTGGCTTGCCATGTGGTGAAGCATTACAAAGATTTATTTAACTAAGTTGTTGTTTTGCAGGATAATAATCTGGTTCAGGAAGTTATCCTGTTTTTGGTTACAAATTAGACGAATAACCTCCTAACTATGTTGCCTTCCGAAGACGTAATTTATAATGTTGTTTTCAATATGAGGGCGGATAGTGCAGCGGGTCCGGACGAGTTTGGTCCTCTCTTTTATCAAAGGTGTTGCCCAATATTATTTCGAAAGAGCAAAATGGTTTTATCCATGGCCGGAGCATTAAGGAGAGTATTGGTCTTACTTCAGAGGTAGCCAACATTATTCAGAATAAAACTCTTGGGGGAAATTTGACCTTGAAGGTTGACATAGCCAAAGCGTTCAATACATTGAGCTGGGATTTCCTGTTGCAAGCCCTAAAGCAGTTTGGATTTAATGATTAATTTTGCAGATGGATTCATTGCATTCTCATTTCTACGAATATGTTGATCTCCATTAATGACAACCTTCATGGGTACTTTACTTGTCGAAGAGGGGTTAGGAAAGGGGACCCCTTGCCCCATTTTCTATTTTGTGTTGCGGAAGACGGTCTAAGCAGAGGTATATCCTATTTGGTGGCTGCTGGTAGAATCAAACCCATCACTGCCTATAGAGAGTTGAAAGTTCCTTCTCACACGTTATATGCGGATGATATCATTTGTCAAAGGCAGTTTCTCTAATATATATTCCATTAAATATCTCTTTCGGAGGTATGCAGAATGTTCGGGCTACCAGTGCAACCCCTCCAAATCCATCATGTATGCGGGCTCTATGTCTCCTGCTAGACATGTGCTTCTTGCTGATAGAATTGGTTTTGTCACAGGGCAGTTACCGTTCTTATACCTCGGATTCCCTATCTTCAAAGGAAGGCCTAAAAGATGTTACTTCTAGCCCATTGCCGACAACATCAAATCCAAGTTAGCCTATTTGAAAGCCTCCCTCTTGTCCATTTTTGGTCGTATCCAGCTGGTCTGTTCGGTTGTGCAGGGAATGTTGATGCATACCCTCATGATTTACTCTTGGCCGGTCAACTTAATTAAATATGTTGCTAAAGTCTACATATGTGATTACCTATCCACCATGACTACTCAGGTGTGTTCTTTCCTCTCTCTCCTTTCTCTTATTTTATGTTTGTTTCTTTCATTGAGGGCAATGCATGTTTTAAGTGTCAGGGAGAGAATCATCTTTTTTCTTTGTTTTTGTTTTGGTTTATTTGTTTATTATTTTGGTTTGTTTCTTTTCTTTAAGTAAAAATAATAATTTAGAAATACTTTGCATTTTTCTTGAAAATTTTAGGCTATAGATTAATCTGAAGTTAGGTGTGAGACTTGGGAAAAGTTCACAAGATCGGTACTGTCTAAAACCGTAAGTCTCTAGCATATGAAAGTTAATTTGAATATTTATTATGACATAGCCTTGAATTCTCATTCTTTTCTTGAGTAGTTTATCTTTGCAGTCGACACCATCTCACACATGCTCTACGTAAGGAAGCCGATGAAAATAAGTGAGTGATCCAAGTTTTATTAAAAAAAAGGAACACACCTTCTAAGTTTGGTGACTCTCACCCGGTCACTTAACCCAGTGGTTGTAAAACCTTAAAAAAATGATTTCAAGATCCATTGTTAGTTGGTTCAGAGGTTTCTGGTGTTGAACTCGGTATGACAGATTACGGTCCGATCCCCCGCAACTACAATTGGGTAAACAAAGGGTTATACCACTTAGGTACCATAACCCCAAGAAAAAAGGATCAGTCACTAACCATTCGCCTTACTATGAGTGTGTGGAGATAACGAGCTTAATGTGATTGCGCCAGAATAGAAGATAAGAGGATGAGTAAGTTAGGCTTTGGTATAATAACATGATTCATATTGATTTGTATATGTAGGAGGCTCATGTCTTCACAATTATGGATTTGTGTTCCTACGATATCCTTAGTGTGCAAGATTAGTATCTATCGATGCAATCTTAACCGAAGAAGAGTTTGTAGCCTAGAATAAGTAACTGATGATGTTGTTGTGTTTCTTTTCATTTTATTTTGCTCGGAGTGCAAAAGTTCAAGTGTGGGTGAATTTGATCAGTGCATTTTAATGCACATTCTTCCATGTTTGTATTTAAGCATTTATATGTTTTTATTTACTTATTTTTATATTTTATAATGTTTTTCCAATTTAGTTTATTTTTGGTTTAATTTGATTTTTCGTATTTAGTTTTCAGCTTTAGCAGGTTTCACGGAAAAATTCATAACTGGAGCTACGAGTATCGGATCGACTGTTCTAATATGCGTTGGAAAGTTAAGAAAAAGAGATACAACTTTCATTTAGAAGTCAAAAGCTGATTCGGAATGTAGAAGACCTGAAAAATTCGTTGAAGTTACAGCGTTAGATTTATAATTTATTTTGGGTTATTTGTTTTGGGCCTGGGTTATGTATTTGACCCAGTTGGGTTCTAAACCGAATTGTTTCGCAACCACGGCAGACACGACTAAAAAAACTTTCTTTTTGTGCATAATAATTTGCATTCATTCATTTTGCATTAGACATATAGGTTGTAAATTGATACCCACACCCAATAGATAGAAAGTCGAAGTGGATACCGTAGAGTACTACGGGCATGTCGGATGCTAATACCTTCCCCTCGCGTAACTGACTCCCTTACCCAATCTCTTGGTCGTAAGACTATGATTTCTCCCTCTCAGGTTTACTCGATGTTTTCCTTTCGTTTTGCGGGATAAAAAACGTTCGATGACGACTTCATTGATATTTCTATACGATGATTTCACCAGTAGTAGTTTCACTAGTAAAGAAGACATCAAAAGCCAAGCTTATGAGAAAGATTCTCAGATCTCTTCCAAAGAGGTTTGACATGAAGGTGACCGCCATTGAAGAAGCTCAAGGTATAAACACCTTGAATGTTGATGAGCTTATGAGATCCTTACAAACCTTTTAGTTAGGGATCAATGAAAAATCTGAAAAGAAGAAGAGCATAGTTTTTGTCTCAAATACTGAGGACCCTAAAGAAAAGTGTGACTTAGATACACAAGAAGGAATATCCAATGCTATTGTGTTTCTTGGAAAAATATTCAACAAAGTGTTGAAAAAGGTAGACTGGAAATCAAGGTCAAATGTCAGGAACAAGTCATTTGACAAGTCATTCGACATCAACAAAAATCAGGATCTTGGAGGAAGAGACAAATCTAGTGACACATCCAGCCAAGGAAAAAGAGTCCAGTGTTATGAATGTGAAAGGTTTGATCACATAAGAACTGAGTGCCTCACCTATCTCAAGAAGCAGAAGAGAGGTTTGTCTGTCTTGGTCATAAAAAGATTCTAACAGTGATAATGTAGAGCAATTTGCCTAGTAAGTGTCTGCCACGTCTGGAGTTTATGATTCGGAAAATGAAACAATTGTTGAAGACCTTGATTTAGAAAAAAGGAGATAACAACAACTACCAGAACTGGTAGCAACTAAAGGACAAAAGATGGGAAAACTCGAGGAAATAAGTTTCCTGAAGAGAAGCGACAAGGTCATCAAACACTATCTACATCTTGGACAATGAGGATAAAGTAAAACGTAACAACAACATGCATATAAAGCTGCAGGAAATTGATCAAAGACCTGAAAAAGCTAACATGCATAAAGCTATCACTAATCAAATAGATTAACGAACGACACGGAGAAAAAAATCTAGATAAAAAGTTTTCATATATTCTTTTGGCAGATCTTGGTGAGTTCGTTGTGTTTATTTGTTTATATATTTGTTTTCTAAGAGATTTTTCTCCATAATGCATGCAAAATCAAAGGCTATATATATATATATATATATATATATATATATATATATATATATATATATATATATATATATATATATATATATATATATATATATATATATATATACACACCACCTATTTTGGGTTTGGTTTATCAAAGGTAATATGTACATATTCTTCTATGTTCATAATTATTGGTGTCAAATGAGTGTGCTTGCCCCGTTTAGGTATGCCCCACAAAGCCTACAAAACAGGGCAGAGCGGAGTGAACATAGTTGAGTGTGCGTGCCTAAAATCGAGGTTCGTCCCTTTAAGAAGTAAGGGTAGGGTGGGTGTTAGCTGGCAATTTCGATTGAACAAGTTGGTATAATCAAGACAATGTTTCGAATCAACCTGGAAAAAGGAGTTAATAATATTGATGAAGAAATATAGAGCTTTTATTCTAAAGGAAGCTTTCGATTTCCAGCAAACAGATGATGGATTCGATTTCTTAGATCTTAGCGTTTAAAATATAAAAGAAGCTCCTTTGGACGAAGGTGCCAGTATTGGAAATGGTCCAGGCAGAAGGTTAATTCGAAATTGGAAGGATGGATACAAAATTCGAATTTCAAATGATGCAAGATTCAAATTTCAAATAGAAGCGCCACCTTTAGAAGACGCGTGGAAGTCAGTAAATTAAGGGGGTTTGCATGCTCCGAACGTGGCGTAATTTTAGAGTAAGACCGTTAGGGTCGAAATACTATAAATAGGTATTTTTATGTTAAAATTAGTGTGTTCAATTCGTGTACTAAAAATCTTAAACACTCAAATACCATAATTGAAGGGAAACGAGTCAAGAAGACAAAATGTACGTACTGAACATCATGATCCTTTGCAATTTAAATACAAGTCTTTTTATATTTCTTTTACTTTTACTGCACTTTTACTTTTAAAGCCTTTCGATTTTCTTCAGATTCTTACTTTACTTGCCTTTATTTCCCAGAAACTCTGCTTTTACTCTATCTTTTCATTAAACACTTTACATTTTCAGAAACTCTTTATCTTTGCATTTGAACCCAAGTTTAATTCGAAGCACCTTTCTTTTGTATATTTAGTCAGCGCATTTTATACATTTTGATCAGTATATTTACATAGATAACCTCAAAGAAACCACTTAAAACATATCTAAGTTTATGATAATAATGAGTCTAAACGGAGAAATCTATTATGACACATGTGTCCTAGGATCAATCTAGTCGATCCTGCAAGTAACCAATAGTAATTAGTAAAGTTGGAAGACTAGCGATTATTTACTAGAAATCACTGTAAACAGTGGGCGATCCCGTTGACATTACAATTTTTAAGCTTAAAAATGCAAAATTTTAAGTTAATGCCTGTGGCAGCTTGCACAAAAAACAGGGCCAAGCGGGACAAAAAAATTAGAGAATATGTGCCTAAATCTTTGGTATTCCCCGCACTAAAGTGCGGCCAAAACGGTCATACCCAATTTTGTTAGACCAATTTTGTCACACCTAGTCATAATTTATTTGTTATTAATGTCAGGGTCGGCCCAACGTAATGTGATGCCTAAGGCGAAAAAGACAAAAAAAATAAATTATTTTGTAGTCCTACAAGAATCCAAGACCTTCCATATAAAATATCATTTAATTATCAAGTGAGCTAAGTAGACATTTATACATAAATTTTATTTTTCTAAAAAAATACTAAATTTTAATTTATTGAAATCTAAAATATCTTTAACAAAAAAAATATATTTTTCAGACCAAAAACGAGGACCTAATTTGGCCGGCGCTGATTAATATCTTTACTAGTAAAGTGGAATAACCATGAAAAAGTCTTTCACCAGATTTAACATCAAATTTACCGAAGCTATCCTTCATGATATCCGGAAAAAAATATTTGCAACCGCAAACATGGAGGTGTTAAGTTTTAGAATAGCCCTTATCAAGACTTTGTTCAAATCATGAAATGCAATACTTACTGCATCAACCTTGAAATATTTAGGAAGTTTAGTTTAGTTTGGTACCGTCCTCAATAACTTTTCGAGACCTATTTTTTCATTTTATTACCCCATTTTGGTTTATGGAGTTTGGGAAGCATAAAAAGGCTGCAAAATTACATTCTCAACACAAAAGTTTTTGAATTTCTAATTTTAAAATTCAAATTTGTGACCGCTTTGATAAATGCAATGCTAAGGGCTTTTTCATTTTTGATAATCTTTGCTAGTTTTCAATAGGCAACAAAAACACACTTTTATCGTTTTTACTTTTATTTTTATTTGAAACATCCAATTTATTTTCATTATTGAAAAATTAAAGAAAATACCAAAAATATTTATTTTTACTGGTATGTCATTGTCATATATATATATATATATATATATATATATATATATATATATATATATATATATATATATATATATATATATATATATATATATATATATATATATATATATATATATATATATATATATATATATATATATATATATATATATATATATATATATATATATATATATATATATATATATATATATATATCTTTCTATTTCTTTCATCTAATATTTCAATATACATTCAATTTTTATTCAGTAGTCTATAATAATTTTGTTTAATAAAATTTAATACTCTACGCTATCATTTTTATTTATTTATTTATTTTTTTGATAAAGTCGATTTTTTTTGTGTCCAAATCAAATTAATAAATCTCTATTTATAGACAAAAAAATATGAATTTTAGTAAAAATAAAAATAAATAAAACATTAATTTATTATAAAATAATTAAATCCAAATAATTAAGAGGAGATAAAAATCTAAACATTCACAACAACCATTAATATTTTACAAAGTATTTCATGTGACCACACTTCCTCCTCATTCATGTTAAATATTTTCAACACTAATTAATTCAATTCACTTTTAATACTCTTGTTCAACACTCTATTACAAATATTCACCTATTAAAAAAATTCAACACTCCATTATATTCGGTCTTAATTCTAAAGAAAAAAAACAAAATAAAATTCAAAATAATAGGATAGTAAGAAAAGTCAAAAGTCCAAGATGCCACTTTTCCTTTTTCAAGCAAACTTCTTCCTCATTTCAGTGTCTTTTGAAAAGAGTCATTTTGGTGCTTGCTATACACAACACAATAAGAAGTAGGATACATTTTTTAGCTCCATGAGAAGTCACATTTTTGAATGAAGCAAAAACCCTATCTTGTAAGTATATATACTAACTTATGGAGTGAGTTAAAAAAAAGCTTTTGAAAGAATTTTTTTGAGAGACTTTGAGAGCCTAGAAGCTTAGAAAAAAGAAAAAAAAAACAGTTTTAAAAACCACTCAAAAAACACTACCATTTTTACTATTCACCACCTCCTTAAAACTCTCAACAACCACCACATTTCACAAAACTCAAACCACCACACAAAAACCTCCACCAATTGCATCTCCAACTTCATACCATCTTTCCTTGTAAAAAAAGTATGCAAGTGTTTACTACTCATTAAAATATCTATGTTAGTGTTATTAGTTTTACTGTAATATTTCATGATATTGTTGTTGTAAAGTTTATGTAATATATATAGTGATGTTGATGTTAGTGTTATTAGTTTTACTGTAATATTTCATGATATTGTTGTTGTAAAGTTTATGTAATATATATAGTGATGTTGATGTAGTTATGATTGTGATAGTTTTATCATTATTGTTGTTCATTAAGAATATGCATGTTGTTGTTGTCCTTGTTGTAAATTTATCATTGTTCAAAAATATCCATGTGATAGTTTAAGTATTTTTCAAAAAAATATGTGTGTTCATGTATGTTGCTGTTGTGTAGTTTACGAGTTTGAGTTTATGTATGATGTAGTATGTTAGCATGTTATTTGTTTAACACATGAATGTATGTTGCTGCATGTAAAAAATAGTGAAGGTAGAGGAAACATTGCTGCAAAAACAAAAAATATGCAGCAAAAGTGCTATATGTACCCCAGTAACGCACCCCTTTTTTGTTTTGTAAAAAACTGGGCTCTTAGGCCCATTAATTTTCGTTGGAAACATTAAAAATGTACCCCGTTTTTCAATCGTACCTTTTCAAAAGAAGTTTCACATGTTTTATCATGTAGAAAGCTGCAATTTAAGGTAAACATTCTTCATTTCATCTTTCAATTCCTTGCATTAATGCTGATTTTTTAGATGAAAATCTGCGTCACAATGAAAATATATTTATGAAACCCACCTAACCTATTTCGGAAATACATTTCTGAACTGCCCCTGTTACAGAAACAAAATTATTAATAGTTTATATGTTTTTGTCTGTGTTACAGAAACAAAATTATTAATAGTTCATATGGTGCACCCCAACATGTTTCTCAAGGATGTTTTGGACAACGTGAATAATGATGCAAAACCGAATGAGGTGAAAAACAACGTTAAAGCGATTGTTGTCGACATAGATGTTGGACACATTTGCTTGATTGGGTCCGAATGAAAGCTAGCAAACTCGACTTTTGTGTTTTGATTAAAAGTTCTGAAAATGGCACTAATAGAATGAAATCATTTGTAACCATGAGGCGCGAGAGAAGTGGAAAATATGTTCTAAAAGTTCAGAAGTTTAAACATGATGACACCTGATCGAGAAAATGTGTGTTCGTTCAAATTGCGCAGATCATGTAGGGTGGATGATACATGGCGGTTTTCTCTCATTTTCGATAAACATAATCATGCATTGGACACCAAACTACAAGGTATCCTCACCTTGCTTTTGTCTACTTCAATGGTGCGATGTCGCCACTTCAAATCAGTTTCGGTAAGGATACGCCTCTCGCCGAGCTCATTACCATACTCAACCCTCTCTTACAATATCCAGAAAATCGGAGGGTAGTCAAACTCGAGTATCGTTCACCATCACTTGACACTGATTTAAATGTCAAGTTCATCAAGTTTGAGCTCAAGATGGATGGCAATTTACAAGTTAAGTGGAGTACTTTTCACAATACTATAATAATTTTCCGATTGAATTGAAAGCAAAAATTCAGAGATTTGTTGAAGATGTTATAATGTTGTGATGTCCGCAGTTTCTCGTTTATAACAAAATGTAATGTTAAATTTATGCTTAAATATCTATGTAATTTCGAATTTAAATGTTTAATTTATGATAATGTTAATGTAATATCTATGTAATATCAATGTTTCAACATCTATGTTATATCTATGTTTTAAGGTTTTTGTATTATTTTCTCTATGTTTCAATGTAAATGTACCAATGCTTCTATTTTGCATATCTGTCAGTGTTTATTTCAGAAATCTACATTCGAAAATGTTCATTAGGTATCTTCGGTAATACATCTCCGAGTTCACCACAACAAAATGATATTATGTTACTTCTATAATACATCTCTGAAATTACCCCCAGAAAAACGAAATTTGGTGCAGTCGGAGATACATCTCTGAATTCTAAAAAAATAGAATTTCACCAGAGGTGGCTAAGAAGGTGTAAGGGTGGGGAAAGAAATTCCCCTTAGTTTTTGTTTTCCGTTTTGAGTTATTGGGCTTAGAAGCCCACTATTTCAACAATCAAAGTGCATGCATCTGATGGGTTCAGACCCACACCCCTTTTTAAATTATCTTATTTGTATTATTTATTTCTTATTCTGAATCTAATAAATAAAATTCACTTTTAAAATGGGATAATCGGATGTACATTCGTTTTATTTTGGAGGTTTGAAATGCAAAACATACCACTTGTTTAGTTTTGTCTTTAATAAAGTAAGATTAAAAAGGTAACAATTTGATGCACATCCTTTTATCCTCGAGTAAACGAACGCAAAATGTACATCTTGTTTAAGGTTGACTACTTATCTTCCATTTAAAAATAAATGACGAATAAATTCTATTCACTTGGATGAAAAGGTGTAGTGGTTTAGTTTATATGTTGCTGGCAATTGTTCAGGTATTTGGAGAACCTTCACCCCCTAAACATCATGATTGATAATGATCATTTCATGGAGATGTTGCGAATGCAGTTATAGAAGGAAAGCAAAGAGTGAGATATTATTTTTACCGGGTGATATATATCGGTTAGATTATATCGTGTCGAGTCCACAGAGATTGGTTATTGATTAGTCGTTCGATAATTCTATCGTTAATGAGTTTGGAATTAAATAGTTGTAAAGAAAAGACAAAAAATAAATGAACAAAAAGTATAAAGGATAGACAACTTATCCGGAACGAATGCACACTACCCGTCACAGACTTAAATCTACCGTCCATGTAATACTCAGCCTACGATTCTCGTTCGTGTTATCACATACCTCTCACAACCTAAGCTCTTTCTAACCCAAATTGAGAATTCAACCGCATCACCTTGATAGCCATGTCTGGCCTACCTCAACAACACAGAAGTCAACCGTGTCACTCGTATCGACTATCTTTAGCTCGAAACAACCAACACAAACGCATTAAGCTCATATACTCTAAGTAACTGTCAGCTCTAAACCCATTTCTAGCATATAGAAACTAACAGATAATCATCCTAGGTAAGAATCTAAGCAATCTATGTCTAGCATAGCTTAAATCCCTAACATAGAATAAAAACCTAAGACAATCACCAACACAAATTCGTAAAGCAAGCTTTATACAATGCCAAGGGCGAAAAATATACATGTGTTCAACGTAAATATACAAACATAACCAAAAAAAGAGCAATAGATAGAAAGGAGAAGAGATAAACCACAAATTTACGCTGGTTTGTTAGAGTCAATCGAAGAGCAATCCACCTCCAATCATCTATAAGCAAGAGCCTAGTGTTGTTTTCTAAGCTATACTATCAAAAATAAAGGTTGATGAAAATGGGGATCAAAATCCACCCCAAAACCATAACCTAAAAATGAAGAAAAATGAAGTTATAAAACAAAACATAGACGATCACACAAGAATGAGGAGCCCGAGCGGCTCCATCGATATTTACACTTAACCGACTTAAACGCCGGCCCCACCGCTCAACGGGCTCAAAATTATCTCTCTGCCAAAATAGTACCAAAGCACTCAATGCGCTCTAAAACGCGTTGAGCGGACTAGCGCTCAGCGGCCTCTCCTGAGTAAAACTGGTCTTTTATTCATCAAAACTGCATCTTTGGAGCCGTGTCTTCGACACTTTATTTCTCGATGCTCCAACACGCACAAATACCTACAAAAATACATTAAAACTAATCAAAAGGTACATTATGTACACAAAACACAATAAAACGTATTTACAAAAAAAAAAGGGTTATTTAACAATTATTAACAAACAAGAACGGATAAGTGCCACAAAACATATATACAAAATAACTACATTTTGGCACTCATCAACTCTCCCCAACTTGACATATTGTTTGTCTTCAAACAAAGTCAAGTAAACCTAAAGAAACAAAAGACGATAATCAAAGAATCACGAATCAACAAGTTTTTAAAAGGGAAAACAAATGTATGGTTTAAACAAAAACGTACACGACAAATACATACTTACCACCATACTAAAACAATAACATATAAACGAAATAAATCATAAGTACAAAAGTCATGCAAAACATCCTAAAACAAAACAAGCTCAATCATGAATCACACCTAGCAAAAATTCGTCGGTAGATGAAGAACACACAAAGGTGAGGTACTTTTGACACTCATCCAACAATCTTGCAAACAAAAGACTAAATTATGCATTCATCCAAAAACTCAATTGAAAATACAATTGCAAGAATCACAAGGGCTTTTTAAGGTTGTAATGTGGCTTGGTTAATAGACAAGTGACAAGTCCTAAAGCTAATCGAAACAAAAACTTGCCTAAACCTAAGGGAGTGATCAACTCACAAAGTTCCAAATAATACAATTCCAATCAAAATTCTTCTTCATCACAAATTGTCAAACCAAAACACCTCATTTATTAACACAACATTATTCACACTCTTTTTATTTTTCTTTTTCAAAGTTTTTTCTCCTTTTTTTTATTCTTTTTCTAATCTTTTTCTTTTTCACTTTTTTTTCTTTATTTCTTTTCTTTTTCTTGACCTCATACCGATCACAATATAAGTACATAAATATTCCTCTCTCCAACTTGAATTCAACCAACATCATTATGTGAATACTCCCTACTTTCTAAGGCAAGGTAAAATTCATACAACAACATATAGTTGAGGGTTCAAGAAACAAAGAAATCAACATCCATACAAAAAAGGTGAATTCAACACTCATAGACAAGCATCAAGTTCAAATAAACATGGATATTGATAAAATCTCAAAGGGACTAACAAAGATTCACACACTCACAATGTGACTTGAATATTTGGCCAAGGTAGTTTTGCTAAAAATCAAACAAAATTGCCTTGATCATTTTCATGCAATCATACAATCAACAAAAACAAAAGATTACGCATAATAAAATCTAGTTAAAACAAGAATTGTGGCCTTAAGCATATGTAAACAATGGAAACCTTCCTCACATTTATGGATAAAAAGGGAACTAAAGTGATTCAATTCATGAGAAAGTAATGCAAAAAGAATGAATGACATATTAATTATACAAATGATAAATTTCCTAAACATGTTATGCTATAGAAAGCGATAAACGAGTACTTGACGTGTACCAACTTTGAAAACTATCATTACCATAGATCCGCGAGTTGAAACGATTAAACTCGGAAAATCACCAAATATAACCTTAAGCTACCAGACCAAAATTTGAGTCCAATCAATAGTAAAAGAATTAGAAAAACAAAATTTATAATATTTACAACCAACAAAACTCCTCAAGCTAAACACGACAAACTTGCGGAAATCACAATTTGACACAACAAAACAAATGGGTGAAAGTGAATTAACAAGTTGAAAAGTGAAGCTTTGAAATTAAGAACATGTCCTATTTCAACTTGTTAAAACACAAGCCACCACATACATAAACAAACATAAACAAAACATGTTTGTTTTACGTCGTAAGCTCGACGCCTTTATTATGTGAGTTAGTAACCTCCTCTTGTCATGCCATTGTATTGTCACACAACGCAAACCTAAAGAAAGTGTCCTAACATTCACACAACAAATGTTATGAAAACAAGACAACTTACAAAAATACTTGAAACAAGAAAAAACACACATATGTACAAGTATGGAAAGTAAACACACAACATGTACAAGTAACAACATACAAGTTTATATACAAAGTCTATACAACATATACATTAATTACAAAACTCAAAAACAACAGAATTATCGCAATGCAAAAACAATAAAACCAATCCCCGACAACGACGCCATTTTGTTCGGATGCTGTATAGCAGGCAAGCAAAGAGTGAGGTATTATTTTTACTGGGTGATATATACCAGTTAGGTTATATCGTATCGTGTCTACATAGATCGGTTATTGATTCGTCGTTCGATAATTCTATCGTTAATGAGTTTGGGATTAAATGGTTGTAAAGAAAAGACAAAAAGTAAATGAACAAAAAGTATAAGGGATAGACAGCTTGTCCGAAACGAATTCACACTACCCGTCACAAACTTAAATTTACCGTCCATGTCATACTCAGCCTACGATTCTCGTCCATGTCATCACATACCTCTCACAATCCAAGCTATTTCTAACCCCAAATTGAGAATTCAACCGCATCACCTCGATAGCCTTGTCTGGCCTACCTCAACAATACAAAAGTCAATCGTGTCATTCGTAACGAATATCTCTAGCTCGAAACAACCAACACAGAGGCATTAAGCTCAGATAAATGTCATCTCTAAACTCATTTCTAGCATTCAGAAACTAACAGATAATCATCCTAGGTAAGAATTTAAGCAATATATGTCTAGCATAGCTCAAATCCCCAACATAGAGTAAAAACCTAAGATAATCACCAATACAAATTCGTAAAGCAAGCTTTATACAACACCAAGGGATACAAATATACATGTGTTCAAGGTAAATTTACAAACATAACCAACAAAAAGAGCAATACATAGAGAGGAGAATAGATAAACCACAAATTTACACCAGTTTGTCAGATTCCATCGAAGAGCAATCCACCTCCAATCATCCATAATCATGACCCTAGTGTTGTTTTCTAAGCTATATTATCAAAAATAAAGGTTGATGGAAATGGGGATCAAAATCCACCCCAAAACCATAACCTAAAAATGAAGAACAATAAAGTTATAAAACAAAACAACGACGATCAACCGGTGGCGCTCAGCCTCCATCGATATTTACACGAATCGACTTAAACGTCGCTCAGCGGCCGCACCGCGCTCAGCGAGCTCAAAATTATATCTCTGTCGAAACAATACCAAAGCACTCAACGCGCTCCAAAACGTGCTGAACGGACTAGTGCTCAGCGGCCTCTCCTGAGTAAAACTGATCTTTTATTCATCAAAACTGCATCTTCGGAGCCATGTCTTCAACACTTTATTCCTCGATGCTCCAACACGCACAAATACCTACAAAAATACATTAAAACTAATCAAACGGTAAATTATGTACACAAAACACAATAAATCGTATTTACAACAAAAAAATGGGGTTATTCAACAATTATTAACAAACAAGAACGAATAAGTGCCACAAAATATATATACAAAATAACTACATTTTGGCACTTATCAGGAGGTCATACCAAAAGAACTACCTAAACAAACATCCCCTCAATATCAAACCATATCATCTTCAAGCCCTCAATCTGCATCATCATCAAGTTCTATTTCTGAGATATCAAACTTCATGCCAAGTGATGTCTAACCTACACAACCCATACTCTTAAATACCATAACTTCTGAAACTCCACAACAAGAAGTTGAAATCAAGCAAGTTCAAAGTAAACCTGAACCTACCCCTACAACTGAACCTGAACCTTAAACTAAACAAGTTGTTCAATACCAAAAACATGAACCAATTGTTCAAGACCAACCTATACTATAACAATAACCTCAACCTGAATCTAAAACACAAACATAACCAAAATCTCCTCCACATCAGACCCTCCTGAACCTAACACTCATCTATATGTCCATTATCAACATTCTACCCCTTCAAGAGAACAAGAAGTTGTTTCAAGATCTAGCACCATTTCTCTAAATCTCTCTGAAGATAGATCCCTACTTCACAGAACCAATTATCTGATACCTCCTCATCACATACAAACCCAAATTACATAATTAAGGATTGATATTTTTTATAAGGACCGTGATTTAGTTACTGAAAGACTCTTAACATGTGATCTCATTTCTCATGCTGATAAGTGGGACACTGTCAGAACCTATGTGGATACAGATTTGCGAAATTTAAAGAGTTTATATACTGAGCCTATAGCTTCTTCCAACCAAAAGAAAGCACAATTAGAAGCTAAACTGGTTTTTTTGTTGATAATCAATAGGCTATAGGGTGCTCGGATTTAAAATATGGATGCTTCTCAAAGAGAAATGGATGCTCAACGAAAGACAATGGTTGCAAGGAAAAATGACATGGGTTTTGATATCAAGGTAATCCCAGAGCTTTTGAAGAAACGCCAGGCTTTAGGATTTAGAAACTTCTGTTATTTTAATGATATTTCTCTTTAGTCTCTTTTCTTATCTTCTTTTCTTTAATTTTTTGTTGATAACAAAAGGGGGAGTGAGATACATGAGTATTCAAGCAACTGAATCTTGATAGTTAAATTCTTGCTTAACTTTTGAAGATTAATTTATTATGCTCTAAATTTCAACTTAATTAACATAGATAGAACTTATGGGGAGCTTACAAACCAAGGTCACCCCAGAGCTTTTGAATAAATCCTAGGCTTTATGATTTAGAACCTTCTGTTATTTTTATTTTTTTACTGTCTTTAAAAATATTTTACTTTTGAACATCATTTTTCCTTGGTTTTAATGATATTTCTCTTTAGTCTCTTTTATTATTTCATTTACTTTTATTTTTTGTTGATGACAAAAGACGGAGTAAGATACATATATATATTTAAGCACCTAAATCTGATAGTCAAATTCTTGCTTAATTTTTGAAGATTAATATAGTGTGCTTTAAATTTTAATTTAATTAACCTAGATATAACTTATGAAGAGCTTACAAACCTCATCCTTTGGACTATTAGACTCAGGGAGTCTTACAAACCTCATCCTGAAGTCAACTTGTTAATTAAATCAACAGTCATTGTTCTTAAATACTTGTGTTTGTTATCATAAAAAATGGGGAGATTGTTGGAACACCATTGGTTTGTATCATATACTTAAGGTTTTGTTGATAACAAAGTATTTAAATAACAATTGAGTATACTAATATATGTTCAAGTGCGCAGGACCATTAACTAAAATTTGTGATATAAAGTAAGTTTTAAATTTAATAATTGAATATTATAGAGAAGCTTGAATATCCAGAATCTGAAGGATCAGAACCTGAGCGTCAGTCCCTAAATTAGGTTAAGTTCTAAAGACCAGACTCTGAAAAATCTAACCTATGAAGATCCAAATTATGAAGACTCTAACTCTAAGGATGGTCAACACAAGGATCAAGATGAGTCTAAAAGGTCACTATCACACTCAGAGATCATTTTGTCTTCTTTTGATCACGTGCATAATCAAACAAAAATATGGACATACAGCATGGATGGAACATACAATTCCTTTTAAAGCAAAGAAAATTCAAATGTCTTTTTCCATGCATTAACCATATCTAGTAAAATTCCAACGTATGTGATCAAAGCTTCTCTAAGACTAACCTGTCCAAGAAGTTCTCATAAACGACTCTTTTATGTCTCTCTATTTAAGTAGCTAGAGACTTGAAGAAAAATAACGAAACTATTAACAAACAAAATAGTTGTTACTCTGTCAAATCAAAAGCACAAGTTTAACTTAGAATTTCTTATCACTTATATATCTTAGAAATGCTTAAGTCTTGAGAGTCTTTTTATGTTGTATTCTGTTTACACCTTTGATTGTATATCAAGTATAATACTCAAACAATATCTCATCTATAAGTTAGATTATTAGAAGTCCTTTGCTTGTGTGCTTGAGCATCTAAAGTCTCTTGCTTGTGTGCTTGAGCATTAGAAGTCTCTTACTTGTGTGTTAAAACATTGAAAATCTCTTTCTTGTGTGCTTGAGCAATTATAATTAGTAGTCATTATAGTGAAATCCCTTGGAAGTACATGGGGGATGAACTAATCTTGTTTAGTGGGAGGAACATAGATAAATTATTTGTGTCTTTCTTTCTCTTACTTTCTAACTCTGGTATTATTTTATCCGTTGCAAAAAACTTACTTTGGATCAGATTCTAGACTCTATTCGTAGAAACTGATAAGATTATTTTGAAAAAGAAAGAAAAGCCAAGACAATTCAATCCCTCATTCTTGTGTTTTTATCACCTTCAGAAGGCATTAACATGAAGGTGCTCATTTTCATTGAAGCATCGCCCCTAGAGAGATGAGTTTGTTTTAGATAACGCTCTTTCCCGAGGGAGTGTTAGTCTTCATTCTGGATCCTCTTCATCAAAATTGGAGACATGGATGTCTCTCCAAGAGACAAAGCAGCCACGATGATAACCAAGTGATCGACCGTAGAGGCAGTAATAATAGTCTCAGTGTTAGAGAGGAGAAAAATAGACAGGGAAGGAATTGTGGTCTCAAGATAATGCATCACTACATGACCAAAGAGACTGGCCTAAAGACCTTGAGCATTGACAAGAACAAAGAGCAACTGTAGCTTGGTATATGCAAAATGCATAGCACACGTAAAATAAATGAAAATCTCAAAGAATTTTCCTCACTAAATATCTTTTTCCTCTTCTCGGGGTTGATTGCACTCACAATGACGTAAGTGTTAATCCGCCTCTTCTTCGCCTCAATGAGAGGCACCTCACCTGGCCAAATTCTTCTTCATAGCTGATGGCATGAAACCAGGAGCACAATCCCTCATTCTTCATCATCTCGTAAGAGGGAAGAGGTCGCTCATGGTCAGACCCGTTTTCTTCATCTTCCTTTCTGGCACCATATTGTTGATATCCTTACCAAAGGCCTTTATAGAGTTCTCTTTGAAGTTTTCCAGACCAGTCTAAGTGTCCGTCCACCTACCACTTCGATTGCGTGGAAGGGTGATATAATTTGTATTTATTTGTAATTATAATTTACTTGTAATAATGTCAAATTAGGTCAAGTCTCGTGTACTATATATACTCTTTATCAATAATGATAAAACACAGTGAAAATCAATTATCTCACAATGATAAAACATCCCAATGATGAAAACACATTTAATACACTTGTTTTCCACTACTCTTTCAAATGAGTCCAAATGTTTCAGCACTAACTCACATTGATCAACGTCTTGGAGGTTTTCCTTATCACTAATGATTTCTCCAACTCACTGCTCGACAAAGCCCTAGAAACAACTGTCATGAGTCTGCCAAAGACCCAAATAACTAAGATCTAATTTGCGTCAAATCTATTACACTTAATCCAAAATATAAAAATCAGGTCACATGAAAAGCAAGTAAATTATCTAATCTCTTACTTTTCATACTGAGAAATTTTTTTATGACCTACATCATTATAATTTAAAAACCCTAATGTATATAATATGAGTACCGGATATCTGAGGCAGCCAGTTCATGCCCCCATAATTTGAAAAACCTAACTGCTCGAACCATATGGTAGTGGACCATTAGAGAGCATAAGGAAGTAAATTCTGAGACAATCAAAAAGTACAAAATAATAACTACGATAGCACAATGACAGCCAAGAAAGCCAGTAAATGAGCACAACAGCTAGATGTAGGCCATGTTGCAATAAATAACAACGTTAAAAGTAATAGTAATAGTTTGCTATACATAGTTTAGTTTGTTCATTTTTTTAGACTAGCTATATAACCTTATCACTGTCATAAATTGGCACATGGCTAGAAAGATGAGTAAGTAGTAAACTAAATTTAAACTTTGAGATTTAATCATATATATAATGCCAGAAGAATTTATTATACTTTATCTATCTTTTAGTCAAACTGAAAATTAGAATACCACTTTCTTAGAATTTGAATTCTGATGTGTAATAATACTATTCTGATGTCTAGTATTTGAAAATTTCTACAGAAAAATTATTATAACGTAAAAGAAAATGTCGTGCACTTTATTTTCGTATAGTTGTCATTTCAATTATATATATATATATATATATATATATATATATATATATATATATATATATATATATATATATATATATATATATATATATATATATATATATATATATATATATATATATATATAAACTAATATTTTGTTTAGGTTACTTAGATGTATATTTTTAGTCCTTACAATGTGTCACTTTTTATATGTTAAAATAGCACTACTATGTCTCTAACATGTGGGAGACTTAAAGAGTTTGGATGTTCAACCGCGTGACCAAATTTAAAGCCTTGTAGGTCAGTTCTAAGAAGGAGAAAGCAAACTTTTTAGTAGTCATAACTACACCATTTCATTTTAGGCAAAATGCAATTACATTTGACGTTATATGTAGTCCTAAATGTTGCATACTACTACTTTAATAGAGACATCTACATTAGTGTAAAGCCCTAAGATTGAATCAATCCCTTTTTATATCCATGAAAGTGGTAGACAAAGGTATTTAATTTTCTCCTAACAATATCTCAATAATTGATGAACATGTGATTATTCCAAATGATAAGATATTTAGATATTTTAAGCAATTGTGATTCAATATTTAGTCACATGTGTGTAAGGTCTTCAGTATAATATTCCAAGTGATTAAATATTTAATCACATGTGTGTTAGGTCTTTAGTATATATTCTTAGTATAATATTCTTGTAGTTTGATGTAATGTCTCACTTATTTCTTCTTTTAATGAGGAAAAAACCACCTTGTGTTTTAGATATGTTTTTTCTTTATGAGAAATTATTTCTCTTTCTGGAATTAAAGAAGATAATTATTGAATTTCAAGTGTGAAAGTTGTGCTAAAGTCTCATATTGATTAAGAATGAAGGAAATAATGAATTTATAAGAGAGTTAACTCATATTCCTATTGCATTAAAATTTTGGATGGATAAGTGGTATCAGAACTCTGCAGATTGACTTGGTTGGGGAGCAGAATTCTAGTGTGAATCAAGACTACTGACGTGGACGACTCACACTTGTTGGGTTGATAAGAGTGGTGACGTCATTGTCTCTTATAACCATGAATGTTTGACCCATTGACACTTTTGGACCTCACTCCCTGGATTTTCCCAACATTAATCTTTCTGATTGATTTATTGATAATATCATATCAAGAGAGTGGGATCAAACCTCTAGACTTCTTTTTGGGAGGATCATTAGATATGATACATGGATTTCCTTAAGATTTTGGATGGATAAGTGGCATCAAGGTCTCTTGCAACTATGAACGTTTGACACATTGACATTTATGGACCTCGCTCCTTGGACTTCCCCAACAATAACATTTATGATTGATTTTTTATAGTATCGTCAAGAAAATGAGATCAAGTCTCTGCACTTCTTTTTGGGAGGATCATTAGGATATGACATACTCCACTAAATATCAAGTTTTTTAGTTTTTGTTTTAATTCTACTCAACCATATGGGTTGGTGGGAGAGATAAGTCAGATGGAATTTGGGAACCTTGTTTGGGATCCCAAGTTGAAGAAGTCTTTTTTTCTTCGAGAATTACCTATTATTAATAACTTTCTCTCTATGTTACATAGTTTACTTTCTCGTGATATAGATAAGTGAAACTGAAATCATATATGAGATGATATTTTCTCTACTGCGTTGATGTTTACTGTGTTCAGTATGACATTTTCTCTCTTTTTTGGCCTTTGATCTAGTTGAGAACTTGACCCTTCCTCTACTTTGGATAAGTTTGCTACTTTTAAAGACACATGATATTTTCTTGCTGACTTTTGTAAGACAAACTCCCTTCTAGAGAGAACCATTTCTAATAAGGTGATTGTTGATTCTAACGTGCGGTATCTCGTGTCTCATGTGTCGGGGTTTGATTGAGTTACTTTCTCATTTTTTTTGCCAATCCCTTCTAGAGTGAACCTGTTCAAATGGGGGGTGATTGTTGATTGTAACAGTATCCCGTATCCTATATGCGGGGGTTTGGTTGAGTCATTTTCTCATCTTTTGTCATTTGTGAGTTACCTTTAACAATTCAATATGTGATTTTTTTAGTGGTTGAGCTGATAGGTATTTCTTAGTGATCATAGATGTTTGTTTGAGTTTTCTCTCTCTTAGGTTGAATGACTAAATCTATGGGTGATTTTGTTATGATTTGACATGATATGGTCTGACCTATTTGGAGGGTTCGTAATGATGATATCTTTAATGATGTGTCAACAACTATGAAAGAAATGGATGAGAAGAGTATTTTTTACTTGAAAATAGTTTTTGGATAAAGGAGATACGAACTCATGTACTTTCTCTGTTTGATTTCAGAATTATGTCATCTTTCTTAATCAATAGTAGATTGAGTGTTTGGATTGATTTTGAGGTTGATAGTGATTTGTGGTTTTTTTTTGTTCTCTCTTGATAAATTTTAATATGTTGATGGTGATTCAGACGCTTTTCTATGAGATACATTTAAATTTTAGCATATTCTTTGTTTTTTTCTCTATTGTATGTTTTTTTTTTTACAGTGACCCATTTAACACTTCTTATTAAACTAAATCAAATGGAGGATATTTGATTTAGCGTAATAAAAAATGTTAAACAGGTTACCGCATTATTAATATATTATTTTGTCACTAAAAAAATCGATTTATTATTTGAGTAACTACGGGTTCAAAGAGTAAAGAAACAATTGTGATTATTATTTTGCATTTTCTTTGACTTATAAGTGAAAAAAGGTTTATATTATAATACTAGATTACAGTAGTACTATGGTACTGTACTCTACTTACTTATGGTTCATACTTAACAAGTATCAGATTTTGTCCTAGTGAGATAAAATTAATAATATATATTTCAATACAAATTTTCATTTAAAAAATAAAGTTAAATCTAGACTGTCAGATCTAGGTGTAAAATCCCTAACTTAATTTTGAATAAAACTCAATTGCAAGAAAAAATATCATAGTGTAAATTAAATTTTTCAACAAAAAAAAAATTAATCTGTAATAAAAGAGTGGTAGATATTTCCGGTGCTAAACAAGTGGTATGCACTATATATAAGTGACTTAACTTGCTCACTCAAATGCACATTTCACCACTTCCTATAGTTTGTATTAATTTCTTCCATTAATTTTTTCCAATGAAAGAAAACAAACAAATGAATAATATCATTCTTTCAATATTTCTTTGTGTGTTCATCACCTTGAGCATTGGTGTTGAACAAATTGAAGCAGCAAGAGCATTTTTTGTGTTTGGTGATTCACTTGTTGACAATGGAAACAACAACTACCTAGCAACCACTGCACGTGCCGATACGTATCCTTATGGTATCGATTCGGAAACTCATCGAGCTTCCGGTCGATTCTCCAATGGCCTCAACATGCCTGATCTTATCAGTTGAGTTCATGCTAGTGCTTATTTTTCAAAAAATATCTATGATAAAAATAATTTAAATTTATTTATATAGTTTTTCTAGCTTTCATGAAACTAAAGTGATTATTATATTATATATTATGAATGTGATAGGTGAGAAAATAGGGTCAGAACCAACATTGCCATATTTGAGTTCAGAGCTTGAAGGTGAGAGACTACTTATTGGTGCTAACTTTGCTTCTGCTGGAATAGGAATTCTCAATGACACTGGAGTTCAGTTTGTAAGTATCAATAATTTTTTTTGGGTTTTTTCTAATAACATGAAAAGCGTTGCTAAATGTAATTACGGTAACGTATTATAACTGTTGCTAAAAATCATTTAACCGTTGCTAAATGTAATTACTATCTAATTATTGAAACTAATTTTGCAGATTAACATAATCCGAATTACGCAACAATTAGCATACTTTAGACAGTACCAACAAAGGGTTAGTGCACTAATTGGAGAAGAAGGTGCACAAAAATTAGTGAACCAAGCATTGGTACTAATAACATTAGGAGGAAATGATTTTGTGAACAACTATTATTTGGTTCCGTTATCGGCAAGATCTCGTCAATACGCTCTTCCCGATTATGTTGTCTTCCTCATTTCCGAGTATCGCAAAATTCTTAGGGTATATTTATATCCCTCTACATCTTTTTATTATTGTTGATCATATATATTTTTCCGAAGATTTATTATTATAAATTAAAATGTATTTAGTCTCTACAAATATATAATTTTTCTCTCTCTCTCAAAGTTTAAAATTAGTGTAGCACTTAAATTCATAATCGATAGTTTACTATTGAAGTCTTTATATCTATAGATTAGTCACGATTTAATTGTGATAAAATAAAAATGGCTCTTATAAATAATTTTACTATGACACCCTAATTAAGAAATGTTTTGACCGTGACAAATTTTTGAGTTTGTGTTTTAGTTCACCTTATATATCCTCAAAATGGCTATGATAATTTACTATAAATAATAAATATTATTTTTTCTACTAGGGTTTATAAGGAATTAAAATGTGAGAATTAATGTTTGACAAGCATGTTATGGTAAGATTCAATTTGGTAGTTGAAAATTCAACAATAAATATTAATATCCACATAAATTCCATCACCAAATACATAACCATATAGTAAAAACTCACAATTAATGCTCTTACATATCCTTATGCATTTCAATACCATCCATCATTATCATTTTTCAGACAACAAACAATTCATACCAATTGTATTATAACATTGAATTAAATGCACACAGAATCTGTATGAATTAGGAGCAAGAAGAGTTTTGGTGACAGGAACAGGACCATTAGGTTGTGTACCAGCAGAATTAGCTATGAATAGTAGAAATGGAGAGTGTGGTGCTGATCTTCAAAGAGCTACAAATTTGTTCAATCCTCAACTTGTTCAATTGATTAATCAACTCAACTCCGAAATCGGTGGCCCGAATCATGTCTTCATTTATGCTAATGCTTTTGCTATGCATTTGGATTTCGTTTCTAATCCACAAGCATATGGTATACACTTCAATCTTCATTTAATTAATTACAGTTCAGTTGATAGCTGAGGAGAGATATTATATCGCAGGATTTTGAAATAAAACATATTTATGATTTTGAATTTTTTAAATGTAGGATTTGTGACATCAAAAGTAGCATGTTGTGGTCAAGGAGCATACAATGGAATTGGACTATGTACTCCAGCTTCTAACTTGTGCCCTAATAGGGATCTCTATGCATTTTGGGACCCTTTTCATCCATCAGAAAAAGCTAACAGACTAATCGTTGATAAATTTATGACTGGAGCTACTGAATACATGAACCCAATTAATATTAGTACAATTCTTGCTTTAGATTCTAGGGTCTAATTATGATTTAAAAAAATATTCTAGGGCCTAATGCTTCATTAATACTACTATTAGGGTGTGGTTGTGAAGACCTTATCTTTGGGAATTTATTGTATTCTTGAATGTTTAAGCCTTCTTGAGGGTGTTTGTGTCAAGAAAAACAACTTTGGTTGTTAAGTGGCTTGTTGTTTTTGCTTTTGACTAGAGTTCAATTTTTATATTAGTTGTTATACAAATTTCAAAAACTAATAAAAATTAGACCTTTATAATACATAAGTTTTCTTTAAAGTGACAAATGCTATTTTAGAGAATAAAATGAATATATCAATGGTTGGTAAATGAAATAAGTTGATATTAACTGTACATAGATAATAAATTATGTACAATAGGCCTAAAACTTCTCCTTGAGCAAGTATTTGATTAAATAGCTAATGATTTAGCTCTTAGGTAAAATAATTAGTATTGCCAATAAATATATAGAATTCAATGCATTTATGATTTTTTAATGAATATTTTGATGTTGTGGTTTAATATTTTTTTGTATAAGTAGATTTTAGTTTTTTTTAATCAATATCTATAAAAATGAGTATTCTTGTTGGAAGATATTTTATATTGATCTAAAATAGTTCTTTATGCACAACATGGTCACAACTATGCGGCACAAAAAGAAATTGTGGCCTATTTAAATGGTGTAAAACCATGAGCAAGATGTAGCCGCGGTTTTAATTAGTGGCCATAAACTAAAATCTTATAATTAAAATAGAACCGTGACTAGATTTAGCCACTGTTAACAACCAAGCACAAGATAAACCGCGACATTAACCTACACACCTAAACTGTGGCCTTTTCAAGCCACAAATGTATATTAAACGTGGCCCAAACACGAAAACCGTGACGTATATTTTAGGTCACGGCTGCATATCCCACAGTTGCTTATTCGTGGCTAAACTGTGGCCAAAGCTTACAACCACGATTATTTTGCATATAACTGCAGTTTCCTGGCCGTGGTGGATGACCTTTTTTTTGTAGTGAATGTTGAATTTAACTATAGATAGTAAATTATATCAATGGTTTTCTGTGTTGGAAATCCATCAAAACTATTATTAATGTTTTTCTATCAATCGTGATGCACAATAACATTATAAGAAAAGATTGAGATTTTATAAAATTGAAGAAGATTTTCTGCAAAATTTCTTTCTGCCCATAAACAGTGAAAATTTTATTCACTCTACAACTGTAAAATTCTGTGAAAACAAATTGTTTACAATATAGGGGTTACTCCCTATTTATAACGAGCTTGCTTGTTTCTCGAGTCAAAACCCACAAATACAAAAATCTCAAAATAACTATTTAGATCTAAGTTGAAATACTGTGTTAAGCAACCTGATTCGGCACTTCGATACACACACACTAGGCTATGTTCGACATACCCTTGTTTTGTCGAGCAACATGTTGCTCCGACACAAGGAATTACAAAATCAAAACACCACTTAATTTATTGTGTCTAAGTTATCTACATTCATCATAGCTCTTACTCTTATGAATATTTTGATCTGCACACCCTTCGTCATGATATTTGCAACCTGTTTCTCAGTTATGCAGTATTCTTAGGCCAACTTCCCTTTAGCTACCTGCTCTCGAAGATAATGGAATCTCATTTTGGTGCTTGCTTCGACCAGGTGTTATCAGACTCTTCGCCAGATAAATAGTTGACATGTTGTCACAACTACAAAACGTGCATTCAACAACGTCATGATCACCATGATCCTTCCTTACACCGTCTTGACATATCTAAACTAAGCGCTACCATATTTGTTTTGTTTTTTGATTAAAAATTATTTGCATATAACTGCGGTTAAAGGACCCACTTGGTGATACAATTAAACTATCATGGGTTCGATCCTCAGTGCTATAAAATATTTTATTTTTTTTATAAGTTGAGGGCTATCTAATAAGTTAATTGAAGTGTTTGATAAAATTATCGGTTCAATTTACTGATAAATTAAAATATCATAAAAGATATTTAATATATAACAATTTTATTTTAAATTAAAATATATTAAAAAGGACAATAATAAATTTTAGTTAAAATAATAAAAATAATAATAAAAAAAAGTGATAAACGGTAAAATATAACCTAATATACTATTTAAAATAGTGTATGAAAAATAAGATATAAATTATAACCTTTTGATGAAAAAATTATTATCAAACAAATACTGTATTATTTTATGAATTTATAAATTATGTTATATTTTTTCAGCTCAAAAATATCTTACCAAAAAATAAAGCTTTATGGGTATTACGGTATTACCTGTGTACACTTTTACTTTTATAAAAAATTTATTATACTTATAAAGAGTGAACAAATCCCTCAATACATAGACACGTAAAAAATAAATCAAACCGAAAAATAATTTAAAACACATAATAAAAATTGGAAGAAAAAAAAAAAAACATTGGAAAGTAAAAGAGATTCAATAAAAAAGTATATAAATAGTCGACATCCAACATGTAATGATTTTATTTGGTCAAGCCAACTTGTAATGAACTAATGATTTTATAAAGGTAATAATATTAACAACAACAACAAAATATTAGTAAAATGAATAATAACAAAATGAAATGTTGTAACACTAAAATTAACAACTTTAAAAAGGAAGGTATTTTGTAATACCTTATAGTTGAATCAACAACACATCTCCTCCACCACCACCACCATTGCCAGCATTCGAACTTGAGTTAGATTGATCATGCGTTACGACAATAAACAAACCAACTAAGCCAAGCCAGCAATCACTTCTGCAAAATTTAGATTTTAAAACCCACATGAACACAAGTAACTTTGGGCTTTTGTGAAAATTTCTCGAACAAAAATGAAAGGAATAAAAACAATATTCTTCACATTTAATATTGTGAGTTTTCAATTTAACTCTAAAAATGGAGAGATTATTCAGAAAGATTATAGTAGATTTGATTATATAGGCGGTTTGAAAATTTTTCCTCTATAATTAATTTTATATTTTAATAAACTATGTTAAATTTCAAAAGAGTAATATGTTTTTTCGGAAAATACTAAATTGAGTAATTTCTTATTGGGACAATGGGTGTTGCAATATATGATAATTTTGAGAGATTTGAGTGGCACGAGTGTGTTTATATGTACTCGAGAGTATATCTCTTGTTAACCTCTCTGGCGGGAATCCCTTTATGAGTTTTTTGTATTGTGTATCGTATATTTTTTTTTCCTTTTTTTCATTTTCCAAGAACACTTTATATATAATAGTCCTTAGTCTTTTGGCCACTAAGCCATTTCATAACATTTGTAATCGTCCATTAATCACTTATATTGTATCTCATAAGTATTAGTTATTAAACATCAGTTACAAACTCTTCAATCCTCTCAGGTCCGACTTCTCTTAAATCAAGTCGCTCCCTTATCCGACTACATGTGTGTTTCATCGGTTAGAGACTATATCCCAGCCTTTTCTCTTGCTTAGCTGAATTCGAGTTTATATTCGGCTATGACCTGGTTGGATAGTCGGATCCGATTTCTAAGAATGGTATAGTCCATTGGCCCGTATTCCATTCCATATCCGAGTTCGCATCCCTACTTTGATAAAAATATTTCGGGATGTACATAAGCCCCCCTCCCCCGAGCCCGAAGTCCACGGGACTGAAGTGTTCAGACAGGAGAAGTCTGTTGTTATCCCGAGCCCATGTTTGAACTCGGCCACCTAACACACATCATAACCAACTTAGTTTATGTAAACTTTCCTTGAATCCATGGTCTCAATGACCATACTCGACTTCAATTTGCAATGCTTTGGATAATTTGTTTCCTTCTAGTGTAATTATTTTTGTTTTCTCCTAGATATTCACTTATAGCCCCATGCGTATGTGTGGTCGGATTTAGTACCATGTAGGTATGCATTATGCCTATGTTGTAGATATATCCCACCTGACATTAGCATAAATCAAATGTTTGTTTAACCAAAAATATGTTTTACTCTGATCTTTTGTTCACTGAACTATAAGAGTTTAAATGACAGCTCTCAATTTAGGTTTTAGTTTTGTCGAGAAGCACTTGACTCTTCTGGGATCTATATCATTAAAAAATTTGGTTGTGGGATAAAGCCATTTTTGGTTGATAAACGATTATCCTATTATCTTGGACAAGTATTCTCGTGTAATTTGATGTTCATTTATCCCAACTTTTGTGTCGATTGAACCGAGGTCTTCGCACTAACCCAAAAATCTACAATACTTAGGATTTTCAATTGTAAGGTCTATATCAAATATTCAGGGGTGTATACTAAGCCCCCTGGGCACAAAGTTTGTAGGAGTGAAGTGTCTGGATACGACTAGCCCGGTAATATTCTTGGTTTTTACTCCTGGAAGTCCTAGTGAATTTAATATCTTTCGATGGGACTTCTTCGAACATTTTTGTTTAAAGCCCAAGCATGTTTGAGGTCGCGTGGTCATTCATTTATTCATAGCTCCACGTCAATGAAACCCAAAAGAGTCTATTATGCTGTTGATTGTGAATTGCTACGAAGGCGTTATCCATTTTGGTCAGAGCCATTTTACCTAAAGGAGAGGTCAAACGAGTATTTATGCCAAAATTTTGATGATGTTGTCTATTTTTTGTTTGCTTGATCTTTCGTTCTTAACATCACAACTTTAAAAACAATGTTTAAAATAATCATGCGTATGTACTCAAGCCCCTCGGGCATGGAGTTTATAGAGCTTTAAGTGTCCGATCACATAATGTTGGATATTATTTTGAGCCTTTTAAATGGGAGCCCCATGCGGCTTATAAACTTGGTTTGCCTGATCGTAAGTTACAAATACTTGGGACGTGGCTTATCCACGTGCTGAATTTTCTCGGTCACAAAGTCACTAGAAGTGTGTGCTCGAGCCCAACTATTTTCTTTTGGTTTGAGATCCCTAAGCCTGCTTGAGGCCGAGTTCTTTTCCTTTATTCATAAATTCAGGTTAATGATCTAGAAACAAACCATTCTGGCTACTTATCATTTATCTGGATTTGTATAGTAATAATTTAGACTTTATAAGCCCTAAGGCCTTTGTGGTTGCGTTAAGTAGTCGTACACGTATCCATATCTATGGGTTAAGGAGCCTTAAGTGAAATGGTTAATGCGCTTATCATGTTTGACCATAGATTTTTAGGTAGAAGTGTTACAACTGGTATATGAGGAGTGTTAGACTATAACCCTTTTACCGATGGTATAGTCTAGTTTGAGGGTCAGTTCTGGCATAAAGTGGTTCCAATCCCCCTACGATCACAATTGCAAGGGATTGAATCGGGATTCTCCCTACCAAATTCAGCGTCAATCACTACTAGATAAGCTAATGATTTGTTATATGTTATGTTTCTATTGCAACATATATAGTTGTTCAGAATAAAGAACCATGGACACACCATATCCCATTTTCTGAATTAGAGTCCCTAAAAATCGTTGGTTCAGAGTTGTAGTCACAAAATAAGACCTCAGGCATGACATTGTTTGCGATAACCAATTTAAAATAAGTTTAACCATTCCAATTGTTTAATATCACACAAACTGTCAAACATGATGCAATAATATCCTTGGTTGTTCTAACTATCACTATGGCAAACAAGGGATTAGACAACTTTTTTTAGGCCTTTAACAGCGCTTAAAAGCGCTGCTAAAACCACTGCTGCTAAAGAATCTGTCAAAAGTAGAAAAGCAGATTTTTTGTTAATCTGTGAGCGAGAGAGAGAGAGAGAGGAAGACACGGTGTTGTAGATGTCGTTGTCGTCGTGGTTACACCATGAGAGGGGTTCTGTTGGAGAAGAAGAAAAGTAATATAGGGTTTCGGTTAATCTGTGAGCGAGAGAGAGGAAGACAGGGTGTTGTAAATGTCGTTGCCTTCGTGGTTATGTCGTGAGAAGGGTTCGGTTGGAGAAGAAGAATAGTAATAGAGGGTTTTGATTAATCTGTGAGCGAGAGAGAGGAAGATAGGGTGTTGTAGCAGTTTGTGGAAGCAGTGGGGGTTAGGGTGAATCGGTTTGTGGAAGTTGTGGTGGTTAATCGGTTTGTGGAAGCGATTTCTATTAGAGAAGAAGAACAGGAAGAATGAGCTGAACGAGCGAGGTTTCTGATTAATGTAGGGATTAATTTAGCACTGGCATAGGTATTACCTTTAGCAGCGCTTTTAGAATAGGGTTTACGATTTAGGGCCTTTAGCAGCGCTTCTGGAAAGCGTTGTCTAACGTATAACCTTTAGCAGCACTTTGGGCTTTAACAGCACTTTCTAGAATAATGCCTTTAGCAGCGTTTTTAGTAAGCGTTGTCTAAAGTAAGCCTTTAGCAGCGCTTATTCTAAATATATTTTTTAAACACATAGCAGCGCTGCCTATGAGTACGGCCTATAGCAGCGCTTATATGAAGTGTTGTCTAAAGTATACCTTTAGCAGCGCTTCTGTTTAAATTTTTAATTTTTAATTTTTCTGAAGACATATAGCAGCGCTTTGGGCATAAGCGTTGTCTATGTGGCGCTGTCTAAAGTCAATTTTGGCATAGTGTATCAATTTTGATAAAGATGAAGCACGTAGCATAGCATATTATTCAGACTAATACTTCTCGAAACGTCGAAAGGATCGACGTGAGACATCAAATTTGTTAACAAATTCGACCCCAAATGTGAGTTACAATATCAATTGCAACCTGTTGTTAGACGCATCCTCTTTGATGCTTGGCTTGTAGATTTAGCCGTGAGCATCGCCTCTTCCATAATGTTTATCGTAATCATAGCTTTACACGTCTATATATTTGAAATCTTTGTCGGCTACTCGGAGTGACTTTTCCTTTTCTGTAACACGTCATTTTGATGATCCAACACTCTTTGACGACTATTTAGCACAAAGGCTTATTTCTCTAATTTCAAAATAACATAGGGGTCAGTATGTGTTTGGATCCCCATGGTTTAACGCGTATATGGATTGTTATTGAGTGGTTAAGGTATGGATTCATTGTGAATCTCGTATAAAACAGTGGTTGTTTCCGTATGATTTGTGTGGCCTAGGAAAGTCTTACCCGGGCCCCACAATGGATATCAAATTTTCTTGCGAAAAACACTTAATTGAGTGACTTCCTTGTATGGACAGGGAGAGTCATAATATATGATGATTATGGGGGATTCAAGTGGCACGAAGGTGTTCGTATGCACTCAAGAGTATATGTCTTGCTTATTCCTCTAGCGAGATCCCCTTTATGTGTTTTCTGTTTTGTGTATCGTATATTTTTCCTTTTCTCCATTATCCAATGATCCTTTATATAGGATAGTCCTATATCTAATGGCCATTAAGCCATTTCATAATGTTTGTAACTGCACATTAATCACTTGTAACGTGTCCTATAAGTGTTAATAATTAGTTAAAAACCCTTCAATTCTCTCGGGCTCGACTTCTTGATAGGCATGGAGTAGTAGATTGGAGAAATCATATCATTTATTATTGAGCCTTGTGCTAAAAACCTCTAGTTGACTTGCTCCATAATTCTAGTCGTTGACAAGATGGAATTTCTTTTGCACATAATACATGTTGCACCCTAAATTTTGCCCTAATTTTTTTATTTGATTTCACATTTTTTGCAAGTTGATTTCTCATTTTTATAATTAAATCACTTTTTATATTATATTTTCACTTTTCATTAAATTTTACATTTTTATTTGCATAATCACATTTAACACACACACACACACACACACACACACACACACACACACATATATATATATATATATATATATATATATATATATATATATATATATATATATATATATATATATATATATATATATAATATTAGTCCGATTGCATTCGTTTTTACAATAATTTATTTTTCAAAATTGATTACATCACAAAAATACAAACAAAAAAAGAAGAAGAAAAATGTGTTTGTTGCTTCACACCATCTAATTCCACCATCCCACAATCATGTACAATTTCTAGCTCCTCCAATCGTCCTTCAAACTTCATCACCAAGTTTCTTCATCCTATCATTCTCTTAAATCCCTATCTTACCCTCACTCAATTTCACCTATATAAGAGACTATCTCATTCTTATTGAGGAACCAACAATATCGTGCAATCTCTCTGCTCTCATTCATTCACATTCATACTAAAGGGCAAAGAAAAAACCACATTCATTCTGCTCAACACCAGAAATTGTTCCATACACAACAACCTCCACTCATCCAAACCACCAAACCTCCACTTGCTCGAACTAACAACCTTCCGTCAACAACTCCCTTCTATTTCACATCTAAATATCAGCAAACTCACCCTTGAACCTCAACGGCTACCAACTCAAACCATAATAACCATATCTCCAGCAGCTCAAACTGCTCGTCATTCTTCAACAACATAACCGCCAGCACAAGCCACAACCCAGATAGCTAAGAGGAAGAGAAGACAGAAAAGTTTCAGTAACAAACACATATCTGGTTTGCATTTTCGATTTCGTCGCTATTTTGCTTTAATTTATGCTTACTCTTGTATCTATAATCGCTAAATGAACAATATTGCAATTGGGGCTTAGGGATTTAGGATAGAAGAATAGAGATATCGACCATGGAACAGATCCAAGAGGCGAGATCGAGATAGTCGATTATGAGAGAGATTTTTGTTGCATTGATTTTCTTTTTGTTTCATGATGGATGTTTAGAGGAAGCGTGAGAAACATAACGTGTTAGAGAGAAATACAGAGGAAAGCGTGTGTTAGTTTATTAAGAGAGAGATTTATTTTTTCTGATCTTTAATAATAACTAGTGTGATACCCGGGCGTCCGCACAAGTACCTGTTGGTGTTTGATTATTTTGTTCAATATTGATATTATGTAAAATTCAATATTATAAAGAAAGATGTTTAAAGTATAAAAATAAAACTGAGGCTTGTACAACTAACTTAACAAAATTTTGATCAGTAACTTCTTGTTCCTGTTAATATTTAATATTTTTATGAGTAATTTGATGTTCTCTTTAATATTAAAAAAATTATCGATAACTTAATGTTCTCATTAATATTCAAAATTTGATTAGTAATTTTGTGTTCCCATTAATATTCAATATATTGATCAGTATATTCGTGTTCCCGTTAATATTTAATTTTGATCAGTAGCTTTGTGTTCCCGTTAATATCGATATTTTGATCAATAACAAAAACAAAATGATTTTTTTTGAAAATAGATAATAAATCAGTGCCTATTTAATATTTTGATCAGTAAATTCATGTTCTCGTATGATGCGTGCATTTGTTCCTAAAATATAATAATAAAAATAAAAAACAATTTTTTAAAAGGGATAATAAACTGGTGCTTATAATTATTTCAATATATAAAAATATTTGAATATATATATATTATGTTTGTTTTGGAATTATTTAAAAAAAAATATTTAAACTAATAATAAAGTTGTTCTATTATTATTTAATATTTCGACCAGTAACTTCATGTTTCCGTTATTATTTACTCCCTCCGTTTCTTTTTAAGTGTCGTTTTAGAAGAATTTTTTTGATTCTATTGTGTCGTTTTAGAGTTTAATGTCATAATTTATCAATTATACCCTTACTTTCTCAATAAATGAGAGAGTGCATGAATGAATTTATTAGGAAAGAGAAAATAAATGAGGGTATAATAGAAAATATAACTCTAATAATCCACTATCTTGATTGAAGAGCTTTATGCTAAAATGACACTTAAAAAGGAACGGAGGGAGTAATATTTTGAATTTAATGTCTCTGTTATTATTAAATATTTTGATCAATAATTTTATATTTCCGTTAATATTCAATATTTTTATCAGTAATTCTATGTTCTCATTAATATTCAATACTTTGATATGTAATTTAATATTTTCCATAATATTCAATATTTTGATAAGTAACTTATGTTCCCGTTAATATTCAATATTTTGATATGTAATATAATATTTCTCCTAATATTCAATATTTTAATAAGTAATTTCATGTTCCCGTTAATACTTAATATTTTGATTAGTAACTTTATGGTTCCGTTAAAGTTTAATAGTTTGATTAGTAACTTCATGTTCCCGTTAAAATTCAATAGTTTGATCAATAACTTCATGTTCCCGTTAATATTTAATTGATCAATAATTTTATGTTCTCGTTAATATTCAATATTTTAATTTGTAATCAATGTTTCTGTTAATATTCAATAGTTAATATTTAATATTTTAATTAGTAACTTTATGTTCTTGTTAATGTTCAATATTTTCACCAGTAACTTTGTGTTTCTGTTAATATCAACTGATAACATAGTATTTGTAAATATTGTTTTAATTGTATAAATAAAAATTAGTAACATAAATAAATAAATATTTGTAATCAATGTTTTAATATTTTGATCAATAAGTTTGTGTTCTCGTATGATGCGTGCATTTGTTCCTAGAATATAATAAAAAATAAAAAACAATTTTTTAAAAGGGATAATAAATCGGTACCCATAATTATTTCAATATATATATATATATATATATATATATATATATATATATATATATATATATATATATATATATATATATATATATATATATATATATATATATATATATATATATATATATATATGTTTGTTTTGGAATTATTTTAAAAAAATATTTAAACCAATAATAAAGTTGTTATATTATTATTTAATATTTTGAATTTAATGTCTCTGTTATTATTAAATATTTTGATCAATAATTTTATGTTTCCGTTAATATTCAATACTTTTATTAGTAATTCCATGTTCTCGTTAATATTCAATACTTTGATCTATAATTTAATATTTGTCATAATATTCAATATTTTGATAAGTAGCTCATGTTCCCGTTAATATTCAATATTTTGATATGTAATATAATATTTCCCCTAATATTCAATATTTTGATAAGTAACTTCATGTTCCCGTTAATACTTAATATTTTGATTAGTAACTTCATGTTCCCGTTAAAATTCAATAGTTTGGTTAGTAACTTCATATTCCCGTTAAAATTCAATAGTTTGATCAATAACTTAATGTTCTCGTTAATATTCAATTGATAAATAACTTCATGATCCCGTTAATATTTAATATTTTAATTTGTAATTAATGTTTCTGTTAAAATTCAATAGTTAATATTTAATATTTTAATTAGTAACTTTATGTTTTTGTTAATGTCAACTAATAACATAGTATTTGTAAATATTGTTTTAATTGTATAAATAAAAATTACTAACATAAATAAACATTTGTCAGTGTTTAGATTCATACATTCTATTAAATATATTTAATTTTATTTTTTAATTGTATAAAAAAATGTAATAATCAGTGTAATTTTATTTTTTAATTGTATAAAAAAATGTAATAATCAGTGAGTTCATTCTGGTCTGGAACTCGTGCATTTGTACAGCTATTTGTGTGTTATGCGCATTTGTTTCTAAAATGTAATAAGAATGAAAGAAAACTAAAACACAAAATTATTTAACCGATTTATTATTTTTAAAAGAAATACATATAAAAAAATTATTTAATATACATGATTTATAAATTATTGACAAAAAATAATATGTTTAAAATTAATTTATGAATGGAGAATAAGCAGTGCAAGTTCTTTTTATCTTTTTTATATTTTATTTCTATGCAAGTTTTTTTTTGTACATATGAAGATAAATTGTTCTAAACTAAAATTCGTTAACTATTGAATTGCATGAAGATGAATGTATAAAAGATTTCAATTCTATAAAACATTTTAGTTATCTCCACGTTTTATTATAAATCCTCTAAAAAAACAGAAGTTTTTTATAATATAAATTCAAAAAGAAATCCATTTTTAAATGCACATAAATCAACACCTAAATGAACTAAAAATGCATGATAATTCTCATTATCGCTCTTATGACTATGATGACCGTGTTGGATAGAAAATACAAATGCTGAATTTCTTTATTTACATATTCTTTATTATATTATAATTTAAAAACATTAAAACAACACTTAACTATTCAATATTTGGTGTTCATGTTAACAACTTTGGATGAATTAAGCAAGTTCATGGACTTCTACAATTGGAGAAAAAGTCATGGACTTATACAATTTGTCAAACAATCTACTATTTCGATAATCACATAATGTAACCAAGTTCTAGGACACATCCATTAACTTGCAACCTTTCTCAGTATTATTTAATATTAGAAGCACTTTTTTCCATCTAATTAAGAAACACTCAACTTAAAGAGACATCCTACAAACACCACCTAGAATAAAATAGTAAACTAATATCACAATAATTCAATAAAACTTCTTGATTGGTGATCTACAGAATGTGCCAGGACTGATCTTCAATTTTTTCCAAACTGAATCCATATTGCTCAACAATAATAGTAGTTTCAAAATTGTCATGCAACATCTTTCTTTACAAGAGATCACTTTAATTCTTTAGAATCCCTTGGAAGGGAACCAGTTATGCTGATTAATATCCTAGCAAATTCTCTGCCATTATCAATTATAGCTTTGAACCGCTCCATATGCGCCAAGCTTTCCTATTGACAGATTGAATTCCAAGTACACAACCTGGATGCTCTTACACACCGAGCGTCAACTACCAAGTTTTCGATCCAGTTACAACCAGAATCACAAAAAGCAGCAACTTTGTCCTGTCTTTGCAGCTTGGTGGGGGAGAAGGCTAAAGCAATAGAGCTAACATGGTCAGAGAATACGATTTTGACAACATTAGCTTCTATAGCAATACCTACAAAAAAAATTGGTAAGATACCTTATGGCATAAGCACAATCATCCACTGATGAAGCATTCAAACTTAATAAACATTCAAACTAAAATTGCTAGAATCAATACAACAAAGAATCCATATTGCCTTAGCACGCGTCGAACTATGTAATATTTATTGCATTGAATAACAGGTTGCTCGGTTTCGAATCTCTATGGATAATGTTTGTAGAATGTAAATACCTCCGTCCACAAAGAATTTGATACAAAAAGTACTGCAACAACTCTTTACATGGCTGAAACTGGTTGGCTTGTGTTCATGAACAAAGTTCAGCCATCTCAGCTTGCAGAAGAACAAAGAAATGCTGAATCATTTGTTCATGAATCCCATAATTCTTTTTCAGCCTCAAAAGTTGCACCCTGTGATATTTAAAAATACATATTAATATAAAAACAAAATGTACAACATAAGTCAGCATGCTTAACTCGAAGAACTTGACTTAAGCAAACAACAAAGTCACACATGCATTTATATCAAATTACACAAAGGTCTAAACATAAGAGAAATAAAGAAGTGTATTAACATGTAATCTATTGGGAAAGCCAACATCGTATTCGTAACAGATTGATTTAAGAACTAAAACAGGTAATTTAATAATAACGAGAATCAAGAAATGCATACCGGACCAATATCTCCTACCAATTTTTGTAGACGGATGGGCATTGAATTCAATTTTATAAACTTGGAATATACCAGTCGGAAACTTCCTTGCTGCCATGAATGAAAGGCTGCACTGAATGTGGACCAGTAAAATTTACTCTGAAAAGATTATTAAAAGGGACAAGGTAAAAAAGCATGATAAACTAACTACATATGGACCTAAATCCTAAAATTCGTAAAATAAAACGATAATTCAGTGAGTCATTGAGAAATCCATCAGTCTCTCCAACTTATCTACAAGCATCTCAATACTTTAAAAAAATGCAGAAAAAGAAAATAATAAAACTAATATTCAAATCAAACCTTCTATGAATATTCATAGCAAAAATGATTTCCCATCACAATAAATCGGAGCTGATTTTCCAACAACAATTAAAGGTCAGGTACATAGTAACAATAGAGAAACTCCTCAAACAACTATAATAATATATCAATAAATTAATACCTTTTGGCCTCCAATTGGTTTAACAAAATGTTGATTCGAAAGTATGGAAGGTCATTGAAAAGCAAGATTCAAAATGCATAAAATGAATCCTAAACATCAAAAAGCAAGATTATATATTGAAACCCATAAAATCAAAACACATAAACTGAACCATTAAAATAAAAATACATAAACTAAACCCATAAATGTTTACATACTATTTGAAGTAACAACTTGATTCTATTTTCAACATGAATTTCAGATGTACACTACAATAATAACAAAACATGTCAAAACCCTATCAATTAAGTTAACTCAACAACTAACCAATGTGACAGAACCACATCTACAACTTCCAACCCTTCAACCCCATATGTAGCGGTATCGTGTGTGTTGCATATCATCGCACATTTCAAGTTTCATTTTGATAAAGAAAAGAAAGAAGGAAGAAAATGAAAGGGAAGAAAGACAAGAGAGAGAAGAGAGAAAGGATCAGGTGTTTGTAAATGAATGGAAAGTTGTAAGAGTTTAGTGCGTAAGAATTTTTTATTTTGGAAAAAAATTGAAAGTGTTTAAAAAAAAAAATTAATTTGGATATTTTAATATAGAGCTTAATTTTTAGGCAGTCACATGGTTAAATATGGACTAATAGGATAACTAATGGTTTTTAAGAATACCTAATTTTCTTATATGATGGAAAAAAATTGGAAGTGTTTTCAGAAGAAAGAAAACAAAAATTAATTTAGATATTTTAATATAGAGCTTAATTTTTAGACAACCACGTGGCTAATTATGGATTAATAAGGGTAATTAAGGGTTCTTAAGAACACCTCATTTTCTTATATGATAGAAGAAAAAAAATTAATTTGGATATCTAGCATCTATCTATCATATAAGAAAACTCACGCATTTTCCCTAAACTTTACCAATTAGGATGCTAAGAATTGAGTATTTCTCAAATTGAGTGTCACATCATCATCATTTAATGTTTCCCTATTCTGATGGCAGTTACAAGAATTGGAAGAACCAATTTAAGTGTGCATGAAAAAGTTGCAGTTTCCACCCTTCCTTGCACAGTTACAAGGTCATGAATGTTTATTTTTAAATGATTATTTTGCAGACATATTTAGAACGTCATAAAAAGTTACTCGAAAAAAATTTTAAAATTTGATTTCTAAGTCGAAATTTTCGTTATTTTTATCAATATCTTTAGAAATTTAAAAAAATCATATTTAATTCTTCTCATTTTAAAAAATTCTAAAATTTGATTAATGAACATTTTATAGTATTCTAAGCACTTATAAAAAAAATAATTCAAAAATTTAAGAATAATTAAATAGTTCTAAAATTTTAGAAAATAACAGGAATAAAATTGAATGAATGAAAATTTTGTAAGGACCAAAATATGTCATTTTTTAATAGGACCTAAAAATAAAATTTGAGATATTTATAAGGACAAAAAATATATTTAATCCTAATTTATAAGCTAAAAAATATCTAATCAAATAGAGCCTTTATAGGTATTATTTTTGTGCATTTTTACTTTTATAAATAAATAAAAAACAAGGTTTGTGACTATCAGGCTTGGTGGTATTAATAAGACTCGAGATCACATGTTTGTTCATTGTGACTTTTATAGTAAACTCTGGTTGTTATTGTCTGGATGGTTAGGGATTGAGTCGGTTTATCATGGGAATTGTAGAGATCATTATACTCAATTTGTGTCTTTGGGTGGTTTGGTCAAAAGAGTGTAAGCATGTATTTCATATTATTTGGGTAGCAGTAGTATGGTTAATTTGGAAAAATAAGAATTAGCGGGTGTTTTAGAATAAGAGTCTTTCTTTGATGACTATACGTGAATAGGTTAAAATTCACTCTTTTTAGTGGTTGAAAGCTCATGTGTCATCCTTTGAGTTTGAGTATTAAGTTTGGAGGATTAATTTGATTCAGTGTATTAGAGACATGGATGGATAGTTTAAGTTGTTGGTTGAATTTTTATTACATTTATTGATGTATCTTTTTTGGGTCGCACTTCTAATACATCTTATGCTTGAAGACTTGTTTTTGTGGTTAATATAAAATTTAGTTTTTTTTATAAAAAAAAACAATACTATTTATAGGTGATCATTTTTAAAATAATAAATCAAACTGAAAAATAATTTAAAGCACATTATAAAAATCAATTAAATTTGAAAAAAAAAAATCATTGAGATTCAAAATAAAAAGTATGTAAGTGGGTAACAACAATAAAATATTAAAATGGATATTAACAAAATGAAATGTTCTAACACTAAAATCTCTACAAGGCAACAACCTTAAAAGGGAAGGTATTTTGAAATACCTTATTACCAATTTATTATTCATTTTCTTTCATCAATTGCAAGCATTCGAACTTTAGTCGGATAGCCACGTCTTTCGATAATTACCAATCCAACTAAGCCAAGCCAACAATTATTTATGGAATTTTTTGCTTTTAAATATACAATGAGACCCACATGAACACAAGTAACTTTGGGCTTTTAAGTATACATTGATATTGTCCAATATACAAATATGTTAAATTTTTCTAGTTTTGACATCATGCAAAATATCTAATGGTGAAGTTACATTCATGTATCCATTTATTTTTGAGAGTATCTAATAAATATGAGAGCTTTTTAGAAAAATGTACCCATGAACCTCCTTATAGAGAGAAATAAAGTTTAAAAGCTAACTTCCAACCAAACAATGAACAATGTTTAGAGGGGTTATTCTCCAAAAAAAAATAGATATTTTCCACTGGCTGATCTCAAACCAAGATGGAGTTTTAAGTTGGCTATCTTCTGAATCGAACTAGGGTTTTACATGAGCTGACCTCAAATTGAGTTGAGATCTTACACGACTAATATCAAACCAAATGAACTTTTATATAGACTGAACTCAAGAACCAGGTTAAGAATTTACATAGACTAATCTCGAACTAATAGAGATTTTACATGAGTTGGACTCAAGATTCATTGTGGAGATTTTAATGGTTGATCTTCAAGAACAAAACAATAGCTTTTCCTGCTTGGAAAAACTCACGAACCATACAGAGAATTCTTAAGACAACCCCCCAAAACAAGAAAGAGATTTTATTAGTTTAATTCATAAACTCACAATTTACAAAAGAATATTTTACTCAGGAGATAATGTACGCTTAGTAAATTACATTTAAGTTGTCGCTCAGAACAATGATTCTCACTTAGACACAAAGCACTCTTGAAGTACTAAGGCAAAATATATGCGAAAACCCAATAGATTTATAGATTAAAAAAAACCTCTCTGTTTATAGGCTAAATTATGGTTTAAAATTAGAAACAATCAATGGGTGAAATGAATGTCATAATTGTAACACCTTGGTTTTGTTTAATTGTTTTTAAATAAATTAATTATGTGATGTGGTGCTTTCGTATAATTTGACGAATGTGTTATGGTATTGTTATGCCTTTGATGTGAGGTAGTTGTCTTAAAAATTATAGAAGTTAAGGGTGTAAGGAGATGGTTTTATTAGTATTATTTAAACCAAAATATTATATTTAATATTTTAGTTTATATAATTAAGTAATTAATTTAGTAGTAAGAGGAAGGAAGGGGCCATAATGGGAATAATAACATTAGGGGTCCAAGGGTTAGATAAGTAAAAACCAAAGGAAGAGAAGAGTTTTGTGGTTTTCATCGATCGTAGAACGGGATAACAAAGAAAAAGAACGCATTTGGGAGAAAAGAAGCTAGGGTAAGAGAGAACCATCATGAAGCTAGAGGAACCTTCAAATTAAGGTAAGGGTGTGGTTACAACTTTCTAAGGGATAATATACTGGTAGGGATGTGGTGATATGCATGTTAGGTTTTGGTGTAGTTTGCTTGATTTAATCCGTTGAAATTGGTTATAATCGATTAATTGAAGTTTTGACTTGTGTGGTATTTGATGGATAATGATAGCAATGATAATTTGATGTTTGATTGTGAATTATTTCATGATGTTTGTGTTTTTGAGATTGGGAGAAAAAAAATTTCGCACTTCTATTTTTCTGAATTCGTAAAAATGTTTTTCACATGGTGCAATCGATTGCAGTGCATGTGCAATCGATTGCACATTTCAATTTTGGTGAATTTTTGCTTTTGTTTCAGCAAGAAATCTATTGCTGTGAGGGTTCAATCGATTGCATTTCTTAAAAATTGTGATTTTTGGCCTCTGGAACAGGGTGCAATTGATTGCTCACTGTTTGATAACATTGTTGAAAACTTTAAAAATTCGTAACTTTTGACTCGGGTCTCTGTTTGACGCACCGTTATACTGTTGAAAAGATGAAAATATTATCTTTCCTATAAAAATGATTTCATATACATTGGGTAATGATTTGATGGGTTTATGCCTTTTGTGTGAATTTCTCATTCTATGTGTTAACGTGGTGATGCAAAAAAATTATTTGTGATATGGTGTATTGTTGCAAGTAAGGTACGATGCATTGTTGTATTGTATGGTCGTGTCGCATGCATTTCATCTTATTTAATTTAGTCATGTCGTTTTTGTTGGCTCAAATCCTAGATGACGTAGATAGGGAGCATAGTGAATGTAAAATTCACATTCTTGTTGTTGGCTCTGATCCTAAATGGAATGGATAAAGAGCGAAGTGAACCAAATTGTTCACAATGATGGTGGCTCAGATCCTAGATGGTATAGATTTGGAAGCGATATTGGTACCACATGCATAGATTCAATGTTGTGTCTCATTGCATGTCTTGTTGTTAGCGTAAAGATGTTGTGTGTGGCTGTTTATGCTTGTTAAATGTTGCTTATGACGGGGAAGTGTGAGATGTGGATAAAATAACTATGCATGATATATTTATGTACTTATTACTATACTTTCCTTTATATTATTGTGATATCTCACCCCTTTTGTTTGAATGTTGCCTCTACGTGGATAACATGAGATAGTCAGGAGTAGTTCGTTGTTGCGGAGTTCGAAGAGGTTACTCTTCAGTCTTGTTTTTAGAGTCGGCGTTGTGCTTTGATACGTAACATCGGGTTGGGGATAAACACTTATTATGTTTTACATTGTTTTGATGATTGTTGTGGGGTATTTTAAACTCCTGGATAATTGATTTATGATTTAATAAAGTTAGTTTTTAAGACTATGACATTTGTTGTTTATCCGAAAGGTGTTATGTATCCATTTTATTACTTTGAGAAAATTATGATTGTCTTAAGATGATGTAGCATCCTAAATGTGTTTTGAAAGAAAAAAAGTTACTCTGATTTATATTATAATCGTCGAGGAATTTAGGGTGTTACAATAATAGATTAGGCCAATTAGTTATTGACCTCCAGTAATAGATTTTTCAAGTCACAAATAGAATGTATTGATATTTTGCTATTGTGAATAATTAAGAGAAGGTCCCAATCAATTTTACACTTAACCAAGAGAAAATAATTGATTAGATGATTAAGTGTTTTAAATAAAATATGATAAGATTTTCTCAAAGTTTTTTAGTGTGAATTTTATTTTTACATAGTATTTTTAGAAGTACCTTTGTGCCTTTAAAAGATACTGGTCACCCAGACAGACATAATCAGAGAAACTTTCACGACTCTAAAAATTCAATTCTTTGCATCATTATTTTTTATTTACCATCACACAAGAACCTTGAGTAATATTAATGAGACTTTACATTTCTTCATGTTTATTACCATCATTAGAGAGTTGATAAGATAAATGAGTAGTGAACCTTGAAAAAAAGTCTTCACTTGAATTCGTTTGAACACCAAATTAACTTGAAGTGATGATTTAGTCTTCATGAGCAACTTAAAAAGATAACTTAATGAAATATGTTGAGTATTTTTGACGTCTTAATAATCTATCTTCAAGATTTTATCATTATAGCTCCTCTAAGACAATCCTAAAATATGTTGGTAGCAATCTCTTAATATTGACCAAATTAGACATCTCCAAAATCTTTCATGTTAAAATTTCTTATGAGAAATATCTTGATCTCATGAAATAAGCATATTTAATTGATTTCCAAAAGAATGTCATATACATATAGTGTATTTCTTAACCCACCCCATGATCTTCTTATCCACCACTGCGAAATTCCATTTTTGACCTCGAGAAACCGAAAATAAACTTCAAGTTAGCACCTGTTCTATGCAATTCAGGTTGAGAGCATACCAGAAATTTACTTATGGCATGCTACCGGATATATATTTCCGGTATATTGATGAACTTAATCGCGCCGAAATATTTTCCCTCCCCATAACAGAAACATTTCAAAACTCTCTCAAACCCTCTCTTTCAACCCTTCACACCAAAATCAATTTTTTTCTCAAACAATCAATACAAATCTTCAAGTATTAGTTAAATACAACAGGTAACATAATCAATCAAGCAACAACCAACTCTCAATCAAATAAGTGACTGATTTACACATTTTTAGAGTTTATGTAAAATCGATTGAAACTAGTGAAATAGGACTTGAAATGTGTTGTTTTTTGTAGTTTACATTATTAGGAGTCATTATAATACTATTTGTAAACTCTTTTTGACGATCAATCCGTGTATTTTGAGGCATTTGGGATTTTGGGGTGGTGGTGTCTGTTGTTTTGTCTGTGTGCATAATTTTTTTTTCATTTTTTCCTATGTGAGTCATATTCTAACATTTTGTTCTTGCTTCTATAGTATGTCTGAGCATGAGTCATGTTTGAGGCTTGGTCGGGTTACACAACATGCTTCTTTGCAGAGAGAGAGGAGTCAAGCCACACGACCTCTGAGGACTCAGGCCACACAGGCTTCGTCAACATACATACAAGCTATGTCTGAGGTGCATTCTGCTCCTTTTGATTCTACACCTTCTACTTCTTCCTCCCGTAGCAGACGGGAGTCTCCAGTTTATCCCTCCCCTCCTTCGTCATACCGCAGATGCACATCCTCACCATCGCGGATTTTTGAGACGTGATCTACATCTACTATACAGGCAGGGTCGTCTGAGGTGAGACCTGATCCTACACGTCTTACACCCCCAATACATCAGGTACCAGTACCAGGGCCACCCGAGGTACCCATGGAACCAGAGTCACCAGTGCCAGCAAAGGCATCGGCGGCAAAGGCGGCACCGGTAGTAGAGGCGGCACCAGAGGTCCCTCAGGTCTTTGGAGGGGGGCCTTCTGACTTATCTATGCTCACGCATTATCCCACCCATGTGGCTAGACATTTATGGGATGGAGAGGTACATAATTTACATTTATGTTTCATTTATTAGTTATGTTATATTATGAATAATATTATGAATTCTCACAATGTGTTTTTTCTTGCAGGATCGCGATACACTAAAGGTCATCAACCATGGGAGGAAGATCAGCAAGCTAACTCCCCCTATTGAGCCATAGTTTGATGATCTACTGCTGACTACAGGGTTGAGAGACTCTACCCTTTATGGATATAGTATGGTCAACTGGGGGATGACCAACGCTTTCGTAGAGAGGTAGCACGAGGAGACGTCTCCATTTTATATACCACACGAGGAGATGACGATCACATTCGATGATGTCGCATGTCTGCTTCACCTTCTTATCAGAGGGCGGTTTATGGATCATGAGAAGTTGGAGAAAGATGAGGCGATTGAGATGTTGGTTGAGAGGTTGGGGGTTACCTTAGAGGAGGTTGATAAGACACGTGGCAGCCACATGAGATATAGTTGGTTGAAGATTGTTTTTATCAGGAGATTGTGCGTGCTACGTCTGCTGACGGTGATCCCGAGAAGGTTACACTTCACAGGGGGTATACCATGAGAGTATACCTCTTGTATCTTGTTGGGACGCAGATCTTTGTGGACACCAGTGCCACCTACATTGACGCCATGTACCTTAGATACTTTGCTGATTTAGAGCAGGTCATCGGGTGGAACTAGGGGGCTGCTTGCTTGGTTTACTTGTATACCAAGTTGACGGAGGTGGCTAGGTGGAAGACGAGGAAGATCATCGGCATCATGTCTCTTTTGACGGTATAAAAAATTTCTCTTAGCTTCCTTTTTTAATTATTTTGATTGTGAAACTAACTGATATAATTTTGATATTTCAGGAATGTATCCTACAACACTTCCCACGGATTTCAGGATAGTCATTTGTTGAGGGTTATATCGAGCAGATGCCTCGTGCATGTGCATATAAGCCGCTCAGAGACAACCAGACGACACTTGTGTATCGGGTTTACCTGGATCGGATTGTGCATGAGGACATCCACTTTAATGCCTACGCCGACCATCGTGGGACGATCGCTTTTGATGAGGTTTCTTTGTTTACAGGTTGGTTGGCCTGCGGTACTCGGAAGACTGCTGCCTATATGCCCGAGCGAGTGATGTGTCAGTTTGGGTGTACTTAGATGATTCCTTGGCATCCTGCTTTATCTGCTCCTCCGACAATAAAGAGGAGGGAGATGGATGAGATTTTTGATGATCTTGAGAGTCATCTCGTCCCTGATGAGGCCAGGAGTATCGTGGCTCCAAACGATTGGAGTTACGCGTACGGTTACATGACATGGTACTTCAGGATTCTCATCCATACCTGATACGGGAGGCTCCAGGGGACCCACCCAGGCCGGTTCTTCAGGAGATCCTGGAGGAGGAGTAAGCGACAAGGGATCATGCCCAGGACGTGCTGCCTAGGTGTCATTGTATCATGGAGCTTGTTATGGATGGCATCGACAGAGGGTTGTTTCCTAACGGATCCGATGTCAGTGGCGTTTTAGAGGCCATCATGGTGGAGGCTCATGGTGCGCTGGTCTACAGGAGGCAGCGGAGGAACGCCTCGAGAGTGACAGGTCGGCTCTGCCATACGCAATAGTTTATTTTGATTGTATTTTGACTTTGTTTTTTTTATTTCGTATTGTACCGGATATGTATTATGAATACTATTATTATGAAATTTATTTCGGATAACAATTTTGAGCTTAATTCGATTTAAAAATTGCATGATTTTAATTTGAATAACACATTTAAATTCTAACGCTATTGGATATAGTTAGGTTTTCCTTCTAACTGTCATGCACAGAATCGGAAGTTTATTTCCGATAGTAAACCGTAAATAAATTTCCGATTTTATTCAAAAAATTCAAAAAATAATACGTACCAAAAATTTATTTTAAATTTTATAAAAAATATTTTAGAGTTTTTCATGAGGTGCGTCTCACTCTTATGAAATGGGTTAAGAAATTCACATGATATAATAATGTCAACATGCACAACAATAATTGGCTTGTGTGGACTTGTTTTAATAAATCAAGGACCGCTAGATGATGGTTTGGCACAAGACGACTTAGCTTTCCATTCCATAATTTTTTTCAGTAAGTTTTCTGCTCCCATATGTCGCTACAACACAATAGAAATTAACAATAAATCGTGTTAATCAGGCAAAACAAATAAAAATAGAATCTCTACAAATAAAAAAGAGAGGTATTATTGAATACCTCATTAATCTAAACATTATCATCGCCATCATCATCATCACATGCCAGCATTCGAACCTTTGTCAGGAAGGTAATGCTCAAAGACACTTACACTTACCAAGCCTGCAAAGCGAGCTAGCGGAAAATTTTCAACCACCCAATCCTATAAATTGTAGTTTTGTTTTGTTTATGTTGTACAAATAAAAATTTAAAACAAAAAGTGTGATAATTGTAAAATAGATTTTTTCAATACAAAATCGTAAGTATTTTATAAAACAATTAAAGAATGATTAATTATCATTTTATCCACTGTCAAATATGACTAATATAAATTTCGTCCTTGTCATGTACCTTCACCATGTCATTTCGTTCTTTTTAATATATCTCTTCTCCAATTGTATTTATAACATATACTTTCTATTTGATAATTATAATTATAATTTTTATTTTATATTTAAGACATTCTAGTTTTTATTATAATTAATTATTTAATTTATTTTAAATATTCCAGTTTTTATTATACTCAGTTAGTTAATTTATTTTTTTAAATATACGGAAAATTATAATTATTATGTTTAATATACCTTCAATTGTAATATATATATATATATATATATATATATATATATATATATATATTCTTATAATGTTAAATGAATTTGTTAGTTAATATAAATTAATAAACTGAAAATAAATGCATTCTAAATATATAATTAATTGGAAATTAAATTATTTTAATAAATATTTTAATACGTTAGTAACGTTAATTCCCTTATATTTTTTAAAAACTTTAACGTTAATTCCTTTATAATTTTTAAATATATTATAGTAAATTAATATACTGTTAGTGAAATAATAAAGTTAGTAAAATAATATGTCTTATAGTAAGTTAGTATATGATAGTAAAATGATTTTTTTGTGTGACCTAATTGCAGGAGCATTACCACTATAAAACTTCTTCTAATTTTTACTCTTCTTCTTCTCAAATCTACTATCTTTCTTCAAGAATTTCTCTTTTACGGACAAACCTTCATCAACAAAGATGGTTTATGCTCATTCCTCTCGTTCAGATCCTTTGAGTATAAGGCAAATTGGACTTATTCAAAAGTCAGAGACTATCTTTCATACAAGAGAGTTTTTTTGAAGTGAGTATGAGACTTAGGTAGAGAACACATCAATAATAGTTCTTGATCTTCATCATCGATACTAACCTCGATATTCTCCAGATTAAAAATCAGCTCGTTGAAAATATCCAACCGATCAGCCAAGACTTTGTCTTCACCCATATTGAATGAATATAGAGTTTGCTTTAAGTATAAAATATTTATCGAGTAGTTAGTTGTAACACCCCATCTAAATACCCCGAATATATTAATTAAATTAACATGTAAATCGTCTTTAATCAGAGTTTAACACGGTAATCACGGGATGTCACAATTAATAAATAGAATAAACCTTCATTCAAACAGTAGCCATGCTACACTGAGGATCAACATTTCCAATTAATTTCAATCAAGCTAAGACCATGTCTTACACAGCGGAAAGATGCCATAACCAAAAAAAACGGAATAAATTCAATCAACATTATTCCCACTAAGTTTTAAATAAATAATAGACCAAGTCTAATTCCTCATCTAACGTTCCCCAGTGTTACAATCTAATCAGAGCATGACACTGACACGCGGACTAAACGATGAGCTCTAGAGCCATCCTCACCGACTCTTCACCGCTAACTTTAATCGAAATGGTAAAGTAAGGGTGAGACTTCTCATAATTAAAGCATATTATAAGCTTCTCAATTAACAATATATTTCAAGCATATTAATCCACCCATTTCAACATAACTCCGATTCAATACACAATTACAACCATATAATCATCATGCACAACAATCATCAATCGAGAATAGTAACACGGAAGACATCCTAACATGTTACTATTCCATACAAATATAATGCGACTCAATGCATGCGGTACCGACTGTGACCAAGTCACCCAACACCGATCCATTCATCAACCGGATACGACCATCGATTTGTCCATAACCACTCGGACACGAATCCATTAACCACCCATCCTCACTCGGCATCGGTTATCGGCAATCCAAGTCAAATTCGCACAATGGGAATTAACTTCACCAAACAATGCATATGCACGCACATCACTAGCATGCAACATCAATCGCCTATGTATACATTCATTGAACATAATCGAATCTCAACAATCAACATGATATATCAACTAATCATGCATACGTCGACATCGGATAACCATGCAAACCAATCAACATGATATATCAACCAATCATGCATACATCAACACAAGTTATGACCACCTCGGACATCATACACCCTCATCACCCACAACATGATACAATCTCCTATCATGAACAATTCATCACAACATCGACAATTAAGGTCAAAAGCCATCACCATATACCACACCAACAAACACATGATATCAATACAATCATGACTACACCAATTATCATAAACCGAATCAAACTCAAAACATGATAATCCAACCATCATGCACACAAATAACAACAGATAACACGCTTTACATTCACTCAGATCAATATATCCATCACCACAGATCTCTGCATACACATCAATATGCGACCAATAGTCATCTATTTGAATTTGGTCCATTTTCAAAATAATTTCAATTTTTGGAAAATATTTTCATTTAAAATAGAGCTTTAAATTTAGAAAATAACGTCCAAAACGGCGCTCAAAACGGACTTACGGTTTGAAAGTTATGAATTTTCAAAGTTTGACATTTTTCAAAAATTTAAGTTGGAACCCGGTTCCGTCACATACAGGAACCGGTTCCTGAAAAGTCCCAAAACCTCCTTGCTGGAAAAATGTATGGGAACCCGGTTCCGTCACATACAGGAACCGGTTCCCACGTGTATTTTTCAGTTTTTATAAATTTTCAAAGGGCAACCGTTCCTACCCATACAGGAACCGGTTCCCACGTGTTAAAAGCCATTTCCTGCACTTTTGACAGCATTCATCCATTTCAATTCAAACTCAAACATACCCATACGAACTCCAACATGGGAAACACTAAAACACATCATTTTTCATCATCTATCTCATCAAATGACATGTTTCCATCATCTATTTTCATCTACACTCTAACCACACATTCGATACATTGACACTATTATATACATCCATGGAAACCTAGAATTTCCTAAACACAGATTCCTAACATGCCATGGTCTATAATATTAACATCAAAACCTATAATAAGCAATTGGGGTTCTTCGAGATTCGATTCTAGGTTTTCCTTCCTCTCTCTCAATTCTATAATAGCTTTTCTTCCAAAAGACCTATTTTCTTTTCTTTTCCTTTTTATATTCCTTCTAATCATCCTTTATTTATTCCAATAAAATAAAACAAATGGTAATTAGTAAGTGTAGTGTAATTTACTCCTCACACCCCTTACACCTCACACCTCCATCTCTTCTTTTCTTCAATTAATCCCATAAATTCCAAAATATAATTAATTCAAGTCTTTAATTAATTAAATAATTAAATTCCTATTTATTTAATTTCGGGTGTCACAACTCTCCCCACTAAAAGAGTTTTCGCCTCGAAAACACCACGGTTAAGTCCTTCATGTCCTTGGCATCTGGTCCTCCATCTTGCAATTTCAATCTTCCTAATCGAGATAAGCTCTTATGATCACTAATACCTAATTCGAGAACCATATAAATAATGCCTCCCAACTTCAAAACAAAATAAATCATGACAAACATCTATAAGCCTTTTTGCAAATTTTTTCAATGATGCGTCATCAACTTAGTCGGATTCATTAACGGCTAGAATCCTCTTAATTATTCAACATTTTTCATCAATATCCTACATCTTCCAAATCATCCATTTTTTATCATATATTACATAAGGATTTATTCCATTTAAGCCTTAATTTCCAATGTCCATTTATACACAACAACTCCAACGATAGAGCTTGCAAATTAGTACATCTATTATAATGGTGTAAATCAATAGTCATTATTCTCTTAGTTTCATAAACTCCCATTAATGTTTAATTTTGACTTTAAAAGCATTCATACCATCACCTTAATCATTTTAAACTTTTTAATCATCTTTAACTTTTTCATCTTTTTTCATAAGCGGCAACTTGAATTCTTTTTTATTTTATTTCATGCGAAGATATCTTTTCAATTTTCATGAGTCTTTAAATCACGAGATTAATGATCGGCCTCAATTTGTCAATAGATAGCGGCAATCACAATGGATTATAAACCACCGTAAAACTAAATGTTTAGAACTTGTGCTTCATGGTTTAATCTTCCTTTAAGGTTTACGACTTCTAAACTTATTTCTCATCGATATCGATGAGATACCATTGATCAAACAATTTACATTCTCCTTTACTTAAATCGCGTTAAGTATTTTCCTCCTCATGAGACACTAACATACCAAATACACCATAACTCATTTTGTCCCCATTTGAAGTCCTCACGCGGAGAACTTTAACGACATTCACAACTCTTAGTCTTCCTTTAAATCTCATAACATCTAGGATCCATATATGTTCGATCGAATCTTATTTCAAATGCAATCTCTACATCTCATCATATGATCGGTAAAGAACTTCCAACATTTTCTTAACACATGTCAATATTTTGACATCTTAAACATGATTGCACTATTTTTATTCCTCAATAACACATTTTCATCCTCATCGACATAAGTTGCATCTCTAATACTTTCACATTCTTACTAATACCAACATTTCATTCATTAAGAATATATCATCGTCAAATATTATTCTGGTTATGCCCATAAAATCTTCCAATACAAATTTTGGACTTTCTACAACACCGACCATGATAACATGATAAAGAAAACTCATATCCTAAATCTACACCATGAAAACTTAACAAAATTCTACCGAAGTTGGAATTACCTTTTTACCTTTTAGAAGCTTACCTCCAACTATCCTTAACGACCACGAAGGTAAGTTCGACTTTCTTGAAGGCATACTTTCCAACCAATTGATCCATCAAATCGCCAACAATTTGAAATAGATATTTAGTCTCAATCACCACTTAAATCGGTTATCAAACACGCGGCTTTTTTTCCTTTGGAAGAGGAAATCGAGCTTTTGGTTTTACACCAACATCTCCAAATTCTCTTTTAACAAATCTTGCACGTGTGTCATAGAAATAAGTTTTGTACCAAGAACGACATCAACAACAACTCGATTCTCCTCAAACATCATTACATGATAAATAATTACTTTTGGGACCATTTTAAAACAAAGTTCATCACATTATCTTTTCAAACGGAACTCAAATCGGACATTCAAGTTATGAATCTTACAAGTTTTCAAAACAATGTTGTTCAAGAAATCAATTCTGTGATAGGTAATCGATTTCCACCTTGTGAGAAAATCCCAAAACATCACCGAATACAAAATTTGAGATCCTAACTTCACACATCATTCACCATGATTAATTGCGTTTACAATTCAATAACCAATTCACACAATTGCATACTTTATATCAACCATTGACACGACAATTAATCTTTTCAAGAACACCAAGAGGTAACTCACGAGTTTCCACAATCGGTGTTGCAACATTCAACCACACCATTCATCTTCTAAGAGTCATCCTTCTTAATTACCAAATATCTTCTAGGCCAAGAATATGCATCGACTCATCATAACGATTCATAATCACTTGGTTTAACTTCAACATCCAACCCAAGGATGACCTCAAGCTAATCCAACATCTTGCTCGGACGGTGAGTCGCTATTGTTCCTGTGGAAACGCGTAAATCACACCCCAATGGAACATCATTATCCATAACATCGTCCTCCACTCCGTGATGAACAACACAAGTACTTAATTGTTACCACTTAAGAGAACCTTATCGACCATCATATCAATTTCGTAATCCCACGGGCAACTATGCGAACCACATCTGCACTCATATAATAACACATCGATCCAACTCTTCACACCAAAACATATCGAGAAGTAAAGCCTCTCCCCACGGCTTCTAAACCACTCCTGCAACCAAGTAGTTAGGAAAACAAGCAAGCATCGTTGTTTCACACACATGTCGATATAGTAATGACATTAAGACACGGTCACAACGACCGACGATGCTCTGATACCACTATTGTAACACCCCATCTAAATACCCCGAATATATTAATTAAATTAACATGTAAATCGTCTTTAATCAGAGTTTAACACGGTAATCACGGGATGTCACAATTAATAAATAGAATAAACCTTCATTCAAACAGAGCCATGCTACATCGAGGATCAACATTTCCAATTAATTTCAATCAAGCTAAGACCATGTCTTACGAAAGATGCCATAACCAAAAAACGGAATAAATTCAATCAACATTATTCCCACTAAGTTTTAAATAAATAATAGACCAAGTCTAATTCCTCATCTAACGTTCCCGTGTTACAATCTAATCGAGCATGACACCGACACGCGGACTAAACGATGAGCTCTAGAGCCATCCTCACCGACTCTTCACCGCTAACTTTAATGAAATGGTAAAGTAAGGTGAGACTTCTCATAATTAAAGCATATTATAAGCTTCTCAATTAACAATATATTTCAAGCATATTAATCCACCCATTTCAACATAACTCCATTCAATACACAATTACAACCATATAATCATCATGCACAACAATCATCAATCGAGAATAGTAACACCGGAAGACATCCTAACATGTTACTATTCCATACAAATATAATGCACTCAATGCATGCGGTACCGACTGTGACCAAGTCACTCAACACCGATCCATTCATCAACCGGATACGGTACCATCGATTCGTCCATAACCACTCGGACACGAATCCGGCTTAACCACCCATCCTCACTCGGCATGGTATCGGAATCCAAGTCAAATTCGCACAATGGGAATTAACTTCACCAAACAATGCATATGCACGCACATCACTAGCATGCAACATCAATCGCCTATGTATACATTCATTGAACATAATCAACAATCAACATGATATATCAACTAATCATGCATCGTCGACATCGATAACCATGCAAACCAATCAACATGATATCAACCAATCATGCATACATCAACACAGTTATGACCACCTACATCATACACCCTCATCACCCACAACATGATACAATCTCCTATCATGAACAATTCATCACAACATCGACAATTAAGGTCAAAATCCATCCATATACCACACAACAAACACATGATATCAATACAATCATGACTACACCAATTATCATAAACCGAATCAAACTCAAAACATGATAATCCAACCATCATGCACACAAATAACAATAGCATAACGCTTTACATTCACTCTTTATCAATATATCCATCACCACGATCTCTACCATATCAATAAATAGTCATCTATTTGAATTTGGCCCATTTTCAAAATAATTTCAAGTTTTGGAAAATATTTTCATTTCATAAAATAGAGCTTTAAATTTAGAAAATAACGTCCAAAACGGGCGCAAAACGGTTTTTATGAATTTTCAAAGTTTGACATTTTCAAAAGTTGGAATTTTCACATAGAAAGGTTTCCCAAAACCTCCTTGCTGGTGGGAACCCGGTTCCGTCACATAGAACCGGTTCCACTTTTTTTTTTTTCAAAGGGCAACGGTTCCTACGAGAACCGGTTCGTGTTAAAAGCCATTTCACTTTTGACAACATTCATCCATTTCAATTCAAACTCAAACATACCCATACGAACTCCAACATGGGAAACACTAAAACACATCATTTTCATCATCTATCTCATCAAACAACATGTTTCCATCATCTATTTTCATCTACACTCTAACCACATTCCATACACATTCGACATCGACTCACGACCAACCGACACTATTAGGTATACATCCATGGAAACCTAGAATTTCCTAAACACAGATTCCTAACATGCCATGGTCTATAATATTAACATCAAAACCTATAATAATAATAAATCACCCACACCTTGTGGGTTCTTTTCTTTTACCTTCCTCTTCTCTTCTCCAACTCTACGATAATAGCTTTTCTTCCAAAAGACCTATTTTCTTTTCTTTTCCTTTTTATTCCTTCTAATCATCCTTTATTTATTCCAATAAAATAAAACAAATGGTAATTAGTAAGTGTAGTGTAATTTACTCCTCACACCCTTTCACACCTCCATCTCTTCTTTTCTTCAATTAATCCCATAAATTCCAAAAATATAATTAATTCAAGTCTTTAATTAATTAAATAATTAAATTCCTATTTATTTAATTTCTGAATTAAATCGGGGTGTCACATTAGTCATGTACAATCCTTCGAGTTTCGTCCACACATCTGTCGTTGTCTTCTCATTCCAAATATGTCGGAGAACTTTATTACCAAGGTTCAATACGATGATGTTGCGGGCTTTCTTGATCGTCATCGTCTTCTAGTTCTTCGTTAGGGCGGAATCCATGGATTAATCTCCCTTCAGCGCTTCTATAAAACCTTGTTGAACAAAAAGGGCTCGCATCTTTAAGTTCCATAAACTAAAATCAATAATTCTGGTGAATTTTCCAATCTCAAACATAGTTGACAACATCTTTCACCATGCTTACCGCACTAGTTTGTTGTAACGGAGTATCATCAGGAAAAAAACCAAAACTATGAGAAAGATTGAGTTTCTTGAACAAACACAAGAAATCCTATTAGGTTTTCACAAAAGAGATCAAATAGGGAGGAAGAAAAATAAGAAAATTAGGGTTGGTTATAATTGTTTTTACTATTCATTTACTTAATAAGGGTTTACAAATTATAAGTGAATAACAACAATTAACCTCTCTCAACAACCTAAAAGAACTAGTCTATTTATAGACTACTAAGCTAACTTAAGTAACAAACTATCTTAAATAGTTGGGCTAACAAGTTGGCCAAATTCGACATGTTCACAACATAGCATATTTTCGACGACAGCATGTGAATAGACTTTGACTTCATGTTTAACCTCTGTCGAACCATGGTAGTTGTAACACCCTTCTAAACCCATATATATTTCGCATTTATTTCTACAAAAATAAAATCAAATAGAGACCGCGGAAGGGCATCACAGCTTCATAGAATATCAAAAAAATTAAGTCTGCTCCGTAACACGGATTGCAAAAATACTTTAAATAAATAATACTTTGGTCTCATCATATAAATCACTTCAAAACATCACAGCGGAATTCATAGCTCAAAACATCCTTATTATCAAGGTACTTAACAGAATTCGTCAATTTAAGCATTTTATTTCTAAACAGTTATCAATACCATGAAAGGCGGTTTAGAAAATTCAAAATAAAAATAGAGACATAAAGTTCTCAATCAAATGATCTCAACCCTGATGTTACATATTAGAGCAAGACTCTCTTATTCTGTCGAAAAATAGATAAATGCACTCTGAAAGCCATCCCCTTATTCACTTGCAAGTTACCCATGTTTCGAGGCAACATTTCCAAGCAGAAATGGTAAGTAAATCATAATCATTATAAAAGACCTAACGAATAAATATAGTAGTCAATGGCACAAAAACAAAAAAGAACACGTCAAAAAATCCTCATGTTATGCTCACACCATCAAATACTCATGTTAAACACACCATTGCATCATTATGTCAATACATGTCATCAAACTTCATAATAGCATCACATCATCATTGTCATATAATTAATCACTATGCAATGTCATACATAATGCAAATGCTCTTCATTAGATTCATGCATTTCGTACCAAAACTTCCTGATGACTCAGTCATCATTATCTCCAAAGATCCCCACCAATAGGATCGATTCCCACTTGGAACAAGAGCACTTTACAATTTTCACTCAATACACACTATATGATTGATGCCTTCACTAGACTATTCTCCTACTATAATCACTGGACCGAAGTCCTAATCATCATTACTGGACTGAAGTCCTAAACTATGTCATGAATGCAATGATGTGCAACAACATAATTAATACGACCACAGCTAGTCAAGACGCATCACCATTCATAATTTATCACAACATCATCATATCATTATAATAAACCGAAACATCATCATGGCGTCATAGTAAATAAAAATCATCATAACATCATAGTAATCAAAACATCATTATGATTCAATGCGGGGAAACCTAATTCTAACCTAACTTAGGTATTAGAATATGCTCATTTTTTCATTTTATTCCATATACTTAAAGTTCATCGCGTTAGCTATCCAACGCTCCGAAAGACACCTAAAACGGAGTTCTAAAACTCAAGTTATGGCCTTTTTAAGAAATCCAACTCAACCACTCAATTCTGAACACCATCGCCCAGCAAAACACTCTTCGCGCCTTGCGTCGCCTAGAGAAGCTTGGATCAACACACTCCAGTAGCATCACTTTCAACACACTGCATAAACTAGTCCCATTTGTGTGCGATTACACACCAATACATACCCAAAACTCATCTAAATCATCATGGTTTCATTAAATCACAATAGTACATCATAGTAAACGTCATATATGTTATTTCTCCTCATTATAACACCGATTTATCATCAATTGCAACACAATTTCATCAAATCATCTCATATTCATCACAACCAAAAACACACCAAAATTCTAGAATTATCTAAGCCTCAAATCAATTATAATAATCGATATAAACACCCATTACCTTATGATTATTTCTAGCCTCTGTTTCCTCTTGCGTTCTACTGAAACCCCTTTGTGTTCTTGTGCCCTAGCTCTATTTCTCCACAACGTTTGTTCTTTTTCCCGATTGCCCAGAATGAACACTTCTCTCTCTCTATATATATATATATATTCTTTGTTTAACATTTAGACCCCTAATAATGAATTTCACATCATACCTCACTTACTCTTCACTAATTACCACATTGTCCTTATTTTCTCTACACCAATAGTTATTCTATTTAATCAATTTAAATAATTATTCTAAAATACCAAAAATCCTCTTAATCATCTTAATTCCCACCACACCACACAAAACATCGTATCAACCATCATAATCATCAAAATATCACTTTTATCTCTATTCATCATGGTATACTTCATACTCACCAAAAATCAAAGAACGTCACAATTACTCATATAAAACACACCAAAATGTTATATATCTCAAATACTTTATAATGACTCTTATACTCATGCTAAATCAATTAACTAAATAATTAAATATGGAATTTGGGGCGTTACAGTAACTACCCCAATTAATACCAGAGTTCAATCTAATATACCATATAACTCTTCAATGGATCTTTCCAAGAACAGTATGTTCAGATAAATCTTTTTGAATATGGTTAACATAGAGTTTTTGAGAAGTCCTAAAAAAATGATGAGATTGTTTGAGAGTTTATCAAGAAAGTGTCAAAAACTACTTGGTTTATGAATTAAAAATAAATTTATTATTATTGACAGCAGTATGTGAACAAACTTCGACTTCGTGTTTAACTTCTATCTAATCATGATGGGATGAGAATTAGTTTAATTACTCCAGGGATTCTTTAAGTTATTTTATTGTAACATATTAGTCCTTTAAATTTTTTTAACAACTTGGTCTTTTAAATTTTTCTGATTTAATTAGAATCTATCATTATATTTTTTTGGATGTTACTTATTATATTTAGGATTCTAATATATGAATTTTGTTACAACATTATGTATTTTGGATGATTGATTTAATCTAAAATTGAAAAGATTAAAAAAAATTAAAAAAAGATTAAAAAAATAAATCAATGGTACACACATTAGTAAATTTAAAAGACTCACATATAACAAAAATCACTTAAAAAACCACCTTATTACAAACAAAATAACTTAAATGACACCTAATATATTTTTGGACAAAATACTCATTTTAGTCTCTTAATTATATTATTAAATTCACATTAGTTTCTTAACTATTTTTCGTGTCATTTTGGTCCTTTAACTTTCAAAATATTTTATTTTAATCATTTTTATCTAATTAGCGACAAATTTAGCGATCAATTTCAAATTTTTTGCGTCGTTAATTAGACAAAAAAAATTAAAATAAAACTTTTAAAAAATTAAAGAACTAGAATGACACAAAAAAAAGTTAGGGAACTATTATAAACTCAAGAGTATAGTTAAGAAACCAAAATGAATATTATTCTATATTTTTGCCTTGAGAATTTATCAAGAAAGTGTTAAGAACTAGTTTGTTTATGAATTAAGAATAAATATATTATTATCACACAAAATTACAATCATGACGTGGTATTTTATTTATACTATCTTGTTTCAATTAATAAAAATAATATTAAAATTTTAATGTGATACAGAATTCCAAACAATTTTTTTATAATATAGATATAATTATTTCAGAGATCTTTTAAATTATTTTATTATAATATATTGGTCCTTAAAATGTTTTTAATAATTTAGTTCTTTAAGTATTTTTTGGTTGAATTAGAATTGTTAATTTAAAGGACTAAATTAGCATAATAAAATAATTTAAAAGACCTCATGATATAATTATGCCTATAATATATAAGTGTGAGGGATGCCACTAATTTGCGGGAGAAAAGTGTTGGGTGAAAATATTTGTCTTTAATTGAGAAAATGGTGAGTTTGTTTGAGTAGGGTGAACAAAAAATAGATTCTCTACAATATAAAAAGAGAGGTATTGTTGAATACCTCATTAACGTTAACATTCATCACAATTCACAATAAAGTCAAATGCCAGCATGTGATGTTGCATATTTAACTATATATAAATTATTTTCGAAAAAACATTATAGAGTAATACAATACAATGAAACTATGAATCATGTTGGTTATTTTAACCAACCATTCCCATATAATGGAGATTTGTTTTCGTTTATTTTGTACAAATAAAAAATTTGTTAAAAAGTGTGATAATGGTAAGCTAGAGTTTTTGGAAATCAATTGTAAATATTTTTTAAAACACTAAAAGATTAGTAACAAATTATAATAAATATGTTTTAAAGATGTATGGCTCAAATTCACACTGATTTTTTGAGGATCTAGAACTCCCAACAAGGTAAAAGGAGATGGCAATTTTGTTTAACACCCTTGCTACTTCTCTCAGATATTTTGCGAATTTTTTAAAATGTTTTTTATTTTTGGATATGTATTTTCGGACTAAATATCATTATTATTATATAAAAAGTTCGAACAGGCATCTCTAAATTCTTAAGAGAGTGAGTTCAGGGAAGTATTTTCGAACTATACTTGTTACCATACAACATAAATGGAAACATGACATCAGAATTAAAAAAAAACAACACCAAAATCAACATTTCATTAGATAAAAACATTCATTACATAGGTAGTCACAAAAAAAATTCAACATTACATAACTATTTTATTGGGACGTTGCAACATAATGATTATATTCTTGATGAATCTTTGAATGTTTGCATCCACTTCAATCAGACCCTTTGCTTCAAAACGGAGAAAAACAATCCACATAACCTTTAGATCTCCACCCATCTTTCGTTCACGGTTGGTGAAATGGACATAATGTTCGTTGTCAAACGAGGGTGACCGATACTAGAGCTTGACAACTTTGAAATTTTCTAGAAAGCACAATAGAGTATTCAGTTTGGATATCAGATATGCAATGGAAGTTTCCTCGGTGACCCTAAACGGAAGCGGTGGTTTCTCGCCATTGAAATACACAAATGTAATGTGGGGTTATGAACTCATTCTCTCTATTTTTAGTGCATTGGTGCACCAAATTAGGGTTGAGACACGCCCTATTTATATAATTACTAGGTCGCTTTGGACCTCAAAAATCTTATCCTGTGTCAGATAAAGTTTCAGAAGTGCATAACTGAAATCACAGTTCATAGTCACATTTCCGAAAATACCACACGTTACTTGACTTCAGAGTCATATTTTCGAAATCTTCACTGAATTAGTAAAAAACTAGAAACTTTGTATACAAGCACATAAAATGTAAACCAAAACCATACCATAAAATTAATATGTATTAAATTATATCAAAATTAATACATACAAAAAAGTGGATCAATTACAATCTAAAATTCATCAAAAGATCTGGTACCGCATAAGTCTACAGTTGGTTCCGCCTGTGACGCTTCCTTGTTTGATTCTCTTTCAAGATACATCAATTTTTTGAACTCTATCATCCTCTCCATAAATTGATCTGAACATGTTTCTGCCTCAATTATTGAATGTGTCGTTAACTCCACTGATTTAGCTAGAATTGGACACCCAAGTTTCAAATAAACATGAACAAAATGCAGGCCCTTTGAAAGAAACCAAATGTACATGATGTGTCCCAATGCATTTTTAGGTGGACCATTGCATAATGGAAAAAATGTCTCTGAGAACCCATGTCTTGTCAGATTGATACACACTCTTTTGTATGCACTTGCTATAAGGTGGTCAATTTTGGGAAAGCAGTCCATTTTGAAAATGGTGCTTTACCGCTAAGGCCGTGAACAAATCCATCTTGAACTAAATCAAAATTTTCTTTGGACCCATATAACTTCATGTATAATTCATGATACATCGTCAACTCTTTCAAAAGTACGGCACAGACAATTGGGTGATCCTCCTCTTATTTACCAAGCAATCATGGTTCCAAGTCATGGTTGTCTTCTCTCGCATATCATGGTTACAAATGGTTGTCTTTTGTTTGAACAATTGTCATACCTTCCAATTACAATATCAAACCCTAAATTCATGGCTACCATTCAGACCCATTGAATAATATGTTCACGAGCAATATACAATTGTTTATTTATGAAACATTAACCAACATATATCTTAATTACTTTAATATCAACTGGTTTAACATCCTCTTCCGCTACATCCTCTATTACATCGCTACGTAAATCTATTTTCGGAAACATATTCGAGTAAACCATATCTAGTAAGAAGCAAAAGAACAACATTTTAAAAAACCAGCAACAAATGAGTTCGAAAATGCATTTATGAAAAAATGTAGGTGGGTGAGTTCAGATGTGCTTTTTCGAATTATGTGAATGTTTTTCAGCTCAAATAAAGAATCAATGCAAGCAATTAGGGGTGAAATGAGGGAATTTTACCTGAAAATGTAGCTTATGATGATCCATTTGATGTTTTAAAATGCATAAAAATTGGTTATGGAGTGGTTGAAAGAGTGAGGAAGATGATCATGTAAGGTGGTCATATACTCAAATTCCCACTGAACATTTTCGGAGCTACATTTTTGAAAAACATCATTGGGAGATAAAAAAAATCTCATATTTTTAAGGTGACTTCAGAGAGGCAACTCTGAATTTCCCCTTGGAATGTATTCAGAGATGCATCTCCGAACTCAATTTTACCAAAAAAAATGGTATTTGGTGCATTCGGAGATGCTTCTTGGAATTTACCAAGGGGCATTTTTGGATTTTCAGAGGTGCGACTCACTTAATAAGGGTGGATGAGAAATGGCCAAAGGCGATAGGTATTTTCTTTTGCCACCCTTATTGTGGGAACCGCGCTTCGAAAAACCCAAAAATATTATTGGAAAATTTTTGAGATGTATCTCTGAACGCACTGCCAGCCCATTTTTGCCAAAATTTGGTTCGAAGATGCATCTCTGAGTATATCAAGGGTGACTTCAAAGATGCACTCCAAAAATACCCCTGAAGCCATTTTCCTAACCTTTTTTCGATGAGAATTATCATTTATTCATTCAATGATATTTTCGGAGATGCATCTCCAAAAATGTTAAGCGGGAAAATGAATATATCACCATCTTGCATTATCATCCCTCACATACCTTCATTCATCCACCTTAACTCAAAATCCTTAAAAAACCTTTCATTCTCGATCATTTATTCGATTCCAAGTTATCACTTTTGTGTTTTATCACATCAAGTGGAGCAAAAGAAGTTGCAATTTAAGGTCAAGCATGTTAGACGACGACTTATCAACTCTAATGCAAAGAAGAGCATGATCAAAGATTCCAGGAACAAGAACATACACAATCATCTTATCATTTTGCTGGATCCAATCCAATTATCTATGACTCTATCAATTTTAGAATAAATGGATCCATCTACGTGTTTATTGAACCAAGTGTACTTATCAATGTTGCTCTCAACTTCAAAGATATCATTATTTTCCATCATCTCACTCAAATTTGTATATTCAAATTCTCTAACATGTTTCCCCCCACATCTCTCCTGTGTACTCAAAACATTATTAAAATTTTCCATTAGCACCCAAGGCCCATGTTGAGTTTTCCCAATATTATCAATATCTTTCCACAGATCCCTTCTCTTTTCAAGTATATTTAGTGCATAAATGGTTGTCAACCAGTACAAGAAACCCCCATCAACAGTGTACACCCCACAATGAATAAGTTAGGTTGTACTTCAAACCTTCCTCAGCTCGATATTTTGCCCTTCCCAAAGAATCCAAACTCTACCATTACCATGATCCCTATAGTTGTCCATAATGGACCAATTATTCCCAAAAATCTTCCTAGTTTTCTCAACATTAACCTTTTTTACTCTTGTCTCTACCAATATGGAAATTGTAGGTTTTAATTTGAAGAGGCGGGAGCTAACCTCTCTACTCCTCTCCATTTTATTTAGCCTCCTAATATTCTATGAAATGATCATGGACCTCCCATAGGGGTCATCTTAGGGTCATCCCAAACACCTAAGGTACCAAATCCATCTGAGTTTCTATCATTACCATTTTTCCTCTTTCTTTATTCTTCCTATTCACTTTTGTCCATTTGTTGTCATCGGTTGGTGTGTGGAGGTTCTCTCCATGTATCTCCGGTTGTTCTTGTATTTGTCCCTCTTCATTCTCAGCATTTCTTAGGCCTTCCTTGTGATCCTCTTTCGGATGCTTTTGTTGTCATTTTTCATTGGTGGTTTCTTAACTTTGTTGTACACATATCCAACTTTTTGGTATTGTTCATAGAATTGATGCATCCATTCATATTCCACCTTCAACTTTCTCCTCTCTCCTTTCTGGTCTTTTGAATTGATATTTTGAATTAATCTGACATTTTTAAGACCCTCATAGTGGATTCAAGGTGTCACACTTCTATTTTTGTGGTATAATCTCTTATATAAGAGAGACACAAAGTTCTACAAGTTATTTGGTTGACTTAGAGAAAAATAAAATAATAAATGACTTTTTTTTTAGTTAGAAGAAATTACCATTTTTATAGATTTTAGATAAAGTTGAATTTTTACTTGGCGGAGGCTTAATTAAAAGAAAAATATCAAAAATGAAATTTAGTTTAGTACTTCATACACAAAAATACGGATGTATCTTAAAGAGTGTATCTCCATTATGTTTTGATTTTTATTTTTAAATGTAACAAATTATGTTTTGATTTTTATTTTTAAATGTAACAAGTTGTAGTCGCTGTTTTAAAAATTGAATCAAACAAATTGATTGAATCGGTTGAATTGAGAATCAATCAGATAATTGATCTGGTTTAATTATTAGATCGTTTTGATATTTAACTGGTGTGAACCGATAATTATAAAAGTAATGAAAATTTTGACTTAAAAATTAAATTTTGAGTTAATTTTTTTTGAGGAATTTTTTACAACGTTCTAAAGATGTGTGCAAAATAATTATTTAAAAATACACATTGGTTTAACAGAAGAGACTAAAAGTATGTGCATAATAATTTTGTAAGAATTAAAAAATATTATTTTTTAATAGGGACTAAAAATAAAAATTGAGATATTTATAGGGACCAATAAAAAATAAATAAAAATATAAAAATATAAAAATTAAATATAAAAATAAAAATTAAATAAATAAAAAATAAAAATAAAACAAAATAATGATATTATTGACGGGAAAGCAGTTGTGATTACTGTTGATTTTACTGCAGATGATTTTAATATTGATGAAGGAGATTCCAATAATAAAATATTTTTTTCTTTTGAACTAAATTTTGTACACATTGGATTTATTTTGTTAAAATTATTTAATTAAATTATGTTGCAATTAGACTTTGTTTTGTTTGCAATTAAATTTTTTAATTTTGTACTACCTCCGTTCCTATATATAAGAGACAATTCAATTTTTAGATTCATTGAATAATCAATGTACCTAGTCTATAAATTGACCAAATACATTAATTATTCAATGAATTTAAAAAATGAATTGTCTCTTATATATAGGAACAGAGGTAGTACTATTTTGTTATGTGTGATATCTATTGGAATGTATAGCAAGTGTGAGTAAGTGAGAAAATAGTCTCATATTAGATAGAATGTAGAGACTTAAACATATATAAGTGGGAGAACCCACTCACCTATCACCTTAAGGTTTTACGTGAACAAGTTGTGTGTCTCTCACAAGGGTGCTTGTTCTTCAACTTTATATCAATGCTCTTACTATTAACTCCCTCTAATAATATCTTTGTTTAAAATTTAAATTTAGATTATGAATTTATGATATTTTAAAAAAATTTAAGTGTTAGTTATATTTTGTAGAGATTGAATCATCTGATTTGACTAATTTTATACTTATATAATTTTATTATAAAAACCGATCTATTCAATTGAGTTATCTGGTTTAATTCAATTTGGTCATGTGGTTCGACCAGTGATTCGACCAATAAATCATTTAGAAGTTATTTTTTATTTTTTTGATATTGGACAAATAATCAACGTATACTCAAATAGTGAATGAAAAAATGTAGTGACTATAATCTGAACTCAATGTCCCATATAAAATATGATCACTCTCAAACAACTAAAATGTAATAATTAAGAGAATTTTCAACTATATATATAAACTAGTTTCTTTTTCTTTTTTTCCTTCTTTTTTGGTTTAGAGTATCTTTTTAGTTTTTAACTATAAACAAATTTATAGCTTATTTTCATCAAAGCCAAAATTTGTTTTTATTCATCCTAACTTATATATGAAAAGGCACAAATTGCATACTATTTAGTTATTTTTTATAAATAAAAAAAGGCCATCCATATATCATCCATTGTCTCTTTCACTCTAGAAGATTTGTAGCTTGATTTGTAACTGTTAAAAAATGAGAAGTTTATCAAACTAAACCACCTTTTCAATAAATAAATAAATAAATAAATATTTTAAAAATAATTGACATTCCAACTAATAGAATTTTTAGCAAACTTATAATTTTATTCATTAAAGGGATATAAATACAATCTTTTTATGGTTTCTCACCATAATCTAGTGAAAATGATGAGAATGAAGAAAATGACTATGCATATGAGTCTCTATTGGGGAAAAGATGCTATAGTACTTTTCCCTGGGTGGCCTAATGAAAGTGTTGGCATGTATATTTTAGCTTTCTGTTTTGTGTTTTTCCTTGCTTTGGTTGTTGAGTTTTTGCCTAACAAACCCACCATTAAGAAAGGGACAAATCACATTAAGGGAGGGTTGATTCAAGCTAGTATTTACTTTTTTCGTATCAGTTTCCTTTACTTGGTTATGCTTGCTGTTATGTCTTTCAATATAGGAATCTTCATTGCTGCTGTTGCTGGTCATACTTTGGGATTCTTTCTAGTTAAGTCTCATGCTATTTCTGTTACCAATAAAGAACTAACGCAGGAATCCGCGTGAGTATTGATGAAATGTAGACGCAGTTTTTCACAATGTCAAGTTTGTGTGGAGTCTGACTTACTGAAAATAAAATATGAATTGTATGATCTTGATGTAGTAGTGTCGATTTATTAATTGAATAAAGTTTTCTTTTCTATTGTACATGGTGGAAGATAAGTGTTAGCATCTGTAATAGTTAAGGGATTGCATAAATTTAAGTTTCAAATTTTCTACTATGATTTCAGTTTGTTTAGACTACAATTCTCTACATCAGTCCTCTGAATTCCTATTATGCATACAGCTCTCTTTTATTAAATATACGGTTACAAGTGTTTAAGATCATAATATAAAACTGAACAAAAAAACATTCCTGGTAACATGCCTGAACTTTCTAATAACCTGTGGTAGTGATTTTGAATGCCTCCATTTGAAGATTTATTGCCATTTGCTACCTTCTTTATGATAAATTATAGTATGGTACATCTTTGAAGTCCAAGAGATGAAAAAATTCTACTACCGGTTGGCCAAAAGTGAGAGAACCAACCCCTTTGATCTGCATCAGGCACAGCTTCATGTGAATCCTCTGAGTTTGTTCCATCTGATGCGTCTTCATGCACCTCACCATCTTTCTGGCTTTCACGGGTGACCTGATCTTCATCTTCATTAGTGTTAACTTCTGCAATTTCTCCAGGCTTCTTGTCAAATAGCCCTTTAAATTGTTTCCGAGCTTTCTTCTCAACTTCCTACAAATGAATTGGAATTCGTTTAAGAATATGGTTTTAGTGTTTCCTTATGTGACGTGTCCAGCATTTAAGAAAATAACCGTTTGGTGATTTCAAACCCACCTGTTCTTTCTGCTTAAGTTTTATAAGGGCTGCTGTTGCGTCTGATGCAGTTGACTTGTCGACTTTCATCATCTAAAGTAAAAGCACACAATTGACTTCAAAAACGGATATTATGCCGTATATTCAAAAGAAAGATGACAACAAAGGTTTCTACCATTTTGAAATCAGCCCTTGCTTCGTCAAAATCTCCATTACCCATGTAGGCCATTCCACGACGATAAAGACCTTTGACGTGCGCAGGATTTGCTTCTAAAACCTGCACAGTTCATTGAAAAACATATATCAGGCAAATTAAGATATGGAGCTATCAGAATTAGCATTCTTAATCATAGATAAAACAAATAACTTGCTTAGCCAATGACACCTCTTCTATAAATTCGAAGTGGAAAAACCAATTATTGCTATATGCTGTTCTGTTTATTAGTTTATTCCAATCAAATAAACAAAGCCTACATAGCAGAGGCCGTCAAGCATACCTTGTTACAAGTCTCAATGGACTTTCTGCATTCTCCCAGCTTTAGATAGCATGCAGCAACATTCAGGTGTAGCAAATTCTTCAATCATGAGACAGAAAGATTTAGTATGAACTGAGATCAATCTACCAGTCATAAGTTATGTAAATATGCTTCCCCGGTTATGAATATTATTGATAATATATAATATATTTGGAAATGCTTCAGATCACTTACACGTGTATCTGAAAAAACTTTGCCTTCCTCGTCATCTTGTGGATTAACATGATTAAATTCTCGAAGCACCTGTTGCCAACTACCACATAATGTTAATAAGATTGATGGTACAGCGATACCGTCAGAAGCAAAAAACAAAAATCCAAGCGATCATCAAAGGATGTACACAAAACTTGAATGCAAGTAAAGTATAAATGTTAAGATATTACAACTGAGACAAAAATATATAGAATTTAGTAGCTTTCAAATCCTGGCACTGAATTTGATAAAAATAAGTCATGATATAGTTGACAGAAATAACAGTACTTTTGTTGAAGCAATACTACAGTTTTGACCTATCAAAAAGATAAATGAACAAAGACGAGGAAATGTAAAAGCAGACTCATATAGTTGATGTTGGACCTAGGCACCCTTCTTCATGAAGTTCATGCTCAGTACAGGACTCGACATTTGGAGTATCGACAGGTGTCCCAATAACATGTCTAGGATAGACTCTAGTGCAATAGCCTAAACCAACAGTAAAAACTATCTTAATATGTGAGGATTGGACTAATTTGATTATATTTCTAGACTATGCGGGATTTAAGCATATAGTTCTATAGGACGCAGAAGGGCCTACAACTGCAACATCTAAAAGTTCTGAAACCTCTGCAGTAAAAATGAACACATGCCCAAGAAAGAAAGATGGTTACCTTTTCATACTTTGCCTTTGCAAGTTCATATTTTCCTTCTTTAAATAACCTGTTACCCTGTAAAGAACTAGAGCATGAGAGATTCTGATAGCAAACTGAAATTGGTGTATAATTTGTATATATTATGATTAAACACAGAAGTAACGGTAACAGTTCTGTCTGAGTTGTGAAACTCCTGCAAAAAATTATCTGTCCAAAACTACCAAATACACACCATAAATGCCTCCTAAACCTTCTTACATCACACATTAGAAACACATATTGAAACTAACAGCCTAGCATAATTAGATAAATAAATGTCTGCATAGTATGCTACATAAAGCCCTGTCCTAAAGAAGTGGGCAACATTTAAAAGAAAAATTGAGGACCCTATCATTAAGAAATAATCAATAACCATTCATAGTTCAAAGACAATATTACACAAAAAATGAAAATTCATATAATTCTATTCACAGTTTCTAGAGAGGCATTGAACTCAACAGGGTCTAATCTACTAACAGAAAAAACTGTTTGGAATTGTAAATTAGACAGCTGAAGTCAGTGAAACAGTTGGTTAGATAATTAGAGAGAGGAATTTAAAGGGTATAAACAGTGGAAGAAAAGGAAAGCAAAGGGTTTTCGGTTTAGGGGAGGAAAAGAACTAGGTATCTCATACCTGGGGTGTAATAGAATACGTATTCACTTCTTTTTCTATATTTTGATCCAATTCTATTTTTCAACTAATCTTCAATTGCTTGAATATACATTCAGTATAACTGTAGGTAATTAGCCGTCTATTAAAATTGATTTAAACAAATTTATTTATAAGAAAAACCTCCACTTATATTTTCAAAAATATTCATCTAAAAGAAATGGACTACTACTCTACTACCAAGTCAGAAAACTAATTCATTGCTAGATCTGAAAGATGATAGCTTTCCAGTAGGGTTGAAATGCTATGTTAGTGCACAATTGAGACTTCTTTACAAAAAGAGTAGCATATTAGCTCTTCGTTCCATACTGAGCTCAAAACACACATATGCCATGTACATTGGCATGTTTGGCAGTCGTGTCTATACCATCAAAAAACCAGGGATAGCAAGCTGAAGACTAACCATGTGTAGAAAATTGGGTAGGTTCATTTGCATACCTTGTTTCTGATATTTTCAGCTTCGTACATTATACTTTTAAAGTCCATTCCTGTCCAGTCCTGTAATAGGGATCAAGTCCATAATGCATTAGGCATATTAATGAGTTTAGTTTACATAATGCAAATAAAAAACGAAAGGGGTTAAGGGTTATAAAATTGTGAAAGCCAGTTATTGTTACGGAAGAAAGAACAATGCTAGGAACACTCTAACACATCTCAACACACGCTCTTCTATTGGTTGAAATTCACATGGGTTTCACTAAATTACGTGGGTTGCATTATAAATTTGGAGGGACCCATATGAATTTTAACCAATAGAGGAAAGTGCGTTTGGATCTGTGTGGTACAGTATGTTGCTAGCACTCCTCCAAAAGAAAATATTAAATAACACATAGGTATGTGATTAAACGCGAACTTTTTCTTATAATTTACAGGGATCAAAATCATAGAACAATTGTACTTCATCTAAACCTTAAATCTATCTCATAAAAGAACATTTTTAAAGAAACCTAACTCAACCAAAATGCAAAATAATCTAATTTAAAAACCAATGCAAACATGGCATATCAGCCTTCTAATTTCTGCATAACTTGTTTTTTGCTATTGTCGGTACTGTACGGAGCATTCAAGAACACATAAATTTGCATCCACTATAGTACTTAACTAGAGATTTTTTCAAATTACCTTTGGCATTTCAAAAGATAGAAGTTCAATTTCCCATTGAATATGAGCACCCTCAGGAATATTTGAAGGCCTGATAAATAAAAAAGCATGCCAATTGGATCATGAAGCATCATAGAACAGAGCGCCAGTGGATTTAATCATAAAGATCATATGCAATCAGGGGTTGCTAAAACGCTTTATGAAGCCAAAAATTTCATCAACCACCTTGGAAACTTATCATAAGCATAGTCTGGTGGACATGTGACTAGAGCCATCTCTCCTGGTAGCATCAGACGAACACACAATTCAAATCCCTCTGGTACCTGAACAGAAAAATAAAAGAGATCCCGATACGAATATTCATTATTTGCATAAAGAGCTTGAAAATGAAAACTAAAGGCAGACATTATTAATAAACAACTACACATGGAATTTTCAGACACAAAACCTTTAATTAAATAAACTGTACAATTAAACAGTGGAACTTTGGTTATTTATGCTTAAATTGTAAACTCACAAGCCCTTCTCCAGAGCAGAAATCCAATGGTTGACCATCATTATCAACTCTTGTGTCATAGAATACCCTCTTTTCTTCACCGAGAACAGTGCCCTTGTAATGAACATGAAGTAGACTGTCATGAAGGGGGCAATCCATTGGAAAATCACCTATTAGTTACAAACAAAATACAACATCAAAAAAAAAAAAAAACATTGAACATAAATAATCAACTTCACTTGAACTTCATAAACATAAGCATAAAATAAAATTTGGCATCATCACCCTACATACTATTTTACAAAAATAAAAAATGGTAACAGTGAAAAAAGAGAAAAAAAAATACTGACTTCGGATAATTAAAGTATCATGACATTATACTCGAGCACAAGCTAAGCATTTTCCATAACATGATTTTCTATTTATTTCCTTTATATTTTAGTTTTTTTTCTTTTGCTAAAGAGAAATCATGAAGGCTCCCATAAACTAGAAAATAACTATTATAAATCCAAACCTTTTCCATCACGAATCCGACGTTTTATCAGACGCCCATCTCCAAGCACATCCCTCACCTGTAATATATTTTACGAGTAAGCAATTTAAACATGCTCAACATCTTGGTCGGAGAAAAGAATTAAAAGTACAAAATCGCATGCTCCAGACACAACTATTAATACAAAGAATAAAAACTAGGTCTCTGAATATGGCTATGAAGAGATAACAAGACTGCAAAAAGGGCTGGTAGTAGGCTTAATAATCCGATGTGGGAATTTCAGCCTGCTTTGTAAATGTGACAGTATAATCCCAATTTCTTTAAGCTCATTTCTTGAAAAACATCAAATTCAGCATATGTCTCTGATAATTGGTAAACCGCTCATGTCCCGCTCTTTTTTCTTTAAGCAATGTTATTTTAACAAACAACAATTATGGTTAACGCAGTGCAAATACATGATTAATCGCATTCATTGGATGATTAAGGAATATAACAAGATATCACGACCATTATTATCAACTGAATAGTGAATACAATTAACCACGATTTTGAATGTTGTTATAACCACAATGTGTAGTGTAAGTTTGAACACAAATCATGGTTAAGGGATAACATGTATATTTAAACACCTGAAATCATCTAGTATATTTGAACATAATTTTGATGTTAAATAGATATAAAATTATAATGTATATCTGGACATCTGAAAAAGCGTGGTTAATAACATTTAACAATGCAGTTAATTATGTTCAATGGTGGTTAATATGTAAAAGACAACTTGTTATATTCATTATCATCCACATGAATGTAATTAACCACATTTGAATTGTGTCAACCATTTAAATTGTTGTCGAAATTTGTGTCAAAATATCATATGTTTCTTCCGCCCCTTATGAAGGGTTGTTAGGTGCTCCAATGCTAGACCATAGAGAGAGACATGAGTAAGAGACAAGAGAGGGTAACTTTTATAGATGAAAAGGTATATCTTTCGATAAACTACTATTACATGATTGTCAATATTTGTTATTGTATAATAATATCCTCCTATGTCTGAGTTTTTAAAAAAAGCGTTACTGAATGGAAGTTCGATCTAGCCTAGAAAGTAAAATCTCTCAATTCAATGGAGTATATATCCAAGCCTCAATACCAAAACTTTTTAGTGCTTATAATACAAACTAATGCACAATGTTAAATGAATACAAAAGCTACCACACTATATACACATACATGACACAACAGTAAACAAATTCATTAGCAAGGAAGATCATGGCTCACTTGAATAAAGTGAACAAGCTCCACTTCAAACTGGACTTCAGATTCTTCTATAACAGGCATCAGACGAGACTCGGTTAAATACTGACTTGTAACGTATATAACAGCTTTTTCTTCCCGAACCATTGTTCCAATCCCCATTTCAAGACCTTTAGGTACCTGAGTGTATCAGCAGGGTAATCATCAAATGCACAGTGCAGAAAGCAATTCAACATTAAGGCATTTTGTAAGAAATTGCCAACACAACAATGCCTGGTAAATAAATAGCTTTCTTATATGTATTTTGGGGGGAGCTGCTTCACATGCTGGATTCAGGAAATAAAAGTAAGGGCACAACCATATCAGATCATAGCAGAAATATTTGGCTGACTGGGAGTAGCCAGCTAGGTATCCGCGAAAGTTATTCCACCAATATATCATTATAAAAACAAACATGTTGAGAAGTGGTTTAACTACCTCTGATTTTCCAAACGTAAAGAAGTATGGTTCTCCTTCTGTCTGTGACATGATCAATTTCCCAGTAGCTGTCTTCGCTGAAATCCTGGAAATTACCACATAAAAATCATCAGACTCTTCCTTCAAAACATTTTACTGCCATACATGAACAAGGTCGTAACAAAGATTTGTTTTACCAAGCCTTCACTTCATAAGGTTCCCTTGGAGATTCCCAGCCCTGTCCTTCACATACAACCTACACTAGAAGAAAGTTTTTACTAATGAAAAAATTATACCTTTTTGTAAAAAGATGTGTCATTTCTGTTAGACCCCTCTTTCCAATTATGACTTGTTGAACACAAGATATAAACATGAAAACACAACATGTAAAACATATAAAAGTGGCATCAAACTTTGCTAAATTTTTTAGCCAAATCATGATAGAAATCAAAAATTTCCCATACAATTTGTTGCGAATATCTACAAGATTATAAATCAATACTTAATCTTCAAAACCATTGAACTCTATGATGGTAAGAAACAGGAAAAAATATAAATATTTCTTTCAGCAGAATATCATATTAAAAAATGCATTCAGGCTTCTTGCATGAAGCAATCTGCAACCACAACTGAGGCAGTAATGTTGCAGTTTTGGATCTCATTTACCAACAATTTGGTAGTTGCAATTTAACCATTTGCATCATACACAACACAGCTCTTTTCTCTCTTTTTTGATCTGGCATTCACATTTCCCATTTTATCAGTCATTCATATAATGGGAACACAATCACAATAGAATTATTAACCATGCAGCAATACATTCTAGACAATTATACCTTTTTAATCACTTCCAAATCATCAGTGACAACCTGTAAATATAAACAAAAGCAAGAAATGAGGGTTAAAAGAAATACTTCAATCCCAAGAAAGAGTTACTTCGAAAAGGAAAAAAATTCTAATAAATCTAAAAATCAGCACTGCGGTGCTGAGGAATACAACAACGATATTGGTGAAGGCAAAAGTATTAATGCAGCTCTATCAAAGATCACATCCTTACCTTGGCCTTGAAAAACTCTATCAGCTCTATTTCAAAATGGAGTTCGTCATCCTTAGGAAACCCATCAGGAGTAGAAATAGGACAATCATCCTCACCATAATGCAGCTGAGGCTTCATCTTCAACTGAAAGCAATTAAAAAAGTATTTCAGTAAAAATATAGATAATCCCTTCTTCTTTAAAGTAAAAAATGAAATAAAATAAAATCACAAAACAGATAACACATCTACCTAACAGAAAGAGAAAATGAGGAAAATGAAAAAGACATCAGACTAGAATTGTCGTCATATATTCAACTAAAGATTTATCAAAGTCACACTCCAAAACAACCACTGACACAACTAGTATTTGACTTTCATTATTCCTCGGTGAAATATGAGTATTAATCACTCAATTTATCGGCTATAGAAAATAAATTCATCCTTAAGATAATTCATCAAATTCTTAAGAAAAAGCATAGATAGAAGTAGCCAAATAAGACAAGGACACAAAAACCTGAGGATGTGTTAGGCTTCAGAAAATGCTTTTGTTTATATGGCTTGTGTTAACTATTATTACATAGAAAAATATTACATTATATTGTTTTGTTTTTTGTCTTCAAACATTCATATGAAAATCATTGTTGTTTTCATTATTTCCTACGTATAAGATGACTTTAGCATAGTCGCCAGCAAAAAATATAGATAAGAGAAAAATAAAGATAAGATGATTTTAGCATAGTCAGCAGCAAAAAACATAAATAAGAGAAAAAAACTTAATATATAGTATGTTACCATTGCCACTTCACCCTTCAACATTGTTGGAATTCCTTCTAGCAAGCCCAATAGCATCTTGCTTTTACCCAATACATGTCTTATCGGCATGCCCTTGCCTGTTGCAATGCCATAAACAATTGTCTAGCCCATCAATTATGTCTCGCAGAACACGAAAATACAGCATGAATACTATCTTTACAAAACCTAATTTCTAAATCAGCAGTACCAAACTCCAACATTTTCTACAGTAGGGAGTTTTCTATGAAATCAGATAGCTGTGTGTGTCTCAAACTTTCAAACAAAAGAACTCAAGCTTAGTTTCTTTAATCCCTAGGGAGCTTTTATATCAAACATTCAAACAACCGAAATCACAGTAAAAAAAACAGCCACTTTTCAGAAGAGAGTGCAAAATAAACAGAACTAACTATGATCATTCATCCAATTTAAAGACACCGAAAAAAGGTCTCCATGCAACTAACAATCACCTCACCTCCATGTTCAGATCGCGTAGATTCCACAATAACTCCATCCAAAGTCCGAATTGTGCAGTGATAGATAACCTGAGTGACATGATATTATATTACATTGTATATATGTCTATCAACATCGATCCACTCTATAATACATTGCATATTTACAATTATAGTTCCCATTAAGAAACCATTTCTAGCTTACATGTATACTCTCTCCGTCGTAAATTATAAGCCAATTCGTAAAAAAAAACTGCCCTAAATTATAAGTTGTTTTCTAATATCAATGAAACACTAATGTTTCATTTCCTATAATACTCTCTAGTCTCTATTATTTACTACCCTCTTCTACCCGAATCACACAAGTGGTTAATGAAATTTAGATATATGGTTAATAGGTGTATCAGGTATTGCAACTCATTAACCAACTACTGAATTAAAATAATCACAATTTAAACAGCATTAACCTAGATATTCAATTGTTCTAATTAAAATTCAGTTGGATTGAACACCTAGAAATCATGGGTGATAATCTTAAACTCATGGTTAAATAAGTTTAATTGAAGGTTTATAAGCTATCCAATCTCGATACATCCATCAACCATTCATTGAATTGAACTATGTTAACTAAGTATACAAACCATGTGAAGTTCATTTACAATTTCAAAAGTTGTATGACTTCACTGTCCCATATAGATGTAAAAAGATTTATCTCAATCACAACCCTAATAAGAATATAAACCTATGAAGCTCGATCACGAGAAACATGACACCAACACGTACACACCAACACAGGTAATAATTTAAAATAAATAAATTAAACGTACTAACAAGTGTCAGTGTCGGTTTCAGTCACTGACACAATTTTTCTCAGAGTTGTCAGTGCTACAGAGATCACAAGAATATAAATAAACCTGATCACCATCTGAAGGTCTAGAATCACCTCCACCAGGTTTCATCAACGCTTTCATCAAACTCCCAGGCACAATTTTCTTCTTCCTGAATCATCCAAACAAAAACAATATCCAAATCACAATCACTATAATCAAATCAACCATAAATAAAAATTCAAAAAAAAAAAACAAAAACTACCTCTTCTCATTTTCAGACGGTTCTTTCTTCTGCGGTGGAGGAGCCAATTCATGTTCACCTTCTTCCTTTACAATCGCCATAACCACTAAAACCAAACCAAAATCAACCAATTCAATTTTCTGCTAGGGTTCTAGTTTCCAAAACCTATAGTTACAAAAATAGATACAATTGAAGATTCAAATAGAGTTGTTGCTGTTGAATGAAAAAAATGGTTAGTTAGTTAGTTAGAAAGTTGTTGAACGAACGAAATGGAATGAGGATTTGGAAGTTTCTAGAAATGAGATTTGAAAGGTGGGTTTTGATTCTCGCCTGATTGAAGGAGGGAGCGGTGTGGATTGCGCCAACTTGTTTGCTGTGTTACAGTTCAGAGAGTTGGATCTGCGACTGGTGAACCTACCCGCTTGCGGGAAAATCGAGGAACAAATTATGTGTTGTAAAATAAAATAACTATCACTTAATTAGACATTTAATCATTTAACTTAAGTTTGATGTCCCTGACATATCAATCACCACTCAACTAATTAATTGGATTAATAAATATTATTTTTTTAAGTCTTTTAAATTTAATTATGTTAATTAATATAATTCATTTTGTTAAATATTAACTTTAAATATGTTTCATGTGGTACGATATTATTGAATATTTATCATATACCTTATCGAATATTTATATATTTAATAAAAGAATATGCTCTAGAAATAGTCATTAAACTCTTTTTAATTTATGTTTAATTTCTTTTATTACAAAGGCAAATCTGTCTAAATGCATCTAACTTAATTAAATGAATACTTTTATCTTTTATTTATTACTTACCATTACCAACCTTTATTGTATATATTAAAGTTGATTCACATTCTTCACACAAAATATAAAACTCGGGAGATCCAATATATTCTCTCAACCAAGTATGCGGATGACTCTTCTATGTGTGATTTAGGATTATTTGACAATGTTTATTAGATGCTCGGCAGGGTAAGTTTAACACATTTTCTTGCACGTAAAGACCTTACGTATGTTGATCTGACCTTAGAATTCCTTAGTTCTCTTATTCACAACCATTCCCCTAACATTGTTGACACTCATGCACCATTAGTTTTTGCATGTTCAATGTGGATACAAGTATAGTTTTAATAAGATTGTTGACATGTTGCATTTTTCTCATGAGGAGTGTGTTGTTTGTGAAACACCATTAGAAGTTGATCGGTTGCAAGGTATTGGTTTGTTCTATGAGGCGTAAACATGGCATACTTTTGATAGTTAGGTAACCTTGCTTCCTTGATTCAAACCCCGGCCATACGCCACTTTTGCCAATTGTTGGCATGCACTATTTTTGGTCTGGAAAATTCCAACAAAGTCAATGCTAAGGAGTTCTTTTATTTGTTTGTCGTATATGCGCGTGAGTCAACTCAGCCTCATTCCTGTTGGCCCACATGAATGTGGTTGGCACCGCTAAGACATGGCCCATTTCTTTTGGAGGATTAATAACCTCCATAGCTTGTGCCATAGGGCTCGACGCAAAGCTCACGACACTAGAACCTCTCCCACCATAATCACTTGATATCACCATTGTTAGACATGTGTACCTTGTAAGAATCATACATGATGAGAGATTTAATTTAATGACCAATAACGTTGTTGTTCTGAGTGTTATTTTACCATGCCCAAACTGCACCAATGTGGAATGTAGGGAAAATTGGTTATATGACCTGGATGCCAATCTTGGCGTTGAGTCGGTGCCCACGGATATTCTTGTGAATGTCGTTGTTGGTGGTGACACTGATGGTGAGTATGATCAAAGAGAGAACATCTCTCTCGTCCATAACCCACCCCCTCCATGTTCTTCACATGGTTGTGTTCCACCTGCACACACTACACTCGGTTTTTCTAACACTTTTGTAGGTACTTCATCTGGAAGCGGACAATATGAAGAGTTGCTTCAGGAATTATATAGTTAAAGGTCTCATGATGATGAGCGTGATGGCATATTTTACATCATGTATCAACAACAATAAGAAATGGTGGAAAATATGCAACATATGCAAGCATCACAATCTTAAACGAATATTCTTATGCAAGTTATGCGAGAATCCAATATAAACATGTCATTGTAGTCACAACACCAACAAATAACACATCATCGTGCGATGAATAACTTCATTGTTGTGCAAGAAAACCAAGCAGCCATACTAGGGAACATGTGCACCTTGCGAGATTCCTAACCCTCATTGTTAGAGCAGCTTCATCAAGTACAGATATCTCAAAATGCCCGACACCGAAGAAAAATTTGTCATCAAAGACATGACCAACAAGAGTAAGAGCAAAGAGAAGTTGGTTGTAGTGGCATGCAGTAACATTCATACAGGTTCTATTTTCCTTTTTCCACCTTTTATCAAAATATTGAGGATAATGTTTGGTTTAAGTGTGGGGGGAACTTTATTGCTTTCATTTTATCGTTTACTAAGTAGACTTATCGCTCTTTAGTTTATTTCGTATTGTTAGGATTTTATTTGTTTTTAGTTTAATTGTGTTTAGTCAAGTTATTGCATGTCCTATCGATTATTTATGTGTGGTTTTCTATTGTTTATTAATTCTCCTATTTTCTTGAGCCACACCAAAAGAAATTTGAAAATTTTGAATTAGAAACACAGTACATCTTTTGAAAGTTTTAGATCATAGATGAAATTGAGGTTAGATTGTTGAGACTTGGGAAAACTCCACAAGATCGATATCATTCTAACACCTTAAGTCTCCCAATTATGGAGATCGGTCTGAGTACTTATTATGCCATAGCCTTGAATTCTCACCCTTTAATAGTCCTTAAGTAGTTATATCAGCAGTTGACATCATCTTAAGCACACACTACGTAGGGAGGTCGATGAAAATAAGTGAATGATCTCGAATTAAATTGATAAATATAAGTTAATTGAAAATTAGAAATACGCCTTCTAAGTTAGGTGACTCTCGCCCGATCGCTTAGTCCAATGGTTATTGAACCTGCAAAAACATAATAGTAAGCACATGTTTTTAATTGGTCCGGAGATCATTGATGTTGGACTTGATAGGGCAGATTATGGGTTGATCCCCTATAATTGTAGTTAGAAAAAATGGTTGAACCGCTTAGTTACCAGAACCCCACACAAAGTAGGATCATAGTCACTAACAGGTTTCCTTACTATGTGTGTGTACATATAACAAGCTTAATGCGATTTCTCTAGAATGAAAAAAGATGAAAAGGGGGATGAGTAAGTTAAGCTTAAGCATAACAACATGATTCAGATTGGTTTGTATATGAGGGAGGCTTATGATCGTATAATGGAGGAATTGTGTTCTTACGATATCCTTAGTGTGCAAGCACGTACGACACAACCTTAGTTGAAGTGGAGTTTGTTGTTAGTCGACAACAAATTATCTGGAGGGGGTGAATAGATCACCAAGCCAAAATTCCATAAAAGATACGGTTTTTAAAAGTAGTTTAAAAGAGGGCATGTGGAAGGTTTTGATATAGATTGAAAGTGTCGTCAATACGAACTTAGCTATTAGAAGTTGGATATGCAAAATAAAAGTGCTCTATAGAATTAACAACACAATAATGAATTTATAAAATTCAATCAAGTAACAGAGTATTAATCGTTTATAGAAAGTTACTAGTAATGTTATTTCCAATGGTAACTAGCAAAAATATCGAACAAAGAAATTTATCGAACACTTGGTGTGTGACCGGATTTTTAGGATTTTCCTTTGAGTTGTGTTGATATAAAAAATCACTTATAATCAAAAGCTATTATAAGAAAATCAACACCTAATTCAAAACAAAAACAGCCACTGAAAAATTCCTACGAGTTGATCATTTAATCAATGATATTTAACAAATTTCTTAATGAAAAGTAAATCAAGTAAAACAATAAGAAAAAGTGATATGAGGATTTGTTTAGAAAGTTCGTCAATCGTCCTTATTATGATTACGTCTCTCCTCGATTCTAAATATGGAATTAGGATAATTTTACTATGCAAAAAGTTGTTACAAGAGAAGTGTTCCAAGAGCAACCCTACAAGCCCTAACTATTTGTTGTTGATTTAACCTTTTCTCTCTCTTTTTTTTATCTTGAGAAAGACCAAGACACAATAGCTACAGATTGATTAATTAAATCATGCTACTCATTTGTCTTCTCTATCTCCAAAGTTTCACACACGGTCAATTGTACATGTTGCACACGAGACACTTTAACTCTATTTGTCGTTCTAGCGCTACTTCCTTTGCATTATTTATCTCCAAAGGCTTTCACTATGCTACAATTCTCTCTTGAATGTATTGCACGAAAACCCCTAAATCTATCAACGATCTTGGAGGACAAACTTGTGATTTTTCCTGATGAAACCCCCTACAAATCTCAATTTAATATTATCGGCTACACAAGAACCTAATTGGACGTTATCAAACCTCGCCTAGATGACACTCCGATAAAAGATGATTATTGTGATTTCTCAGCATGTATGAATAGGCTAGATGTTGAACGCGAAGATCAAATGCATTAAATGTTTATAGTTTCATCAAGTTGGAATGATATATGAATGATATATTTATAGTTGTGGAAGTTTTGATGCAAAGAGGTAATTTTCAGAATTAAAAAGAGTTGAAAAATTGACCCAATTAAATAGTATGTGTCGACCTAAAATTTGTATGTGTCGACACATAAGTCAAAAATCAATTGTATGTGTCGGCCTATAAAGGAAGATGTGTCGGCTTTTGCATTACAGTAGCATTTTGCTTAAATACTACAATACATGTGTCGACCTGAAAATCGTATGTGCCGGCACATAAAATAAAAAACTAAATAATACTTAATTTTTTTAGTATGTGTGGCCTATAATGATGCATTTGTCAACCTAAGACCTCTAGATGTTATATGATTCAAAGCTCAAATGTATGTGCCGACCTGAAACACCTATGTGCCGGCACATGCAAGAAAAAATTATGTTAAAACTTGTTTTTCAAGACTTTGGTCTATTTTAAAATGGTTTTATTCCTAAGACCTCTAATCAAGGGAGTGCCTCAAAACATAGAGATACCATCCAATATAGATAAATTGTGAAGTTGTACTTACATTTGTAGCCTAGAATAAGTATTTGTATGCTATTGTTTTTCATATGCATGGAAATTTGCACAAGGACAAGCAAATGTTTAAGTATGGAGGAATTTGATAAAACTAAAACATATAGTTCATTTTAACTCAAATTGCATATGCTTTAGTGTTATTGTGTCACATTTTGTATTGTTATGCAGGTAGTTTATGCATGTTTCAAGTACTTTACATGTAGAAGTTGTTACATGAAGAAACTAGACAAAAATGGCACGGAATAGAGAAAATACAACGAAAATACATTGGGGGCGACCTCCATGGCACCTGCCACAGAGCTAGCCATGACTAGGCTAGCATGGGACCTGCAAATGAGCAAAAAGGGAGCAAAATGTAAAAGTCAAAGATGTGGGGCGCCCTCCGCACCTTGCATGTCAGCCACGATCTTCATTTTACACATGTGGTGACCGCCACAATGCATAGCGCGCGCCATGCACTTCGTTTCCTAAAAAATAGAAGCAGTTTTGGCTCGGTATTCTCCCACTTCTCCTATATTTTCTCCCACGACTTTTACACGCTTGGACTGCATATTTTACAACTGTAACACTATAAATAGGTAGTTTTATTAGATTTTTGGCATTCAAGTTTTTGTGCAAGTTCAGTAGAGTTTAGTTTTAAGCAGAAAATATACCATTGTAAAGTAGTAGCTTTCTCACATCGACGAACTACTACACCTTAGTATTTTTAAGCATTGTTGTACACTTGTATTAAACAATCTTGCCAACATTCAAAGTTTAATCCAGTTTTATTTCCAACTTTAATTTTAGGTTTATTTAATATACAATTGTTTTACTTTTCAGCTTTTACTTTAAGTCGTTTTACTATTTCACTTCCATTGCTACTTCTCTGAGTTCTTGTTTTATTCATTTGATTCATTTTCAAATACTTGTTATCATTTGTTTTAAATCGTTTATTATATTTCTATTTAATTTGAACGTTGTCGTACCCCAAAATTTACCCTCCTAAGCTCTGGGTTTCAACTTCCGGAAACGACTTTTGAGTTTGTGTTTATAAGGAGTGATCATGAGACATCCCTTCTTCAAGGAATACACTCTTTTGAAAGTGCACAAGATCAAGACTTTATTCCCTTATATTTCTCATAAGATCATTGCATCACTAACAGTTTCAGAATAGGATATATCGTGCGTGTGCTCCTAAAGTCAAAGTTAGGATTTTATCAAAAATTTCATCTGTTCAATTAGGGTTTGAGTCTCCACTCACCTCAATTAATCTATCTTAATCAATCATCAACATTTGATCTTCAAATTCCCAACTTTTTCTCATGATCTACCTTGAATCGACCAATTAGGGTTTTGATCGAAGATAGTGAATCATTGACTTTCTGCTCAATGGATGACCTATTTGCTTGAATATTGGTCTTAAAATATTCAATGCAACATCTTAACCTAATTTCTTGGTTCAAAACATTGCAAAAAATCCATGTTTCTTCATCACACAAATTCTGAATCATCTGATGAAAATTCATCTGCTCAAAAAGTCAAACTTTGACTTTTGGTCTACTTTTTTCAAATCCAAACTTTTTCAATCATAAAAACATTTTAAATAATCCATCATGATCATTAAAAATCAAGAAATGTGAAAAAGTCAACAAAAAGTCAAGATTTGAAAAAAAAATTCTAACACTTAGAAAAAATTTCGTGTTAAGAAACATGGTTTTTCCTCACTTTCTTGGCCATTTTTCACCTAGATCCATTTTGATTCAAGAAAAACTCAAAACATGAAAGTTGTAGGTCTTGTTACAAGCTTTCTAAAAAGTCCAAGAACTTGCAAAAACACTTTGTGTAGCTAGGGTTTTGATTTTGAAATATAGAGCTCCAAAACCATGGATTTCCAAAATCATGCATCAAAGTTACAAGTTATTTTGCAACTTTCTCCCTTCTAGAAGCCTTGTCACCAAAAGAGATAGGATTTTAGAGGAAAAATCTAATGGAAATGGCTAGGAAAGGATAGAAACACTTGAGTTTTCTAAAGCAATGATTACAAGATTCCATTTGCATTTAATGAAGGAATATTCCTTTCTTAAGCTTTAAGCTCCAAGTTGCAAGCTCTAAGCTTATTTTGCCTTGCCATTTCAGAATTCCTTGCCTATAAATAGAGGTTCTCACTTCATTCAAAAGACACCAAAGCTATCATAATCAAGCTTTCCTTCTTTCTTTCTTAAATTCCAAGTTTCTAAGTTCAAAGAGGGAAAATTTTGCAATCTTCAAACCTTGCAAAATCTGAGCAAACTTAAGTTTTTAACATGTTCTAAACATCATTTAGAAGTAGTTTAAAACTTAAAACCATCAAGAAACAAGCTAAAAAACAGTTTTCTACACAAAACTCCATTTGTGCAAGTTTTGAGCCATAACTGCCAAACTAGAAAACTACTCGTGCTAGCCTTGATTTCTCACTTCAAACACATCCTATACATCATATAGAGACTGTCCATACACTTAAACAAGTTCTGGAACAGCTCCATCACCATCTTCCATTTTTAAATTAAGAAACTTGCAACTTGACTTGGTCAGAAAGTTCCAGCCATCCTCAGGACAAACTAAGAGTAGGAACACACTCAGTGAAGTTCAGGTAAGCTAAATCAATCCTTACTTTGCACCTGGAAGTTGCCTAGCTCGAACTGGTATTTCATACCAAGAGGTGAGTTTTTCAAACTTTGATACCTTCATTCATGCGTTTTTAGCTTTAAAATTGAAAAGGAAAATGTAGATATTTAATCACTAAAGCTATCTGGATCTTTAATTTGAACTAAAATCAACTGTGTTTAAAGAATTAATCACTTTTTCAGTTAGGGTTTAAATTGGGATTGTTAAAATTCATGTTCATCTTTGATTAATAATTTTAACAAGATACATGTTCAAAATCGTGATGAAAATCTAGACAAAATGGTATTTTGAACTTTTAAAATTGATCAAGAAATGAAGAAACACGAATCAGCCATGGCCATGTTTGCGCGCTGCTTCAGTGGAGAAGATGAAGTTTAAATTTCAATTTCTATAGCTGGACTTAAAATATATATTTGTAGTTTAAGTTAAAACAACGGATGTATAGTCACCCCAGTGGTAAAGCCAGCACGCCTTAAAAACTTCCTTCGCCTTAAGGTCCAGGGTTCAAATCCCCCTGGAACCTTTTTTTTAAACAAAAGGAAACACAAGCTTCTGAAGCTTGTTTCTCCAGATGTCCTTCTGAGGCTCAGCCTCCAGAAGTGCTTCTGAAGCTTCTACCCCTATAAGCTCTTCATTTCCACTCTATCCAGAAGTACTTCTATCTCTAGAAGCCTCAAGCTTCTAATGCTTCTACCCCCCAGAAGCAAGCCTTCTCAACATGCTTCAGCACGCAGCCAGCAGCAGCAAGCCAGCCTTCTCATGCCTAGAAGTTGTTAGCCAAAGCGCTCCTTCTCACGCCCCAGAAGCAAGCCAGCTTCTGAACCCTTCAGAAGTCCAACTTTTGGACTTTTTCAAAACTTCTTTTTTCAAAACTCCTTCTAAACAAGGTAATTTAATGACAAATCAAACACATGGCTCAGTGGAAAAACTCTTCACTTCTAAGCCAAAAGTCCAAGGTTCAAACCTCCCTAGGACCAAAAACTCTTTTTATCACTAATTTTCTCAAGTTTCTAGCAAACTTAAACATTTTCAAAAACCATTCAAAACTTCTCATTTTGAGATGATTTTTTGCACACTTGTCATTTAATATGCCTATTTTATGATTATGTCAAAAAAATCCAAAAAATATTTTCTTTTTGATTATATTTTAATTAAGTTAAAAATGAGGCATTTTAAGTATTCTTAATACTTTTCAAAAAAATGTTTTCTTCCAACTTTCAAACTTAAATATTTTTTTCAAAACTTCTTGTGAATTTCCTTCACTTTTCAAAAATCATTTTTAAAACCCCATCTAAAACGCTTTCACAATTAACTTACAAACCTCGACCCAACATCGAGTGCATTTTCAAATTTCTTTTCATAATAAAAACCCAAGTATTTAAATCGTTGGTTGCTAGACCAATTGTTTAAACACTTGTAAGAAATGAACTTCGAATCTTTAAATCGTTGGGTGTTAGTCCAATTGTTTAAAGATTCTTAATAACGTGAACTTTGTTTCATTTCACTCTTTCATAAGAAAAACTTTGGGATGATAGAAGACTCGTTGAGCATTGAGCTCCTCTTGTTTCTAGTGTTTGAATCATAGGATGTTAGTCCTATTGTTCAGTACTTTTCACCCACTTAAAATCAATCCAACTCACTCAAATCTTTTTCACTCATATGCGATAATCAAACTCTTTTCTTACAAAGAGTGTGCAATAGCCATTTCAAACACGAATGAGGACTTAAGCTTTTCAAACAAACTAAACAAGTCCAAGTTTAAGCATTTGAAATGTCTAAATGCACGATTTTTCTTATAAAATCAACATAACCAATTCAAACCTTTTTAAGAGGAACTACGAAGTTTTGACTTTCCCATTGCACAAGGGAATACGTAGGCACACGGTTTCGAAACCGTGCCAAACACAAAATAATAATAAACAAACTTTTTTTTCTTTTGTATTCATAACTTAGCAATAAACACACAAACACTTAGAACTAAATGGGACCCATCGAGTACGATGGATGTAAGGGGTGCTAAAACCTTCCCCTTTCATAACCGACTCCCGATTCCATGTCTTTTGGTCACGTAGACCGTCTTATCCATCTCTGGGGGTTATATATATATATTTTCCCGTTCTTTTTAGAACAAATAAAATTAGGTGGCGACTTCATTGTTTTTTAAAACAACCGATGAAAAAAACCAGTCATCACAAACATTTATAATTGCGTGTTTATTCCCACAATCATGTCCTACTAAACTCTTAGAGTCCAGAATGTGAGGACAGTCGTTCCAAAAGAACTCGGTAAATTTAATCAATACTAATCATTAAAAAATAATATGCTTTTTCGATATGATTTTTGGTTTTAAAGTTTAAATTTTCTGCGCAAAACACTCAAATACCTGTCAACAACGCAACAGTGTGAGACAAATGGGATCTTTAATTTTTAAAATCAACAACAACACTTTAGTAATAATTAGGACTTATTTATTTTCAAAAACTTCTTTCGAAATTATAACTTGTGGAACAACAACATGACATTTACGATTTTGAAACATGACACAGGTTAGGCGGAAGTGAGTTGTGTATTTAAATCAATACTTTTGAAAGTTATTTTAAACTCCATACCAAGCTCCTAAATTTACCTGAGTTCCAGAGGTACACCAAAAATCACATTTGGTCTCATTAGATTGATACTCTATAAGCAAATTAGCTTTCCTTTCAATTTTATTCACATCCTAATAAAAAACATAGCAATACATTTATATACCATCAATAAATAACGATAAGTTTGATTATTGGTCTCTGTGGGTTCGATACTCTACTATAACTGATATTTTTGTGCACTTGCGGAATAGCCCAATCAAAGAACCATTAAATAGTGTCTGTAAGGTAACACTAGTATAATCACAAGGGACAACACTTCAAAGCATAGTTACCTAACATTTCGATTAAACTTTTTACTATCCTTACTGAGGTTAAGTTCAAATCGAAAGATACTTAACTCTATTAACATTCTTTTCTCTCTTTTTATGGAATCAGTCTTGTCCTTATTAGAACAACTGAGAGATTGTTGTAATTTATGAGCAATAATTACAATGAATATGTTCTAAAATGACAAGAAAATTGAAAGTGAGTATATGATAATAAATGCATGAGAAATAGTCCCACATAAAAAGATTTACTCACATTGGAAGTACTTATAAAGAGTCATTAACTCAACAAAAGGATAAAAGAGGATAAAGTGTCACATGGACAAGTGTGATGGTCTCGAGCATTGTGCCACTTGTCTCATTCATACAAGGGTGTGGGCGTGGGCGTGGAGGCGCTAGTGATGGCTTGTAGGCACTCTGTATCGGAGCAATAAGGCTACTCGCGGCATCAGTGGCGCTCCGGCGGCTGGACGAAGGCCGACCTATTATATAGGCACTTTGTATCGGAGCAATAAGGCTACTCGCGGCATCAGTGGCGCTCCGACGGCTGGACGAAGGCCGACCTATTATCGTTGCTCTTATTTTGATCGTTGCTTATGTTTTGAATTTTGAATTTGAAATTGACAACACTTTATGAGGTGTTGTAAAATGAAAACATACAGGCCTTGAAATATGTTGTAGGCCAAACATTAAATTTTTTGGTAAAAAGAAAATTAGTTCACCAATGGTCGCTATTTTGTGAATCAATATTAATGTGGTCTATAAATACTACATTCCAGAGTTAGAAATTTAGTAACAACAAACACATATCATCTAGAATAAATTTCAAACACTCTTTTATGCATTCAATATTTGTCTTGTGCAACTCGCGAAGACTAAATTATTATAAATATTCATGCATTAAAAATTTAAGACATTAGAGAGTGATTAAAATAAAATAACTAGTGTTTTGTTTACTATTCAAGTCTGGAATCATTCAATTGCGAAATCTTCTATAAAACTTTAGAAGAGTCATTACCACCAAAAATTCTGATATTAGAGTCATTTAATTTTATTACATAATTTATAAATAAAAAACTTTATTAATTATATATGATTTTTAAAATGTATTATCATAAAATATCTAATTCATATAAAAAAAACGGATTGATACTAATTAATTATGAATATAATTTATTAAAACAAAACTTTTATAGATAAGAATTTAATAATGAATTTATATTTATTAAAACAAAAATTATGTAGATAAGTATTTATAATTAAAAATTTAATTAAGAATAATTTGCATATGTATCTTTAAATATAAAGTATTATAAATTATTTTAGTATTTATTTTTGCAAATAAATTACTAAAAAGTGTGTTGAAATATATCATATTTTATATTTTATAAATAAAATAAATAAATTCTTTTTTAGATTTATATGTGTATATATATATATATATATATATATATATATATATATATATATTATTTTTAGATTTAATGCATATTTCTTGACATAAAAAATAACATATAATACTAAAATTATATTTTTTTTGTATATTTAATTTTTTTAATATAATTTCTAAAACTGATATTGGAGCATAGAAATTATACATTAGATAATCGTTAATTATTATTAATTAATTGAGTAATTAAATTGAAATTATTATGAAAAGTGAAACAATTCATTTAATATATATTTCTAACTTAAATATTTGGTTAAAACTAATTAAATATCTTTGTCACACATTTTTTTGTTCTAAGAGTTTAGTGACTGAAATTCATATTTTAAAAATGAACAAATATAATATTATGGGTTTGAAGCTACACTCATACAACTACTGATATATCTGTGTATTTATCAATTAGGTCTATTTCTTTTTTATTTTGTTTTTTTTTTTAAACATTTTGTTAGGTAAGTAATTTTTTATTAAATTGATTTGGTTTTGAACACTTATACTGTTAAGTGTTATTTTAATATATATTCATCACGTGTTTAGACCGTTCTTTTAACGAAATTGTGCGGTAGTTCAAAATCTTTAATTAAAGATGCTAATTCTTTTAACTTTTTCACATCAGAAAATCTAAAACCGTATCTCTTGGTATTTCTTTATCTCAAATCCATCACTCTAATCTAGAATGTTTGCAAAGAAAAATTCTCTAAATTCTTTAAAAATTTTATAGAAAGAAAAAAATGAAATTTTTTTATGAATGGATGCATGAATACCAGTTTATATTTTAAACGAAACGAAATCAAACTGAATCGCAATGTTACGAATCTTACATGTCATTTTTTTAAAAAAATTTTAGAAAATCAACAACTGATATTTATTTAATATACATATAAATAAAAATAAATATTATTTCTTTATAACTACTATTATTTTAATTTGAAATGAAATTATTTTATTTTATTTTTTTAATTTTGACTTTATTGAGGCAGATAAGCCTAAAATAAAATGAAAAAGCTTAAACTACATTACTTTATATTTATATATATATATATATATATATATATATATATATATATATATATATATATATATATATATATATATATATATATATATATAGTGTTATTAGTTTAACATGATGACATGCATTTACTTGTTTATAATTATTAAATATAGTATTTTAAATTTATTTAAAAATATAAAATTTCATATATTGTCCTTTAAACATAAGTAAAAAATGTAAGACAATTTATAGTCATGTATCAAATTATAAATTTATTTTAAGGTAATGTATGAATGTTTAAAGATAAATAATGTTCCTTATTTTGTTGTGTAAATATAAATATGGTGAATGTAAATGAAAAAGGATGAAAATGGATGCTCAGGAGACTGCTTTAACTCAGCTTGTGTTTGCATATAATATTTTTCTTTGTGGAGAGGCCACTGAGAGTCATATGGAGGAAATGACACAAGTTTGGACCAGTTTTGTGAGACATCTGAGTTGCGTATTAGTAAAGATAAGTCTAATTTTTTCTTCTCAAACAATACTCCTGTTAATCCAAGAAAGAAACCGGTGGCTAAAGCTAATATCAGAGAAAAACATACCCTTGGCAATTAAGCTTGCTTGAATAAGATTGCTTAGAACTATAAAGTCAATCATTAAACTTTATGGTGTGCTCTCTTGAAAGATAAAATAATGTTATTCTCTGTATGAGAATGTATCTGATCGTACCTGATTAGAAGGTTGTCAAGACCCAACAGTAATGGTGGTTGATGGAGAGATGAGGGTACCTGCAAGATACTCTGATGCCAAAGTGAGAATAGGCGCGAGAGCAAGCAAGTAGAGAAGTGAGAAAAGAATGAATTACTTGACCCTCTCAAGTGAGAGGGTATTTATAGGCCCCTAACGTTGGGCCAAGGTCCAGTTAGTGGGTAGTGGATCCAGGCCCACTAACGGACTGCCAGGGCTTGCGTGTGCAAGGAGACCAGCACGTGGCCTCCCCTTGGTTTGCCGGTCCGGGATATGCGGATTGTTTGACCCGGTATTTGCGGAGGGCAGGTGGCGGTTACGTTGAGGAGATATAGAGCTTAATCCGATATTCTTGGGGGACACGTGGCGGTTAAGCAACCGTTGGCCACATGGCCCTAATGTGTGTAGGAAGGGAATCTCACCCATCATGGGCAGATGTGCCTTCATGTTTGCTTATTGGATTGGGCCTCCCTGGCCATGAGCCAAGTGTTGGGTCAGTCCAGAACAATATGATTTAGTAAATTTTTGTAAAAATTCGATTCAACCCAAACCACATTAATTTGGTTTGATTTTATTTTAAAAGTCAATTGAACCAAATCAAATTACTTTTTTTTCTTTTGCGATTCAAATATTAGCGTCAAAATCGTTCTAACCACGATGTAAACACCGTACTTAACACATATTTTATTGACATTACAAAAAATTATTATTGATTAGTATACATTTTTTGACAAATATATTATTGATAAATAATAAAATAAGAGACAAATATATTATTTTTGTTGTTTGATTGTAATTACATAAATTAAATTTATGTAAGGTTTTTTTAATTACTCAAATATATTTATTATAATTTTACTACTGGCCATTAAAATAATAATAATGATATTCAAAACATATGCACGGGTGTTTGTCTAGTTTTATCTAACATGCTAACCTTTATTTCATTTAAATACTTACTTATTTCGTGATCAAAAAGTTTATTTTAATACTCTAGAATTTTAATACTGTGTATTGCATATTGCTGCAAACTCTGAATTCCATGAAACAACTTATTAATATAGATTGACTGCTATCTAGTTTGTGAAACACTGCAGAAAAAAATGGTTCATCAGCTGCCAATCACACATCATTTAACCTTTGGCTTATGTCTTCACCAAATCACTGAATTTTAATTCCAGTATTTTATTTTCAAATTAGACCTAATTAATATAGGTACTCAATTTGTGAAGGTTTATTGGAAAATACTTAACAAATTATTAAGACTTATAATTAGCTTCATTTGACTTACTCTTCAGTTAAACTTTTCCTTAGTCAATATGTGTAATTGATTTTTATTACACAAGTCAATTAGTTGTATTTCTCTCATCTATATAAACATATAGTATGTTGTCAATTAGTAGGATTTCTTCTCTCATCTATATAAAACCTATACCTTATACGTTTTATATTTAATAAAAATAATCGATAATTAGTATATTTCTCCTTTTCTATTACAATAATAAAACTAAGAGAAGTCATACCTACTATCTAACATATACTAAAAAATTATCCAAATTACTTAAACTATTATTTTTTTTAAAAAAAATATTGCACTACATTTTAGATATTTTAGTAATTAATAAAATAAATCTTAACTTTTTCAACTTCTCATTGATACAAATTAAAAAACTTTTTTTCAATCTTATACTACTTTCTCTTTTCTCTTTTCATTTTATATGATTATTTAATACATTTGAATTTTAATATAATTGATTCATTTACAATTAAATATCTCATTTTAAACTTACATTTTATGACATTTTATCTTTTCTATTTGTTTATTATCACTGAAAATAATAATTAATATATTATTTAACTTTAATAAATTTTAAAATATATTTTATGAAATTGAATAATACTACATATCATTCATACAACTAACTTTTTATCTTACGGGTCACTATCAAATTATTACCATTATTTTAAATGTTAATTTTTTTCTTTCTCCATGTCACAAGTTTTTTTTAAAATTACTTAATACATTCAGTTTATTTTAACATTACGTAATTTAGTTTAAATTCACATGTGTATCTAAATATATTATTTGTCAAGTTTACCATTATATTTTGTATAATCATATTATTTGTTGTAATATTTTTATTTCATATTTTTTTATTGTACTTTCTCATTAAATACTAATTAATCTATTATTTAAATTTAATAAAATTAAAAATATATTTTATAAAATTGAATAATACTATATATCATTCACACAACTAACTTTTTATCTTACGGGTCACTATTTTACCATTATTTTTAAATGTTAATTTTTTTCTTTCTCCATTTCACCAGTTTTTTTTTAAGTTACCTAATACATTAAATTTATTTTAATATTACGTAATTCAATTTAAATTCACATGTGTATCTAAATACATAATTTATCAAATTTATCTTTATATTTTGTATAGTTATATTATTTATTGTAATATTTTAATTTCATATATTTTTATTGTACTTTTCAATAAATATGAATTTTTCATATGTATATTAAAACATTATTTCGTCAATATTAAAATAAATTCACTCGTATCTCTCGCTAATAGTTACACTAAATTGTAACACCGTATCTCTTTTACATCGCAGCTGTATTCATTATTTTGCCATTAACTCAAATTCCAATAAAAAGGTAATAAAAGAAAAGAAAAAATGAATCGTATCGTATTTATATTCATATTTATATATGGTATAATGTCAAATTGGAGTGTAGTGGTAGCATTCCTCTAAAACTATTTACTACTCCTCTTAAGAACTGCGTTGAGTCAATTCTGTTATATGGACCAAATATTTTCAGAATTTTTACCCAGTCAAATCTTTCTTACTTCAATTGATTAAAGGAACAAATGTATTGGGAGAGTGCATGTGCAGTCCTAGTTGTTTTATTTGCAAATTAAATTGAACTAAGTTAAGATGTCAAATAAGGATGAATTTGATAGCTGCCTTACTATATATACAAATAAACTTTTCAAAATAAAATAAAATAGTTTTAACGGACATACATATAAGATGTTAGTTTTAGAAGTATTAAAGGAGGGACTATTTTTGAACTATGGGAAAAAATGTCTGTTTAACTAGATGCAAGTTCCGAAGCACATTAATGCAATGCTAAAAAAGTAAACTGAAAGATGCAGTGTAAAGCTATGATGTGCTCTTATTTACCAAAGTAATGTATAACGAAGGCCCTACATGCTACACCATATATATATATATATATATATATATATATATATATATATATATATATATATATATATATAACTTCAAAATTTTATCTCATTTACAAATATTCATCATTCTTCTTAAAGTTAAATATAACATATAGATAAGAATAAACTAATATATTTATCTGGGATACTGTCATGGAATTCTCATACAAAATAATATATTTCAAACGAAATATTTTAATTTCAAAAAAGAATATGGGAAACTGTTGCAAAGCAACATCATCAATGGAGTAGGGTAGAGAGGATTGGGAATCTTTGAAGGTATTTGATGAAGCTTTTCATCTTGACCATCATCACAAAGTGGAATGGAGTTATAGTGTGAACAATTCGATGTGGAACTTAACATAGTTTTGAGTTAATGGCATGAACAACTCTGATACTCATGTTTCAGTTTTGAAAATATGAAAAAAACTTAATTCCCATATCGAATTGTTCAAACAAGAGAGTGTTTATAAATGACTTTCACATTACAGCTATTGATTGTCGTGTATTGGACTCCACTTGGAAAGGATTTGAACTTTATATATATATATATATATATATATATATATATATATATATATATATATATATATATATATATATATATATATATATATATATATATATATATATATATATATATAGAGTTTATAATATTTAATTTCTAATGACGTGGCGACAAATGACCAGGGATCACAAAAAATTTACATTATTTGATTTTAGACTATCTAATTTTAATACTAATGGTCAGGGACTATAATTTTTTTTACCTAATAGCTGTTTTTCTTATAGAGAGATTAAAAAGTTAGGAAAATTAACATAGGGAATCAAAAGTGCATTTAAGTATTCAATATGTTATATATATAAATATTACGTATTCTCTATAAATAGCTAAAATGTCATCCCGATCTGATAAGAGAAAGGGTAGTGGTAGTGGTAAGAAGACTCAACTCACGAGAATAGTAATATGTCAATCACCTTAGTCGGTCATGTGTCCTCCCCGCAGAGTCAGTTATATACTATGTAAATGGCCAGTACTCAACATTTTATGCCATTATTCTCCCCTTAGTATCCTATGTTACCATCTAGGGGACCATCTTTTATTAGACCACAAATGCCCTTATCCTTTCAGCTGATTAGGGGACCTAGTTTTCTATTTTAACAGACTAAAGGATCTAGCTTTCCATCTCCCCCACAGGTACCCTCATCCTTCCAACAGACTGGGGGACCTAGTTTTCCATTCCAACGGATTGAAGGATCTAGATTTCCACCTCCCCCACAAGTGTTCTCATCATTCCAACTGACTGGGGACCAAGTTTTCAATTCCAACACATTGGGGGATCTAGATTTTCACCTCTCACATAGGGAGATCTCGCACCCCACATCCCACATGAGTGCCTTTACCATCCATGTAGACTGGGAGATCGTACCTCACCTACTACACATATACTCACAGGTGAGAATTATCATGTGGAGTCTGATGATTGTGATATTGTGTTGGATGGAAATGATCTTGAGTTGGATATGGATGATATCCAGGAGGGATAATCCGAGTGAGATTCATATCATTGAAGGAAGATATTATATTTCCATTTTTAATCTAAATTTATATATAATGTTAATTCAAATTATTTTTGTTTAGTTTTGGGCCGAGTTAGTTTGCTGTCAAGATTGTAAGTTATGTAATTCAACAAATGTATAAACAATCTTGGAAGAGTTTTAAAGAAGTTCTATATAAAGAAGTTTGGTTCAAGTTATTTAAGGTATAATTAATTTATTTTTTAAGTTATTGTTATTTAAATATTTTTAATTATAATTATCTAATTATTTATTTTAATGTCATACAACATTGCAGAAAAAAGTGTACGGCGGAAGCAGTGAACGGGAGGGAGATTAAAAAAAATATTATGGCAGAACATCAAGACGACTTTCTGACATGCAACGACGTGCTAGAAAGCGTTGGGAACATATGAGTATCCGTCCCAATTGGATAGGCATAGAAGTCTTTGAGGAACTTTCTGTCCATTGGAATACATCAGGATTTAAGGCTAAATATGAAAATGCAAAGAAAATGAGAGCATATGAAAAAGGAGGTAGCCTTAATGCAGTTGGAAGTATGAGTATTATTGAGCATGCTCGACGCATGGTAATTATTACCACCTTTAAGTTATATTTTGATTTATAATATATATTTTTAATCAAAGTTAAATTTATTATTTAGGTTAAGATTTTGAGGAGACAATCCCTAAATGACTGAGCTAGTTAAAAAGACTCGGACAAAAAAATCGGAGGGCTTTGTTGAAGAATGTACACAAAAAGTTATGGTAAGTTATTTAATTTACGTTATTTATATATTTTTTAATTAATGACAACTTTGTGACGTGATTTTCACGTGGCAAGTGAGATGTTGTGACGTGAAAATCACGTGCACTACGCCAAAAATGAAAAAAGATATCTCACTATAGACAACGCTTTTTCCTGGAAGCGCTACCATAAGCTAAAAAAAATAAACACGAAATATTTTAAAATAATTTCAGCAAAAGCGTTGTTTAAGGGTTACCTTTAGACATCGCTTCTAAAAAGCGTTGCCTAAGGCACATTTTAGAAAGTGCTTGTGAAAGCGCTGCTAAAGGCCTCCTTTAAAAAGCGCTTCCAAAAAGCGGTGCCTAAGGATATTAAAAGAGCGCTACTAGAGCCCCCCCTTTGACAGTGCTTTAGGAAAACGCTACTAAAGGCCCCCCTTAGACAGCGCTTCCTGAAGAAGCGCTGCCTAAAGCCTTTAATTTATAAAAAACAAAATAGAACTACATAATCCCTAATTTCATTTCGTTCTTCCAAAATCTCTAAAGCTCTCTCTTCTCCAACGCACTGCCTTCCTTTGTTCACTCTTCTCCGATGCACTGCCTCCCTCTATTCGTTCACTCCCTCCGGCCACGATTCTGACCGCCATCATATTCACATTCCCTTTGTTCGCTCTCTCTCTCTCTCTCTCTCTTCGTTCGCTCTCTCCGTTCATTTACTCCCTCTGGCCACGATTAAGGTACACAATTTGTTCTATAATAGAAGTGTTTGACTATTTCTTTTCTGCAACAACACTGAGCCCAATCCATTCTCGAAAATTTGGAAGAGAGAATTTGATGTATGAACTGAACTGGCTAGGCTTAAAATCAATTTTTTTTCAACTTATGGCATGTATGAATTAAATTGAACAAAACTGTTACATATATAGATGTATATGATTTTGTTTATTTTGATGATTTGAAGATTGATGATTTTTGGAATTTCACAACTTTATTGGAATTTCACAGTTTGATTTGTTAATTTGATTGAATGGATTGGTTTTGGAATTTCACAGCTTTATTTTGGTTTCTTCATTGTGTTAATTATTTTCTAGTAGAACTTTAACTGTGTATTTTTTTCAAACTGTGATAATGGTCTTCTGGATTATTTCAAGCACGTAAGTTAGAATTGAAAATCGAAAAAAAGGATGTGAAAAGAGTTTGAAAAAAGTAAAACACGTAAGTTATAACTTATTTTTAATTTAATCAGCAAACAGACTAGTTTTAAAATTTAAAATTATGGTTAATTATCTTCTTGATGACTAATGATTTGTATATAGAGTTAATCAGTAAACTGATGAGAATGTCTTGAACGTATAGTGTTGCTTGCGAGCCAAAGGATTTGACTTTCATATTTTGATTTGTTCTGTTTGACGATGATGACAAAATGCCTTCCGTGTAACCATGTGATAAGTTTTTTTTTGATAATCATGTTTGTCGTCATGTTCACTTGACATTGGACATGTTTAGAATACAATTATGATTATATACAACTAAGTCTTGGCAATATCTACATTGAGATATGCTATTTATATTGAAATTAAACATATTTGAAATGGAATTAATAAACTTAATTGTTTATGTATAGTTGCTGCGCAGATTCATCGCCGCTGATGCATCTTCGATTTTTCTTGTGAAGAGTGAAGTTCGGATCGTTTCCAAGAATATTACAGTGTGTGATTCCATAAGTTGTTGAGTTCTCTACAAGTAATTAGTTGTTCTTTTTCTATAGTGGTATGAATAATTAGTGTTTTTATTTAGCTTACTTAGTAGTAAAACTATGGATAAAAAATGGATGTCTGTCGATCGATTGTCAAAAGAGTACGAGAATTCATTAAGTTTGTTGTTGAACATGCTGAAGACCCCAGTTGAATGAAATGTCCTTGCTTAGGTTGTTGTTATGTGGGTCGGGTTGACGCAGTTGGATTGAAATTGCATTTACTAAGGTACGGAACTGATCAAAGTTATACATGTTGGATGTTACATGGTGAGAAAAGTAACGACAGTGTTGAACTGGGGGATAGTACGACATATGCTTCATACGACAATGGCATAGATACATATGATTGTCATCGAGTCGAAGAGATTGCAGAAGCACTTGAAGAAGATCTTCAGGATTGTCCCAAAATGTTTGAGAGATTGGTAAGCGATGCAGATAAACCGTTGTATAAAGATTGCACTAAATTCACAAGCCTGCTTGTGGTATTAAAGTTGTACAACTTAAAGGTGGGAAATTGATGGTCGGATAAAAGTTTCATAGAGTTATTAGCCCTTATGAAAGATATGCTTCCTGAGAATAATGTTCTTCCTAATCGAACCTGTGAGGCCAAAAAATGTTATGCTCTATTGGCATGAGCTATGATAAGACACATGCTTGTCCAAATTATTTCATTTTGTTTTGAAACGAATATGCATCATTAAATGAGTGCCCTAAGTGCGGTTTATCTCAATATAAGAAAAAAATTATCTCCAGCAAAAATCTTATGGTTTTTTCCTATTATTCCGAGATTTAGACGCATATTTTGTAGTGAAACTGATGCAAGACACTTGACTTGTCATATAGATGAAAGAATTATTGATGAAAAGTTTTGACATCAGGCAGATGCACCTTAGTGGAAGAAAATTGATAATGATTATCCTGATTTTGGAGGAGAAGCAAGAAACCTTCGCTTGGCGTTCTCTACTGATGGAATGAACCCACATGGTCTTCAAAGTATCTCACATTCCATATGACATGTGATTATTATAATTTATAACATACCTCCATGGCTATGTATGAAGCGTAAGTACATGATGTTATCTATGTTAATTTCTGGTTCTAAACAACCAGGGAATGACATAGATGTATACTTGACAGCTTTAATCGAAGATTTTGTGGGAGAATGGTGAGGAGGTTTATGATGGATATAGGAAATAAAATTTTAATTCAAGGGCGATGTTGTTTGTCACAATTAATGATTTTCCAACATACAGAAATTTATTAGGATATAACATTAAAGGTTAATATGTGTGTCATGTTTGTGAAGATAGAACCGATACAATGCGATTGGAATTTTGTCAAAAGAATGTCTTTCTTGGTCATCGTAGATTCTTAAATTCTAAATGTCACTATCATGGATGGAGAAAAACATTCAATGGAGATACCGAACAACGTAGAGCTCCACCTAGATTGACAAGTGACCAAATTTTTGAAAAGGTGAAACATGTGAGTATTCAGTTTGGCAAGTCTTTTGCACATACATTTGTCACATGTGGGTGAAAGAAGAGGTCAGTTTTTTTTTTTGAATTGCCATATTGGAAATCCTTGTATGTAAGACATTTTTTTGATGTTATGCATATTGAAAAAAAGTATTTGAAAGTGTTATTGGTACATTACTCAATATAAAAGGAAAGTCTAAGGATGACCTTAAAGCAAGAAAGGACTTGGTAAAGATGGGAATTAGAACTGATTTAGGACCCTTGACGAAAGGAAGACGAATATATCTACCACCTGTTGCTTATACTCTATCTAGAAAGGAGAAAAAAATAATGTGTACGTTTCTGAGTGAAGTTAAAGTTCCAGAAAATTAATCTTCAGATATTAGAAGACTTGTGTCTATGAAAGACACATGTTTTCCATGTTATAATGGAGCATTTTCTACCAATAGGTATACATTATATTTTTCCAGATAAAGTAAGAACCACTATAACTAAATTGTGTTTTTCTTCAAGTCAATTTGTAGTAAGGTGATCAATCTTAAGAACTTACCAGTATTACAAAAAGAAATAGTTATTACTTTGTGTGAGCTTGAAATATATTTTCCTCCCTCATTTTTTGACATTATGGTAAATCTTGTTGTACATCTTTTGAAATAGACACAATTGTGTGGACCAGCTTATATGAGATGGATGCATCTTATTGAGCGTTATATAAAAATATTAAAAGGGTGCGTGAAAAACCGAAATAGGCCAGAGGGTTGTATTGTTGAATGATATATTGTTGAAGAAGAAATTGAGTTTTGTACTAAATATTTGTCCAATTTTCAATCCGTTGGACTACCCCAAATCTCATATTTTCGAAAGAAATGAAAGAAAAAAGTTAATTGGAAATAAAATTGTCACAGTGTCAACGGATGAACAAGATCATGTACATTTGGTGTTATGCACAATGACAATGAAGTTGAGTCGTATGTTGAAATGCACAAGAATGTACTCCGGGGTTTAAATCCGCATAGAAATGAAAATTGGATAGTACGAGAGCATAATCAAAGATTTAGATCCCGCTTCAATTATAGAAAGGTTGGGATGTTTAGCATATGGTTCGAGTTTGCATGTGTTTTCTTACAACAAATACACAATTAATGGATATATATTTTATACCAAATAACAAGATAATAAAAGTACTATGCAAAATAGTGGTGTCACCGTGGTAGCTGAAGCAATGTACATTTCAAGTATGAAGGACTTAAACCCCAAATATACAAATTTGTCATATTTTGGGGTTATCCAGCAGATTTGGATGTTTGGGGTTATACAAATATACAAATTTACCAATAAGCCTGACAATTCTCGAATATATTGTGCCATTAGTGTGTTTGTTTGACCAAGTATAGTAGTCTCTCGAAGAATCCATCTCATACAATACTAAGAGGGTTTAGAACATATTTAAATAGAAAATATCTTAAAGATGCCGAAATTTTTTTTGTTGATGCAGAGCGTCCAACAGAATATGCAGATGTGATTTCACTTAAAGAATGGGATTTTTTTAAAGCCAAACGAAAAACCGCAAAATTTCAGAGTGTAAGTGACGTAAATCGCCAAAGAGCATCATCTCCTGCATATCCATACAAAAAAGGGTGTTTGGGATATGCACGATTAAAACAAAAAATTGTAAGTATTTATAAATTGCAATGATATACAAGAGTTATAACTGATCTTATTTTTTGTCTTAATGTATAGTTAAAAGAGGAGAATAGTTCTGAAACATCTCTTCCGGAACATATTTTATGGAAGGCTACCCGTATGGGTAAGGATGGAGTTCTTAAAGAAGATGTACAACAAATTTTTGAAAAATGCGTAAGTATAACATTAATTATTTAATTAAATCAAAATTTTATTAACATATAATATTCATGTTTTTTCGATATTCATATGAATTTCAGGAGATTTTGTCTCCGTCTATATCTCCACCAGATGATTGCAGGAGCATACTTAGTCGAGCATTAGATGTTCGTGAGTATTCTGGTCGGGTGAGGGGTAAAGAACATGGGGTTACTCCAACATCCTTGAAAAAGAACAATCCAAAGATAAAAGCTTCTAGCAATAAAGAACTGCATGCAAGGTTGAATGCATTAGAAGTTGAAGTTCTTGAATTGAGGAAGGATAAAGCAAGGCACCAATCAGAAAGGGAAGCTTCGAGTGTTAAAGATACTAGTGACATAGCTAGTGTCAATTGTGCAGTTCAACCGAGTATTCCCGAGGTAATTATATATATTATTATGAAATTAAATTAGTTTAATTTATTAACTAACATATATACATATTAACGATGTCATATTTATTATTGATTTTAGGGCATTTCACCTTGTCAACTCTTTTTAGAGACACCGACTTATCGCATAGTTGGCAAGGGAAAAGTGCATAACACTCTGGGAGAAGTACTTCATCATAAACCTCTCCCTTCTGGATATTTGAAAGTATCAATTGATATTGCTTTAGAGGAGGGTGCGTTATTACTAATTGATAAGTGCCAAAATGTAGTTATTTTGTATATACATTTTGTGGCACTTATCCGTTCTTTTGTTGATATTCTTCGAATAAATCCCCCGCTTTTAGTATAAATGTGTACATAATAGAATAATTGAGTTTTTGTATAAATATTATATCATTTGATAGTTTTTCATATCTTTTATAGGTATTCATTCATAATTGGAGCATTGAGTAATAAAGGCCAAAGGCTAAGCTTCAAGAGTGCGATTTTGCATAATACGTCATCGAATAAAGCTCAAATTCAACACAATAAAAATCATAAATTTGGTTGATATTTCTTCATGGTTGGATAGAGCATTGAATAAGCTTTCCAACGCTTCAAACCGGGCGCAATTCCGAGTTACGGTTCTCAAGATACGGCAAAAATAAAATGCTGAAAATAGCAGACCGCGCTTAGCGCGAATAGCGCGCTGAGCGCGCCCTGCGACTTCAGAATTCTTTAAAAGGGGCTCAAAACACATTTTTAGGTTATGGGTTGGGTATTTTTGAGTCCCAACACCATCACCTTCATTTCTTTGGTAGATTAGCTTAGAAAACAACATTGGAGCTTGCATTTTGATGATTGGAGGTGGATTGCTCTTCGATTGGCTTTGACAACCAATGTAGATTTGTGGTTTATCTCTTCTCCTCTTTGTGTATTTCTCTTTTGTTGGGTTTGTATGTATTTCTACTCATAACTCTTGTATATTTATCGCCTTTGGCTTGTATAAAGTTTGCTTTACGAATTTGTGTCGGTGATTATCTTGGGTTTTTACTTTATGTTAGGGATTTGAGCTTTGCTAGAAATAGATTGCTTAGATTCTTACCTAGGATGATTATCTGTTAGTTTTTGAATGCTAGGAATGGGTTTAGAGATGACATTCACTATAGAGTATCCAAACTTAATGTCTCTGCGTTGGTGAAGTATGCCAGGAATGGGTATGGAGGTGACGCAGTTGACTTCTTTGTTGTCGAGGTATGCCAGGGATGGATATTGAGATGATTTAGGAGGATTCTCAAATTGGGTTAGAAATAGCTTAGGTTGTGAGAGGTATGTGATGACACGGACGAGTATCGTAGGCCGAGTATGACATGGGTGGTAGATTTAAGTCCGTGACGGTAGTTTACATTCGCTCCGCACAAGTCGCTATCCTTTATACTTTTGTTCATTTACTTTTTGTCTTTTATTTTCATTTCTTTTAATCCCAAACTCATTAACGGTAGAATTGTCGAACGACGAATCAATAACCAATCTCTGTGGACACGATACGATATAACCTAACCGGTATATATCACCCGGTAAAAATAATACCAACTCTTTGCTTGCCGCTATACCGCGCAACACTAATCCTAGACGAAGTTTCGGATGCAACATTGGTGGGAAAGGCAATAGGAGTGTATGTTGCATGGCCGTCAAGACTCATTCACATAGATGATGAGGTATACTTAAAACCATTATGAACCTTTCAGTACTCAAATTGTTTACGTTCATTTTACTTACATTTTTTTTTGCATGGTAATGTTAGACTCCTATAAAACCCAAACCAAAAGATAAGAGGATTACGCGGCCAATCGAGTCAGTGGCATCAAAAAAACAGGTACAACACAATTATATGATATTTATGCTTAGATAATGTTAATTTGTCATCTTATACTTGGCCAATCTAATTTTATGATATTTAGATTATTCCTGCTAAAGAGATTGAAGTTGTCAGTAGGTGTAAGGAGCCTGTAATTAGCAATATTCCCACAGAAATAAAGTGTTCCTAAGAGGACCGGGGCTAGAAAGAAAACTACTTCACATTATAGGTCGTGCCTTAAGACATATGTAAGCTTCATAACTATTTCGTAAGGTGGTACTAGTCTTATACCCATGGATGCAGGGATTAATGGTTCTGAAGGCATGACAACAATTGGTAAGGAGGATTTTGAACAAGTTTTTGGACATTTGACATTAGGCGTCGCTATTATCAATACATACATCAGCTATACTCCAATCAACTTTGTTTAATTAATTGAAGAATTTATTTACTCATTTCATTGAATAATTAATGTTAATGATATTTTTATTTAATGTTTCTGTATGACAAGTTGATTCGCCTGCGTGGATTGAAATCCAAATTCGCTTTCATAAATCCCAATTTTGTCCATGCATGGTCAATCATCTCAAAACCAGATGAAGTACTAGCGTTTGTACTCCGTTTATTTATGGCCAACAAAGATACAGAAAATTGTTCTTTTTAAAATATAATACTGGCCACAAGTAAGATTTTCATTCTAAATTTCCTCTATTATAATTTTTTTCGTTTTTTGACGTTGTGTAGAAAGTTTCCATCTAACCTTTGTTTAATATTACAGTGGACACTAGTTACTGGTTGCGATTAATCCTGTGATAGAAATTGTATATTATCTGGATTCATTGGGCAATGATTGGACAACATACCCAGATATGAAGAAGACGATTGATACGTAAGTGAGATTGTTCTAAAACATTCTTGTGTATAGTTAATTATTTATGTGAGATAGTTTTAAATATTCGTTATTATTTTATTATAGCATTCTACAAAGTTTTCGAGCGCAAGGAGATATTCAAGTACCAAGGAGTAGAGTCAACAATATTTCGTGGATCAAAGTGGAGGTATATATTTTCATAATTTTGATTATATAGCGATGATACTTGATAAAACAAGTTAAGGTGTATATCTTGATGTATATCCGTATTTTCTTCCCATGTGTAGTGTCCTCGGCAGCTCAATTGTGTAGATTGCAGTTATTTTATGTTGAGGTTTATGAAAGAAACTCTTCTTTTGGACCGATTAGAGATTCCATCCACGATATAAATTTATAACTTAGGAATTATTTTAATATTTCTCATAAAATGACTTAGTATTTTAAATAAATCATACTATGTTATATTATTATGTAGTACTTTGATGAATTCAAGTGTGTTTATTACTCAAAAGATCAATTGGATGAACTTATGAAGGATTGGTGCCAATTTGTTATGGAGTTGAGAATTTTATTATAAGGTATAACTTTGAGTTTTGAGAATATAATATATGTCATTAAAGTTTTGTTGCAATATTGTTGTTTTTGTTGTTGTTATTTGGTAACTTGTATGAATTTTGATTTTTTTATTTTGTTTCAGGTTATATAGGTGCAAATCGATGTAGAAGATAAAGCTATTTTGTAATTCATTGTTGATTTTGTTTCATTGTTGTATATATTAATGTTGTTGTTGTTTCAAGTTGTTTCATTGTTGTATATATTAATGTTGTTGTTGTTTCAAGTTTATGAAATATTGTGCAAAAAAGGATTGAAGATGTATATTTATGTTGTTGTTGTTTCAAATTTTATATCGAAACTACAAATTTTGGTAAAAATCTGGTGCAAAAATGGTGAATTAAATCTGATAGACAACGTTTTGTTTTAAATGGAAAAAAAATTATATTCAAAAATTTCTTTGGGAAAGCGTTGCTAAAGGGGGGGAATAGACAGCGCATTTAATGAGAAGCATTGTCTAAAGTGGATGAAAAAGCGCTGCTATAGGGGGCAATAAAAAAGAGCTGCTAAAGGGGAAATAAAAAAGCTTTGTATAAAGTAAAGCGCTGCTAAATAAGGTATCTATAGCAGCGCTTTTCAGGAAAAAGTGTTGCCTAAAAGGTAACTATAGCAGCGCTTTTACAAACTGTCTAAAGCTCCACCTAAAATTCTTTCAAAAGCGCTGTCTAAAGTGAAAGCGTTGCTAAAGAGGGTATCTATAGCAGCGCTTTTCAGGAAAAAGCGTTGCCTAAAGGGTATTTACAACAGCGCTTTTACAATAACCTAAGCGTTGTCTATACTTTTAGCAAAGGTGGTTTTAGCAGCGCTGTTAAAGGCCTAAAAAAGCGTTGTCTAATCCCTTGTTTGGCGTAGTGTGGGGTGGGTTAAGAAATTCACATATTACCATCCAATATTCAACCTTGATCATGCATTGGTAAATTTGCATTTTCTAAAAACAACCTTTTGTTACTGCTACCTGTTATCTTGTTACACGTTATTGAATGAATTCACTTTTTTTTAGTTATTTGTGATTTTCTTGTTGGAACTATTTCTTATGGAATTTTCTGCAGATTTTATGAATATATTATTTTGTAAAATATGTTTTTTTCTAAAATCTGTATGAAATTCTTTCAGAAATAATTTTCATAAAAAATTCGCAAAAAAATTCATATAAATAAATTTATGTAAAAATAAATAAAATAGAATATAAAAGAGTTAAATAGGTAGTCCATCGATTTAATTGGCAGATGCATTTCGAAATAACTTTTTTTTGTTTTTTTTGGCAAAGAGAGAGGGTATAAAGTCCAAAAAAGAAACTAACAACTCACTCTCTTAATCTAGAATTTGTTATTCAAATTCTCCTGATATAAATTCCAAACTTTCTCAGGAAAAAGTCTCACACCTGATACAAAGTTTTCCCCCCAATCCATTCATTTCTATTTATGTTTATCTCTATACTTAACTTGGCCAAACCATCTGTAACATCGTTAGCCTCACGGTAGATAAAGCTCCACTTCATAATCTCAAACTTACTGACAGTAGCATCAATTCTGGCAAGGAGTGGAGCGCAGAATGACGCATATTGGATCTCTCATAATGCATTATACAAAGATGCACCTCTGAGTTATCCATTTGCACTTTCAGCCTCCTAAAACCTTTTTCTATCGCCAACCTTAATCCTTCCCAGATTTCCTATCACTCAACATTGAAAATGTTAAAATTATAAAGATAACGATTGTAACCTAACACCCAATGCCCATCTTGATTTCTAAACACTCCGCCACAACCTGTTACCTCATTCTTGTCCATGGCTCCGTCCGTATTCAAAACCACCCAATTGTCATCTGAAGGTTTCCACTTAATCTCTATTAAATGATGATTTCTAATGCCACATTGGCTATATAACACCTGACTCTCCTTGTACATATTCACTTTATTTAGGATACATTGATGCAGATCAGTAGGCATCAGAAAGGCAAAATCGTGGTTGCGCTTATTGCATCAAAACTATAAATTATGATAGGTAATTGCCCTAATCACTATCCACTTAATAGCATTCTCAACACGACCCATGCTATGATTAATATTCATCTCAATCCAATCTTGGCAGCTCGCATTGTTAAAATTTTGGATATTTTGTGCCGCAATAAAATGCTCCCAAACTTTGCTTGCGGTTTTACAATCCCGTAACACGTGAATCAATGTTTCCTCAACACATTGACAGACTCTGCAATAAGGCTCTATCAGCCCTCTATGGTGTAGAAACATATTGGTTTTGACACCATCATGCCTCATTTTCCATATAAAAAACCGGATGCACTTAGGCACTTTAAGCCTCCAAATGTTACTTCAGACCATGTTCTTTTACTCATCCACATGGTTAATGAGCTCCCCGTGCACACTAGAAATTATGAGACCTCCATATGGAGTGTCATTATTGTTGCAAAAGTTCAGTCTATTAGCCTCAGCAGGATGGGGGATAGCAATAACATTCTGCTGATACTCAGGAATAACCGGCCCAAGTCTATTCCAATCCAATCACCATTGTCCTTAACGAAATCAGCAACCAAGGTCTCCTCATTAATTCTCTTATTATGATTTGTGCCCTCAAGAAGAGAAATATGCGCCCCCAATCACTTATCATGCCAAAATCTGATACAATTACCATCACCAACTTTCCAACTAATCTTAGATTTGATCCAGTCCTTATTAGCCACTATATTTTTCCAAAGACTGTAATCAGCAGATTTGACCACCAACTTATTATGCTCTCTCATTCTCTTGTGATACTTGGGTCTTAACACCTCACCACACAGACCTTTGTGCCTTGTCTTAAAATTCCACCAAATCTTTGATAGACAAGTTGGGTTCATATCATGAAGATTCTTTAGTCCTAAAACCCATTTGTCCTTCGATTTAACTATTTTGTGCTAGTTAATAGAGTGCGAATGTTTATCTTATGTTGCTTTCTCCCATAGAAAATCACGCTGAATTTGCTGGATACTTTTGAGAATCTTTTTTGGAACTCACGTGATCTTCATGGCATAAGTAGCAAGAGTGGATCTTCCAGGAAAATAGAGATGATTGCTCTTCCACCTAATGAGTTGATTCTTCACTTTATCCACCAGATACATGTAATCCTTCACCCTTGAGCTTTTTATTGTGAGACCCTTGGGATTTTGCCTATGAGAGGCACCTCTAGATATATACCAAGCTGAGTTGCTTCACGAAACCTAGACAAAAGAAGCAGATTCCTTCTCATCTGGTGACAGGTATTGTTAGAGAAAAAATGTTGGTTTTCTAAGCACTGACTCTTTGACTAGAAATCTCACAAAAGTTGTCTAAAATCTACATAACACAAAGCATATGAGCTTTTGTGGCCTCACCAAAAATCAAAATATCACCTACAAATATCAGATACGTGAGACATAGACCAACTTTGCCAATATTCATGATTTTCGACTTACTAGAAGCTTGACTATCCTGAATCATATGCGTTAATTTTTTGAGACACATAACAAAGAGCTAGGGGAAATAAGGGCCCCTTGCCTAATGTCTTTTCTCATCTAAAAAAATTCCCCCTTTTGTCCGTTCCACACTATATTTAGCTTAACAATACTAATGAAATTCATGATAATGTTACACATCACATCAGGAATCTATGCCACATATTAATCTTTATGTTGACACTGCTTGAGATCTCTTGATATGATACTTTAGATTATTTCCACTTTATTTTTCCTCATTGGATAATAATGTTCATCAAACCATAATACTTTGGTTTGCATCTTTAACCGCAAAATCGTTTATGCTTGACTTATTATAATTGTCATCATAGTAATTATCTTCACCAAAAGTAGATGTTTTGTTAGAAGCGTAGTACATGCAAAACAAGGTTTCACACTTGATAGTATAACTAGATACTTGAGTTTTTACAGTTTATGCCAATGATCCATTTATACAAGTGAAGTAAGATGTTTTACACTAACTTATCTCCCTAACCAAAAGAGATCTTTTTCCACTAGATGAACTCACAAACCAAGTAGTAATTTTATCGGCTAATCTCAATAACCAAACAAAACTTGTGTAGACTGAGCTCTATAACCAAACTGAGTTTTTTCGATAGTTTATCTCAAGAACCAAAATCAATCCTTCAAGAGTATGTCACTCTTGAAATAAAACAATGGCACGACACTAGTGCATCATTTTTCTCACAAGTTGTTTTCACTCACAAGGCATTAAGGCAACTTAGATGAAAGAAAATATTTAAAGATAAATAAGAGAGTCATAAGTTGTTAAGAAATAGGAAAACTTTGAATTCTGGCGTGTTTTCAAATGAGGAGATGTCTCCTTTAAATATGAGAAAATGTGGTTCAAAAGAAAATATTCCATAGGTCAATTCAATTAATCGATTAGACTAATAAATTTTTCTAGTAACAAATAGAAGGTTTCAATATTTAGTCGTTACCAATTAACTAGAGCTTTCTCCCAATCAATTTTGAGCATTTTAAAGAAAAATAAATTATTTGAAGATTAGGTCTAATCGTTTATTTAGAAAAGTAATCGATTAGAGTTAGCGCTAATGGATTATTTAGTTGTAAAGTAGCTCATAATTGATCAGACAATTTACTAATCAATTAGATAGACTTTTAAAATATTTTAAGGTTACTTTAGCAGATAAAGAGATAATTTTCAAAGATTTTAATTGTGTGTCAGTGTTGTCTTAGCGTCTATTTCACCCCAATAGAAAGTCCACCAACATCCGTTTTTCTAATGCTTTAATTTAGAGCTTCTCTATTTTTCATGTTACCTTGTCTTGAAATGTGGTGCCACCGCAAGTCTACTCACTTATATAGACATGATCACTCACTTATATAGACATGATCAGACGGTCTTTCATATTTCTTCTCTAACAATTTTAAAACTTTAAATTAATTTTTCAAATACGATTATGTAAGCATTTTACTAGAACCATAAATTTTTAACAGATCAACATGTAATATGAAAGTCAGCTTTGAATTGGACTTTTACTTTCTAAGATAAATTAAAATATTAATAAGGAATATTTTTTTTATAAAAAATATTTAAAAAAACATATTGAAAATGTTATATCAAAGAACAAACAAAGTTTTTGAAAAATTTAATGAACTATTTTACTCTGGTTAAGAAGAATGAACTATTGAAATTGAATTTGAAATAAAACATACACGCCGAATCAAAATTTGAATCTCAATTAAAATTGTCTACACTTAATATTGAAAGAGTAGTATTGCTACCAAATATTTGGTATTGTATGTGACATTATATATTAATTGTATATTAATATCTCTATTTCTCTTTTTTATTTTATTTTATACACTTAAATGGATTCTAATAATACATTAAAACACCTAAAATTTACACTAAATATTTTTTTAATACTCAAATTTAAGTTTCAAAATATCATTCCTCATATTTAAAATGCTTAGAGTTAGAAATATGATGAAGTACAACAACTAAGCAGAAGGAAAATGGAAGGCACGAATTGGGAAAAAGGCACAACAGTTTTTGGTAGCGAGTGTCCCACAGACACATACTGAGCGAGTCAAATATACTTTACACCTAACCCAATGTCACGCATCGTTTCACACAGCACGTTCACGTCACTCTCCCCACGAAAACATTGAACCCCTCCCCTCAACTCAACCATCATCCTTCACGCGCCTGAGATAAACAAGTTTTGTTTTCCAAATAATCTAAAAATATATATTTTGAAATGAAACTCCAATTAAAATCGACATTTAAAAAATATCGAATTTGATCTTTATGTTTAACTTTTAGGTGAAAAAACCGTCTAATCAAACCATCATAACTTCGAAACCAAAATCAGATTAATCGGTTCGAATAACGTTCAATCAGATGATCATGACTTCAAAACCAAAATCAGATTAGTCAGACTATCATATTAGTCGGATCAAGTAAAACTATCATAATTTAAAAGATAAAATCAGATTAGTCGGTGCACTAAGTAAATCGAACACCAATAGTTGAAAAAAACAGCATTGTTTAAATTTATGCTCCCTTTGATGGAGAGCATCGTTTAAACTTTATGCTGCCTGCAATGTACTATTTGTAACTCCTCTCTTCCCTAATGGCTGTGTGTCTTTGTCTTGAAAACAGAGAACACAGGCACAGGCATTGGCAACATGGACAGTAGATAGCTACGTTTCATTTCAAAACCATTTTTAGCCACCGCTCAGTGATCAGAGTCTTGCAACAGTGGATTTGTGTTGCCATAAATAAAAAAGCATGATCTAAAATTATTTTCCTACATTACTTTATTTAAAAATAAAATAAAAGAACATACACATTATCTGAAGTACACGTGTCAATGATGGCCCACTAGAAATCAAGATCCACATGACCCACAAACTAACTTAATTCTTTAAAGAAACTTCTTTGATAAGTAAAGTTGAAAAAAAAGGAAGAGAGTAATTACTTATCATTTCAAGTCTAATTAAGTTAAAACACAATTAACAATAGCACAAAAAAACACAATTAAAATCGCTTAAGAAAAACTAAGAGTCGCAATGATTGAAATACAATGTATTCATTTATTGTAATTTGGGTGGACAGGTTGCAACATTATGATCTTTACAAAATGTAATTCCCCAGAGACTGTAATTACATCTTCACCAAATCATCTCCAACCTAGTGCTCCTTCATCTTCCCATTTTTTCATTCTACATTTATTTCTCCTAAATCTAATTCACCTCCTAAACTTAGTGACTATAAAAACATCACACATTTCCCAAAATACCCCCAAAAAGCCATTCTAGACAGAGACCCTCCCCCAACCCTAATCCTTCTTCTAACTTCTAACCCTGTATTAAGTGTTTTAAAAACCAAACTGAACCGGGTTCGATTCGGTTCAACTTTTAAAACATGGTCCCACCTATACTATCAATAAGTCCATTCTTGAGGTAGCTGAATCTCACTGTTCACCTCTGTCTGCTGTGCTCTCATGTTCAGCTTTTGCTTAAAAAAATCATCATCACTCCCATTCCTTCCAACACCTAAATAAATTTCAAAAAATTAAATAAAAATAATAGATATTAAATCAATAAATTAATAAAATAATAAAAACTTTACCAACCATTTTCAAAATTTGAAGTTCCATTAAAATGATTCTTCTGCTGCATGTAACCATTAATAACACCTTCATCCACCTTCCGGTTCAATGCATGAACAACTCTTTCAGGAACAACCACATTTCTACTCACTGCATAAACAATAACGAATTCAAATAATAATAATAATAATAATAAAATAATAATAATAATAAATAATAATAATAATAATAATAATGATTTTTTGCCTGGTTTTTTTCGAGATGACTCGGAGTCAAGAACCCGGGGCAAAAAAACCCCGGTTCCGTTTCTTTCCTTTTTCAAATTAGGGTTTCCAGAAAAAACGGGTTTATTGTTGTTTCCAATCTTTTGCACGGAAGGCCATGCAGATGGCGACAAACCAACTTTTCCCGGAAAAACCGTTTCACTGTTGGTTCCTCTTCCAAGGACATTTCGGTAATTAGATCCACGAGCCAGTTCTTCCCGTTCCTTCACCTTCAACCACTGCTTCTTCAACATCTCAACCTAAAACAAAAATAAATAACAAATTAATAAACAAATTTCAATAAATAAAAAATAAAAAAGTAAAAAAATAAATATAGAAATATAGAAATTTTTTCTAGTTATTTACTTGTGCTATTTGTAACTGAAGCTGAAACTGTTTCTGAGAAATCGAGTGAAGATTGGGAGAGTGAAATACAGAGGGCTTTTTCGGGAGAAAACCGTAAAAAGCTTCATCATCGACTACACATGGAACCGCATGCAGCAGATCATTCATCACTCTCTGCGAGTAGGAGTTCAAAACGGCATCGTTCTGCCTTGATTGTGGTGAATAGCCCTAAAAAATAGAAGAAAATCGGTTATAGATTTCTTCAATAGTGATGAAACGGTTTGCATGTTGTTGTTACCTTGTTGTTGAGAGCGAGTTGGTGATGGAGAGATGAGTTGGCCATGCGACGAGTTAACTCGTTGATGTAGAGTTTCTCGTCGGAGTTGAAAACGTCGTCGTTTTTGGAGGGAGTGAAGATGTGGTTGACGAACCGTTTTTCGTCGTCGGTGAGAAAGTGAGGCGGGAGGAAGAAGTCGGAGTTTTGAGCCATTTGGGTTTGAATTTCGGGTTTGTGAAGAGGTTTTGAATTTTGATTTGTAGTAAAAAATGGGACCCAAATATTTATATTGCAAGAAAAAAAAAATGAGAAAGGGAAAGTTGAATGGAATGAATTTTTTTCACTTTTTTTTATTTTAGAATATTATTTTAAATTTTTTTATTAAATATTTTTGAGAAAAAAGAGTGGGAAGAGAGATATTGAGAAGGTGGTACGAGTACAAAGAACGATAAGAGGCGGTGCTGCTTTTTATGTAACGCTCACGCGCTATTTCTTTGTTTTGATTCCACGCGCTTTTGTAGAATATGATTATGGATAAATTAATAATGTAATAATGTAATTATATTAATTAATTTTTGGTGTGGTAGAGTTGATGGAAAGTGTGAAGGTGAGAGGTATGGAATGTAACGAAAAGGAGTGAGTTGGTAGCACGACGTGACTGATGATGGAGTTGTGTTGCATTGCACCCCTTCACCCATCCCTTGTTTGCTTGGCGGTTGAACTATTGTTTGTTGTAAATAGTATATTAGGAGTACTGATTTTTGGGTCCCACCAAAAAATCAGAAAATTTATTGCTTATGTTTTGAGTTTTGTTAATTGTTTTGAAATTGATCTAGAATGAATTTGATTATTTTTAAGCAAAATAGTGATAATGTTACTATTAAGAGAAATTATTTAATAATTTGTGTTAGTGGCACTAGACACTAGTATAAGATATTTTCAGATTGATAAAATTGTCTCTAATTTTATGTAAATTAAAAATGGAAAAATTGTTAATTTCAACAACAATAGATAAATATTGGTGGTTTCAAACATCATAGAAACAAATAGATAAATATTGGTGGTTTCAAACATCATAGAAACAAATTAATATAGTATAATATTTATACATTTAACTAAACGAGGAAAATGTTAAGATCGATGATTTTTTAAAAGAAATATTCATATGACATTTTAGATTGAAGAAGATATATTTAAACATAAAATTATCATATAAGGTAATTGAAGTTGAAGAAGAATATGACAATGATGCTCTTTTTAAAATTTGTAAAATCCACCAAAATATTTGACTGGTAGAATGATATTCACATTTTGCTTGTGTCAATTATGTGAAAAAGATTTAGCCATCAATGACCTAATAAAGTATAAAATAAAGAATTGAGGTCATTCTCTCGTCGTTTTCTTAAGATTTTCACTGTTTATAAGCAACAACGTGTTATTCACTAAAAATTAAACAATGGAAAGACAGATCATAGATAACGTCAGAAAGGAGTAATAATATTCCTCTATCTTTTTACAATGAAGAATTGATCAACGAACAACCAAACAACCATAATATCCACGTCATGGCTTGTGTTGCAAAATATTTTGTACTATATCTTAGAAAGATTTACCCATTAACGCCCCCAACAGAGTACAAAACAAAAAATTAGATCATTATTTTTTTCCTTTTTGGGGTTTTCCTTATCTAAAAGAGACAACATATTATTCATTTAAGATGATACATTGGGAAAGTGTTGAGTTGTATATAAGTGTAAAATAGTCTAGTAGTGAAGGTTGTATAGACGTTTTTTTTCAATATAAATTGTTTTTCAAAATTAAAGTTAAAAAGTGCGGGAGCAAAAGTTTAAAAAAGAATACACAGTCGAATTAATGTACACATGATTTCAATGATAACAAGATGGTGATGAATCAACTACTAAACAAAATGGTAATTAGTTATATGTTCAAACAAGGATGTTTGAATAGAATTTGATTAATTTATATAACAATCTAGAATTATAGTTTTTCAGAATAATTACCAAAAAAAATGTTTAGTAGATTATATATAATGCAGACATGAGCTTAAACATTAAATAACTATGAACAATAAAGATCAACCACGAGAAAACTCCAAAGCAAATAAAATATGAAAACATAAAGATTTTATACATAACTTAAAAAGAAATGGTTAGAGAAAATGTACGTCGAGTTTTATATTCGATTTGTGTGTCGTCCTCACTTTCGCTTAATCTAGTCTTCAATGGAAAGCCATTGAACATTGTTAAATCTTCCACTAATAGAAAATTTACACATTTTCTTCTATACACGTGATAATCACAGATACCGAATATTTAGATCTAATAGCTAAGATACACAAATGATTTCATCTAGATTTCATCTAAAATGATTTTCACTTTATCCTAACAAAATTCCTTTGTCATAGTCATTGAATTTGTTTAAGGAGTTAGAAATCCTAACACCTCTTCGAGAATAACTTCTTATTTTTCTTTTATGGATATCAATCTCCAAAAAACCAAAACCTGGTTCTTCTATTTGAAAAATAATCTTCACAATTTTTTTAGCACATCTAATGAATCTGCTCACATATAGAACTCGTGTTATTTCCTGAAGTTGAACAACATCCACCAATTGCATATTTTTAATTGAGGAAGAAAATAAATTTTTCAGAAGAAAAAAAAAACTCAAACAACTAAAATTGCTATGTCGGTAACAAAATGCTTTTATTTGTATTTTGATGTTCTGTCGTGTTTTAAATATTTATGATTTATCATTTGTTGCATTTTCAATTTTACCATTTATCATAATGATGTACCTATTGGTTATCCATGGTTCCCACATAAGTTGAAACCATGCAATGTTTTTTAAATTAAGTAAAATGATCAAAAGTCAATTATGTATGACTTAAATAACAAGTTAGAAGTCTTAAGACAATCTATTTTTTAAGCTTGATTCAAATCACAATTTTGACTTATTCAAATCAAACGTCAAAGTGAAATTTGGAAATCCATGATGTAAGTTTGATTTGAATCAACGATTTTCCTTAATTGAAGTAAATGCCCATTGGCTCAAATCACAAATATGGTTGGTTCAAATCATGCATGGAGATTTTTTTTATAGAAATTACCTCTAGTTGTATGATTTGAATCAAGTGATTGATTGACTCAAATCAGATGGTTCAAATAATTATATTAAGCAAACATGCCAACCCTAAGATAATTTTATTGCGCCTAAAAATGGATAATCCATGATAAAATAGCCCACGATAGGAGCGAACTGAGTGCATGAAGGTTTGGCAAATGCGTGAAATGGGCTTAGTCGCCCAAAGAAATGTGGTAACCCAAAGCTTATTCAAAGTCTTCGAATATGGCTTGGGTCCTAAATCCATGACATGCTTCACATATCAGACGTGGTTTATGAGGTGTTAGAGGAATAATTGTCTAGGGATAATAGTCAATGAGAAAACCCATATTCCCTAATATTTAAGGGATAATAAGTTTATTTTGCTCCATGTTTTCGTTCATGTAATTTGGGGAATCGTTGTTTGGATTTCTAGCCCAGCCTCAAGGAATCTTTTATACATACTCCAATTCCAAAATTTAGAAGATTCTTCATTAATTTTATAGGGCGTGCCTTACCTACATTGTATCTATGTATGAAATACCCACTCCCACATGGGCGAGTTGGGGGTTAGTTAAGGGGATCAAGAGATTTCAAGTAAGTGTTATATAGAGAGCCTGAAACTGAAGAAGACTATGGCCATAATCCACGCCCAACAAGCAAACGCATGTGAAGTAAACATGAAATTTGGGCTCAAGCCATAAGAGATGGTTCCCCATGATAAAAAGTTGTCTACCCTACGCTTAGAGAGCATAATGAAGACATCAGAAGATACTTGTTATAAATTTTTATCTATTTTTAGACATTAATTTTAGTTTACCCTATTTTATTGGTTTGTTTTATGAGGGATATTGTCTCTATCATTTGTATGTTTAAATTCATAAAATTATTTGTTTAGGGGAGCATTATTTTCCCATATGTTGGAAATAAGGCACATGGTTTCTAATGAGGTCCCTCACGTTAATGTTGGAATACTATTACATTGTTTTGCAAGGCTAAAAATTAAAAGAAATCCTTATCGAAACTTCTCATTAAGGCAATCGTGTAAACTGAATCCTCATAGAGGAATCCTTGATGCCCGTAAATGAGATCACATAAGTTAGATCCTCACAAAGGAATATTTGTCATCTATATAGGCGATCACATATGTTGGATCCTCACATAATAATCTTTGTCGCCTATAAAGGATGTCATATATTATGGATATTCATTGAGGAATCATTGTCGCCTAAGAGGTAACATTATGATCCTCGTACGAGAATCATTGTCCTATAGGGCCAAAACATGCTAAAGTTTTATAAGATAGTTCACACACAAATAAATAAGGGCGTACAATCCCACAGTTCGATTAATCCTTTATGGGTAAAACGTACAATAGGACCCTTAAAGGTATGGTAATAACTGTGAGTGCATGTATCCATTAGATGTTTTGCATGATGTCAAAATTATGATAACTTTAGGATTTTTGTATATTATGTGGTATCTATGAGTCATTATGTGCACATTTGTATTAGGGTACCTAGAATGCATTTAGAACATGTTTGGAAAAAGTATCATGCATTAAAAATAAGTTTCGGCATGAAAAATAGGTTGTGTTGACACATACAAGGCATGAGTCGACACATATGGGTCAATATTAAAGCATGTAATCTTTGTTACTATGTGTCAACAAACACAACCTTTCAGGTCGACACATACTAAAGAATTCACACATATATGTTGACACATATGATATACAGGTCAACACATATAACTCATTTTTAAAACATGTGGCTTCTGTTTATATGTGTCGACGCATGACCTTGAACATGTCAATGCATATTATAAAATGTGTCGACACATGACTTATATGTGTCTACAAATATTGTATATTTTTTGAAAAAATTGCATTCTATTTCAAACTTACAAGTTTCCCTTTTTCATCTAACTTGCACACATATAAGTACTTCATACATGCATCATTTTCAACTTGATGAAATTATAAACACATACAAATATTTCTATTTATATTCAATCTTTCATCTATGCATACACACGAACAAACTACACATAATCATTTTTTGTTTTGGTGTTGATCGGTCACCATTTCTAGTAAGTTTCTGTGTTTTATTCGGCATAAATTCATTGCTCTGGTAACACCTTTGGTCGTTTTTTAGTTGTTTTTAAGTAAGTTAGTGTGTTTCGGTTATTTTAGTATCGTTGTGCATGTTTGAATTAAAGTGTTTGTGAAAAGTATCGTTTTATGCTTTTGTTTGGTAGTCTTAGTGTTTCAGGTTGATGCATGTGAGTGAAGGAACTTATGGCAAAATGATAAGGACTCTGGAAGGAGGAAAGTTGAAGTTTTTGAAGAACTCAGAGGTCAACACGGGCACCCGTGTGAATCAACACGGCCCGTGTTGAAAAGCCAGAGGAAAGTGCAAAAAAACCAAAGTTAGTGGATCAACACGGGCACCCGTGTTCATCAACACGGCCCGTGTTGATTGATCTGGAGGGAACCTTTTGTTTGAGAGACCAACACGGGCACTTGTGTTAATCAACACGGCTCGTGTTGATGGGAGCGTGTGGAAACTTCACTTTTTGATTTTTGGACCTTTTCTTTGTCATTAAGTGTACTTTTGACTTTTGCCAAGACTTGGATGGAGCGGAGACTATTAGAAGGAATTTTGTGAAAAGAGAAAGGGACATTTGAAAGCACGAAAGAAATATTACAGAGAAGAGAAGAATAACTACGAAGAGGGATTCGGAGACGGCGAGATTCAAGGGCAGCCACCATTAAAGATCAACGTCATTGTTATTCTTTGTAATGGTTAACTCTTATCTAATGTTTTCTTCGAATACTATGAGAGGCTAAAACCCCCCAATGCTAGGGGGTGGCCCTGATTTGACAATTGTAATGAATTCAGATTATTGATTTCCTTAATGCATTATTTATCTATTTCAATTTAATTGTGTGGTGTTCTGTGATTGTTAGGGTTTCTACACAATTAGGTTATTAGGAGTCTCACCTAGGAATAGGAACTCTTTTTAATCACCTGAATTTCTTGATATTTTTATGGTTAAAACCAAGAGTTATTTGAATGGACATTTGAATAAGGATTGAGATTTTAATAGTTTTCTTCATTAAGGACTTAAGGAAGAACATTCTAGAGATAGGTAATTGAAAGTTTTCATATGTAATGAGGAAATATGGATTCGAGTCATAACTTGTTAAATCAACCACTCACCCTAGCATCATTCTCCATATATATCATCAGTCACTATTTTGTTACGATCATCATTTAAAGTTTTAAACTCAAACCAATCATTGTTTTTGTTCAATTGAATTAAGAGCACAAATAGGTATTTACTACGCAGTCCTCGAGATCGATACTTGGGGAAACTCATTATAACTACATCGGTGAAAATAGTACACTTGCTATTTTTCCGATCAGGTGTCATCTAAATTTTTGTTGAAAACGTCCAATTAAAGTTGGTGTATCGGTAAATTGGGTTAAGAATTTTTTGGGGTTTCATTAGGAAAAACTTGAGGGCTTTTCCTCCAAGATCATAGTGTTGGTTTAGGGGTTTAGCCTAGATTTCACAAATATTGGATTTGATCAAGCGAAGCTTCGAAGAACGGTGGGTTTGGTAGAAGGAGTAGCGTGGGACAATTGTTGCAAATCCAACTCTGAATCATCAAGTTAAAACCTCTAATATTATTCTCTAAGCCTCTAATATCCAAGAATGAGTCTGATGGCATTTGGAGTAAAAATCCTTAAAACCATCCCTAAAAAATATGAATGAGTGTTATTTATACAAAACGAATTTCATAGACCACACTTAGTCTGCCCAGAGCGTGCTAAGCGTGATTCCACTAAATGAACTTAAACCACTGTAAGTCACGCTAAGCTCCATCATAGTACACTTAGCACGATCACCTCTGCCTGGACTTCTCCCAACGCACTAGCACCGCACTTAGCCCGACCTGGGACCTATTATTTTCATTAAAATTGCATCTTTAAGCCTCACTTGTGCCTATTAATGCCCAATACTTCAACCATGCAAAAAATCCTATAAAAAGAGGCAAATATTGATTAATCTATATAATATTTACATGACACAACTATAAAGATATTATGCACACTAAAGTTGAGGTTTTAACATGAATATGCAATGAATTGAGTTAAAAAGCACCGCTAAACTATATTAAATATTAATACAATTTGGCCCCTAACAATCCTCCCTAACTTAGAACTTTATTTTCCCTCAAACAAAAGTCACATAAACCTAAATAAACAAAAGAAACTACCAAGAAATCAACAATCAACAAATTTAAAAAATGATAAACAAATGCATGGTTCAAACACAAAAGCATAATCAAAGTAATGCTTATTGTTATACTACAACGACACCATGCTTATGAAACAAATCCTAAGTATAAAAGTTATGCCAAACATTCCAAAATAATACTATAAGTTCAGAGTACACCTAAGAGGAGGGGGGTGAATTAGGTAGATTAAAAAATTATCGGTTTTATAGTGGTGTTAGTATTATTTTTTGGTTTAGTGGTTTATGAAAAATGTAAAGTGTAGAAAAATAAAGAGACACAAGAGATTTATCATGGTTCCCTCCACACTCCGAAGGTACATCCAGTCCCCCTACAACATGTAAGAGACTTCACTATAGTTAAAATAATTGTACATCCTATTCACACCAATGGTGATGCTTACTATCTAACCTATAGGGAGATCAAAGGCTCTTAAAACCTTTAAGATCTAAACACTAAGTGCAAGAAGAATAATCATCTTAAATGCACACAATTGCTTCCAACAATCCTGGATAGAAATAATACAATACAAATGTTTCTTATCTTTGACAATTTTAAAAATAAGAAATGAATAAAACAAGATATTTTGAGTTTGAAGATTGTAGAACAATATCACTTTGAGTGATTTATCAATGCACTTGATCTTCCCTTCCAATAACAATAATTTACAATGACTTAATGAAATAGATTGCTCAAGATTTTCTGGTTTATGTAATGTGAAAGTATGTAGAAAAATCTTGTATGAAAGACGAACACTTGAATGTGAATCTTGAAATTTTGAATAATATTTGATTGGAAGAGGAGAAGAATGAAATTGAAAATTTTAGTATTTATATGTTCATGACACCTTTTTAAAATATCATAAGTCTCTTCAAAATAATCATGAAAAATTGCCAATTTTAGTAATTGTGCATGAAACAATTATGAATTTTCAAATTTGCACAGGCTGTAATCGATTACATATAGATGCAAATTTATTGCATTGCCTTCCAACAACCATATTTTTGAAAATTAATCAGTGAGCAATCGATTGAACCAATATGCAAATCGACTGCACTTAGTTAAAACGACTTAAAATTTTGAAAATGTACAGCGCGCAATCGATTGCATCCAAATGCAAATCGATTGCAACCAAAAACAAACAATTTTAAAATGAAATTTTTCATAAAACACTCGGTATGCAATCAATTGCACATAAGTATAAATCGATTGCACAGTAGAAAAATTGATTTTTTTTGCTTTGAAAACTAGTGTATTCAAATGTGTATGATATGTAATCATGTTAGAAACTTTGAGCATCTAAGACTTAAGTATTTGTAAGGCATTGTTATTATACCTTCTAAAAGTTTGTCAATTGTCTTGAATCAAAGTCTTGAACATGAAGCTTTAGCTTAAAGTGCATTTTGCTTTGGATAAAATCTTTGCCTTCTTGTCATAAAGGTTTGTCTACATCAAAACATAAGATCTTCATTGAAATTGAGAAGCTTGATTTTACATTCTCCCCCTTTTTGATGATGACAAACACTCTTCTTGAATGTTTTGTAATTTCTGGATTAATTCTCCCCTAAGATGTAAGATTCCCCCTTAATGTGTGAACTTAAGAGTATTGGAGAATGTGTTTGAACCTTAAAGTGTAACACAAGGAAATAACAAGCATACAATACACCTTTCTCCCCCTTTGACATTATCAAAAAGAAGGGAAAGATGGGTGAAGGTAATGGCATATAAATTTAAAAAAACACAAAACATGTTGCAATATAACATAAAAGAGATACATAACATTACTTAAACATCCAAAGACTTAAAACACACAAACATAGTTTTGGTACACAGTATCTTACACAACCAAATTAATTCAAAGTACAAAAAACAGAAACATAACATAATTGAAATAAAACAACAAATTGAAAGAAACAGAGACATGATAAAATAGCATAAGTCAAGTTTGGTCCATGTCGTTGTTTGGTCCTTGGTATGGATGGTATATTGGTGGAAGTATAGCTTGGTTATTTGGATCATATGGAGGGGTATAAATATGTGAGTAAAGATATGAGAATTGGTTGTTCACATTGTTTTGGAAGGTGTTAATCTGGTTGGTTGTGGACTCTTATATAGAAGACCATTGATTGTTGATGTTGGTGTTGAGAGTTGCAAATTGTTGAGTCATATAATCCATCAACTCTTAATTACTTGGCCCATGAACATTTGGATCTTGTTGTGGAGGACCATCTTCATCACCTTTAACATCTTGATCATTTATTTCATTTCCAACTACATCCTCACCAATATAAGCAATAGTTTTTGTTTCTGGAGTATAGAGCACTCCCATTTTATCTTCCACATTTTTTTATTGTAATCTTGCTGTTAGCGGCATCCATGGAATAAGATTCATATCCTTCAAAGTCAACATCAAAACCTCCAAAATATGAGTAATGAACCAAGCATAAGGCAAGAATTTGGACTTCTCATTAAACTTTAACATGTGAGACAAAATTATCCTAGCCCAATTAACATCAACGTCATTTTTCATAGCATATAATAATTTCATCTCTAGGTTCATGAAGGGGCAATAGTTACCCGCTCTTGGAAACATTACATAAACCACGAAGTAGTGAAAAATTTGATCATCAATGTGAAAAATTCCGGCCGACCAAGAATCTCTAGACAGTTCAACACCACCTAGAGCACGAACTCTTTTTGCATGAAATTCTTCTTCCGATTTCCTACCAATGCTATAATAAAAATTTATTTTCTTATAGTTTTCCAAGCATCATAATCACATTATACAAAGCACTACCGGTACTAGGAATGCCTAAAATTCTCCCTAGCCTTATCGAATTCAAAACAATCTTTTTTCCATTAACATATGTGATAAGTTGTCCTTTTTTCAAATGTAAATTACAAAAGAACATTCTATCAAAATCCGGATAATATGGTCCAAATGATGAAATTAAAGGTTCGAAACCATAAGATATTAAATCCTCTTGAAAAGAAAAGCATTCGGTAGGAAAGATAGAGAGCATACCATACTTAGGTGTTTGAACAACTTTCTTTTGAAAGTGCTTTGAGAACATTATTTCTTGATCTTTAGTGAAAGGATAGTAAGTTGTTAAAGATGAGGAAACTTGTCCTTTTCCTTTGGCAACATCTGTGTCCTTTCTCTTTGGTCTTGAAGACATGATTTTGAGGTAAGGTTTGGAGAAAGTTAGGGTTTTGTTGGGGATTTTTGGAATAGGGTTTGAGTGAGGAAAAAGTGACCTTTTTGGAGAGTTTGTGATTTGGTTTTTGAAAATAAGTAGGGTGAAGTAATTGATTTTGGGGAAAGGAAATTTATGAGATGGAGTTGGAAAGTGTAGAGATGTGAGTGGGTAGTAAATAGGTGGTCAAAGTGATGTGATAGGTCAAGGAATGAGGTGGAGTGGTATTTGCAATCGATTTGCACAACCTTAAAAATGTGTATCTTTTAAGAACTTACAGTGTGCAATCGATTTTCACTTATGTGCAATTGATTGTAGCAAGCGAAAAATGCCTAAAAACCTATTGTAGCAGTATGTAGTGACTCATTAACACGCATATATTAACACTTAAGTATAGCAAACATAATACAAACATATTTTAACACATTTAATCACATAAAAACATGTATAAGAAGGAGTAGAAGAAAAGATGCACTAGATAAAGTAAAGAAAATAATAAAATATGCACCTTATATGACGTGAATAATTTATGTATCACTTTCATCTCAAATCCCAAGTTCTCTTCGAATTTTATAAAATGGTTCACGAGCAAGCGGTTTTGTAAAAATATCTGCGAGTTGATTATGAGTATCCACAAAAGTGACTTCGACATCTCCTTGAAGTATATGATCACAAAGAAATGATGTTGAATGTTGATGTGTTTGGTTCTTGAATGCATGATTAGATTTTTTGTTATATTGATTGCACTTGTGTTGTCGCATCGAAGAGGAATTCATCTGAGATTGAGTCCGTAGTCACGAAGTTGTTGCTTAAGCCAAAGAATTTATGCACAGCAACTACTCATTGCTATGTATTCCACTTTGGTCGTGCTAAGAGCAACACATGCTTGTTTTATACAAACCCACAATACTAATGCATTTCCAAGGATGTGACAAGTACCACTTGTACTTTTTCTATCAGTTTTAAAACCTGCATAATCCGCGTCAGAATAACCAATTAAATTGCACACACTACCTTTTGGATACCATAGGCCGACATTGGTTGTCCCTTTGAGATACTTCATGATTTGCTTGACCGCCATTAGATGAGATTCCTTTGGATTTGCTTGAAAGCGATCACAAAGACAAACACTAAACATTATGTCAGGACGACTTACCGTCAAATATAATAAAGAACCAATCATACCTCGATACTTTGTAATATCAATTGGAATATCAAATTTATCTTGATCAACATATGTATTGGACCCCATGGAGTATTCATCACTTTGCAATTATCCATATCAAATTTTTCAATAATTATTTGCAATCCTTGTATTGGTTGATGAAGATTCCATCTTTATTTGCTTAATTTGAAGTCCAATAAAATAATTCATCTTACCCATCATGGACATCTCGAATTCTCCTTGCATCATCAATGAAAATTCTTCACACATTTCTTTGTTAGTTGAACCAAAAATGATATCATCAACATATACTTGAACCAATAAAGTGTTACCTTTGATTTTCTCAATGAACAAAGTTTTATCAACTTTACCCTTTTCAAAACCTTTTCACACAAAAAATTGCTAAGTCTATCATACCATGCTCTTGGTGCTTACTTCAAGCCATAAAGAGTCTTTCTCAATTTAAAGACATGTGAAGGATTTTTAAAGTCTTCAAATCCCGGGGGTTGCTTGACATAGACTTCTTCTTTGATATAGCCATTCAAGAATGCGTTTTTGACATCTATTTGATAAAGCTGAAAATTTAATGAACAAGCATAAGCAAGTAAAAGATGAATAACTTCTAACCTTGCAACCAGGGCAAATGTTTCTTCAAATTCAATTTCTTCTTCTTGATTATAACCTTGGGCCACCAACCTTGCTTTGTTTCGAACAATTATACCATTCTCATCAAGTTTGTTTTTAAACACCCATCGGGTACCTATGATGTGTTTACCAATTAGCCTAGGAACAAGTTTCCAAACTTGATTTCTCTCTAATTAATTTAATTCTTCTTGCATAGAAATTATCCATTGATCGTGTCCTAAGGCTTCATCAACTTTGGAGGGTTCAATTTGAGAAACAAATGCCATGTTTAAGCAAGCATCTTTGAGATTTAATCTTGTTGTAACTCTTTGAGTATTATCACCAATGACTTTATCAATAGGATGGTCTCTATGAGTTCTCCATTCTTTGGGTAAATTATTGATGTTTGTATCTTGTTCGGAAACTTCTTGTTGATGTTCTGGTGGATTCACATTTTGATCATTTGAAATTTCTTCCGAGGATAAATCTATAATATCATCATCATCACAAACAACTATGTCCTCCTTAGAGGTGTTAGTTTCATCAAAGGAAACATGCATAGATTCTTCAATAGTTAAAGTTCTTTTATTATAAATTCTATAAGCTTTAATAGAAAGTGAATAACCAAAAATATACCTTCGTCAAATTTCTCGTCAAACTTACCGAGATTGTCTTTGTCATTGTTGAGAATAAATCACTTGCATCCAAAGATATGAAAATGAGTACTGTTTGGCTTTCTTCCTTTTAAGAGTTCATATGGAGTCTTTTTCAAGATAGGTCTAATGATAACTCGATTTTCAACATAACATGCCGTACTAACCGCATCCGCACAAAAATATTTTGGTATATTTGCATAACTAAGCATTGTTCTTGCAAGTTCCACAAGAAACCTATTTTTTCTTTCAACTACTCCACTTTGTTGTGGAGTTCTTGGTGCTGAAAAATTATAAGAGATACCACGTTCTTCACAAAATTCTTTAAATGATGCATTTTGGAATTTTCCACCATGGTTACTTCTTATGGATACAATCTTTAGTGATTTTTCATTTTGGATTTGCTTTGCATACTTCTTAAAGGCTTTGAAAGCATCACTTTCCTGCACAAGAAACAAAGTCCAAGAATATCTAGAAAAATTATCAACAATAACTAAAGCGTATACATTACCTCAGAAGCTTCTTGTTCTTGATGGACCAAATAAATCCATATGCAACAATTGTAGTGGCCTTGTAGTGGACACCACATTCTTAGATTTGAAAGTTGACTTGGTTTGCTTTCCTTTTTGACAAGCATCACATAAATTATCTTTGACAAACTTTATCTTTGGTGAGCAAATAACAAGATCATGTTTGGTTAAATTATTTAAATGATCCATATGTATATGGGCTGCCCTTTTATGCCATAACCATGATTCATTATTGTTTACCATAAGACATTTTACTTTAAAAGATAAATCATATAAAGAAATCATAAAAATATTGTTAATTCTTTTACCTTTGAGTTTTACCTCATTGGTGACTTCATCGATAATCAAGCATTCATCTTTTTTTGAACTTGATCTTGAAGCCTTTGTCACAAAGTTGGCTAATGCTAAGAAGATGGTGCTTTAGTCCTTCAACATAAAGAACATCTTCAATGGATGTGAAATATGGTGCACCAACTTTGATTTTGCCAAAAATTCTTCCCTTATTATTATCTCCATAAGTGACATAACCCTTGGCCTTTAAGACTATAATTTAAAATTGGTTTATGTCTTCCTTCATATGCTTGGAAAAACCACTATCAAGATACCATAGGTTTGAAGTGGTTTTCAAGAAAACCTACAAAACAAATTAAGTTTTGTTAGGTAGCCAAATTGCTTTGGGTCCTTCATAATTAGTACATTGCTTTACCCACACATAATACCCACTTACCACACTAAAGTTTCTAACATAGAAAGCATTAGGTGTATGGCCTTTAATAACATAATAAAAACAAGTAGGTTCAAAATTACTTATATATCTAGGAGGATAATATTTATTCTTAACAAATCTTTTCTTTTTAGGATAATGATGAACTACTTTAGGCTTGTTCACTTGTTCTTGGATTGGTTGGTTACTAGCCTTAGAAAAAATAGTTTTGTTAGGACTTGGTTGAGAAAATTTTGAAAAACCAAGTCCACTTTTATCTTTAGGATATCTTTGTTTGCTAAGAATATTTTTCAATCCAACTTGCCCTTTTTCATATCTTTCTACGACTCTTTTTAATTGAACATTTTAGAAAGAAAGTGATTCACAATTATTGCATACAAAATTCTGTTTTTGATCACTAATCATCTTTTGTTTTTTATCTTTAAAATCTTTTTCCATTGCCTCAACTTTTTCTTTTAAAGATGAGATTTGTTTCTTTTGAGATGATATAGTTCTATATAGAATTTTGCATTCATTTAAGAGTTCGTATATTGCATCTTGTGCACCATTATCATAAATAGAATTATCATAACTAACCTCGTCATCTTCAACATTGAAATGGTGTGAAGCCATCAATGCTAGATTTGCACTTTCGTCACTATCCGAATCAGATTAAGAACTTATCTCATTATCTTTCCATGCTACATAGGCCTTTTTATTTTTGAACTCCTTTTTGCCTTTGAATCCATTTTTCTTTGAGAGTTTCGGAAAATCCGACTTTACATGACCTTGATTTCCACATTCATAACATGTGACATCTTGTGTTGATGTGAAGTCTTCTTTATCTTTATTCTTTGAGAATTTATTCCTTTTGACAAAGTTAGCATTACCAAAATTATTTTTATGGCCAAAGAATTTTCCTAACCTTTTCACAAGAAGTAAGAAGTTTTCATCCTCCTCCGATGCATCTTTATCTTGACTTTATTCTAAATCTACTTTCAATGCAATGCCTTTGGATTTCTTCTCATGATTCTCATGTTTTTCAAGCCTTCCAAGTTCCGTTTCATATTCTTGAAGTTTTCCGAATAATATCGCGAAAGTCATAGTTGCTAGGATTTTCTTTTCGGATATTGCCGTCACTTTTGGTTGTCATTCCCTAGTTAAAGATCTAAGCACTTTAAGATTTAATTCATCATTAGTTAAAGTCTTACTGAGTGCCTTCAAATGATTTGTCAAATGAATGAGTCTCTTTTTCAATTCAAGGATGGATTCTCTGGGCTACATTCAAAATAATTCATATTCTTGACTCAAGGTATTCAATCTAGATCTTTTAACTTCAGCGGTTCCGTCATGAGTTTCGACCAAACTATCCCATATTTCATTTTTCGTTGTACATGCTTGTAGCGACAAATACTATGAGTATAAGCCATTGAATTGACTTAACTCAAAAAATAACAAAAAAGTCGCCACCGCACTTTTATTTTATCCAAAGGACTAGGAAAAAGAGCGAATAAAATTCTAACAAAAAAAGATCAGAGATATGGGACCAGAGGTTAGCTATGCAAAGAGAAGGTGTTAGACACCCAAAACATCTACGGTACTCCGCAGGAACCATTTTGAAAATTTGTATATGTGTGCTAAAAAAATAGTATGTGTACAAAATAGATAGTGGGGGAGAGAAAAGAAGTATTTTTTACGATTTTTTGGTTTGATAGAACTTCCAACGAGTTTCAAGCCTACATGCCAACATTGTGCAATATTGAAATCAAAACTCAATGTAGTTCGGGTAAAAAAGACTAAAGTTGTGTGTTGGTTGCTTTTAAAAAAATGTTTGTTAGAAAAGCCACAAAGGGCTCAAATAGTTTGAATGAGGTTAGATTTTTTTTAGTCTTAACAAAAGAAAAGTCAAAGTATTATTAAATGAATTGAAAGTTTATTAAGAAAAGAATTTTGAAAATGCATGGACCTAAGTCCAAGTTTTTTATGAAAGCGGTTAGAGTTTTGAAAACAAGAATCCTTTGAAAAAGATGGAAGATTTTGAAAATTAAAGAATATGGGAGAAGATGAAGAGGCTAACCCAAGTGCATAAAGTAAAAGATAAGGGTAAAGAAAGATCTAATTGGGTGAGAAAACTAGTACTTTATATCAAAAGCCAATACCATATCCCATCCTTTGAATTACCACATAAGCAACAAATAACCAAACCAAAAAAACCAAGCTTCAGATAAATCAATGTCGTGGATGAAATCTTGTCTCAAGAAAAACGGACAGAGTAACAACTGTATTTGGAGGAAATTCACTCTTAATCGAGTATAACGGAATAACCTGCATACAAAGATAATAACCAAGCAAGACAGAATAACACCAATGGCACAAAAATCTCCTAGCTGAGGTAGGGGTCTTAATCCTAAGTCTAAAGATCAAACTCCGAGCACAAGGATAGTTACCAAGTCTAATTAAAAATATTTTATGTTCAAGTTGAATTATTAGGTATTTTGGAAAAGGAAAATAAAGCTCAAGTGAGCAAATTCAAAATGACAAGAAAATAAAATGCTCAAGTGAACAAATAAAAAAATGATATGAAATATAAATGCTAAAATTAAAGTGCATACAAGTAAAGAGCGTAAAATAAAAGGCAATTAATAAAGGTTAGCAAGATGACCATCTTGAAACTTGTCAAGTATATCATCGAATTGTTAGTAATTAGTCGTCAGCAAGGTGCCCATCTTGAAACTTGCGCATGAAGACTTGTCAGAAGCTTGATAGAATCAATGCGACCATACAACAAGTTTCAATTGCTTTTTGTCAAGTATATCACCGATTTTAGAATTATCGCATCACTTGATCAAAGATGATTGAGAATTTCAAATGGACAAGGTTAGTGGAAACTTGCCAGTAGCTAGTTTAAAAATCAACGCGACCACATGACAAGCGCCACATGTGTTGAACCAAAATCAAAGCTCAAGTCATCTTTAAGCACTTATTTTTGAACATTAAAGCTCATGCCACCAATTGATCACTTTTTCCGAGTCGGGACAAAAGAAAAATAAGATGGAGAAGAAGAAACAAGTTACAAATTTATAATGCATCAGATGAATTTATTCGGTCTCGCTTCATCAAAATCTACCAACTTTCTAGGTGGATTTGGTCAAGATACCTATCAACACCCAAATTCCATTGATGTTGAGGAAGTGCATGACTCCAAATAACTTCAAAATTAGAAAAGTAAAAAAGAATTAAAAATGATTTAAATAATGAATAAAAATTCAATTTGAAATTAGGTTATTTAATTGGAGTTTATTGACGAAATAAATAAATAGTATTCATACATCAAAATAAAATTTCAAGAAAATTTCTTAAAGTCAAACAGAGGTCAACAAGTGTTGACAAATTTATTCATAATTTTTTTAAGTCAAAAACTATTTTTAAAACAAAGAGAAAATGGTGAAATAAATCAAAAATAGTAAAAAATAGTAAAATCATAAATAAAAATAAAATGAGGTCACCAATATTTGTCAAATGACCATTGAATACTTCCATAATTTTTTTCAGAATTTTAAAATGTCAAAAAGTATTTTAAAACAAATAAATACACCAAATACAAGAGAAAAATCATAAAAAATATCAAATCTGGAAAGAAAATTATGAAAAAAATAAAAATTAGAAATATAATATTTCAAAATATTTTTGTGAATTGTTTCATGATTTTTGAGTCAAAAATGAATTTTCTATGATTTTTTGAAGTTTAAAACAATTAAAATATAAAATCAGAAAATAAAATAAAAGCCACAAAAATGTGGATCATTAGATCACAGTCAAAACGTGTGAGTAATCACATCCAAAGGATCACACGCGTTGTGCTTGATATGGACCTCCTTTATTTTCACATCGGATCACAAATAAAATAAAAATTAAAAATTAAAATAAAACGAGGAAAGATATCACGCGTTGGATCGAGTTTGACTCACAAAAGTAATAAGATCCAAGAGCTCCTATTACGCGTGCACGATACGAACAACACACCGCATCCAGTTTGAAAAAATTACATGTCAAGCCCTCATTGGTGGAAGACAGACACGTAGGTCGTCTTCAACCTCCAGCCATCATTCATACGTGATTCTCAAACTGTAAAATCAATGCACATAAGTGGTATCCTTGGATTCGTCTCTTTGAGACGATCTCAACCATATTCTCGCAAAAAAATTATTTACACTGACTGAAGAGAATTTTTTTAAAAACTCAAATAATAGCGATCACTTGTTTTCAGAAAATCAGATTCAATTATCAATGAAAATGAAAATGGTGAAGACCGCGAGGATCAGGGAGATGAGGAGAATGCAATGATGCTTTATTTTACACAATTTGATGAAGATTCCTACCTGAACGATGCTCACTTTCAAAGCTCTGAAGCTTGACTTGGATAGCACGATTCAGGGAGCTTCAAGGCATGAGTCTTGTTCTGTTAGCTTCAGTGAGGTTCTAGGAAGAAGAATGAGTGGTTAATCTCAAACTAGAATGAGTTTTAGAGTGAAAACGAAGTTGCAGAAAATCAGGTTAGGGAGAGAGTTTGGCATCGATTTTCTGGCTCTCAAAGCTTGAGGAAATAATTGAGGAATGGTCCTTTATTTATAGGAAAGTAAATGGTGATGAGAATGAGAAAGAATTGTGAGATTTTGAGCGAAATTGTGCAAGGTGTATGCACGAAGGAAGTGTGACCTCATGTGCATCAAAACTCAATCAAAACTTGATTTTCAAGGTGCTAATTAACTATGTGAAACTTCTAAACATGATTAATCACAAAATCAAGACTTAATTTTGGCTTAAAAATGATTGGCAGCGTAAAATGCACATACTGATGGTGTGCTCGAAACAGATTTTGGCACAAACTTTGAACTGAGGCCAAATAAAATTCCCTCGTGCGTTTTCCAATTTTCTTTGAGCCAAATTAAGTATTCAAAGAGTAGAACACAATGCAAAAAGAATTAATCCCAATGGATGCTTGAGCTGAGAGATATTGCCTTTAGGATTTAAGAAAAACACTGATTTTTTAGGCCATGCCTTCGTCAACATGCCAACTTTCTAAAAATGACCTATAATGTTTCTCTTTAACACATGCTCTTCCACTCAAAATTTGCTCTTGATCTTCAAAGATGATATGAAGTGGACCTCTTGTATGGCATTTTGCAAAAAGAATCATCCAAAAACTCCAAAAATTGAGAAAGTTATGGCCTTGTGAAGTTGAGGAAAATTTGTGAAATGACCTATAATATTTTGACTTCTTCAAGCAACTTCCAAACACTTTCAATCCTTGAAACTTAAATGGAGATAAAGTTCATATCTTCAAGGAGACAAGCGATGACCAAGTTATGATCCTTTAAAGTCATACAAGATAGATGAAGTATCAATCTAGAGAGTTGGCAATCATAGACCTCCAAAGCAACCTTCTCATCAATTAAATTCCTTGAATCAAGGCATATTCATAATAGAAGTCCTTTTAAGAATCAAATGACTTTGAAATCATCCACAAACTTCACACAAACACCAAGATATGGTCCTCAGAAGCCGAAAATCCTAATTTCAAGATAGATGGCCATAACATGGAGAATTCTTCAAATTTGATGATATCTTTCAAGCATGAAGCATACACTCAAGATAATAGGCCATAGTTGATGACAAGAGAAGTCTTCAATGAGATATAATGCTTCCAAAATCTTGATAATTGAGGAGAAAAGGCATGGAAATAAACACATGAACCTATTGACTCCTTGAATAAGAAACTTGTGCATCATTCACCTACAACATTTAGAGAAAAGTTTACACATATCATTGTTAGCTAAGTATCAATTACCATACACATTCAAAGGTGCTTGGTGATCTCCCAAGGGAAAACCCAAAGATAGGAGAGATAAAGAGAGATAGAGATCCACTTTGTGATCTTTGTGCATTGCAATGGTATGAGATATTAGAGGATCTTAGGGGCAAAAATTGGGGTACAACAATTGCCCTTATTTAAGTATCTTCTATCCGGATATAAGAAGGAAACCTTTGCCTCGACAGGATATAAGATACTTAAATATAACACAAGTCCGATTTTTGGTCCTAAGATACCATGCAATGCTTAATGGTTATGCAATGTAAAAGGAATGAAATTCACAGCGGAAACAGGACACCGCTGGGGAAGCAAAAAATAATAAGGTCACACTAAGAACAACAACTCATCAGAGGAAAAGAACTATTGGGGAAAGAAGTTCGATCTCATGGGAGAAAAACGTGACTCTAGTGGGAAAATGGGAACTCAAATTTACTGGGGTAAAACCCAAAGATGAGACATAATAATATCGACTCAATACAGTAGGAGGAAGCCGAGAGGAAATAATAGTAAGATCCATAGATAGACAGCGAACTATCTCCTCATAGAGGAGTTAGCAAAAACAAAGGAATGACGCCGACTTTCTAAATATAGTAAACTATCAATTCAAAACAACAAAACAAGAATGTCTCTGACCAAGATGTGGTAGGAAAGCAACATCGATAATGAACTTAGTTTCCCAAGAATTCTGGCGCTTCACCACATGCGGGATAAAAATTCTTCTTTAACCAAAATATTTTATCTGGAAAGGGTAAAAAAGCGATTAGTCAACAATGAGATTAAACATAATAAAACTTAGTTAAAACAAGAATGTTGGTCTCATGTGCATATAATAAATAATAAAAAATTTCCTCATATTTTGAGTAAGATATAAAGTGATTCAATTGTTTATAAGTAGTGCATAAGAATAAATGACATACAACTTGTACAAATTAAAAGTTTCATATTCATGATATGTTATAGAAAGCTATAGACGTATGGGTGTACATGGGTAAACCCACACCCAACTCACAAAATCCATTGGTTATTGAATGTCTAATTTTAAAAAAAAAAACTTTTTTTTTTTTGTAATTTGATGAATGATGACACCCACACCCAACTCACAAAATCCATTGGTTATTGAATGTCTAATTTTAAAAAAAAAAACTTTTTTTTTTTTGTAATTTGATGAATGATGACTTTGATGTCTTTAATCTTGATTGCTTTAATTATAATATTTTGAACGTATTTTTATTTGTAAGTAATGATTTTAACTTATTTAATATGTCCAACTTTAATTATTTTGACGATAATTCTTATAAGTTGCAAGTATTTTATGTAATTTTAAGTATTACCGTAATGTAATTTTGATTTTTTTTTCAAATATGTTTATGATCAATTTTATCATACATTTATGTTTTTGATATTTAAAAAAAAATTACGATAATTGGTTAAACTATTTAATAAGAAAAAATGTGGCACATAATTGCCAACATTTGCAAGTTACAACAATCAAATTTAAAACAATTACTCCATGCTTCTTCAAATCATAAAACAATCAAATTTAAAACAATTACTCCATGCTTCTTCAAATCATAAAACAATCAAATTTAAAACAATTACTCCATGCTTCTTCAAATCATTAGACCAATCTTTAAATACAAACAACAAAAATTTTAAACAAATCGATAAAAATATTAATTTCTCCAATTTTTTAAAGAAATTTGATTAACTTGTATGCATTTTTACCGATTTTTTTTAAAAAAATCAAGAAAAAATGGATGCATTTTTACTAGTTTTATTCTTTCAAAAAATACAATAAAAACGTATAATAAATATGAGTTTTTATCGGATATTTCTCAAAATGCGATAAAAAATACATGATATTTTTAAACAAAAACAAATATACTTAAAAATTAGGTAAAAGCAAATAATTACTACTCATAAATTCAGTTATTTGTTTGAAAAATATGATATTGACGAGAGGTTTTCAAAAAATCTCAAAATCTTCTAATAAACTTGTAATTTTTTTTATTTTTTATTTATATTTTACATGATTAATATGATAAATACATAAAAATTTAATGGAAATACACTAGCAGTGTAAAGTATTTTTACACCGACAATGAATTTTACCCATCAGATTTTAAGTTTTTATAAATTTTAATTATATATAAAACAGTAACTATGAATGGTTGTGATGGATGACATGCAATATATAACCATTTAGAGATGACAATTGTACCCATCCCCAACGAGTATCCTAAAAAATCACCTACAACAAATAGGATAAATACCCGCAAAATTAGTACGAGCATGAGTATAGACAATTACCCATGAAAACAAGCGAGTATGAGTGTGGGTACCAGTACCTTAGTACCTATACCCACACAATATATATTTATTAATTTTTACAATTTTTATTATATGCACATGTGTGTTTATCAACTTTATTAAGTACATTATTATTATATTTGTACACGTTTTAATAATAGTATTTGTTTATTTCTTAACTTAATAACAACATTCTTGAATTTTTTTAATGTTGTTGAAAATTTAGAATGACACGATAAATTACAATTGATCGATAATTTTTAATTAGAAAAGTGGATAAATGAATGCGAGTATGAGTACTTAGGTATTCATAAGATACAGATACGAGTACAAAAGTTGATGTCCATACTGGAATGGATTCAAGAAGGTGATTTTTTTTAAGTCTTGAGTATGGAGACGGGTACCATAATACCCTATTCATTGTCATCCATATAACCATTAATCCCAACACATAATATGTGAGGTGTCAAGTTAAATTGTGAGAATGATTAGCTAAATTCTCAATAAAATTGTAATAGTTTCGGATCTAACTCAAATAATCAACAATAATATTCTTTTTAGTAAACAAAACGAAATCTCTATCTATCCCTTTTGAAAGATTGAATGAATCTTTATTTATTATGCTATAGCACCGGTATTTTCATTATATTCTTTTAAAACCTTGCAATTCCCATAATAAATGCTCGTGCATATTAACTGGAACAATGCTATCATAATTGTTTGAAATCCGATTGACAATTAGTTTTTTTAAATTAAAAATGACAACACAAGATTTCACAAAAACTTAGATCAAAGTAAGTTTTTCTCTTTTGGGCCTCTGGCCCTCCATTCCACCAAAAAAAAACTTATATCTAATTATATATTGAAAAAAAATTACTCGAGCACAAGGAAAAAAGATTTACCCAACAATGGGATATGGAAAAAAGATTTAGACTAAGGAAGAGAATTTTTGTGTTACATTTCTTTTTGGACTTGTTCATGTTCTTGGATTATGATTCCAACCAAATTTTCTGCAAAGCAATAATAAATATGAATGTTGTAGTAGAAATAATCTCTAATTTTTAAAGAAATCGTTAAATGCAAATAAGAATTAAAGAGAATTTAAGAAATAAATTAAATCTAGGAAAAAAATTAAATTTATTTTTAATAATTTTTAAATATAATTATAGAAAAATTAATACTACTAAGTATAATAATAACTATTCAATTCACGTGATTTATTTAATGTTGAAATATTAAATTAGATTTGGTAAAAATATTAGATTAGATTTAATATTTAAATATAATTCAATAATACAAATTCTTATTTCTTTTACTATTCTCTCTTTCTCTCCTCACTAGTGATAAGGACATTCCAAATTCTCTTCCAATGCTTGACGGCAAGAATTGGATTCGATGGAAAAAACATATGCAATCCTTGTTTGACTTTCATGAAACCCTAGAGGTGGTTACTGACGACGTTTCTGCGTTGGCTGCAGATGCAACCAAAGAATAGAAAAAAAAATCCACAATGAAGTCAAGAAGAAAGATTGTAGGGCTGCTTATTACATTCAGACGGTTGTTGATGCTGCTAATTTTGACAAAATCTCTCATGCTGAAACGACGAAGGAGGCATGGGATATTCTGGTGAAGTATTATGAAGGATGTGAGAAAGTTAAGGTTATCAAGTTACAAACCTTGCAGCGACAGTATGAATTGTTATCGATGGGAGAAGATGAAAAAGTTACATAATATGTGTCGAAGGTTCAGAAACTCATCCATCTCATGAAGGGTAGTGGTGAAACCATAATTGATAAGATGATAATTGAGAAGGTAATGAGAACGTTGATCTCTCACTTTGATCATGTTATCCTAGCTATTCAAGAATCCAACAAACTTGAAATCACTAAAGTGGAAGATTTGGTTGGTTCGTTGGAGGCGCATGAGATGAGGATTATCGAAAGGAAATGAGTTCAAGACTCGATACAGGCTCTGCAAGCTCAGTCATGGAAAAAGGGTGGTGGTTTCAATAAATTCAAAGGTAAGTTCGACAAGACTCGGGGCAAGAAACCTTGGTCGAATCCCCACAAGAATAAGGTCAAAGATAGATTTTCTGAATCCTCGAAAAAGGGAGGAGGAAACTATCCAAAGGACAAATAAGATAAAAAGGTGTGCAGTGCTATAACTGCGAAAAAGTGGGGTCACGTAGCCAATAATTGTTGGTACAGAAAAGACAAGGGATCGGGAGGCAATGACGATGGAGCGAACCTTGCACGCCAGGATTCAAATGATTTTGAAGGTGGTATGGTGGTTATGGTTGCAGTTCCTGATAACCATGTCGAATCCAATATCTGGTTCCTCGACTCAGGCTGCTCGAATCACATGATTAGTCGAAAGGAGTGGTTGGTAGACTATGACGAGTCAAAGAAGAGCAACGAAAAACTTGCTGATGATAGTTTGTTGCAAGCAGAAGGTACTGACAACATAGTTTTTCAAATGCGTAATGGAGGGAAAGCTATGATTAGAGATGTGCTCTATGTACCTGGAATAAAGTGAAATTTCTAAGTGTTGGACAACTGGTCGAAAAAGGTTTCTCAGTTGTTATGAAAGATGAAGCTTTGAAATTGCTCGACACCAAGAACATTTTGGTATTAAAATCCCGATTGTCGAAGAATATGATCAGTTCGACAGAAGTTCAATGTTTGAAAACTGTTGTTGACCATGGTTATGGCATTTGAGGTTTGGACATTTGAATTTTCGATCACTCAATCAAATGATTACTCAAGATATGGTTACTAGAATTCCAAGTCTTGAGATGCCTGAAAAACTTTGTGAAGGTTGTTTAGTCGGAAAGCAATCCAGAAATTCTTTCGTTCGACTATGCCAATGAGATCATCCTGCATTCTCGAAGTGGTACATTCAGATGTATGTGATCCATTCAAAGAACATATCATAGTTGGAAATAAATATTATATTTCGTTTGTTGATGAGTTCAGTCGACAGTTGTGGATCTATGTGATCCAGAGAAAGGGTGAAGTATTCGAAATCTTTAAGAGATTCAAGATACTTGTCGAAAACTAGAGTGAGAAAAGGATCAAAGTTCTGCGAACAGATGGAGGTGGCGAATACACTTCGAAGATGTTTGAGAAATTCTGTGTAGAACATGGTGTTGATCATGAGGTAACTGCTCCTTATATGCCTCAACTTAATGGAACTTATGACAGAAGAAAAATAACTTTATTATATATGGAAAGATGCATGCTAAAGTAGAAGAATTTGCCAAAGTCTTTATGGGAAGAATTTGTTTCGACTCCAGTTTATATTTTGAACATGTGTCCTACCAAGATTCTGAAGAACAAGGTTCCTGAAGAAGTATGGAGTGGAAAACGACCATTAGTAAGTCATTTAAAGGTGTTTGGCTCTATGTGTTATAAGCATATTCCTGATGCAAGAAGAAGGAAACTTGATGACAAGAGTGAACCTATGATTCTCGTAGGATATCATAAAACTGGTGTATACAGGCTTTTCAATCCAGTTAATGAGAAGATTGTGTTGAATAGAGACATTGTTATTAATGAAAATTCTGTTTGGGATTGGGAATCTAGTAATTCAATTAACAAGCCACTGATGAGCTCTGATTTCGACGAAGATATTGATGAGGTCGAAGTCGAAGGAATTCATGAGAATCCAGTCGAAGTCGAAGAAGAAGCAAATGTTAATATTCCAGACAATGTCGAAGTCGAATAGGGTGTGGCTAGCACAAGCCATAGACCTCAACAAACTAGAGTTCCTCCAACAAGACTTCGGGATTATGAAGTAACTGGTGATGATGAAGTAACACCAGATGGAGAATTAGTTCATTTTTCTTTACTTTTAGGTGCTGAACCAATCAACTATAGTGAAGCTTTGAAGAGTAACAAGTGGAAGTTAGCTATGGTCGAAGAGTTAGAGGCAATCAAAAGAAATAATACACGGGAGTTAGTCGAATTACAAGCACATACAAAAGCTATCGAAGTGAAGTGGGTGTTTAAGTTGAAACACAATGTTGATGGTTCGATATCAAGACATAAAGCAAGATTAGTAGCTCGAGAGTTTCTTCAAAGAGAGTGACTTGACTACTCTGAAGTATTTGCTCCAGTAGAAAGATTGGAAACTGTTCGACTAGTAGTAGCATTGGCATACAACCAAGGCTGGTCGACATTTCATTTAGATGTAAAATCAGCATTTCCGAATGGTCTTTTAGAAGAAGAGGTTTATGTCACACAACCTCCTGGGTTTGTGATTCAGAAGGAAGCGAGTAAAGTATATAAGTTGTATAAAGCGCTTTATGGTCTCAAGTAGGCACCTAGGGCATGGAACAAGAATATTGACTCATACTTAGTCGAATTGGCATTTGTCAAATGCAAATCAGAGTATGGCGTCTATGTTCAGGTTGTAGCACAAGATATAACAATCATCTGCTTATATGTTGATAACTTGCTAGTAATTGGAAATAACTTACAAAACTTGTCGAAGTTCAAAGAGCTGATGACGAAGGAATTTGAAATGTCGGATCTGGGAAAGTTGTCTGATTTTAGGCATGGAATTTCAAATAACGAAGCAAGGTATAGTGTTACATCAAAGGTAATATGTCAAAGAGATACCCAAGAGATTCAGAATGAATGATTCGAATCCTACATACTCACCTGTCGAACCAAATTTGAACTTGGAGAAAAATGGAGAGGAAGAAAAAGTTGATGTAACTTTGTTCAAGCAAATTGTGGAATCTCTGAGGTATTTATGCAACAGTCGACCTGATATAGGTTTCGTTGTCAGATTAGTAAGCAGATATATGAGTGAACCAAGAGTGTCACATATGAAGGCTGCAAGAAGAATCCTGAGATATCTGAAGGGTTCGATAAACTGTGGAATGCTATTTCGACGAAAATTTGAAGATAAAGAAGCAATAGTTAATTGTTTTTCAGATGCTGATTGGTGTGGAGATAAGGAAGATTGAAGAAGCACAACTATATATTTCTATCAAGTATTTGGTGCCCCAATCTCATGGTGTTCGAAGAAGCAACCTGTGGTGGCATTATCATCTTGCAAAGTTGAATATATAGCAGGATCCTATGCTACTTGTCAAGCAATTTGGATCAAATCAGTACTTGAAGAAATGGTTGTCGAAGTGAAGAAATCACTGGTGTTGCAAATCGACAACAAGTCAGCTATAAATCCGGCAAAGAATCCAGTTCTGCACGGAAGAAGTAAACTTATCGAAGCTAGGTTTCACTTCTTGAGGGAAAAGGTAAATCAAGGTGAACTTGAAGTTAGGCATTGCTCAAGTGAAGCATAGTTGGCAGACATCTTCACCAAAGGATTGGAGATTGATAGATTCCTGAATTTGAGAAAGAAATTAGGAATAGTTCAGATGGAATATTTTTGAGGATGTTCGACAACTTAGATTATGGGGGTGTGTTGAAATATTAAATTAGATTTGGTAAAAATATTAGATTAGATTATATTTGATTAGATTTTATATTTAAATATAATCCAAGTTGTGTAGATCCAAGCCCAATTAGGGTTATATATAAATAGTCATAGTTTGTATCATTATTTGTACAATTCAATAATACAAATCCTATTCTGGACTGCCCGAACGCCTGTCGGGCAGATCACGTTCTTCGGGATACAACCTTCGATAGAGATCTATGTCGACATTGGGGGCTACCAGTTGCTCGGAACGCATGCCACACGACGTCTCTTGCTCGGCGTCTGTCGAGCAAATTCGTTATTCATTGCATCAAGAACTATGCCCGTGACACTCCTTTTGCCCGACACAACGGCTAGTTACGAGCGCCATTGCCCGACTTTGACCTAGTTAGCTCGAACGACTATATTTGCGGACCCGCATATCTCGACCCAAATATAGCAACCAATGAGAATCTTCCTAAGATTATTATATAAACCCTCATATCTTTGAGGGCAAGGTATAACTTTTGTGACACTCAAAACCCTAATATTTTCTACCCTCTTCCTTGAACATTTGCTTACTTTAGTATCAGAGTGCCTTGTAGGTAAACCACCCCCTCCTCAACATCAACTTGCTCGAAGGATCATCAACTGTTCTGTTCGTCTCCGATTCTGATCATTTATTCAGGTCAAATCCTTATTTCCTTTATTATTCTCTCTTTCTCTCCTCATTAAAAGTGTCCCACGCACTAACATTTAAAAGGTTTATAAAATTTAATTTAATAAAAATACAAATAAAAAATGAATAATTATATTTTTTAAATGATGTGACAAATGACTGATATCATATCATTAAAATAAGAGACATGTGATCACTGACCAATAAAAATTCACCAAAATTTAAATGGGGAGACCTATTACCTATTTTTTAAAGGAATTAAAATATTAAAAAATTTATTATAAAGAAATTAAAAATACATTTAAGTCTAATAAAAAACTCTTAAAAATAAAACAAATGATTCTATAAGAATTTTGTTATATACAACCTCCCACTAAATAAAATTTCAAAAATATATGAAGGTTTATACCAAACAAATGCAAACTTAGATTATTTAGAATGATTTTATTTTTATTATTCGATACCCTGGTCTTTCACTTTTTATATTATATACATTATTTTCTTTTTCTTCTATCTAATAATTCAACACTTATTTAATTTTTAACTACTATAATAATTTTTGTCTAATAAAATTTAACATCCCACCCGCCACTTTTATTTCATATTTATATTTTTTTTTATGTTTTTTTAATAAAGTCAATTTTTTGACCAAATCAAATGAATCAAATTTCTATTTATAAACAAAATAAAATGATGAATTTTGATAAAAATAAAAAATAAATAAAAATTTAATATACTATAGAATAATTGAATTCAAATAATTAATACGAATTAAAAATTTAAACATTCACAACAACCAATAACATTTTACAAAATATTATATGTAGCTCAACTTCATTCTCATTCAACATGTTGAATGTTTTCAACGTCAATTAGATTATGTACAATGATTTTGTTATTCAACACCCTACTTTTTTGACTACTTTTTATCCTCCATATCATATTCTCTTTCTTCCACCTAATAATTCAACACTCGTTCAATTTTTACTCACCACAATGATTTTGTTTAATAAAGTTCAATACTCCTACTCCATCATCATTTACAACACACTAAAAATCTAAACAATCACAACAACCAATAAGATTTTGTAAAATATTATATGTGACCCCCACTCCCCTTATTCACAATGTTGAATCTTTTCAACACCAATTAATTCAGATCATTTTCAACACCTCATTCAACACGCTATTGCAAATATTCAACTATTAAATAATTTATTCAACACTTCCATTATACGTAGTCTTAATTCACCTTATTTTCAACATTTCATTCAACACCCCATTACAAATATTTAACTATTTGATTTTTTTCAATGCCCCATTGTAACTAATCTATAAGTAAATATCATAAATATATTTTTAAATATAAAAATTGTTCTTGACTTTATCTATTAAAATAAATTGAAATTTACATGACAACCATGATTCACTTATAAAACTCCTATTTTTAAAATACAAAAATAAAAAATATTGCTGTGTCCCACTACTTTAGCTACATTCTATTTGATGTATTGTGAGCACATGTTCCTGTCTTATTTATAACTTCGTACAGCAAGGATCCCGTTTACTTGTACTTTATTTTACAAAAAATATGCTGTTGATTTTAATTTATTAATTAAAATGTGAGAGAGACTTTTAAATTGCGAGAATATTAAAAATATATTAAAAATAATACATTTAAAAATGTGAGAGAGACTTTTAAATTGTGAGAATATTAAAAATATATTAAAGATAATACATTTAAAAATGTGAGAGAGACTTTTAAATTGCGAGAATATTAAAAAAAAATTAAAAATAATACATTTAAAAATAATAAAAAATAACTAATTTTGACATTGTGCAGGCTAGCTAACATTCCGCAAGATCAAACCAATGGGTTGTTAAGAGTTATCTTTAAAAGAACTCTTAAATATTCTTAATAAAAAATATTTTAAGAGTTAATCTCTTGGGACATTCCATAATAATACACTGGCAAAATACTTTGTCAAAAAATTGATATATTTTGAAAATGTATGTATTTCACATTTCAAGGAATAATTTGAAAACTAACTTTTAGATTATTCTCTATATATATTTTAACCGCATGGTAATGCATTTATTTCAAAATTTAATAAATAATTTAGTTTTTTTCCGTACTAAATTAATAGTAGTTATTTTTTTGGAGAAATTAAATATTTGAGATTTTTTGGAACGACAACAAGAGACACAAAATTTTGGAAAAACACTTCTGGAGACATGTGTATTTAAAAAAATGATGTTTCTAAAAAAGTTACATCAACAACTAAACGCGATGGTCTATCTTTTTCTTCCGAACAAAAAAAATGATGAATTATTCTACCATGTTTCAATCTTTCTTTATTGTTAGAGAGGTAGTCTTTAGTCAAACTGGATAAATCATATCATAATCAAAATCAAACTTAAAAAACAAAGCATAAAATATCAAACAAACTATACATATCTGAAAATTTATAAAGTTAACTTTCATACCATGTCTAAAAGTAATTTTCGTACCCAACAATATAACAAAAACACATAAACGAAAAAACTAAATTCTAAATTTAGGTGCGTTAGGAAATTAAGTTCCAAATTTTAAAGTTTTTTTGAGAATTTTTATTAGGGTGTGTGAATAAAACTAAGACTCCGATGAGCAATCCCCTAACCCAATCCACAAAAGTCTAATTTCTTCAAAATATTACTGCAAGATCAACTCAATCCACATAAGTGCAAGCTCTTCAAAGTGTTTAATTCATTACCATACATGTAGACCAATCTCACATATCACAATAAAAAAACATGTCGCTCAATTTATTATGAGCTACAAATTCATCATCCAAAGGTTATTATCTGCATTTCATGATATACAACTCTAATAACACTAAAATATTATAACAATATATCATATGTAAGTGTGATGCTAATTAATAATGAATCAGACTTGAATACGAGACAATGAATTATATTTATTTGGTTCATTTCATTTTTTGTTTATTTTTATATATTTATTCTTAAATAACAATTTATTATTATTATATTAAATTAACACAAATTTATTACTCACATTAAATTTGTTCAGTTGATAATTATTCAAAAATACAAGACGATAAAAATGTGAATTTCAAATTTGAATAGGAACATGTATTGATGTAATGAACATGTGACATCCTATTTGTTTATTAATTTTTAAAAAGTGAAATTTTAACAATTAGAGAATTTGAAAGAAAAAATCATTTTATTAACTTTTTATAAAGAAAATTTAGGAAATTTCTTCATTTATTTAGTGAGTTTCTTTCACTCTCCTAAAAATATTAAAAATATCCTTCGTCGATGCATTTATGAATTAATCTTTTTGGGTGAATTCATAAATGCACTTGCGAATTCACCTTATTTTATACGTTTTATTCATTTATACATAATTTAACACATTCATGAAATGTTCGTACGAAATCTTTTCTTGATGTGTTAAACCATGTTTGAAACTACTATGATTTTTCACTATAAGTCGGATTATATTTCCGTTTTTCAGAAATTCAATCAAAACGCATTCTATATACGCAAGCCATGTAAATATTACTATGTGATAAATATTAAGGAGAAAAATTGTCAGAAATATCAAATTACATAAATTATTCCGGAAAAAATGTGATCAAATAAAATCAGATAACAAAACATAAAGGCTACTGTGTATGCCTAATCCTGACCCCCCGCGCCCTCCTCTACCTTCGGTAATGTGCTGCACGCTCTGCCTCAACGACCATTCTCTACACCACGACAACCGCATCGGGTCTGCCCTCATGCACAATCCAATCATTTAATGTCTCCCGTCCAAGTTGGCTGATACACTAATAGATGGGCACCAGATCAATGACATGATCATCCTCGACCTGCTCGTTCTCCAAGAGCTTCTCACGTGTTGGCCTCGGTGGACGAACTTCACCATCCTATGTCATGAAAGGGTGCAACACTCTAAAGAACCATGTCGCGTACCCCTCCACACAGTTTCGCATCTGGGATACCCGCATCATCCGATACTCCTCTAGCACGAGATGATTCTCCCAATCCTGGAAGATGTCATCTAGAGCCCTCAGTGTCATGGTGTCGGGAGCAACCTGGAAAGGAGATCGGGGTATCATATGACCATCATGTTAGACCCACAAGCTAGTCACCCAGAGTATAACGAGATGATATCGAATGGGACAACCTCCCTGTAGTCCACAAACGGGGTCCAGTTGATGTCGTCATGGTTGGTGCAATCAAGGAACACCCGGTAAGAAAGCACATTATGGTTGCCCTTGTTGAGAATGAACCTGACAGCCCTTGGCATGAAGTCCTGATAGTCGGGATCTACGGTGTAACCATGGATGCAATGAAAGTATGATATAATCCAACTCTGCATCAACAAATATATAATATGTAAGTACAAATAAATTAAAACAAATTAAAATTTATCGTTAAAATAAAAATGTACCGTGAGGAGTGTGCACGAGCCGATGAGCGCCCTCGCCCTCCATCTGGAAGTTTCATTCAACTTCTAGTAGAGGTAGGTAAGAACAATGACATCCCAGGTCCAGTCACGAATTGTAGACAGGTCCGTAAAATATCCCAGGTAGGACACATCAGTGTAGTGACCAGAGGTGTCCACAAAGACAAACGTTCCTACCAGGTACATAAAAAAACACCGGATGACACAACCACGATGAAACTTAACAAAAATATTCTCATCCACAGGCTCTCCATCTGTCTGTGCAGTTCTTTTTGCAAGAGCTGCTTGACGGAGCTGCTCCCCATATAACTCCTTTAGGTAGGAGAACCTCACATGCGCCCCATTTATGGAGTCGCAGTGTTGAGCAGCCTGGTACAGATCAACTCTCAGATACTCAACCATCAAGTCAACCGCCTCAGCTTTGGTTATCTTGACATGGTTAAGTAACATAACTCTGATTGATAGTTGGAGCAAGCAGACAACATCATCGAGCGTGATTGTCACCTCCCCAACTAGAAAGTGGAAAGATGACGTCTCCTTATGCCACCTCTCAACAAAAGCACCCTGCATACCGATGCTAATGATATCGTAACTAGTACCAAATAATCCGACAAAACCGGATGCGATGATAGCACTATGGAACCACCGAGTCTTTGGAAAATGGAGATCAAAGATTTTGCGGGAGTGGTTGACATGTTTCAAAGGCTTCATTTCCTGAAAAATAAGAATCCAACGAAAATAAATAAAAAAAACTGTATTTTTGAATAAAAATTATAATACGAAATATAACGATAAAAATTATAATACCTTTCCACCTCAGACATAACGGGCAGTATGGTCCTGATAATAAATTAGGAGGGATCTGTCATATGGCCCTCCTGGATAGCCATTATCATCCAACTCTGTAGGTTTCTCAACATCGTCGTCGGGGACCTCAACATTTTCGGCGTCCTGGGCATCCCGAGCCTCCTCCACCGGTACCTCTACCTCCGGCACCTCTTCCTCATGTGCACCAGAGGAAGACGCCTCATCGAGATGACTCCTCCGTGACGGTGCAGAAGGTGATGCTATCTCCAGTTGTGCCTTTTCTGCCACTGTCCTTTGCTCTCGCCCTCGACGAGCCGACGTAGTCTAGCTTTGCCTGCCATGTCTCAACCGCGTCATCTGGTTTTGGTTCTCTGCCATTTTCCTGTATAAAACCATTACAATTGTTAGGTTAATAATTTAAAAACAACTCAGGGAACAATTCGCAAGTGCACTTGCGAAGTCTCTCTTAGGTCGCTTTGCAAATACACTTGCGAAACTTAGTCCCAAAACTCCCAAAATCCTATTTTTCCTACTACATTTATCTATTATTACTTCATATACTATTAAATTTCTACAACACCTAATAATATATTAAAATTCAGAATTTGAATAGAAAAAAGTGGAGAAAATTTACACAAATTTGAGTTTGGAGTTGATTTTGGAGGAATTGAAATGAGTTAAAATGAGAGGATGAACATGAATGGAGTTTGCTTGAAGTGGTAGAAATCTTAGTGTTTGGAGTAGAAAGTGTTAGTTTGAGTGTTTTGAAATCAATGGGTGTTGGGGGTAAATTCTGTGTGTTTGCTAAAACAACACGCAGACTTCGTAAATGCACTTACGAATTCTCTAAATCAGGTGAATTCGTAAGTGCACTTGCGAATTCACTTGATTTTTTTTAAAAAAGAGATGAATTCGTAAGTCCACTTGCGAACTCACTTTATTTTTAAAAATATATGAGTTATTTCGTAAATCAACTTTTAAAGTCCACTTCCGAGTGCACTTACGCAATCTAAAAATATTTTTAATTTTTTATCAAAAATGAGGAAGAAATCCACTAGACGGGTAAATAAATTTTCAAAATTTATTGTACAACAAATGCATCACATGCTACCCATGTCATTATCTACTATTTTTAATCAAAATTTGGATTTTTATTTAATTTTTAATATTTTTTATTGTCGCGTTGCGTGACGCTATCTCTTTCCTCGCCGAAAGCATGGTGTATATATTTTTTCTCAATATCTTTCAAACCCTTGTCAAACCCATTTCATCATCTTCTTCTTCTTCTTCTCTCAACTAACATTCTCATTCATTCACAAAAATGCCGAAAGATAGAACCATCGGTGTAGCTTTGGATTTCTCCAAAAGCAGCAAGAATGCTCTCAAATGGGCACTTGAAAATTTAGCTGACAAAGGTGACAACATTTACATCATCCACATCAGCCAAGAGAATCTCGATGAGTCTCGCAACCAGCTCTGGGCCAACTCCGGTTCTCGTAAGCACCATCGCTTTTTCTTAATCAATCCATAATTTGAGCTTTGCATGCTTTGCTTTGCATGTTTTTATTCATTGTCTGATCTGATCTTGTATAGTCTAATTTGATATTTTTCTGTGTGAGAAGCTTTGATTCCTTTGAAAGAGTTCAGAGAACCTGAGATCATGAAAAAGTATGGTGTTCAGATTGATATTGAGGTTCTTGATTTGCTTGACACTTTTTCAAGACAAAAAGAGGTTTTTTTATTTTTTATTTTTTATTTTTGTCACTTTCTATAATATTTTCTGCATTTTAGGTGAATATTGATTTAATTAGTTTAATGATGATTGATTTTCAAGGTGAATATTGTTACAAAAGTATATTGGGGTGATGCAAGAGAGAAACTTTTGGATGCTGTTGAAGATCTGAAGCTGGATTCTCTTGTTATGGGAAGCAGGGGTCTCAGTACAATTCAAAGGTTCGTTTTTTTTGGAACCCTAATTTTTTAATCATGATTTTAATGTTTCTTTTGGACATTTTTTTTGTTGATGGTATAAATGTATTATTCTGAAGTGATTTTTATGGAAAAGGAATTAGACCATGTAGAGTTTTGTTTTGGAATGAAAGTTGACGAGTTTAAAATAAAATACCAAAGATTAAACTTATAACATTAGCTTTAAACAATCTCAATAGTTAATTGAGATGAGGCAATTGATATCTGTAGCCCTGACACTTATGAACAAAGACGTGTCTCTGGCTGACACGAAAACAAGTGATTACGTTCTATTTATCAATTTTTTCAAATTATTAACCATGTCGACGTGTTAGTGTTGGTGTTGTGTTTGTGCATGTGTCTGTGCTTCATAGGATATTTGTAACTGTGTGGCAGCTATTTCATCAAATCCAAATCCATTGTATTCATATAATTTCTCGAGTACAGTTGGGAGATAATCAGATCTCTTAATCATATGGTAAGGAATGCAATATTAAACCGATGAATATGAAAGAACGTCTATTAGGAGAAGTAAATCCTTTAAGTATATCTCAATAGAACAATGGAGATTTTGGGATTTTGGGTTCACCCTTTCATGACAGAATTCTAATTTTACGAATCAATGTTTTAAAAACCAAACGGTCCAGCCTATTAAATCTTGATCCGGCATTGTCTACTGTTCGATAATTCATAATTTTACATAGTTTGTGTGGTTTAAAACAATTGAACTGTGACATAGAGATCTTATGAATAATATTTTAAAAATCAAAACATACCCGATGGCCCAGCCAATTAAATTTTTAATCAGCATTGTTACTGTTCAATAATTTGAACTGTTCTACCGTGGTTTTGCTTAGTTTGAGTAGTTTAAAGCAATTGATCCGTGACCTAGAGATCTTATGAATAATGTTTTTAAAACCAAACCATACTAGACATTCCAACTGATTAAATCTTGAACTGGCATTGTCTACTATTTGATAATTTGAACGGTTCTACCGCGGTTTTGAATAGTTTGAGTGGTTTAAATTAAATGCAGTTGAACTGTGACCTACAGACCTTGCCGATCCGATTTCTTGTTCAGTTTTTAAGAAATTTCTCTGAACAAATAGATTATTTATCATATACTTGTTGTGATGGATTTTTTTCGTCAGATTTCATTGAAATGTTGAATCTCACTAACATGCCTCTTTGTGATCTTACAAATAAATAAAAAACAGGATCTTAATGGGAAGTGTAAGCAACTTCGTGATGACAAATGCTCCTTGCCCTGTGACTATTGTCAAGGACAATATCAGCACCAGCAGCAAGTAAAGACGATCAATTCGTGATGGCATTTAAGCATGGATTGTTCTGTTTCTTGCATTGTATTTGAACTCTTGTTGATCATCTTCTGTTTCCTTATTTCTGATTATATATATTATGACTATCTCTCTGGTTTACTTCATTGAAAGAGTAATAATGTATTTTTAGTTTTATGATGCATAAATTGTTATCCATATTGTGCTATAAGTTATATTACAGATTTATACCCAAACAGAAGCACAAAATGAAATTGATATGGTGTGCCTTTTCAAGGAAGTAGTGCTTTTTCCTTTTCTGTTGCAATCTTTACTTTAACATGTATGATTTTCAGATGGTGAACATATGTTTCTGGCTAAGTTGCTAGATTTATACACTTGGTGGAGCCACAACTATCATGTGAGCCCATGTTGGTTAAGATTAGGTTACAGCAAAGTTTGAAAAATCATTGCATGTTCACACATGAGCTCTCTAGGAACATAACTATTATGAGTTGTCCTAAAAATAATACTAATATTGTGATTCCCTCTAACATGACAACTTCTGCTATGAACTACTTTAATAGGTGATCTACAAATCAGTGTGTAACTTTACAATTGGTGATTTAATTAATAGTTTTTTTTTGGTGGTGTTACAATTAATATTCTTTTTTTTGGTTATAAATATTATTGGCTTTGTAACCAACACAAACTCTATTTAACACTCTCACAAGATGAGAAAATATAGTGATCCAGATTTGTGATGTGAAAATTTGTGTTGTGAAAATAGAGTAATTCATGTTGGTGTAACTGTTATAGCAGGAGTGTAATCGGTTAAGAGTAGAGGTAGAATAAACTACCACAACAATGGTGAGAGATTCTCAAAATTCTAACAACCCAACTTTCCAAAAGGGTGAAAGCACCTGCAACAGAGACACTGGATCAAGCAATTACAAAGGTGGCAATAATAGAGAAATAGTAGGAAGATGGAAGAATGACAAGAGCATTATTCAATTTAAAAATTGCTAAAAGCTTTTACATTTTGTTCACGAATATCAATGCCAACAAGAATGATCCTTAAGAAGGCAGATCAAAATTAACAAGGCAATACTATGATGACAACACACTATTAATGGTGATTGCTGAAGTAGAAAACAATATAATGATCAATGGTACCATGATAGCATGTGTTTAACGCTCATGACACTACAAAATGATTGGTAAGTAAAAATATGACAAGCCTTAAAGAATAAAGTGAAATTCGCAGATGATAACACACTTTCAACAAAGGGTATTGACGACATATTAATCAAGAGGAAGAATGGTAATTGTTTCTTGATTAAAGATGTGCTGTATATTTCAGGAATAATATGTAATTTCTTAAACATTGGCTAATTGCTTGAGAGTTTGAACCTAAAGACATATATGACTCTAAACAGAATTTTCAAAGTTGAATTGAAGTAATGAAGCATAGGTGTTTTGCAACGAATACTAGTACGGAAAATGAATATGACACTATAGACTTGAGCATTTGAATTTTAAGGACCTCAATGCTATGCAGAAAAATAACATGGTTATGGAGATGCTATTGATCAACAGGCCAACTAAAATATGTGAAGAGTGTGTGCAAGCCAAGCAAAACAATGTCAACTTTAACAAAGACGCATGATGCAAAACCATGTGTCATCTTGAGGTGGTGTATTAAAATGTTTGAAGACCGATGCAAGTTGATTCGATCAGAGGCAATAGGTACTTTGTCACTTTAATTAATTATTTAAGTAGAAAATTGTGTACTTATATGATCAAAAGAAAGGATGAGGTTTTGCAAGTATTCAAAAATTTCAAATCCATACTAGAAAGACAAAGTGATCTCAAAATCAAAACTCTAAAAACATATGGTGGAGGTGATATGTCTCAAATGATTTTAGAAAATTTTGTGATCAAGATGACATTGTACCAGAGGTAGTGCCACTCTATACACCTCAATAAAATGGAGTCGTCGAGTGGAAGAATCGATCAATTATGAAAATGATGAGAAATATGTTAAAAGGGAATAACTTTCGAAAAGAAACATTAGGAAAGATGATGTCAAAAATTGCATATTTGTTGAATAGGTGTCCAACAAAGTAGTTGGAAAATATTTCATCCGAAGAATCATGGTCTGGATTCAAGCCAAATATGAGTCACTTAAAGGTATTTAGTTTGGCTGCGTATATACATATTCCATATTAGCTTAGAAAGAAGTTATATGACAAGGGAGAGCAAATGTTACTTGTTGGGTATCAATATTCAAGTGGCTACAAACTCTATGATGTTGTCGACAAAAGAATTGTAAACATTATGGACATAATTTTTAATGAATTGAGGGACTAGTAGCATGCTGAATCTAATTACAAAGGTGTTGGAACTATTTATGCAGTGTTTGAAAATGAAAAAAATGTAGCAAGCGAAGTTAAAGTTGAAGAAAATGTGAGAAGATCAACGAGGAATATAGTCATGGCTACATGAGTACAAGGTTATGAGTTATTACTGGATAATGAAGTAAACGATAACAGTGATCTTGTCCATTTTGCGCTCATGGTTGAATTTGAATCCATAAAATGAAGGAGACTTTGAGTGATCCAAAGTGGATATGTGCAATGAAGGATGAACTAGAGTTAATTTATAAAAATAATACATGAGAACTAGTTGAGCTACCTCAAGGAAAAAAGCATATTTGTGTAAGATGGGTGTACAAAGTGAAGAAAAACCTCAAGGGTGAAATAATCAAGCACAAGGCTCGATTAGTTGAAAATAGATTTTTGCAAAGAGAAGACATAAACTTTGAAGAATTATTAGCACCATTGGATAGAATCGAAACTATTAGAATAGTTGTTGGTGTTACAAATAACAACAATTGATATTTATACCAAATGGACGTTAAGGTTGTGTTTTTGAATGGTCCTTTAAAAGAGGAAGTGAATGTGACAGAATCACATGGCTTTGTTGTAAAAAAAACAAGAATGCAAGTTCTATAGATTGAATAAGGCATTGTATGAGATGAATCAAGCACCAAGGCTTGGAATAAAAGAATTGATGGGTTTCTAAAGCATATATGATTTGATAAACGTGTATCTGAACATGGTGTGTATGTGAATAAGGATACAAGCAAAAGAGTGATCATCTTATGTCTCTATGTTGATGATTTACTGGTTACAGGAAACAATGAATGTTACTTTGCCGAATTCAAAGGTGAATTAATGAAGGAGTTTGAAATAACTGACTTAGTCTCATCACATATTTCCTTGGCATTGAGTTTTCCAAGTCTTAAAAAGGACTGCTTATCCATCAAATGAGGTAAGCTCTTGAAATATTGAAGAAGTTCGAAATGGAGCATTATAATGTGGCAATTACTCCTACAAATCCAAAATTTCAGTTGTCAAAGAATGAATCGAGCATAATATTAATCCAACACAATGCATGAGGCTGATTGAGTCATTGCAGTACTGGTGCAATACGAGATTGAACTTGGCATACAATATTGGCATAATTAGAAAGTTCACGGGGAAGCTAGAGGCATCACACTTGACAACAGTCAAGAGAATTCTAAGATACATCAAAGGTTTGATTGGAAGCAGAATCCTATTTCCGCAATAGATAAAGGTAGAAACTACAATTTGTTCGGTTATACTGACTCAAACTGGTCTGGAGATAAATGTGACAGAAAATCCACTGTTGGATACTTCTTTACGTATGGAGAAATATAAATCGCTTGGTGTTCTATGAAGTAATTAGTTGAGGCACTTTCTTCTTGCAAGACTGAGTACATTGCAACGTCCATGTGTGCATGTCAAGTTGTACGGTTGATGAATTTGATGAAGGAGTTATGCAACGAAGAGAATGAGACAGTTTTATGATAAACAATGTTCCCTCTATAAACATTGTTAAGAATCCCATTTCACAAGGAAGAAATAAGTATATAAGGAAGATATTTCACTACCGAAGAGAGCTTGTAAGTGAAGGAAAATTAAAGTTGGAGTATTGCAAAAGTGAAGATCAAATGACCGATTTACTAACTAAAAGAGTAACTATTGAGGTGTTTAAAAGGTTAAAGAAGTACATGACTATTAAGGACTTGGAGGAATTGAATTATGGTGAGGTATTATAAAAATAGAGTAATTCAAATTGGTCTAACTGGTTACAACAAGAGTGTAAACCGTTAGACGTTACCACCCTTTCACGAGGAGTCAATATCAAACAATTTGAACTCAAATTTCTTTTCCATGTGTGCACTAATTCTTTAAAACCTGGTTCATTGCTCATTACATTTTTTTTTATTAACGACCCTAAATATGAAGTACGACCAATTGTCAAGTCTAATTGAGTTTTGCATGATTCTTACTCCCAGAACGTCTGTAGACTTCAGTGGACTTGAGAAAAATCCAACTATCTCACATTCAAGTATATTTACCACCCATAACCTTTGATTTACATATGGAACATTGCTTGACACTAAATCGTTTGTATGTCGATCTCCATTGACAAATTATTTATTTTATATTTTATATTTACTTGTTTAATTTTAAGAAAAACTCAACTAATAATAACTAACAAATTTATTTTCATGAGTCATAATAATCTCATAACACTCCTCAAATGGTAACATCTAAACTAAAATGATTTAGTTTCAACCTCTCTTATTTCTAAGATAAGTCTAAAACCAACTTATTTCTAGCTCTAAATCCAGATCAGCAATGCACGCACACCATGCACATTGCATTTATTTTTTATTTATTACTCGTAGTGGCTTTGGTCGTGATCGCGATTACGATTACGATTTCTTCTAAATTGACTTATTTTTCACGCAACATTAACGACGGTATATCGAGATTTGAAATACCCTAATAGTCCCTCTTTAGGAGGAAGAATCTCTTTCACAATAGGATGGTTGATGAAATCTTGACTCCATTTATGGAGCTTAGGAAATTTGTCACAGCTAATCAACTTCATTCCAACTGCTTCTTCGAGGATAGGAAGCCCGAAAGCTATGTAGGAAGCAACAATGTCCACAATGCCAATGTTTTCTCCACCAAAGAATTTGTTCTTGAGTTCATTCTCAAGAAATTGAAGAGCTTGAAATGATTCTTCAACCCTTTTCTCATGTTCCTTTTTGTTCACTGTCCATGCTGCCTTTGATGTTGCTGGCAAGATCTACATTCATACAAAAGAAATTCAAGAAATTACATTCTTTCTTTCTTATCTTGATCATAAGAAAAAGTTTTTTTTTAATTATGTTGGATAATTCTTTCTTTCTTATCTTGATCATAAGAAAAAGTTTTTTTTTTAATTATGTTGGATAATTAATGAATTTGAGCTATATTAGCCTAAATAAGTTGATTGTTCAACAAAGGAGTCGAGCAAGCACGATATCTTAGCTAATATTGATCGGCTTGTGAAAAATTATAAAACTTGAATCATTAGCGAGACACACTAGAATATATATATATATATATATATATATATATATATATATATATATATATATATATATATATATATATATATATATATATATATATATATATGAGAATGAATAAATTATATGAGAATGTGAAAATTAATAATAACCGCTGAATTTAAAATGAAAGTTGAGATTAAATTGTGATATTTACTAAATCATGTGTCATTAATAAGTAAAGATTTAGTAAAGATTACAATTTAATCTCAATCTTTATTTTTAAATCCAACGTTGTTATTCATTCTCACATTCTCTTATAACTTATCCATTCTCATGTGATATATATATATATATATATATATATATATATATATATATATATATATATATATATATATATATATATATATAAAATATAAAGTTGTTTATTCGTCAAAAAAAATATTCACGATTTTTTTAATTCAAAAAGCTAGATCTTGAGCAGATACACGGCGAAAACGATCTTTCTCTAATCAACTTCTCTCTAGCAAAAAATGAAATTTTTTAAAATTTTGGATGAATATATGTTACTCATAAAAAAAGACCCCAATGTAAAAAATGCTCCTTCATGTTAACTCTCAAATTGCTCATAAAGAAAGACTCCATTGTAAAAAGTCCTTCCTCATGTTGACCATCAAATTATTGATCTAACAGTAATATGTCAATCAGTTGCATTTACTCAATATTTCAGTGTTTAACTAATTTTGTCTGAGTATAACCGATTGACATATTATGTCAGTCTGCTGCACTTTACTAGTGTAGATTTTGTTAGTAAATTTACAAATCGATTACCATAAAATACAACGGAATTAATTTTTTTCCCACTTAACAAGGATATAACGCTCTATCTTAACTACACTATTATGCAATATATTTTTTCTTATAATAAGATTCAGCTGAGAATATTTTTTTTTTTTCATTTTCAAAATTACGCATCTGATCTAAGGATCAATTAATTCAAAAATCAGTCTCACTGTTGTCTTTTTCAGAAGCACAATTGAAGACGGATCAATGATCCAACACATAATTACCTTATAATGCAATGTTGTTTTTTATATATGAATCAAAGAAAATTAAGAAGCAAATAAGTCTAACTCACCTTGTTATCAATAAGCTTACACCAAAATCTAGCTACGGCTTTCTCATAGGCTTGTTGAGGAAAAATGTAATAATTTTCCCAAGTTTCATCAATGTATTCAAGTATCACAAGCGACTCAGATTATGGTTTTCCATTGTGAACAAAAACAGGCACCTTCTTCTGAAGAGGGTTGTACTTGAGAAGAAGTTCACTTTTGTTTTTTAGGTTTTCTTCAATGAAAGTGTATTCAATACCCTTTAGTTTTAGAGCAAATTCTACTCTTTGAACAATTGGGCTATCTCTTACACCCAACAATTGAACTTCAGCCATTGTAAGTGTAGAAATTCTAAGATCTTAAGAAAATGTGTTCAAACTGTTTTGCTTTCTCTTTGGGTTGGGATTTTTTTTATAGGTGAACATTTATGTAGCCTTTGAATTTAGTTGAATAGGTATTCATTATCCAATCAAATATCAAATAATAGTATTTATTGCCACAACTTTTTTTATTATATAAAAGATAATAATACTCAACTAAAATTTTTTGGACATTAAAGATTTTTTTATGTTGTTATAGATGAGCTTGGTAAAGGTTTGTGATGGAGAATTCACCACGTTTTTCCTTGTATGTTACAATAATATTCTTTTTGTTTTAAAATAATGATTGTTTTAACAAATAAAATTTATTTTAAATTGATTATTTTTTTAAAGTAATAATAATTACTATTTTTTAATTATATTATTTAACTATTATATTATACATGATTTTCAATACTTTAATAAAATTAATTTAATAAAAATATAATACATTATTGTATTTCTTAAATATTTGTGCAAAATTTTTAAACAATAATTTTAAAATGGAGAAAATATATTTACTTTACCATATATAGTATGATTTTACGATAGAGCACATCTGTTTCTAGCTAAGTTGCCAGATTTATGCAGAAGGTGGAGCCACTATTATGTGAGCACATGTTGGTTACAGAAAAGTTTTAAAAATCATAAGAAACAATAACATTGATTGTGATTCCCATTAACACGACAATTTTGCAATGTTTAGCCGTACAATTTGGTGTTTCAATTAATAGTTTTTTTTTTTGGTTTAATATTTTTTTGTCTTGTGTTTTTGTTTAGAATTTATTCTGCTCTTTAAGCTTAAAAATATTTATATTAATTTTTTAACTTTCAAAATGTATTAGATTAATTTTTTTAATCTACTTAACGATTAATTTTTAAATTTTTTTTATTATTAATTAAATAAAAATAATTAAAATAATATGTTTTGAATAATTAAATAACCTATATAAATATTTTAAGTTAAAATTTTTTAATGAACCTCGAGATAAAAATATGTTCAATGCATCAAATATACACAATATTAATTTAAAATAATTATTATGATTTGATTCACTAACTAAACATAATAATTTAATTATTTTAACCAGAAATCAGTTTGATCCATATTTTTTGAACATCACTAGATTTATATATACATCTACAAACTTGAAACTTAGTTTGGCAAACACAACAATTCCTAGCTTTCTCATTTCATAGGCAAACAAGAAAATTGATTTTGACAATTTAAACAGGCTAACAACTTGCTAAAACAGAAATAAGATTGGTAATAAAACTCAAAATACTAACATTCTAAATTAAAATAATATAGTTTCAACTTCTCTTATTTCTAAGATTAGTCTAAATCCAAACATATTTCTCGCCGCGTGCGCGCCGTTGCATCGATTTTTATTTATTACTCGTTGCGCGATCGCTCCTAAAACCGATCTATTTTGCAGCAGCACTAATAGCGGCATATCGAGATTTGAAAAACCCTAGTAATCCCTCTTTAGGAGGTAGAATATCTTTCACAACAGGTTGATTGATGAACTCTTGACTCCATTTAAGGAGCTTAGGAAATTTGTCACCACTAAGCAACTTCAACCCAACAGCTTCTTCCACAGCAGGAAGCCAGAAAGCTAAGTATGCAGCAGCAATGTCCACAATGCCAATATTTTCTCCACCAAAGAATTTGTTCTTGAGTTCATTCTCAAGAAATTGTAGTCCCTGCAATGCTTCTTCACTGTTTTTCTCTCGTTCCTCTTTGTTCACTGTCCATGCTGCCTTGAATATTGCTGGCAAGATCTACATTCATACAAAAGAAATTCATGAAATTACATTCTAATCTGACTCCACTAATGTATCCGATTCATATATAGTATAAATATAAAGATCTACATTCATATGAAAGACTTATGGAAATCACATTCTACTCCGTCTCAGACTTCACCAATGTATCTGATTGATATATACTCTAAAAATAAAGATCTACATTCATACAAAAAGAAATTCATGAAATTACATTCTACTCTGTCTCTGACTCCACTGATGTATCTGATTTATATATAGCCTAAATATAAATATCTACATTCATACAATTTTTTTTAATGAAATTACATTCTATTTCGTTTCTGACTCCATCAATGTATCTGATTCATATATTGATTATTCAATGTATTTAAAAAGTGGACTAATCTGACACACAAATTATATATGTGACTTTCTTTCATCTACAAATCATAAAAATTAAAGAAATATATGAATCTAGCTTACCTTGTCATCAATGAACTTAGACCAAAATCTAGCCAAGGCTTTCTCATAACCTTGTTGAGGAAAAATGTGATAGTTCTCCCAAGTTTCATCAATGTATTCAATGATCACAAGTGACTCAGATAATGGTTTTCCATTGTGAACAAAAACAGGCACCTTCTTATGAATAGGATTATACTTAAGAAGAAGTTCACTTTTGTTTCTTAGATTTTCTTCAATGAAAGTGTACTCAATGCCCTTTAGTCTTAGAGCATATTCCACTCTTTGAACAAATGGGCTTCCTCTTACACCCAACAATTGAACTTCAGCCATTGCAAGTGAAGAAATTCTAAGGTCTTAAGAAAATGTGGAAGTGAATTTTGGTTGGAACTATTTTTTTACTCATGGGGTTGGGATTCTTTATGTTGTTATAGATGAGTTTGGTAAAGTTTGTGATAGAGAATTCACCACGTTTTCATGAATAGTAGGTGGTAACTACCAAACTATGAATTAATGTTTTTGAAAAATGTATCAAAAGTCACATATAGAAGAGTTATAAGGAAATTATAAATATAATTTGTAATTACATTTAACTGTTTAATATTAAATATATTATTCAGTTTTATAAAATCAATTTTTTTGACAGTTATAAAGTTTTATTTAATTTTAGTCTCAATATTTAACATAAATAATAATATTTTTAGACTAAAATTAAAAATCTTATGCAAAAAAATAGTTTTCTGACTTAAAAGTACAAGGTATCAAGTCTTTGAAGCTCACTCTTCATTTTTAGTGCGCAGTGGATCAAATTTTTACACTCACATCTTTAACGATGTCTGTCATATTTTTATAAATTTTTGCGAGACAGACTAAGATGAGACGCTTTAACGATGTCTGTTATATTTTTATAGATTTTTGCGAGACAGACTAAAATGAGATGCGCAATGTCTGTTTGCACTTTTATTTGAATGTTTAAAAAAAATAATTAAAATTTACAAATTCTAAATATTTAAAACTTAAATTGAATTTTTTATCTGTTCTCATGTGTATGAGTTTATTTTTTTGCTTTAGTTATTTTAAACTTCTAAGGAAACTCAAGTTGACTATGAGAGATTAAGAGTTGAATTCTAAGTGTTAAAATTAGAAGGGAAATATAAAATTATAGAACGGAAAACATAAGCGATAAAATTGATTAAAGTGAAACCAAATCAAACAATTGAGATAGAAGGCTAAAACGTGAAAACAAGTATATTATATCTTAAAATCTTCTAATATAATAATTAAAAATATAACTTTAAGATAAGTTTGTTTTCAATCATCATAAATTCATTGTTTTTGCATTTAGTTTCTCAATATTTTCTGGACTTATTTGGTCATTTATTTATTTCTTAAAATGTCTTAACACTAGCTGTTTGAAATTTTGAATTAGTTAGAGCACGTACTTAATAGTGCAGAGAATTGGTAGGTACAAACCATTCAATTACATTTTAAGAAGCGACCAAGAGTTGATAGTTGTATTTAATTCGTAGACTCACCAATATAGATGGAGGGACTGTTAGGGCTCTTCGCAATGTGGTTTAGATGATATTGAAACAAAAAATCATTTGAATCACAAGAGAGAAAAATGTGCACTTTAATTTGTTAGAAGAGAGTTAATAGTAGGAGTATAGATATAAAGTTGAGGAACAAACACTCTTGTGAGAGACACATCACTTGTCCACTTAAAACTTTAAGGTGATAGTACGAGTGAGTTCTCCCACTTATATATGCTTAAGTATCCACATTCCTATTCAATGTGAGACTATTTCCCCACTAACTCACACGTGCTATATTATTCTAACACTCCCCCTCAAGTGCGAGTGCACAATGCTCCCCCACTTTTACCGTCGTTGACACCTTGCAACGGTCGATACTAAGTCGATCCCTTTCTCGAACCAAAGGCTTTGGATACCATTTGTTGTAACAACAATTGGGGGAGGATCGAGACTCTCTTCAACGAGACACTTCTACCTACATGTGAGACTCTTACCTTTGCCCATGTGGAGATACTTTCGATACAAGCAAGTCAGTCATTTTCTCGAACCAAAGGCTCATGATACCATTTGTTGGAGGGCAATACCAAGGAGGGAGCATTTTGTTTGGGACACATTTTTTTGTGTGAGTGAACACCACCTATCCACCTAATAGGTGGACAAGTGGTGTGTCTCCCACAAAGATGTGTTGCTCAAATGGAAAGTTCCTACAAAGTGTAAGAATGCTTCCTCACTTGACATCCCGAGTTGCGCCAACAAAGTTGACTTTTAAAAATAAAATTGAATCAAACCAAACCAAATTAATGCAGTTTGGATTGGTTTGATTGGTTCGGCTTTTTTTTATTTAAAAATTTAACCATATATATGTTGAAACAAATGGTTTTCAAGAAAGATTGTTTGATGATAGAGGAAGAAGAAGAAGACAGAGTTTGTAATTATAAAAACTGAAGTTTGTTATTATATGATTATCTATGTTTTCTATTACAAGGAGAGCCCTTTATATAGGCATTGCTGTATTCGATGTAATTGAATATAGCATATTCGACACACTTCAACAACATGCTATATTCAATTACATCGAATACAGCCTAACACTTCGATTCCTTGCAATTCGACATACCAGCTAATTCGACACAATTATTCTATTCGAAAACAAGAATTATACTTCCTAACAACATACACATATAGAAGAAAATATAATTTTGTGTTTAATCGTTCATACATTACCATAAAAAAATTATAATTGTCAAAATAAATTTATAATTTGATACTCCCTTCGTCCCATATTATTTGTCACAATGAGTCATTTCACAAAGATTAAGAAACAACAATAAATGAAAGAGAGAATGATAAATTTACCAAATTATGTTGTGTAACCATTGGTTTATTCAAATTAGCATTAATATCAAGTGGAAAAACAATAAATTAAGAGTATTTATTAAAGGGTACAATTGGAAGATTAAACACAAAATTGCATTGGTAATGTAAAGTGACAAGTATTTCGGAACAACTTTTTCCCCCAAATGTGACACTTATTTTGGGACGGAGGGAGTAAATAAAATTGTGTATTATAATTTTACCTAAATCTAAAGAATGATATACATAAGATTGCATTCTTAAATAAATATTATCCAAATATGATAAAATATATTTTGAAAATAATATTTATAAAGGAATAATATCTTATTTTTTATGATTTATAAATTAAAATAAATATCATACAAAGAATATGATAACATATACATATAATACATGATAATTTCTCTAAAGAATTAAAGAAATATATATTGGTTAGTAAGATTTTATAACATAATGCAATTTAGTTTAGTTTGTTTCGGTTTGCAAAATATAAACTGCAAACCAAACTAAACCGCACGGTTCCGTCAGAAAATGACTCAAATATATCAGAACCAAATAAGGATATTTGCAGTTCCAATTTAATTGATTCAATTTTACGATTTTTTATTGGGCCGATTTAGTTTTGAACACTCTTAAAGACGGCTATAAAGACCAAAGTAGACATAATTTTGTAAAAGAATTTTTCATTATACACCTTCTTGTAAGTAGGGGGAAAACGGGAGCACCCCGTCAAAAAATAATGGATTAGATTGAGATTTTGGATACGCCTCTCATTAATATTTGTCCCATTAAAATCCATCGTTCACCAAAGTCCATCTGATTTATTCATTCAATCCATCCTATCTTAAATCCGTCTTTTTTAATTAATTCTAATAATTCTAATATATATATATATATATATATATATATATATATATATATATAAAAGATTGTTCTAAAAAACAAATGAAAAATCTAATTGAAATATAAAAAAAAGCTATTAACTATTGAAAAATAAATAAAAAATAGACGGTCAAGTCCTTTGCCCGTCAATCCGTCATCTTAACGGAATAAATTAAATTTTTATATCTATTTTTTGTTTATTTTTTAACAGACTTAAAACGGAATAAGGTAAGACGGAACAGACGATCCGTTTTATCAAAATTTAGTTTGGCGATAATCTCTAAATTTTTTAAAGATTAATTCTGAAATTTATCTCCAAAAATACATCTAAACTAGAAATATGATGCATAATAAAAAAATGCACATCTTCAATAATTGATTTCAAGACACAATATGCCAAAGTAAATTATAGTAAACTGGTGATATACTTTAGTGGTAAATTAGTAAATGTAATATTTTGAGCCGTGAATTGATTTATGATAGTAGTTTAACAAATACTGATACATGATAGTAGTTAATATAACATAGAACTATGTTTTATTTTTTTCATTTTAAATCTTAAAGTACCAAACATGGATATAATCACTTCGAGAGATAAATTACACTACACTTCGCCAAGAGATATTTAGTTAAAATTCTGTTAGAAAACTACGTAAATTTTTTCCATATTATCAGATTTGTGGAAGAACAAAATAATGCGGAAACACGCAAAATTAATGAAAATAAAATCTATAAATTCATTAACCTCCTCACATGAAAATTTCACAACTCAATTACACTAAAAAAATTTATTGAAATTATGTTCTGATGATTACAAATAAAAGATACAAGCCTTTTATAGCCAATAAAATAAAAAAGGTAAATGATTATTAATTAACATTTACTTAAAATTCTCATAACCATTATTATTTCTTTTTACTATTATTTTTTCTTGTTTCTGCTTCATACTCTCTTTATCTCTCTTTTATTTCGACTAACAAATTCCTGCCACTTGAGAGAAGAAATGCACTATACTTTAGTTTATATTAAAGTTGCTGCCTTTCATAGTGGGATGGATGAGCAACTGTGAATAAATTTCCAAGGAATATTTTTCCTCTTTACCTAAAATTTTTAGTGTCACCGATGACTAGTTTCAGAAGCTCTATTATTCATTTTAACAAATTCATAAGATGATATGAAGCGCATGTTTCATCAGATATATTTTTAGAGATAAATTTCTGAATTAACTTCACAAAAATTCAGAAATTTATTTTAAACTAAATTTTGATTAAAAAAAATTGATAAAAAAAAGATTTTGAATATGTATCTCTAAAAAATTCAAAAATATTTAAATTTTTTAGAAATATATTTCACATTTTTTTTTATAAATTTTTTTACCATACACTTTAATGATTATCCCCTACTCCCACAATTTTATCTTATTTTTATTTTTTTTTCTCATTTGTCTTCCAATCATCCCGTTCACAAATGAGAGTTAAGATAATTTTAGAAAATCATAAGTATTATAACTGTCGAAGATATCCACTCTACAGAAGTTTTTAGAAGTTATCCTTGTTAGAAATTGAAATCACTCTTCAATGGACAATGGAGATTTTTTAGAGAGAGAGGTGATAATTTTATATATCAATCATTATGCATTACAAGAATATCAGTAGACTATATATACATTAATTGGGATACAAAGTATCAATCAAAACCAAAAAAATGTAAAATGTCAGACTTGTAACCAATTATACAAAACATGTAACCGGTTGCAACTGACAAATAAGAGAAAATAGCTATTAGGATTATGCCAACTCCAAAAGCACTTTTTCCAGCTTAATTGACTTATTTTGATGCCTGTAGCTGGTTACATCCCCCGGGTTAACCAGTTACAACACTTAAAATACTAAAAATCTCTTAGTGCACCACCTTATTTCAAGTGCTCCAAGTCTTCCATACCCATGTTCATATTCAAACTGTTGAAAACATCATTTGTGACTCATTTAGTCAACAAATCAGCTATTTGGTGTTCATTTCTACAATATCTTAATTTCAAATTTCCTTCACCAACAAGTTCCCTCAAGTAGTGAAATCTCATCTCAATATACTTGCTCCTCCCATGTGCAGTTGAATTCTTGGAAATATTACTTGCAAAAACATTATCAACCAATAGCATAACAACCCCACCCTCATTGCTTCTGAGCTCATTCAATAGATTCATTAGCTACACGATTTGACACACACATAATAAATGACTATATACTCGACCACACAAGTCGACAATGCTACTACTGGTTTCTTGTTTGAACACTATGAGATTGGTGTTCCACCAAATCTAAAGATGTATCCAGTTGTAGGCTTTCAATCATCTTTATATCTGCACCAATTGTAATCGGTAAAACTAAGCAAATTAAACTTTTAGCACGTATCCATTGTGAAAACATAATTTCGTAACCAATAGATCCTTTGACGTATCTTAGAATCCTCTTGACTGCTTCCAAGTGAGAAACCTCTAGTTTCTTCATGAATGTACTTGCAATATTGACACTTAACACCAATTCTGGTAGTGTATTTCACACGTAACTTAAGGATCCAATCAACCTTCTATATTGAGAGTGATATATGTTCTACTCCTCTTCATTATTTGAAAGTTACAACATTGGTTCAACTAGTGTAATGGTAGCATTACAATGCTTAATTTTCCATTTCTTTAATATTTCAAGACCATATCTCCTTTAATGCTTGAGCAGTTCCCTTTGGACTTGTAAAACTCAATGCCAAGGAAGTATGCCATGATACCAATGTCACTCATATCAAATTATTTCATAAGTTCACTCTTGAACTTAGAAATGCTCTTCTTGTCGTTGCCTATAATCGAAAAATCGTCTACATATAAACAAAGAATGACCACTCATTCACTTGTATTCGTCTTTATATATAGGTCGTGTTCGAATACCCATTTCTTGAAGCCAATCTCAATTAGGGAACCATCTATCCTTTTCTTCTAAGCTCTTAGAGCTTGTTTCAAACCATATAGCATTTTTCTCAACTTGTACATACACTTCTTCTTCAAGCGGTCTGTTCAAAAATGCAAATTTGACATCTATTTTATAGATGGGCCAATTATTTTTATTTGCAATACCAATACCTAGCTCTATCGTTTCAATTATAGAAACTGGTGCAAATACATCTTCAAAGTCTATGCCTTCTCTTTGCAACTAACCAGACCTTATACTTGATTATTTCACCCTTGGGATTTTCCTCCATATTATTGACCCATATTACACTAATTTTCTTATTTCCTAAGATCAACCAAATCCAAAGTATTGTTTCTCTCAATCGATTGTAGCTCATTCTTCACATCGCCAATCCACTTTGGATCGCTCAAGGCCTCTTTCGTCCTAACGAGTTTAGACTCTTCCATAAGTACAAAATGGACGAAATAACTATCACGATTGACTTTGTTGTCACATAACATCTCACAATCTTGGAGTCTTGGAGGAAAACCTATTTGCATAATTGTTTTTCTTACATTTTCATCATTTCAGGCTTCGACGTGCGGCGCCTTTACACTTCCAATTTCCTGTAGAATTTGAAAATTTGAAGGTGTAACCGATTACAGGCTGTTGGTATCCGGTTTTAGACTGTTGGCAACCGATTACAGGTTACTCGTAACTAGTTACAGTTTGTTTCACTTGCTTCAATTCATATACTCCCATGTCTCGACTGATCATAATTCTTTTGTTTGCAACATCATATATCCTTCCCTTATCATACAAATTCTTTCTAAGTTGTTCTAGAACATGTTCACATTTGGTTTGAATCCAAACCATGCCTCTTTCGGTGTTATATTGTGAAGCTTCTTTGTTGGACACATATTCAACAAATAAGCAGTTGTGGTACAACTTCTCCCCACAACTCTTTTGGCAAGTTATTCCCTTTTAACATGCTTCTCACCATCCATGTGATCAACCAATTCTGTCTTTTGGAAATATCATTTGTTGCGGTATATAGGGTGGTACTACCTCATGTACTGTCCCCTCTTCATCATAAAACTTCCCAAAGTCGTTTGATACTTATTCTACTCCATCATCTATTTTGAGAACTTTGAGATTGTGACTGCTTTGCCTCTCAACCATGGACTCAAACTTCTTAAACACTTTAAATACCTCATCCTTTATCTTAATTAGGTATTTCTATAGCTTTCAAGAATCACCGATAAATGTGACAAAGTATCTATTGCCACCAAACAAATCAACTTGTATCAGCCTTCACACATCGGAATACACCACCTCAAGGTGATGTTTGGTTCTATAACCTGCATCCTTGCTAAATTTACCCCTGTGTTGCTTCTCTTGTACACACTTTTCATGAATTTCAGTTGGTATGTTGATGAATGGCAACCTGGTTACCATTTTTTTTTTTTTTTGTATAACATTGAAATTTCAGAATTGAGATGCCAATGACGATAGTGCCACATCCAATATTCTTATCAAAGGTTTCATTATAGTCAATACCTTCTTGTTGACTATAACCTCGTGCAACAATTTGTGCCTTGTTTCTAACGACTTCTCCTTTCTCATTTAACTTGTTTCTAAATACTCATTTGATTTCAATCACGTGAGTTCCTTTAGACTTAGGTACCAGATCCTAAAAATCATTTATGGAGAATTGATTTCAATCTTCTTGCATCGCCAGAATCCATTCGTTATCTTTAAGATCCTCTTAACAAGAATTTGGTTCTATCAGAAACACCAATCCCATAAGAGTTTCCTCAAATTGCTTGAATGTGAATCTTGTTCTGACATGTTCAACTTTATCTCCCAGAATCAGATCTTTAGATATGGATTGTCTTTGCCTTCGCATTTTTTGAACTAATGGACATTCAAATACTTTTGATGAATCATCCTTTCTGTTGTAATATTTGTCCTTAGAATCTTTATCTTTTTCTCCAGAACCTGTAAGTGATATATCTATATCTGCAAAGTTCTCAAACAACTTTGACTTTTCTGAGTCAAGGTTATTGTCGAATCTAACATGAATTGATTCCTCCATAATTCCTATTTATGTATTGTATACTCTGTAGCCCTTAGAGTGTTATGAGTATCCCAACATAATATAATTTTGTGCTTTATAGTCAAACTTGTTAAGATTATCTTTAGTGTTCAAAGTAAAACAAGAACATCCAAAAAGATGGAAATAGGAAGTTTTGGGTTTTCTTCCTTTGCATAACTCATAAGGATTCTTTTCCAGAATAGGTCTTATGGATATTCTATTCTGAATGTAACATGCTGTATTCACAACTTCTGCTCAAAAGTGCTCAGCCACATTAGTTTCATTGATCGTGGTTCTGGACATTTCTTGTAATGTCTAATTCTATCTTTCTACTACTCCATTTTGTTGTGGAGTTCTAGGACAGGACAAATCAAGGGATATGCCATTAGAATAAAATAATTCCTCAAACTGTTTAATTTCAAACTCACCACCACAATCACGTTTGACTCTAACGATCTTATAATCAAATTCATTTTGCCCTTTAGACCAGAAACTAGTAAATGAAGAATGTGACTCATCCTTATGGCTGAGAAATATTACTCATGTCCAGCGACTATAGTCACCCACGATAATAAGTCCATACTTCTTACCATTGACTGACGATGTTTTAATAGGTCGAAACAAGTAAATATGTAGAAGCTCAAAAAGTATGGAGTTAGAAACAACATTTTTGACCTTAAAGGAAAATTTTAGAAAACTGCCCTTTCTGACATGCTTCGCAAAGTGCATCTGAAGTAAAATTCAGCTTAGATAGGCCTTTGACTAACTCAAGTTTATTTATTCGAGCTATTATTCTCAAGCTAATGTAACCCAAGCATGTATGCCACACCCATTTCTCTTTGTTAATAGACATTAATCATTTTACATCTTGGTTTTTAAGATCAGAAAGCTTTTTTTATAAATGTTTTTTTCCTCTTTTCCAGTGAAGAGAATTGTGTCATCTTTCTGAATTACAACTTTACAAGCTTTTTGATTAAAAGTAACGTCATAACCGTTATTACTTAATTGACTTATGAATAACAAGTTATGCATTAGATCTTCAACGTAGAGTACTTTAGAAATGGAAGGAATAGATCTATTACCTATTGTTCCAGATCCTTTTATTCTTTCTTTCTGGTCTCATCCAAACCCAACGAACCCAACATCTTTAAATTCCAGGTGTTGGAACCTATGCTTTCTTCCCATCATGTGACATGAGCATCCAGAGTCTAGGTACCATGACTGGTGTTTTAACTCAGTTGTATAAGATATGTGCAACATATACTATTTTATCTTTTGGTACCCAGAATATTTTGGTCCTTTAGAATTAGTTTTCCCAGAGTTTCTAATAAACTTGGATTTTTGCGCACCACTAAATTTTTGTCTCTGTGCAGAAGTGTAAAGATAAGAAAAAGGAGATTCATGATTGTTTTCTTGATTGTCTTCATCAGAAACATAACCAATTTCCCTCTTCCTATTTTGATTAACACCATATATCATGGAAGCCATTTTGCCTCTCCATAAACTATTATTTAAGAATTTCTGAAAAGTCTTATCATATTTATATAATATGGTTTTAGAAGAAGTTGAAGATTTAGAAAAAGTTTTTTCAAGTTTTGAGCATTTATTGTTTAGAATTTTTTTTTCTTTTTCTAAAATAATTTTTTTTTTTGCTTAGAAACTTCTTTCTCTAGCTTACCATATTCTTCAATTTCATATTCATGAAATTTATAATGGTTCTTGAATTTTCATTGAAGTTTGTGATACCTACTCAGAGATTCAGACATACATAATTCTAATTCAGCACGATAAAGTTCATAAAATACCTCTTCTGAATCAGACTCAACTTTTGTGGTGTCTCCTTCTGATGTAGTTGCCATGAATGCCATGTTAGCATATTTTTCTTCAGAATCCGATTCTTTAGAGGCTGAATCAGCCTATGTTGCCACAAGACCTTTCTTCTTAATATAGAAACTACTTTTCTTGAAGCTTTCTTTTCTGGTGCTTTCTTTCTTGAGCGTTGGACATTCATTTCTATAGTGTCCAGGCTCATTGCATTCATAGCACATAACTCCTTTGCTAGCTCTTCTTGTTTTAGAAGTTTTTGGACAATCTCCTCTGTTTCTGGATCCTCTGAAGTATTATATTATTTTTGCACACTTAAAGAAACTCTTAGAACACAAAATTGTTAGATATAAAATATATACATTATTTTCATCAAAACTAGAGAATAGATGCAGAACCAGATCTTATTCTAACACTATGATCACACGAAGTAGAGTACATAGTCGTTTCTCTCTGTGCATATCAAGAAACATGGATTGTGAATTTGAAATAACAGAGAAGAATCATAGAGTAATTACCATGAAGATCTTCAACATGTCAACTATGAATTTGGCGAAGAATCCGATAGCACATGGAAGAAGCAAGAACATCGAAATGAGTTTCATTACCTTCGAGAGCATGTAGCAAAAGGGAATCTAGACTTGAAACACCACATGACTGAGAATTAGATTGCAGACATCATGATGAAAAGAGTGCAGGTCGAAGTGTTCAAGAAGTTAAGATTATTGATGAATATAGATAGTTTAGACATAATGAATTAGGTGGTGTGTTGAGAATGTAATTTACTGTGTTGAAGCATGTTTCTTGACAGAAATAAGGTGATGTCGAAATAATCTAGTGTGTGTCAGAGTTGTGTAGTTGTCAAAGTGTCAAAGAAGTGTGTTCCGACAGAAATTTCGACTTAGGCCTATTTTTTTTAGTGTTAGTAGAATTAGGTATTTTAGACTTTGCTTAAGGAGCAAACAAATCCAAAATCTATAAATAGAGAGTAAACCCTATTGTTGAAAAACAAGTAAGAAATTGCAAAGAATAAAATTTCAGTTTAGAAACAGAGAAAAACTCTGCAAAAAATCTTTTCTTCTTCCATTTCCCCCCCTTTTTTCCAGTTTCATCTTTCTTTTCTTCAACTTCATATTTCTTTTCTTCTTCCATTAACAACTGTGCATCGAAAATCATCTTGCAATTAAGATTTGTTGATCTATTTGTGTCTAGAGTAAAGAACAATAAATAATTTGATAAAGTCATTGAATCTTATTCATTAAAATTAATTTAAAATTATCCATAAATTTGATGTAATTCCAACAAAATTCTGAAAACTTTTCTTGTTCACACCAACCTAAAACGTGGAGAAGAAAAAAATGAATTTGAATTTTCAAATCTATTCTTCCACGATCACTCAAGTGAAGAGTTTCTCTTAGAATGATGACTTTTTATTTTTTGATTCATTTTAGAGAGATACAAAAGGTTGAAAGATTGATCCCACACAAAAATAGCCCAAAAATATGATCAAGTGCCATGCCACTAGTTGAAGCATAAGTATCAATCCGAATAAAAAAATGACCATAACATACTAGTCCCCATGTATAATAATAATATTATTATACAACATGACAGATGATATTAGAGAACCTACCTACCCACCAACCCCAAAATTCCAGTCCATCAAAGTTGACCAAAAACCATCACAAACCAAACACTAATAATATTTTCTATAAAGACCAAAAACTCTTAATCATCTCCTAAAAATCACAATTCACACAAAAATGGGTTCCACAAATCAAGAAGAAGTGAGGCTATTAGGAAAATGGGCAAGTCCATTTAGCAACAGGATAGATCTTGCTTTGAAACTCAAAGGTGTTCCATACAAATACTCTGAGGAAAACCTACCTATTAAAAGTGAAGATCTTCTCAAGTACAATCCTGTTTACAAGAAGGTACCTGTTCTTGTTCACAATGGAAGTCCAATTGCTGAGTCACTTATCATTCTTGAATATATTGACGAGACATGGACAAATAATTCTCTTTTGTCTCAAGATCCTTATGAGAGAGGTTTGGCTCGGTTTTGGGCTAAGACTCTAGATGACAAGGTTAGTATCATGTTCCTTTTGACACGATCCTATAACTCTCATGTACCTTTGAAAAGACCAATCATAAGTTTTTGCAGTTACAAGTAGGTTCCTTTCTATTCAATCATGACAAAATAAATATAAATATATATCTTATTTAATTAGACTTTTGGTATGACACATAATTTTAATTGACATATGTTTGAAATAAGCGCTTAAAAAAATACTTGATGTTTAATTTTTTTATTATATAGAAAATAAATTGAGTTTTGGATTATGAAATTTTGTGTTATATATAAATACTAAAAGAAATATGGACGAAATTATCTGATGTCATTTATAATTTCGAGTAAATATATGATGTTATACATTGCAATAGCAGTTTAATACGGTTGTGGAGGTGACCACATCTACAATATTGCTGCCATAAGTATGGTTCCGGTATGCATTTTAAAACCATAGACCATGGACGTGTCTGGTATCTGACACAGCATAATCACTCGATTAAGTTTAATTTTTTAATTTTTTTAATTTAATTTTTGAATTTAGATCTTGCCTGCGATATGGAATGCATGCCGCGGCCCTGAAAAGGGAAGTGACAAAGCTGTGGAAGAAGCCTTTGAAGCTCTAAAGCTACTAGAAGATGAAATCAAAGACAAGAGATTCTTTGGTGGAGAAACCATAGGACTTGTTGATATTGCTGCAAGTTTCATTGGTTATTGGGCTGATATATTACAAGAAATTGCTGGATTAAAGTTACTTACTATTGAGAAATTTCCAAAGGTATTTAAATGGAGTCAAGAGTTTATCAATCACCCTGTTATCAAAGAAGGATTGCCTCCAAGAGATGAACTATTTGCTTTTTTCAATGCTTCAGCTCCAAAATAGAGACGATTTTAGAGGTAGGGTTCATGTTTTGTTGTCATAATTTAATTTTCCTTCAAAGAAATGATGTTATTGATTTGAGTTGTAAGCCAAAAACTTTTTTAACACCTTTGTTTGGTTTTCTAAAAAGTAGTCCAAAGGAAAGTTAGTTATTACATTTGATAGGTGAATTTTTGTAAGCAATTTGATAAGCAAAATCTTTTGGCTTAAGGTAAGACATTTTGCTTCAATATTTATTTCCATATTTCTTTCCTTTTACTTCAATAAGAGGTTCGATTAAAAGTGTGTTTTTAAGAAATGTCTTTTAATCTGAATCGGTTTTGTAAATATTTTGTTAAATCATAAATATGTTTGGAAAATGTTTATTTGAATTTGATTTAATATAAAATTCAAAGATTCAGATTTGGTTTTAAAGAAGAAGATTGAATTTGTGGTTTTCGGATTCAATTGACTTTTGTCAAAATCCTACTAGACTTTTCAATTGGATCTTGTTTGTTATTTAAGTAGACGATTCTCCTTATTTGAAGTGATATCTTCTAGAAACTTAAAGTGTGTCGTATTTTATTTTAGTAAGTCTTTTTATTTACATTGTAATATTCTATTATTAAGGATTTGTCTGATTTTATAACGATATAATATTTAGTATGTAATTGAGATTTGAATCACACTAAATATAATTGTTTTTTTTGCAAACGATTGAAAAAGTGTTTGAGTGAAAATAAGTGGTGTTAGATTCAGGGGGAGCTTAAATAAAAATTTACGGGAAGTATTAGAAAAATGACATTGAATTGAGAAAATTCATATGAGAGAGTCTTATACTACTAACTATTGTTTTTATACATTCTTGTCGTAAGTGATATTGTACCGAATATCTTGTCGTTGATCAAATAAAATTTCAAATAATAAGTGGCTAACATGAATAAAATTTGGATTCAAATTATGCATGCAAAGTATGATTGTAGCCCTATAGGCACATGATTTCTAAAGTTTGGTTTATTTCTAATAACATTCATGGATTATTAGAGATAGACAAAAACCATCTATTGGAAGGGTTGTTGGTTGTCAAATGAAGGCTATCTAAAAGCAATTCTGTTAAACATTATTACCATTAGAGAAGAAGTATTTTCGATTGCTAGTTAGTATTCAGGCTCTGATTGAAACAAATTCAAAATTCTATCATTGCAGAACACATCTCTTTGATTTTCTTCACTTTCTTCTCTTTGAACTTTTACATAGTTTCTTGAAACTCTTCCCTTTCAGATAATATACAAACACTCCAAAATAGAAATCACAAAATCAGAAAAATATCTCTTAATATCCTTTCACTCAATCCATGCCTGATCCATTACATCAAGCTTAAAATCTTCTATGCAATCACTTGATTCTTTATCTGTTTCAGATGCTTCCACTTCATTAAATGTATTTAGTTTTGGAACCAACTTTGTATCAATTGGACAACCATAGTCCTCTTTTCTCCCAATGCTAAGTAAATTTGTCACAACCTTATATGGAACCGAAATACTCTTGCGAGGAATCACACCGATTTTTGATAGAGACGAGAATTCATCAGAATGTTTCGCTAAGTCGTCTACGTAGAGAACATCATCAATTCGAGCAACAATATTTGACGCCAAACTCTCTAGTACTCGCGAATAACTCTCTAGAATTGATTTTCCAACATCCTACATAACACAAAATTGTTAAACTCAGATTAATCATATCAACACTCAATATCTAAACAAAATTAGGAACATGTAGCAAACACGTATTAAGTTTTCGGAAGTTCTATATTAGATTAACTGCAATTTAACCATGGCAAAATAAATAGTCCATATTTAACCATCATTTAACTGTGACAAATTTTAGATTCTGTACAGTAGCACGCCCTCAAAGACGGCCCGAGTAGAAACAAAAACAAAGTAACACACCTTGTTGCATTGGATTTTGCTGACATCTAAGGATGTTTGAGGGAGAAAAGGAAAATGTTGCTTCAAGGATAGCAGAAGGCTTTCTCCTCTCTCTATAAGCATTACACTTTTGTCTCCTTCAACAATCAAATCCTTGAACATCTCCCATGATGATCTTGAACTTGATCTAGTAGCGCGATTCGCGGGCTTTAAATTATTCTTTTTACGCCAAATATGGATCGAAGCTTCCACTCTATTTGCAATCTTTATGGCTTCATACTCAGAAGATATTTCAAGAGAAGCCAACAAACTCTCAGGAGAAAAATTATCTGATGTAATATATCTATAGATAACATCTCCCAAACCGATTCTCGCAGTCTGTAAAAAGAGTTGGATCAACAATTTTTCCATCATGTATAATGCATTGAGATAAGCACTTCTATGATAGGCGCTTATGAAAGAGTTAGTACCTTTGGAAGAGCCTCTAAGTAGGTATCAGGAACCTGCATTTCATCCAAAGTGATGTTGTTAATGGCCATTGCAGCTTTCGAAATTTGGTTTGCGCAATCGCGCTTATTCTGTAACTGTTTTCTTGAATTTTCATGCAGACCACAAGGAGGGATTTGAGGTACTGGAAGCCACCATTTCTCTTCTTGTCTCTGAACCGACCGGGGAAATGTCGATAGACCATCTTCCTCTGAGGCCATGACACCTTGGTCGATATACTTGAACTCTGTATCGACAAATCCGTCTAGTATTTCCTGTATAATGCGAAAATGCGAAAATGCTTAGAAAGTTTTGTCGTTAATGCGCAGAAAATGTAAAAAAGTCTTACAAGAAGCATGTTGTCGAGTTTTCGCAAAGCTGGAAGATTGATGTAAAGATCTGACCGTGGTCTACAAGTCATGACCTGATTCACAAATAAAATAAAAACCGTTAAGAATCAAACAATGAGTAAAAGCCTTGACACAGACACTAAACATGTCACTGATACTGACATGACACTGATCCTATTAGGCTTAAATTCAACAATATGATCACTGATTCTGACACTGATACAGATAGAGATACCAGACACGACTTTCATACGGACGATTTCAAACAAGTATACATAAAACAATCTTTGAAGATGTAATCGTACCTCAAACTTGCTTCCATCTGGAAATGTTTGCCAACTAGGTTTGAATTCAACAATATGATCACTAACACAAAGAAGCCATTCCATCTCTCTTTGCCACATTGCTTTCTTCTCTGTTGACAACGGTTCCAATCTCCAAAGTTGACCAAAAATAGTAGCTACAGATTCAGAAAATGTATAAAAAGTTCAAACTTCAAAATTCAATTTTCTTTGCATTCAATAAAAGGAAAAATCACATAGAAACTGTTTTGTAGATGCATACCACATAGATTAGTTATGGCATTAGATATAGCCAATGCTGTAGGGACTCCATTTCCACAACCTGACATGTCTTCTCCAAGTAACAATTTCCCAAACCTTTCCTTCATCATCTCAACCTCTACTCCTAATAAATACTTATGTCAGTAGATAAATTTAAGACCAGCGAGTAAATAAAATACTTGTCGAATTTAAAATACCTGATAATACCGAGATTTGTTTCTCAAAATTCTCTGAACCCGAATCATTTTTCTCTTCAATTTCACTTCCATACGAACTAGTACTATCAGATGTAGAAACTCCTCGAACGGGCGATTCCATTATCACAATATTATTACCATCATTTTCACATTCTTTGCTACCTTTATTAGCATTATTAACTTCAATGACATTCACACATTCCATTGCAATTTTCCTATTCTTCAAGAAAACAATGATATTTAGTGGTGTTAGTTAATGCAATGGTTGTGCTTTTTCTCTTGTTTGGTGTAGTCACTTTCTATTAGTTGTTAACAATGTTTTGATAATGAAAGGTAGATAAATTGTTGGAATGTTTTGTGAGCTACCTTTGATTGGTTACTTGTATGTGAAGGATGAAGACAATCATCATTACTCAAAAATGTTGAAACCACGTGAAGTTGAGAGAGACTTGTGAAAAATATAGATAACTCATACTTCAAATTTTGGAGAACGCTCTCTTTATCCTTATTATTACATTTATCAACAATGATATTTATGTTATAATAATTATATTCCTATTTTGAAATACTTATGAATAGTATATCTCACTGCATTAAAATTCAACAAACAAATAATAGCATGTATTATTTCATCCAGTATTAATTAACTTTTCAATACTATAAATACCACACATTGGTATATGTAAGTATACACATAGAAATTTCAAAAATAAATTCTATAGTTTCTTCGGTCTCTATATTTTTTTTTGTTTGTCTCAAATATTCGTCTTATTTTAACAATTTAAAAATTCTTAATTCTTCAACATTCAAAAATTAAAATTTCATAATATTTTATATATTAATTATCATGCATGATCAATAATTTTTTTTACAAATATTATTAATACATTATAATTATTAATAAATATAACTTTATAAATAATTATGATAAAGTCAAACATATTTAATTATATAATTTTATAAATAATTATGGATAATAAATATTTTTATAGGTAGTGATATTAAGAGTGAAATATGTTTAATAAAATAACAATTATAATTTATTCAAAATAACAAAAGTTTATACTCTTCCTAGATGAATTAAATTTTATTTTATATATCTTACCCAAGTTTGTATTTGTATATAACTATATATCATATTGTCTGACTTAAACTAGAATTTAAAAATAGCGTGTCAATGACAAATTTATATAGCAAAATATTTTACTGAAATTGATGGTTAATTTTAGAATTCCTACTTCGTTTTAATTATGAAGTTTATTTAAATATTAAAAGTTTAAATGGATTATATATAACTAGGATTATTTATTGGTGTGAAATCTAGAATTGGTGGTTTTGATTTTCGATACGATGGTGTGGGAGTGGATTTGCATATATAGTTAGCACTCCAACGTCAAAGTCAGTTCAAGATAAATGTATTGAAGTCGAGATTTGAAAATGTGCATCTTGTAATTTATGTGAGATGACTTTTATATCTTGGGTCATGTGGAATGGATTTAAGTTGATTTAGGTCATAGCCATTTGAGCTTTTAGTCGGCCCAAGAAAGTTGCCCTTACGACATGTCGAGCGCTTAGGGTGTGGGGAAGTCTTTAGCGATCGTGGCCGGCCTCCTAGGATGTTGTATGATTTGATTTAGAAGTGAATGTTTGGAGTCTGTTGAAAAAGTAGTGATGGACAAGTGCATTAAATGTATTTCGCTTAAATAATCTTTCGGTCCCTATAAGTTAGACTGTTTTTGATTTTCGTCCCTGTATCTATTTTTCTTGGATAAAGTCCTTAAATGTTGAATTTCATTTGGTTTTAGTCCCTAAAACAAAAATCCGCAGGAAAATCTTCAGGTTTCCTGCGGATTTTCCTTTGAATTTTCCTGCGGATTTTAGCTTTAGGGACTAAAACCAAAAAGATTTTAACATTTAGGGATCATTTCTAAAAAAAAGAAGATACATAGACGAATATCCAAAACACACCAAATTACAGGGACCAAAAGACTATTTAAGCCAATGTATTTTTATCACTAAAATGTTTCTTTGATTATCTCTACATGTTGGCTGAAAAGACTAGTAGGGTATTACACGACTTATAGTGCCCTCAAATTTGTTAGTATTTCCGAGGGAAAATCCAATAGTTAATTTTATAACATATTTTTACCGTTGATTTGGCTCGCATAATCCTCTTTGTCGATATATAGAAAAGGGTAAGCATTGAGGAAAATTTTCATAATCCTTGACATTCAATCTCATTTGTAAACATTCTTATTGACAAACGTCTCGTTCTCTTCCTTCTCAAGAGCAGTTATCGACCTAAAGCTTCCACCTTTCTTCTTTCATTTGCTTAATACTCACTAATCAGATACCATTTTCAAGTAAAGCTTTTACCTTCAATATTTTATGTTTTATGGTCAGAATGAGTAATAGCCATATTCATCTAGATAGTGATTCTAAAAGTAATGTTTCTTCCATTGTAGGAATGATGTTTGTTATTGATCCATGTTTCCCTTCCCTTACTCACGATTACATGGGCCACAAATTTGTATCCTTGATCGATGATTTTGATTCAAAAAGGGTATTGGAGAACTTTCTCGATGAGAAAAATTCTTCGCTATATTCTTTTGAGGCTATTTTATTTGATGACAGTGGTTAAGAGGATCATAGTGAAATCCCCATTCCCCATCATGTTTTGAGAGATGTAGAAATACAAACTGCTAAGTTGTTGGGAGAACGTGCTCATGATTTCGCCCAGGTTTACCAGTGAACTCATAATTATGAACCTAGCGATGCTAAAATTTAGGCTTATTTTAAGTGTCGGGGTAGCCAAATATTGTTTCTCGGATCAAGCCGGGTAAGCATTTTAAAGTCTACAAGTTATCCTGGAGGGGTGTGACACACGTAGACCCGACTGACACAATGAAGTATGGTTCGATTGTTGCAGAAGTGGTGGGAACCCCGTTCATTTTGAAAAACGAAACGAATATACATTTTGCTGACATAATGGTCGACGAGCCTTTGAATTGACTGATCGTTCTTGTAAGTTCGGAAAAAAAGGATATGTAGCACTTTTGACGAATGTTTGATCCCCTTTTAGGAATGTCTATTCACCAGGATATGATTACGATTTTCCTTCTCTAAGTTTGAGGTGACCATCCTGAACCACCTGAAGGTTTCCTTCTCTCAGCTTCATTTGAGGGTCTGTCGTTATATGAAGGTGTTCCAATTTTGTGTAGATCACACGTCTTGGAACCCTTCCATTGGGTTGTTCTTTGACCTATTCTATATGGTGAGTAGTTCCCAGGATGATACCCGTGGCCAATGGCTTATTAATTTTCACCCGAATGATTCTTGGTTCAACCCTTTCACTAAAGGCTAGGTAAATTTTATGAGGCATTTTCCCCCGGTGAAACCCCTCACTCCAGAGGCCCATATCTTCTTCTACTACTATCTATTTTAATCTTCTCGCTTATATAAAAGTATGTTCCTAAAGTATTTGTATTGGCCTCATGTCCATTCTTTAGCCAATTTCCACCGCCTCAAACTAGGTCCCATTTCTCTCGAAGAGGTAATGATGAAAGGAGAATATGCGTTCTTGATTTCATTAACTTGGCTATGAGGAAGGGTTTGGCCCCAAAAAGGTGCCTTTTCCGAGTCGAGGAAGAAGCGGATCGATAATTGGACCATCGTGAGCGTGGTGGATCGTGTAGAGAGGAAATATATTTTTGGTGAGGATTGAGTCCTAATTTTTTTACACATGTGATTACCTCTTGAAGATACCATGGATAAACTACAGTTGGTCTACAAATTTGTCAATTCATAAGGGATTAAGAATGGTCCTGTAGACTAGGTTGTGATGCCCCCTCTTGAGACCATTGCTCCTATCACCAGTGTTGCGGCCACTTTGTTTGTGGTAGATACACCAAGGTCTCTTGAGACAACTAATAGTGGTTGGGATGAAGACCAACACAACCCTCTAGAGGATGGTTTTCCTAAAATACCCGATTGTTCGGGTATGATGCCTTAGGGTATCTAACTCTATTCCTTTGAATGCCTTATATCCTTCATTCTTAGATTCCTTACACTCATAAGGAAGTTATTGTTGTTGTTGTTATATCAAGATAGGTATTGTCCTTCATTTAGAACTTTTCCAAGGATGAGAAGATGAAGCTCCTTTCTAAGGTCACCTTCCGTACATACTAGGTTTCTTCCTTATTTTGAGTACCCGTTATTAGAAGAGGGGATGTCTCGTCTTTATGCAACCACACCAAGGAGAGGGAAAAATGGAAGGAAATTATAAAGCCCTAAAGAAGAAGTGCTTGGCCTACCAGAAGGAATTGGCCAATTTGCAAGAAAAGGCCGAAATTTCCAAATATTTACAAGAGGCGAAAAAGATCCATAGATGTCCTTCAATCCTGGTTGCCCGAGTTATTAAGATGGAATCCTCCTTTGAGGCGGATAAAAAATGGTGTCAAGATGATTATGATGTTGTGGCTAAGGTGAAACATAGTCCTAAGGAGGATTAGAAAATTGTTCACCGAGAAGCGGAGACTCATGTTAAGGTTCTAAAATATTTTAAAGGTGATGTAGGCACTTTGAGGAAAAACGCTCCATAATTACCTTCAATATGTCGTGTAAGACGTGTACAGGGTCCTTGTTAAAGTCATGGATTAAGCGAAGGAATTATGTCCTGATTTCCTTATTCCTTTTTAAAAGTTTGGTCCACTCACTTGCTAGGGATGAGGTATTTATAGAGGCTCTATAGTTTAAAGTTAGTATTTCCTTGGGAATGATAACCAACAACTTAGTCAATGATGAACCGTTGTATCCTTACTTCCTAGGGAGACATGAATTAACATGTTGACCCTGACTATTCATTGTGCGAGGAACACATTTTCCCATGATTCCCATGTTTGAGAGAGTAGAGAGCACTGCGAGGTGGACCTTAATTGCGGGAAGTAGATGAGACTCGCCTCACTGGTAATTGTATTACCCTTACCCTTAATGGGTCTTTTACGAATATATCACTACACAATTCCTCAAGCACAAGGGCTTTGAAAAAGTAAGGAGTGTTTTAAATGATAGAGCATTTGGGGTGTCCGTCTTATGAGATCCTAAGTACCTCATGTCAAATTATATGTTGATTCTTCCTGATGAGACTCTAAGTCCCTCACGCGAGGCATTGAATCTCTCGGGAGAGACTTAGGTTTAACCCTAAAGCAAGAATTATGAGTTAATTCTCTCTGGGAATACTTCAGTTGCGTTCCTCAGGAGAGACTTTAGGTTGGACCTTGTCTAAGGAGATATCAAGTCCCTCATGAGAGGTGTTGAGTCTCTAGGATGAGACTTAGGTCCAAACCCTCATGAAATACTTATGGGTTAAGCCTTTTGAGCTAGACTTCGATTGCATCCCTCGGGGAAAGCTGTAGGTCAAACCTTGTTTAAGGCGACATCGAGTCCCTCAGGCAAAGAATTTTGATGAGTCCGTTTTATGGGACTCTAAGTAATTCCTTCAAGATTGTATATTGAGACTCTAAGTCTCACAAGAAATGCGTTAAGTTTCTCAGGAGCGACTTTGGTCCAAATCTTGGGGAAAGACTTATGAGTTAAGTCTCACATGCAAGACTTCGACCGCGCCCCTCAAGCGAGAATATAGGTTGGATCTTGTCTAATGAAACATAAAGTTCGTTTTACAAGGCATTTAGATAAGCATGTTTGACGAGACTGTAAGTCCTTCAGGAAATATTATATGTTGAGTGTGTATGATTATACTTTAAGTTCCTCAAGCTAGGCTTTGAGTCTCTCGGGAGAGACTTGGGTCCAAACCCTCAGGAAAGAATTATGAGTTAAGTCTCTCGGGCTAGACTTAGGTTGCATCCCTTGGGAGATACTGTAGGTTTGGCCTTGTTTAAGATGAGGTCAAGTGATTCAGGAAAGGCGTTTAGATGAACATGTTTAATGAGACTCTAAGTCCTTCGGGAGAGATTATATTTTGAGCCTGTTTGTTGAGACTATAAGTCCACCTGGTGAGGCCTTTAAATGAATTAATCCTCAATGAATAACACGTTCATATTTCCCGTAAGGGTGACAAAGATCTTCATATGGAAGTCCAACATATTCTCATTGCCTTAATAGGAGTCAATGATACTCCTGTGGAAACCAATGTGTTGGTATTGCCTGGAGACGAGACACGAATATTTATGTGGAATCTAAGCATATTTGTATTTCCTAGAGATGCATTAAGAATATTCATGTGTAATTCTAGCATATTCGTATTTCTTGGATATGCGACAAGGATCTTCATGTGGAAGTCTAGGATACATGACATTGTAATCAAAATGTTTCCCGGCTCATAAACATTCAAAGGTTTGTTCATATGCGGGCAATATGCCCCCTTTAAATTTAACAAATAGCTTCACTGTAATAATATTTTAAATGAACATAGTTCCAAGTCCTAGGGACGGGCCTTCCATCTAACTGTTAAAGCTTATATGCTCCAAGTGGAAGCTTCTGAAATATGTTTACAATTCCTCCCAATTGGGTTGCAACTTTCCATGCTGCTCGGAAGAAACCACTTGTCTTAATAACAGGCCGCTTTATTGCATTTCTTTTAACATTACCCTAGAATTGTATCATCTATAAGCTCTTTGCTCTGCGGTAAACTACTGAATGTGTGTGATGTTTCTTATACGACACATTTTAGCCATATATTATTCACTCCTGTTTAAATTGAGAGTGTCTCCATATGAGTGTGTCGATTCCCACAATCAAGATAGCATCCTCCCTATACACCATGGTGAAATAAGTCTCTTTAGTAGTTGAGTAGGGTGTGATGTGGTAAAACCATAATATCTCGTGGGGTAATTCAACCCATAATCCCTTTAGGGTCACCATGTTTTTTGGCTTTGTTTGTCCAATGACTTGTGGATGGACAACGGAGAATAAATTGGTTTAAACTCCTATTTCACAGCAAAATTTAGTGACTTTAGTACTAGAAAATTGGGTTCCATTGTTGGAGGCGATATCATCGGCCAACCTGAACCTGCACATGATCTTCTTCCTCTATCCACTTTGTGACATAGTCGACTCCTACAATAAAAAACTTCAGTTTCCTAGGTGCTAGAGGGAATGGGCCTAGGGTGTCCATCTTTACGTGTAAAAAGGCCAGAGCGATGTCATGGAATGAAGGAGTTCAATTGGAGCATGATAATAGTCGGTGTTTCTCTAACATTGGTTTCACTTCTTGACAAAGACCACATTATCCTTTAGAAATGTGGGCCAATAATATCCTTCCCTAAGTAGCTTGTGGGAGAGAGATTTTCCTCTAATATGGCTTCAACGCTCCTATTGATGGACCTCAGCAAGGACTAAGCAGGTTTCATGCTTTCCTAAGCATCGTAGAATCGGTGAGACTCTTCCTATCTTGTAGATTTTTCTAGCAAGAAGGGTATACTTGGAAACCTCTTTCGAACCTTCTTTGCTCCCCCTTCGTCTTGAGGGAACTCGTCCTCCTATATAGATAGTGTAGTATGGGCGGCAACCAAATTGACTCGGGGGTGAATTTTAGGGAGTATATTCAGTTAGCCACAATATTGTGGGAGAAGCAAGTCTCTTGTACTACTGCCTAATGAAACTCTGTCGTCTTCAAATGGCGAGTTTGGATAAGAGGTATGCTCTAAATAATTTCTCCCTTGGAGCACGTTATAATTCAAAATATGTAAAGTGTGTTGATAAACCATGTACCCTATGGAGATATTTTATTAATTGTGGTTCTTTAGCCTGACACTTTTCGCCGACTTGATTGGCGACTAGTTAGGAATCAATTTTTGCACTTAACCTGAAGGCACAAATTTCTACTTTGAAAACGATGCAGACGGATGAGAGCTTTGTATTCAGCCTGGTTATTGCTAGATTGAATTCAAACTTTAGTGCTTGTTTGATTAGTATGTCTTTAGATCCTTACTATCCCAGTGCCACTCCTCTTCATATTTGAAGCATCATTGACTGACATTGTCCACTCTAAGGGTGTCACCTCGTCCACCACTGACCTAAATTATGCCATAAAATTTTCCAATGTTTGGGACTTGATGCTCCCTCTTGGGATATACTAGATGTCATACTCTTAGAGTTTCACTTCTCAAGATTCCATTCTTCCTGCCAGGTCAGGCTTCTTAAGGACCTGTTGGACAATATAATTAGTTTTTATGAGCACTTTTTGACCTTACAAATAGGGTAAAATATTTCTCTTCGTCACAGTGACAACCATAGCTAGATTCTCAATCTTCTAGTAACATGTTTCAACGCCTTTGAACACTTTACTTATGAAATAGCCGAGCTGGTATGCTCTACATCTCTCGTGGATGAGAACTGAACTCATCACCTCATCTATGCTTGAACGATAGAGAAGTATTGGTGATCCTTTCTTTGGAAGAGCGAGGATGAGTAGAGACTCGAGGAAGGTTTTTATTCTCGAGAAGGGCTTATATCATTCTCTAGTCCACTCGAACCGCTCCTTCCTTTTTAGATCAATGAAGAAAAGGAAAACCTTGTCGCCCTCACAAGAAAGGAAACAAGATAGGGTAATAAGGAGGTCTATAAGATGTTGAACTTATTTGACACTGATGTGGATTCTCATGTTGATGAAAACTTGGCCCTTATCAGGATTCTCTTTAATGTATTTATTTGTTAGGATGAAGTTGAGGAACTTTCCCACCTATACCCTAAATGAGCACTTAGTGGGATTTAGATTCATGTTATACTTCCTGACTAATTGTAGGATGTGCTCCAAGTGTGATACATGGTTATGTACGTCATTGGTCTTCACTATTATTTCTTCAACATAGAATTCAAGTATTCATGAGTCTTTGGTAGGTGGCACCAACGTTCTTGAGGCTGGAAGGCATGAAATTATAGAAGTAGTTTCAATGGTTTGACATGAGTGATGTATTGGGCGTGTTAAGGGAATGCCTTATAATCTAGTTATACCCTGGATAAGCACCAATAAAGCTTATTGTATGGTATCCCGATGACCAATCAATCAAAAGATAAATATCTAGAATGGGATATGGGTCTTTTGGGAAGACCGTATTGAGGTAGGTGAAGTCCATGTACATGCGCCACTTGTTCTTTGCTTTCCTTACTAGCACCATATTGGCTAACCAGGTCAAATATTTTGTTTTGATGGTGAAGTCAACACTTGCTAGCTTGATTAACTCTTTATAGATGACAATTATATTTTCCTCGTAAACTTTTAGCTTTATTTAGGATATTGGCCTTGCGAAGGGGTTGACGGTGAGGGGATGGCACACCCTATGGTGTCTATCCCCCTAACATGTCGGGTGAAGCCTAGGAAAACCAGTCGACCTTTCTAATGAGTTTATCGACTAACCCGTGCTCTTTTTCTTGAAAAATAAGGTTAGCACTTTATCCAATCAATTGAGTTTGTACAAAAATGTGTCCTAATTGTTTAGGACAACATCTTAATGATTGAAAATGGATATATATTTTCTTTCCTTTAAAAAACTTATTAATCAATTACTTTTAGGCCAACCAATCAATTGGTACATATGTCAATCCATTGGTTCATCAATTCTGGTCCCAAAAATTTTCTTTTTTTGTGCCAACCTCTAGCATATAAATAGAGGTCCCTTTCCACATATTTTTCATCAATAATCGTGAGTTCTCATTCCTCACTCTTCACTTTCGCTTTAAAATATTTTTCTCACTTTCTCTCATTTTATCAAGAACCCACGGTGTGCCCCATTGTATTTGTAAAAAATACAAATGTGTGGAATCCCTATGCTGGCAATGGTGGCCAAAGGCCTTAGAAATTTTTGTGGGTTAGGGCTTACTCACGCGGTGAGAAACCCTGTTCAGTAGTATTTATAATGATGAGAGAGAAAGCTCACGTGAGGTAAAAAAATATGTAATTTTTAGGGGTATATCACGTATAATACAATCTGTCCCCTTCTCTATTACAAATGAAATATTTATAGAGGCTCTATGGCCTGAAGTAAGAGTTTCCTTGTGACGAAAACCGTCAACTTAGTTAGTGATGGACCGTTGAGTCTCTACTTCTTAGAGAGACGAGAATTAACCTCTTGACCCTGACTTCTCTCTGATTGAGGAACATAATTTTTCATGTTTTTCATGATTAGGCGACTAAAGCGGACGACAAATAAGAGTCACCTCACCGACAGTTTTAATCCACCACCATTAATAAGTCTTTTACAAATATATTACTATAAAAGTTACTTTTATTTATTTAAATAGGCCGACTTTATAAGTTTAAAAGATTTTTTTTATGGGTGGTGGCCAAATTTTTAAGAATGACTTTATAAATTTATGAAATGCATGATTTTATGGGTGGTGGACAAACTTTTATTTTAAAATTTTTTTCTCAGACTAAATCACTTCGTTTTTTTATATATTTTTAAATAAAATAAAATTAAAAAAATACTTAAACTTTATTCACAATTAATTTAATTTAAAATAAAATAAAATAAAAATATAATAAGATCTGGTTCAAAACTTATTCAAATTTGTATTTGATATTATTTTGTTGTGAGTGATGATTATATTTAGAGTTTAAATTTCAAGAAACGTAAAATTATGATATTTTAAAATTTTGAAATTTTATATGTGTTGTGATGTTTTTTACAGACTGAGTCATTCAGTTCAACCGATTTAATAAATATATAATTTTATTATAGAGAACGTTTTACTTAACTGAATTATCTGGTTCAATCTAATTTAATCATGTGATTTGATTAATAAATCAATAATTCAATCAATAAACCAATAAATTGATGATACATTCAACATTTGGATCCTCTGCGGCATTTTCCCCGCAGCTTCCATTTAACCATCATCTTAACCATTCATCGATCCTTTTTCTCAATTTTCAATGTTACATCTTTTTATTTTTGAGCCAATAAAAGAGATGGCTGAAGAGAATGGCAGGAGATGATCTTTTTCCATAGATTCACCTACTTGATGACCGATCCTATTTTTAAAACATGGGATCTATCCAAGTTGCACATTTAATTAATAACACTGCCAAAAAGTAATCCAAGTTACTCTAGTCATATGAAATTTCCACAGGAGCCAGTGTGAATTAAAATGACTATACTAAACACGTGACTTTGAGAATTAATAACCAAAACAACACGAATCAATTAAAATATAAATCAGAAATTTGAATTAAACTTTTCTCTTTCCCTCTAAACGTTCCAAAATACTTCACCAACCTAGTTGTTATGTTGGTCTTTGGTAGAACTTTTTTTCTTAGTGATTTCAGTTGGAACAACCGGAATTATTATGAATTAGAGGATTGTTAGCTTTTTTTATCGTTAAAAAATGTGTTAGCTTCAACATTAGGAAAAGACTTGTAACTAAAGTTAGAAATTATGTTATTCTTAGAAGTTAGTTAATTTTTCTACTGAATTGAGATGAAAAAGTTATTCTCTTGCGTGCAAAAAAATTCAATTAATATAAAAAAATTAATTTATGTAATGTTTAACAAATTTTTGTGTGCATTTAAAAGTGTTTTAAAATCGAATCGATTCAATAGAAAATCATTAATTAAATTAAATTAAATTAAAATGGTAAAATATTATATTTGATTCGGATGTCTTTATATCATTTTTAAACAATATTGTATAGTTCGTTTCAGTTTGCGGTTGTATTTTATAAACCGAATCACTCTGCATTATGTTATAACATTAAACTTGACTTAAATTACATCCAATCCATATTGATCGGTGGTTTTTACACAGATATTTAACATTGAATTCCGTTATCGTTTCTTTTATTTGTCTAGTGTTCTATGTCATTTTACAACATTTTATGCTATGTTTTTGTATTTTGTTGTTTTCAGGTTCACAGGAATAAAATAGGACAAATCGGAACGAAAAGTGCATAAGTCAGAAAATTCAGAAGTAGAGCTACAGGAGCCCTGACACGGGTGGCCGTGTCGCATGACACGGGCCGTGCTAGGGGAAGGGTGTGTGAAGCATGAAGGAACAAAGGCTTACAGGGGTGCCCGTGTCCAGTGACACGGCCCGTGTCAGGCCCTCTATAGGATGGTAGTTTGCACAAAAGTGACAGAAGCTGACACGGGCGGCCGTGTCCGGTGACACGGCCTATGTCAACACTTAAGCTGGGAATTCTGATTTTTGTTATTTTTTAGTGTTTTGGTTCATTAATGATATTTTGGACATTTGACATTTCTTGGGGATGACCTAACACTATATAAACCTGATTTTAAGAAGGAGAAAAGGACTTTTGTAGGACGGGAGAATAATTCACGATAGAAGATCAGAGATTCAAGAGCTTTGGGAACGGAGAACTCTTCATGCGCGAGAGCAATTGAAGATCGAAGAACCCAATCTATTGTAATGTCTATGTCTAATATTTTGATTATGACATCTTTGAATTCTATGATAGGCTAAACCCCCCAATGCTAGGGGGTGTCCCTAATTTTTCATATTAAGAATACACATCTCTTTGTTTTATTCAACTCTATAGTGTATTTATCATTGATTTTATTGTTCAGATTAATCGATTGTTTTTCCCTATCGGACCAATAGGGTTTCACTTTTCTTAACACAGTAGAACCGGCCAGTCGTGTTAAGGTTTTTCTCAATAATAATATTATATAGGATTTCACCTAGGCTTAGGGAAATCATTTGATAACCAGAATAGTTCTTGATAATTGCATGCTTAACCTTTCTACTAATTAAAATGGAAATTGAAATTAGGAATGAAGGTTAAAGGTCTTTTCACTAAGGAATTAGGAAAAGATAACATTGAGAATCAATAATTGAGGCTGATGAACTTGTTGAATGGATCAAAGAGTAAAGGATATTACTTGGCAAATTACGCACTCACCCTAGCATATTTTAATCAAACAAAGAAGTCAATTTTTTATATAGCGTCAATTTACATTTTGCAAGGATTTATCCCACAAAACTCAAAACTATTGTTTTTGTTCAATTGAATAAATCATTAACTTCAGTATTTGCTACGCAATCCTCGAGATCGATACTTGGGGTAAAATCTCATTATTACTACATCGATAAAAATAATACACTTGCTATTTTTTCGATCAAGTTTTTGGCGGCGTTGTCGGGGATTGCCAAAATACAAAGTTGATTATAGTTCAATTGAAATTTTATTGCTTTGCAATTAGAAATTTTATTTTTCTGTTTATTTTATTATCGTCACTAATAAATTGTCTAATGTTTGTATGCGAGGAAAGCCCTCAACTGAATTTCTTTTTTGACGCAGAGATAAATAGAACATTTCACGCTCGTCAAAGAAAAGCAAAGCAAGCAAGACTAGCAGTAGAAAAGGATAGAGACTCAGTTCATTCGGGTTCGGTGTCCGAAAAGGAAGAGATCATGGCTGAAGATCCACCAGAGAGACTTCTTGGTGATTACGATGGGACAACTTCACCGGGTGTTAGGTTGATAATTATAAACCAACCCGTAAATGTGCCCAAGTTTCAACTGCATCCAAGCACAATTGCTCAACTTGAGAGAAGGTCTTTCACCGGAAAGATCAACGAAGATGCCAATAAACACTTGCAGAGGTTTCTGACCATGAGTACAACGTTGAAGATTGATGGGCATACTGATGAGGCAAAGAAATTGGTGATATTTTCGTTTACCTTATCAAATGATGCAGAAGAGTGGTTTTACTCATTACCTGCTGGAAGTATTACTACTTGGGAAGAGATGAAGAAATTTTTTCTGAATGAGTATTTTCCTGCTTCTGTTTATATTCGCAAAAGATATGAAATTTTGAATTTTAAGCAGAAAAAAGGAGAGCCACTTGGTGATGCCTACAAGAGGTTCAAGAGATTGTTGGTAGCTTGTCCCACTCACAACATGGACCAAACTGAACAAATGCAAATGTTTGTTAATGGCCTCAGAATAAAGACAAAGCAACTTATTGACGCAACCGTCGATGGCTCATCCAACTTTACAACAGCCACTGGCATTAAGAAGATCATTGAAGTCATTGCTGCGAATGATCATTTGGAAATGTATGAAAGGGTTACAAGTAAACCAGAGGGAGTAATTGATTTGAAGCTGGAAGTGAACAAGCAACTAAAAATTGAAGAGGCAGTTGCTGCAGAAGTGGAGAAAAAGCTCAAAGCTATGAACATGGGTACTTGTTGTAGGATATTTCCGTAAATAAGTATTTTTAATTATCGATTCCACAGGGATTGGTGTATGTTATAGTCTTTCAATAGAAAAGTGTATTTTAAGATATTGTAACCAAAGGGTTTGTTATCTACTCTACTAGAACCATGAGTTTCCAAACAAATAACTAAATCAATGTTTTTGTAAAAGAGAGTTATAGTTTGGATTAGAGAGAGTTTGAGATTGTTTTCAAATTAAAGAGGCATGTCAAGATTAGTTTCATTAATCTAGTTTCATACATATTCATTTAATCAAGTGATGAACATAGTAGATGATTTCCACAAATACATATCCTCTCAATCTTGTAGATTTCCCACCAAGATTGTGAATGTTATCATGTTAATCCTTGCATGATTCCTCACTACAACTATTAACATGATAATCATTAAGTTCAATATTTTGTAAACACTAACACACAAATCTATTCCTAGAATTTGTTTGTTAGAGGATGAATATCCTAGGTCTACTTTGAAGTATTCTTTTCCAAGCAAAACCCAAAGCATAAAGATTAAGAACAAAGAGATTCAACTATATTAATCATCAACCATGTTCATACACAAATGGATTAAAAGAAATACATACTAAAAAGATCAACTACCTCTAATCTTGACACAAAAAGAGCTTAGCCACTCATTTCCATGGTTGCTTGCGCTCAAGATTGTTGGTAGAGAGGATGAAAATCAAAGATTCAAGAAGGAAAAGCTATGGTGTTCTTACACTTCTTGCCCTAGATTTTTACAAAGATGAAAAGATAATGATGATGAAGTGTTTCTTTCTTCCTTTACAAGCCAAAAAGTCAGTTGAAGTGATGGGTTGGTGGCTCAAAAGGTGAAAGCATGGGCTGTCCTTTTTCGAATTCGCAGATCGCTGTGTGTAAGTCACGAGCACGCTCATGCTGGCACCGCGCTGAGCGTGACCTGTAGCATGCTTCCTTCATCCATAATTATCTTCAAAAAGAATCTTCCCTAAAGCTCTTCAACATTCTTGAATCCAAGCTTGGGAGAATTAGTCAATAAATTCCTACAAATAAGAGTGAAATAAGTTAAATAATATATATTAAACAAAAACTAAATAAAAACCTACTTAAACAAAAATACTAGAAGAAATAATACTAATTAATTAAAAAGACATTGTTAAGGACCACAAAATAATGTACAAAATAACTACAATTTGGTCCTTAACAGTACTCAACAGGTAGCTCAGGTTAAAACTGTTGTGTGTGATATTTGTAGTGGACCACACATTACTGTGCAATGTCTTGCAACTCCAAAACAAATTAAGGAGATAAAATTCTTGAAACAGAATAATCCTTATTCTAATACCTACAATCCTGGGTGGAAGAATCATCTGAATTTTTCCTGGAAATATCAGCAGCAACAAACTCCTCAAAAGGCAAAACGGGAGGTAGCTATTGAAAAGATGGCTGCCCACACTTCCTAATTTTAAGAAGAAAAAATAAGAAATCACCGGAACACCACAAATGCAATTAAAACTTTGGAAGTTCAGATGGGGCAGATTGCACAAGAAATATCTATGCAAGCACAAGGCAATTAGAAGATTCACGAGAATGTGAATGCTGTCACAACAAGAAGTGAGAAGGTTGCTAAAGAGAGAGAAGCAGAGGTAAAATTTGATGATACTATTATATAAGTGGATTTAGAAGTGAGAGAGAACAAGAAAGAGCAGGAAAAAGTGGCACCACTTGTAAAGCCTACTGAAGAGAAGATCAAACCAGTGATTCAGTTGCCATATCCCTCTCGAGTGGAAAAGAAAGATACAAAAGAGAAAGAGTTTGATAAATTTGTCAAATTGTTCTAGAAGATAGATATTAACATACCATTCTTTGAAGCAATCGAGAAAATGCCCTTGTACTAGAACTTCATGAAGGAGGTACTGTAAAAAAAGAAGAAACCAACAGAGGATGGTCCGGCATCTGGAGATGAGAAATTATGTGCAATCGCGCCTGAGAGAAAAATTCCGACCAAACAGAAAGATCCTGGATCGTTTGCAATACCATGCACAATAAAGGACAAAACATTTAAAAGGGTTGTAATTGATTCTGGTTCTAGTGTGAGTTTGATGCCTTTGTCTATTTTCAAAAATCTTGGTATCGAAAAGATAAGCGGGAGTGAGACAAAATTGAAATTTGTTGATCACACCATTAAGCAATCATATGGGATAGCTGAAGATGTGCTGATTGAAATTGAAAATTTAGTGTTTCCAGTTGATTTCCAGATCATGGACACACCTGAAGATGAAGAAACTCCGATCATTCTTGGTCGACCTTTTTTATTGATTAGTCGGTGCAATTTTGACATTGAGACAGGTAATTTGATAATAAATGTTTTTGATGAAGAGATGACCTTGAAGGTGTTGGAAATAAAGAAGCAAGGTGTGGGTGGAAGGAATAAATCTTCAGTTGGTATGATCAAAGTAGCAGGAGAGAACAAAATGGCAAAATCTCTCATAGAAGAAGTATCAGTAATCATCTCTCAGGTGGCATCAATAGAAATTCCAAAGTTCAGTTAAGAACCCAAGAAGAGAAAGAAGAAGGTAGAAAAAGGTGAGAAGATGAAAGTTGGAAATAATGGGAATCACGCAGTGGCTAGTGCTTTTGATGTAGATGAGTTTTGGGTTGCAAAAAGTACAAGCAAATAGGTGTGAAAGAGGAAGTACCCCCCACAGGGGATGAACAGTCGAGTCATGAGATGTTAAACGAAGCGCTTCGTGGGTGGTAACCCACACTATTCATAACTTAGCTTTTATTTTTGTTTTGTTTGCAGGTAATAAAAAGGGATCCTTTCTTGTGAAATCTAGGAGGCAGCAGCTGGTGTTGCATTACCCTCTATGAGTCACTTCTCTCGAGTTTGGTATGAAACATTGAGGTCAATGTTTAGTTCAAGTTTGGGGGAGGTTTTATTGCTTTTTAGTTTATTTTTAATTGTTAGGTTGATGTTAATTGTTGTGTAAGTCCACAGGTAGAAATTCTCTAGAAAATTTTCAATATCTTGCCCAAAAGTTTTGTTTTGATTTGCTCAAGAGTTCATGTTTCTGAGAGACCGGGAATAGTATGTAGAGACAAAGGGATGATTGTTTTAAGGGAGAAGTTTAGAATAACGTGATAATGCTACAAGTCTAACGTGTAGAGTTGTACCATAGTACTTGAATCCTGAGAAGTACTTGGCTCGCTAAGTTGGGTAACCCTCACCAGGTTATTCAACCCATAGGGAGTTGATCCCCAAAAGTCATCCAAAAGGACAATATATAGCTGCAGAGTTTGAAAATTTCATCGATAATAAAAAGTAGCAAATGCTTCTCATTTGGTGCTGCAATAAAAAGTCTTGATTAGTCTTTTACATGTGATTATCATCTTAATTCTTATTGCCTTAATTTTATTGTACGAATGAGAGAGGAGGAAAATCGGGAGAAGACTTGAGTATAAAGCATAGTTGGAGAGGTATCTGAAGAGGAAGCTTCATGTTAAAAAGTTCTTACAGAAAACTCTTTGTGTCACGTGAAGGCCAGACAAACTACCTTTTGAGCAATGTGAACTGAAGTCTGACATATGAGTACCATGATGCTTTGATTTCCATGAGTGCTTGTATTTGTCGCTTGAGGCCAAGCAACTGTTTAATTTTGGGGGAGTTTGATCAGTGATTTTTACACAGATATTTAACATTGAATTCCGTTATCATTTCTTTTATTTTTACACACGAATAAAATAGGACAAATCGGGACGAAATATGCATAAGTCAGAAAATTCAAAAGTAGAGCTACAAGAGCCCTAACACAGGTGGCCGTGTCACCTGACATGGGTGGCCATGTCGCCTGACACAGGCCGTGTCAGGGGAAGGGCGTGTGAAGCATGAAGGAACAGAGGTTGACATGGCCCATGTCAGGCCCTCTATAGGATGGTAGTTTGCACAAAAGTGATAGAAGCTGACACGGGCGTCCGTGTCCGGTGACACGGCCCGTGTCGGCCATCACATTGGGAATTATGATTTTTGCTGTTTTTTAGTGTTTTGGGTCATTAAGGGTATTTTGAACATTTGGAATTTCTTGGGGATGACCTAACAGTATATAAACCTGATTTTGAGAAAGAGAAAAAGACTTTTGGGGGACGGGAGAATAATTCACGATAGAAGATCAGAGATCCAAGAGCTTTGGGAACGGATAACTCTTCATGCGTGAGAGAAATTGAAAATAAAAGAACCCGATTTATTGTAATGTCTATGTCTAATATTTTTATTATGATACCTTTGAATTCTATGAGAGGCTAAACCCCCCAATGCTAGGGGGTGTTCCTAATTTGTCATATTAAGAATACAAATCTCTTTGTTTTATTCAACTCTATAGTTTATTCATCATTGATTTTAGTGTTCAGATTAATCGATTGTTTTTCCCTATCGAACCAATAGGGTTTCACTTTTCTTTACACAGTAGAACCGACCAGTCGTGTTAAGGTTTTTCTCAATAATAATATTATATAAGATTTCACCTATGCTTAGGGAAATTATTCGATAACCAGAATAGTTCTTGATACTTGCATGCTTAACCTTTCTACTAATTAAAATGGAAATTGAAATTAGGAATGAAGGTTAAAGGTCTTTTCACTAAGGAATTAGGAAAATATAACATTGAGAATCAGTAATTGAGGCTGATGAACTTGTTGAATGGATCAAAGAGTGAAGGATATTACTTGGTAAATTATGCACTCACCCTAGCATATTTTAATTAAACAAAGAATTCAATTTTTATATTGCGTCAATTTACATTTTGCAAGGATTTATCCCACAAAACTCAAAACTATTGTTTTTGTTCAATTGAATAAATCATTAACTTCAGTATTTCCTACGCAATCCTTGAGATCGATACTTGGGATAAAATCCCATTATTACTACATCGATATAAATAGTACACTTGCTATTTTTTCGATCACATATCTAAACCTATTATGTCTTAGTCTTAAGATTACAAATGATTTTATCTTCCTCATACTTAAGGTTTGAGTTTAAGTCTTCTTAAATTTCTCCTAGCAGTATCATATATTTTTCTTATCTTATTTTCCATGTACATATCGTTTTTTCTTCTCTAGTCTCTCATTTATTTATGTTCTTTATTTTCGTCTTCTTATTTTTATTCTATTGTTCTCTCTTTCAATTATATTTTTAATACACCTCTTATTCTCTTAAGATCTTTCTTTTTCATCTTCTCTTATTTGTCATCTCTTCTATTTTTTCTATTTCTTTATAATACTTTTGATATAGTTTTATGTTACTATTTTATATTTTTCATTCAAATTTTGTCTAATCTTATTTTTGTATATTAAATGGAAAATTGGTGTTCAAATATGATAAATTTTGTTGTTATTTGATAACACATAAATGGTTAAATACAAAGTTATGTTGTCATCTATATGTGTATGCATGACTCAATAAATTTTTGGTCAAAAATCGAATTAACCAAAACTGGATTGGTTTAGTTCAGTTTTATTTCGAAAACTCAATTGGACCAAGCCGAACACATATTTTTTTATCTTGCGGTTCAAATGACTTTTACGTCAAAACCGCTCAAACTGCCCCGCGAACACCCCTAATACACTTACATGTGTTTATTGTAAAACCTCATGAATACATTAAAATTAAAACTCTAAAATTCACTATTAATTTTTTTTTTAAATATGGAAAATAATTGCATTTTCGACAATAAATTATTATAAATAATAATTTTCAAAACATAAATTAGTTGTGTAATTTAATTTAACTTTTCATGTCACTTTTTCTTTTGTGAAAAAGCTATTCATTAAAGTTTAAATAGTGTGTTTGGATCTGTGGAAAAAAAACGCAGATGCGTGTTTTGAAGTTGAAGCAACACTTTGTAGCTTCTTATTTTCACGGTGAAACAACTTTCAAATGTGCGGTTGGTGAGTGTAAACGCTATTCCAAACGTACTAGGAGTATATTTAGTTGATAATTTCTTTGTATACTGGTAAGTGCTAAAATGTAGTTATTTAGTATATATGTTTTGTGGCATTTATCTATTCTTTTGTTGTTAATATCGTTGAATAACCTCGCTTTTTGTTTGTAAATACATTTTATTGTGTTTTGTGTACATATTATACCGTTTGATTAGTTTTGTAATATTATGTAGGTATTTATTGCATTATTAGAGCATTGAGAATAAAATTCAAATGGAGCTCCAAGATGCATTGTTGATCAATAAGGAATAAGGCTAAAAGATTGAAGACATGAAAGTTATGCAGGAAAAGCAACAAAAGTTACTGGACTGAGAGATTTCACTGGGAGATGGTCAGGCGAGGGCCATCGCTTCTGCGTCGCCGGGAGTCGGTGGGGCGAGAGGAAGAGGATCAATTTTGTGATTTTTCCCTGCCTTGTTTCGCTGCTGGTCGCTGGGCGAGGAAAAGAAGAGTCGCCAGGCGAAGCTGACCGTCGCCGGGTGACGGTAGATATTTTGGTCAGGTTGAGGACGTGGCTTAATGTGAGCCAAGTTTATAAGGAGGTTCGCCGAGCGAAGCTTTATTTCGCCGGGCGATTCTTGCTGAACAAAATTTTCTTTATCTTTCCTTTTCATTTCATTTTTGGTTTTATGGTTTTGGGTTGTGATTTTTCTCTCCCAATTCCATCACTCATATAGTTTTTGATAGATTAGCTTAGAATTCAACACTAGGGTCTTGCTCATGGATGATTGGAGGTGGATTGCTCTTCGATATGCTCTAACAAACCGGTGCAAATGAGTAGTGTATCTCCTCTCTTCTCTTTGTATTTCTCTATTTTGTTGGTTATGTATGTATATTTACCTTGAACTCATGTATATTTGTCGCCCTTGGCGTTGTATAAAATTTGCTTTACAAATCTGTGTTGGTGATTGTCTTAGGTTTTTACTCTATGTTAGGGGTTTGAGCTTTGATAGAGATAGATTGCTTAGATTCTTACCTAGGATGATTATCTGTTAGTTTCTGAATGCTAGAAATGAGTTTAAAGCTGACATTTATTTAGAGTATCTGATCTTAATGCCTCTGCATTGTCGAAGTATGCCAGAGATGGGTATGAAGGTGACGTAGTTGACTTCTGGTTGTCGAGGTATGCCAGAAATGGACATCGAGGTGCTTTGGGAGGATTATCTATTTAGGTTAGAAATAGCTTAGGTTGTGAGAGGTATGTGATGACACAGACGAGTATCGTAGGCTAAGTATAACTGGACGGTAGATTTAAGTCTATGACGGATAGTGTGCATTCGTTCTAGACAAGTTGTCTTTCCTTTATACTTTTTGTTCATTTACTTTTTGTCTTTTATTTTCAACTCATTTAATCCCAAACTCATTAACGGTAGAATTGTCGAACGACGAATCAATAACCAATCTCTGTGGACACGATACGATATAACCTAACCGGTATATATCACCCGGTAAAAATAATACCAAACTCTTTGCTTGCCTTCTATACCTGCATTCAACATACACTTTTTAAGAGTGGAAAAAAACTTTGAAAGTTCAAAAATACTTTTTGAAGATGTTTTTTCGAACGTATTCTAAATAAAGGTGTTTTGGAGATATATCTTCGAAAGCATTCATAATCAAATTTTGGGATGAATTTGGAAATGTATTTTTGAAAATACTATGTTTCTAGTTCAACGTTAAATTTAAACATTCAAGTATATTTCCGAAGATGTATTTCCGAAAAATATGCAACTTATACCACCTTGCTGCATGAATTATTTCATTCTCTTTATTTCATTCCATAACCAAAACCCTCTAAAAAATTTAATCAATTGTCAATCAATTTTTTGTCTCCAAATAAAATTTCAAGGGTTTTATCATGTTAAAGAGAGTATAGAAAGCTACAATTTAAGGTAAACATTCTGAAATTAAAAGAAAACAATCAGAGAATGTTTTGAAAACATACTTCCGAAACACCCTATTTTTGTTAAAAAATAAGGGGTTGTTTCAGAAGTGTATTTCTAAAACATGCCCTGACACATGATAAGAATTCTTGGGACCAAATTGCTTTAAATCTTCTATAGATAGGGTGTCTAAACCATTTATTCAACATCATACACCATAAATTAGACATCACACACCAGAAATAAGATACGACACAAATATATCCTCACATCACTATGCCAAAAATGAAAAAAGACATCGCACCTTAGACAACGCTTTTTCCTGAAAGCGCTGCCATAAGCCAAAAAATAAAGAAACACGGAAATTTTTAAAATAATTTCAGAAAAAGCATTGTCTAAGGGTTACCTTTAGACAACGCTTCTTAAAAGCGCTGCCTAAGGATATTAAGAAAGCGCTGTCTAAGGATATTAAGAAAGCGCTGCTAGAGACCCTCCTTAGACAGCGCTTTAGAAAAGCGCTGCCAGAGACCCCCTTAGACATGTAACGGCGCTTCTTAAGGCCTTTAATTTATAAAAAATAAAACAGAATCTCTAATTTCATTTCATTCTTTTCTTTGAATCCTCCCTCCGTTCACTCTTCTTCTCCTTCTTCTTCCTCAACCGAAGAGCAACAACAACAACAACAGTGTCCACCCTCATCCCTCCCGAATAGCAACAGTCTCCACCCTCCGTCTCCGCCTCCCATTTGCCTCTGTTAGTTGCCTTCTTCACCATTCCACCTTCGTTCCTAACAACCGCATCCCACCTTCATACTGCCGAGACCGCCATTCCACCTCTGTTACCACCTTGTTTCAAGCGCCTCCTCTCCACTTTACAACCATCTATCACCGGTCCATCTTCCTCAATCATTCACCATCTGCTCTTGTGGTTATTTATTGACAAATGCACACTGGTTTCTCCAACTAACTTGTTGGATTCATAACTCTATTTTGCTACCTGGTGAGTTTTTCTTCTTCTTCTTCTTCTTATTCTTCTAGTTGTTTGATGCATAAGTATATAACATGGTTTTGTTTATAGCAATTACAAAATGCGGGTTCTTCGTTTGTAGAATAGGGCTATTTCGAACATTTTTTCGATTTCCTTTCTGTCAGTGGTTGCATTGCATTGAATACTTACACTGTGTGATGTATGTATGTATTATTCATCTTCTGGATGTTTACTAGTTGGTATTAGTATATAAGTATGTTTTTATTTTGTTTTTGGCACTGAGTTATACAAACAAAATAGTAATGATGTTCATTCGAATTCAATTTACAAGAAAAACACATGTTTTAATTTTTGTAAAAGTTATCTTATTACTGTGCTGGTTTGACTTTGATGCACAACTAGATTGCTTTTTCCCTTCTCTTATATATAACTTGTTATATTCTCTTTTATGATACTAATATATTAGATGTTCCGAATTATTCTTTGTGGTTAGAAAAAGTTTTTCTTAAATGAATTTGGTAATATTATGATGCACCTGTTTAGTAGATCTAGCTATAAAATTTTTATGAGGGATCTGGCTGCTGTTGTTATGTACTAACTAAAATTCGTAGTCTAGACTGTCAAAATGTACTGTATGCTCTTATGCGGGTTACTATCCTGGAAGTTATAGAACCTATGGTATCATACATCCAAGAGTCTCTGAGTTGTTTTGAAAGTGTTACAATACATCAAAAATAAGTGAATGAAAGTCTTATATCCACTTCCTCCATTTGAGTTGAGAGAATCAACACTGTATGACATTAGCGAGAAAACCTCAGGTTCTGATTTGTTTAGTTGAATAGTAGATGCATGCCTTGGTGAATAAAGAGCAACTCCATTTTGGGTTCGAGGAAAGGTAGTCTATCATAGGTTGTGTTATAGTCCAACTCACATGATAGCAACTACAGTTTATGTGCCAAGACTAATTTAGAATAATTATAAATGTTGGGAAATTTTCGGTTCACTGTTTTTTTTTCATAGTTGTATGTTGTTATTTTCGGTTTATTTTGATTATGAATTTAATTTGTTCATTCTTACTTATTCATTGTGAGTTGTGCTTGTTATTTCATCTGTAGATCGCGACTCTCTGTCGCTCTCGATTTGCAACACTCAGAGCAGCTCCAACGGCATGTTCTTTCTTGAGGTTCACAGCTGGCAAACGTAGCGTGTGTTTTTTCTTTCCATTAAAGTTCTCCAGCTGTCAAACGTACCCATAGCAAGCAACGGTTAGTTTTTAATTTTTTATATTATAAAATTAAAACTAGTCGTTGGCTAGTTACTTGTTTTTTTTATTTAATTTTTTTAACTTATTTTTTTTTTTATAAATATAAGTTTCAAATTATTTTACCAACACAACATTTTTTTTACTTCTACTTTCTCTTAAATTTCAAATTCCTCTCTCACAATTTTATTATTTTACTCTTCAACTTTAAATTTTTTTTCCAACTATTTATTCTCATTAGGACAAATGGATCCTAATCAATTTCATTATCAACAAGCTATGTTCAATTTCATGCAAAATTATCAAAATCATAATCCTCAAAATTCTCAAATTCCATCGATGCCAACAAACCCCGCCATATTTTTTCCATCACCAAACAATCCAAATATGTATCATATACCTCAAATGAATTCTAATAGTATGGAATTTTCTACCCAAGTTCCACCATTTTCTACTCAAGTTGGTAGTCAAGTCGTTAAAAAAAAATCTCGAGAGCAATTTACAAGGGATGAGGATATACTTCTTATCCAATCATGGCTCAATGTTTCAAAGGATCCAATTGTGGGAGTTGATCAAAAGGCTGAGAGTTTTTGGTTAAGAATAGCTGCCAATTATAACCAGTATCGTGGGCAATCGCGGGAAAAGGTAGGGGGGCAATTAAAATGCCGATGGCATAGAATAAATGGTTTGGTTCAAAAATTTGTTGGGTGTTACAAACAAGCTGTTAATGGAAAGAAAAGTGGGACATCAGATAACGATATCATGGCCTCTGCACATGCTTTTTTTGCTCAGGATGAAGGTACAACATTCAATCTTGAGTACGCATGACGATTGTTAAAAGATGAACCTAAATGGATGGGAGAATCGATTGGAAATTCTTCAAAAGTAACAAAGACTTCTGCTAGTGGGGCATCATCGGCTAACTCAGATACACCTTCAAGTTACGAGTTTAACTCATCATCACCAATGGAGCGTCCAATGGGACAAAAAGCAGCAAAAAGGAAGGGTAAGGCAAAGGAAATTCCAAATGCAACACAAGATGCAAGGAATAAAAGAGCAGCAACAATGGAAAGACTAGCTCAAAGTAAGGAGGACGAGCTAGAATTAAAGGCAATGCAAATCATCATGAAAGACACTTCTACTATGAGTGATAGTCAACGAGATATTCATGAAAAATATTGTAATAAGATGAAAAAAAAATATGGATTGTAGTTAGTATCACTTATGTAAAATGGACATTAGTACCACTTTAAATTATCAACACCTATGTAAAATGGTCATTAGTACCACTTTAATTTATCAACACCTATGTAAAATGGTCATTAGTACCACTTTAAATTATCAACACCTATGTAAAATGGTCATTAGTACCACTTTAAATTATAATAAATATTATGTTATTCAAACTAGCCGTTATTCAAACTAGCCGTTATTCAAACTATCCTTTATTCAAACTAGCCGTTATTCAAACTATCCTTTATTCAAACTAGCCGTTATTCAAACTAGCCGTTATTCAAACTATCCTTTATTCAAACTAGCCGTTATTCAAACTAGCCGTTATTCAAACTAGCCGTTATTCAAACCATTATATATACTATCACTTATGTCATTGTTTTCCCATTCTCATCTTATTCTTCTATCATACTTCTCTAATTCTTCTCTCATTTTTCTATCATTCTTAATTCACTAAAATGGATTCAGACAATTCAGATGATTTCGACCAAGAATTTTGGGAGTTGATTGAAGAAGAATTTATCGACGATAGTGATGAAGAACAATTGCTTGAAAATGAACGTCAATCTGGAAGTTCATCTATGCCAAAGAGAAGAACAATGGTAGATCGTAGTCGTGAAGAAGGAACAATCGATTATTCAATGACTACTTCTGAAAACCAAGATACACGGATGTTCAATTCAAGAAGGTTCGAATGCATAGGCATGTATTTCTTCGAATTGTAGATGCCCTTGGAAATCATGATGAATATTTCCAAATGAGGGTTGATGCAACTGGTAAAATGGGTCTTTCACCATTGCAGAAATGTACATATGCTATTCGTATGTTGGCGTATGGGTCTCCTGCTGACGTTGTAGAAATATGTTCGAATAGGTGAAAGCACTTCAATTGAGTGCTTACAAAGATTCGTTCGGGGCGTGAATGTTGTATTTGGGGCTGAGTATTTGAGAAAGCCTAACAACACTGATGTTGAACATCTTTTACAAATGAGAGAGTCACGTGGCTTTCCAGGTATGTTGGGTTCCATTGATTGTATGCATTGGGAGTGGAAAAATTGTCCTGTTGCATGGAAAAGACAATTTTGTCGAGGTGATCATGGAAAGCCCACAATCATGCTTGAAGCAGTGGCATCACAGGACTTATGGATTTGGCATGCTTTTTTTGGTATTGCTGGTTCAAACAATGACATTAATGTGTTAAACCAATCCAACGCGTTTAACGATATTTTGGAAGGACATGCTCCCAATGTGCAATATACAATCAATGGAACACCATATAATATGGGGTATTATTTAGCCGATGGTATATATCCTAAGTGGGCTACATTTGTGAAGACCATTTCAATGCCACAAGGAGAGAAGAAAAAATTATTTGCTCAACATCAAGAATCAGCTAGAAAAGATGTGGAGAGGGCATTTGGAGTGCTTCAATCTCGATTTGCAATTATACGTGGCCCAGCGCGTGCTTGGCACATGGACACCCTCAAACATACCATATATGCGTGCGTCATATTGCACAACATGATTGTTGAAGATGAACGACATACATATGGAGGTAATTTTGATTACTCTTATGATAATGTGGATAACAATCACTCAACAACTGAAACATTTAGCGGTCCTCATCCGAATCTTGCAACAAGACTACAAAGAAGAGCAAATATTCGTGAAAAACAAGTTCATCGTCAACTTCAAGGAGATCTAGTCGAGTATATTTGAGAACGTTTTGGACATGAAGATGATGAAATTTAAGTTTGATTAATTTATGTGATGTTATTTATTTTTATTGTTTTTAATTATATGTAATGTATTTGAAATTAATTTTAATTATCATTTTAAATTATAAGTTTAATTTGAATTTTATTTATTTTATATAAATTTTAATTTAAATAATTTTAATTATTATTTTAAATGATATAGAATTTAATATGAATAAAATATTAATATATAAAGTAAAGTTGTGGGACCCATTATGAGTTCTTTAGAGTTGCACCATTGGAGGGAAAAATTAGTTGGATTGCTTCAAGCTAACGTGGCTTAATGGATCCCGCAAAGAACCCAAAATTGAGTTGCACCATTGGAGATGCTCTCACAACTCTAGTTTCTTGTCAACTTTTTTGTGGATCTTTAATTCACATATTCATTAATTATTGATACCATCATTTGATACTATCATTCAATACTATCATTTGATGCTATTTAAAACAATGTTGTTTATATGCATGATTACTTACATTTCTTGTTTGACATAAATATGATGAGAAACTTTATCTCTTAAATTAACTTTTTGAGATCAAATAAATAAGTATGCTGATTTTCTATGACCATAGATCAAATATTTTCCACTTATACCTCTATTAAACAATATAAGTGGAAAATTGAAAATGAAGTTAGCATAGGTGAAAAAAGTTAACAAACTGAAATGCCTCAAGTTGAGTTTTTAAAATAACTTAAAAGTTGATAGTTGATACATAATTTCAATTTATTTTATTATATTTTATTTCATTTATTAAGTATTAAGTATGACTTTTCAATATATATTTTATCTCTTCTCATAATTTTTGACGCATATTTCTCGATTTTGCGATCTTTTGCTTTCGATTGACATGTACTTTGTATCTTTGACTTTTATGTGATATATTTTTACTTGTCTAGCCTAATGTGTACTATTGCATTTGTGTTTGCTTGTTCTTTTGAAATAGTTGCGTGAATAATTATAGTTTTTTTTCTTTAGATTACTTAGTAGTAAAACTATGGATAAAAAATGGATGTCTGTCGATCGATTGTTAAAAGAGTATGAGAATGGGGTATTAGAATTCGTTAAGTTTGCTGTTGAACATGCTGAAGACCCCATTAGAATGAAATGTCCTTGCTTGGATTATTGTTATGTGGGTCGGGTTGACGCAGATGGATTGAAATCACATTTATTGAGGTGTGGAATTGATCGAAGTTATACGTGTTGGATATTTCATGGTGAGAAAAGAAGCGAGAATGTTGAACCGGGGGAGAAAAGTAATACGACCTATGCTTCTTACGACAATGTCACTGATACATACAATTGTGATCGAGTCGAAGAAATTGCAGAAGCACTTGAAGAAGATCTTTAGGATTGTCCAAAAATTTGAGAGGTTGGTAAACGATGTAGAGAAACCGTTGTATAAAGATTGCAACAAATTCACAAGACTGCCTACGGTATTAAAGTAGTACAACTTAAAGGCGCACAATGGTTGGTCGGATAAAAGTTTCACTGAGTTAGTAGCCCTTATGAGGGATATGCTTCTTGAGGATAATGTTCTTCCTAATCGAACCTACGAGGCCAAAAAAATGTTGTGCTCTATTGGCATGAGCTATGATAAGATACATGATTACCCAAATGATTGCATTTTGTTTCGAAACGAATATGCATCGTTGAATGAGTTCCCTAAGTGCGGTTTATCTTGATATAAGAAAAAATCATCTCCAGCAAAAGTCTTATGGTATTTTCCTATTATTCCGAGATAAGACGCATGTTTCGTAGTGAAACCGATGCAAGACACTTGACTTGGTATGCAGATCAAAGAATTATCGATGGAAAGTTTCGACATCCGGCAGATGCACCACAGTGAAAGAAAATTGATAATGATTATCCTGATTTTGGAAGAGAAACAAGAAACCTTCGCTTGGCGTTATCCACTGATGGAATGAACCTGCATGGTCTTCAAAGTATCTCACATTCCACATGGCCTGTGATTCTTATGATTTATAACCTACCTCTATGGTTATGTATGAAGCGTAAGTAAATGATGTTATCTATGTTAATTTCTGGGCCTAAACAACCAGGGAATGACATAGACGTATACTTGAAACCTTTAACCGAAGATTTGAAGATTTTGTGGGAGAACGGTGTGGAGGTTTATGATGGATATAGGAAATAAAGTTTCAATTTGAGGGCGATGTTGTTTGGCATAATTAACTATTTTCCAGCATACGGAAATCTATCCGGGTATAACATTAAAGGTGAAAAGCGTGTCATATCTGTGAAGATGAAACCAATACGACGCGATTGAAAGTTTGTCTGAAGAACGTCTTTCTCGGTCATCGTTGATTCTTAAATTCTAAACATCAATATCGTGGACGGAGAAAAGCGTTCAATGGAGATACCGAACAACGTCTCCACCTAGATTGAAAGATGATCAAATTTTTGAAAAAGTGAAAGATGTGAGTATTCAGTTTAGAAAGCCTTTTGCACATACAGTTGTCACAGGTGGGTGGAAAAAGAGGTCGATTTTTTTTGAATTCCCATATTGGAAATATTTGTACGTAAGACATTTTTTTGATGTAATGCATATTGAAAAAAATGTATTTGAAAGTGTTATTGGTACATTACTCAATATAAAAGGAAAGTCTAAGGATGACCTTAAAGCAAGGGAGGACATGGTGGAGATGGTAATAAGAACTTAATTAGGACCAGTGAAGAAAGGAAGACGAACATATCTACCACCTACTGCTTATACTCTATCTAGAAAGGAGAAAAAAATATTGTGTAAGTTTCTGAGTGAAGTTAAAGTTCCAGAAGGTTACTCCTCACACAATAGAAGACTTGAGTCTATGAAAGACCTGAAGTTAAAGAGTTTAAAGACACATGATTTCCATGTTATAATGGAGCATTTTCTATCAATAAGTATGCATTCTATTTTTCCATATAAAGTAAGAAGCACCATAACTAAATTGTGTTTTTTCTTCAAGTCAATTTGTAGTAAGGTGACCGATCCTGAGATCTTACGAGTATTGCAAAAAGAAATAGTTATTACTTTGTGTGAGCTTGAAATGTATTTTCCTCCCTCGTTTTTTGATATAATAGTACATCTTGTTGTTCATCTTGTGAAAGAGACACAACTGTGTGGACCAGCTTATATGAGATGGATGTACCCTGCTGAACGTTATATGAAAATATTAAAAGGGTACGTGAAAAACCGAAGTCGTCCAAAGGGTTGTATTGTTGAGCGATACGTTGTTGATAAAGCGATTGAGTTTTGTACTGAATTTTTGTCCAATGTGAAATCCATTGGACTCCCTAAATCTCATATTTTTGAAAAAAAAGAAGGTAAAAAATTAATTGGAAATGAAATTGTGACAATATAAAGGGATGAACGGGATCAAGTGAATTTGTATGTTATACACAATGACAATGAGGTTGATCCGTTTGTTGAAATGCACAAGGCTATACTCCGAGGTGAGGATCATAATAGAAATGAAAATTGGATAGTACGGGAGCACAATCAAAGTTTTATACAGTGGTTTAAGGATTATATTTATTCAAAGTTTCATTCAGATCTCGCTTCAATACCAGACAGGTTGATATGTTTGGCATATGGTCCAAGTCCGCTTGTGGTTTTTTTATAGAGGATACTCAATTAATGTATACACATTTTATACCAAAGAACAAGATGATAGAAGTACTACGCAAAATAGTGGTGTCTTTAAGAAAACATAGCGAGATACATGTACTTCAAATTATGTCTTTAAATTACGATTATGTCTTTAAATTACTTATACTAACGTACTTTGTGTATGTTTTTTGTAGAGGTCTTTCAACATTGAAGATAAGAGAAAAGATTATTGTCTTTAATTGGCCGAAAAAAGACTAAGAGGATTTAGAACTTTTATAAACAAAAAGTACCTTAAAGATGCCGAAAATAATTTTGTTGATGCAGAGCTTCCAACGACATATGCATATGTGATTTCACCTAAAGAATGAGAAGTTTTTAAATCCAAACGAAGAACCCCATATTTTCAGAGTGTAAGTGGCGTAAATCGCCAAAGAGCATCATCTCCCGCGTATCCATACAAAAAAGGGCGTATGGGATATGCACGCTTAGAACAAAAAATTGTAAGTATCTATAAATTGCAATGATATACTTGTTCATCATGAGTTATAATTGATCTTATTTTTTGTCTTAATGTGTAGTTAAAAGAGGAGAATAGTTCTGAAAAATCTCTTCCAGAACATGTTTTGTGGAAGGCTACCTGTGTGGGTAAGGATGGAGTTATTAAATAATATATACAATTTTTTTTGAGAAATGCATAAGTATAATATTAATTCTTTAATTAAATAAAAATTTCATTAAAATATAATATTCATTCGATATTCATATAAATTTCAGGAGAATCTGTCTCTGTCTATATCTCCAGATGATTGCAGGAGCATACTTAGTCGAGCATTAGATGTTCTTGAGTATTCTGGTCGGGTGAGGGGTAAGGGACATGGGGTTGCTCCAAAATCCTTGAAAAAGAACAATCCAAAGACAAAATATGCTAGCAATAAAGTACTACAGGCAAGTTTGGATGCATTAGAATCTGAAGTTCTTGAATTGAGGAAGGATAAAGCAAGACGTCAATCACAAAGGGAAGCTTCAAGTTTTAAAGATACTAGTGGCAAAGCTAGTGTCAATTGTGCAGTTCAACCGATTATTCCCGAGGTAATTATATATATTATTATGAAATTAAATTAGTTTAATTTATTTAACTGACATATAAACACATTAACAATGTCATATTTATTATTGGTTTGAGGGCATTTCACCTTGTCAACTTTTTTTATCGACACCGACTTATTGCATGGTTGGCAAGGGAAAAGTGTATAAGACTCTAGGAGAAGTACTTTACCATAAACCTCTCCCTTATGGATATTTGAAAGTATCAATTGATATTTCTTTAGAGGAGGGTGTGTTATTACCAATACCAGACGAAGTTTCGGATGCAACATTGGTGGGAGAGGCAATAGGAGCGTATATTGCATGGCCGTCAAGACTCATTCGCGTAGATAATGAGGTATTCTTAAAACCATAATGAGTACTCAAATTTTTTACGATCATTTTACTTACATTTTTTTTGCATGGTAATTTTAGACTCCTACAAAACCCAAACCAAAAGATAAGGGGATTACGCGGCAAATCGAGTCAGTTGCATAAAAAAACAGGTACAACACAATTATATGATATTTTTTGCATAGATAATATTAATTCGTCATCTTATACTTCACCAAACTAATTTTATGATATTTAGATTATTCCTGCTAAAGAGATTGAACAAATTATATGATATTTATGCATAGATAATATTAATTCGTCATCTTATACTTCACCAAACTAATTTTATGATATTTAGATTATTCCTGCTAAAGAGATTGAACAAAAAAAGGATGTTGCTAAGAAGACCACAACTAGAAAGAAAACTACTACTCAGTATAAGTCGTGCCTTCAAACATATATAAGCTTCACAACTATTTTGCAAGGTGGTACTAGTATTATACCCATGGATGTAGATATTTATGGTTTTGAAGTCATGGCAGCACTTGGTAAGGAGGATTTGGATGAAGTGTTTAAACATTTGGAATTAGGCCTCTGTGTTATCGATATATACATCAGGTATACTCCAATCAACTTTGTTTAATTAATTGAACAATTTATTTACTCATTTCAATGAATAATTAATGTTAATGATATTTTTATTTAAGGTTTCTGTATGACAAATTGATGCGCCCGCATGGATTGGAAGTAAGATTCGGTTTTATAAGTCCCAACATTGTCAACGCATCGTCAATCAACTTAAAACCAGATGAAGTAATAGAGTTTGTACTCCATTTTTTCATGGCCAACAAAGATACATAAAAGTTGTTCTTTTTACCATATAATACTGGTCATAAGTAAGATTTTCATTCTAACTTTCCTCTATTATAATTTTTTCATTTTTTGACGTTGTGTAGAAAGTTTCCATCTAACCTTTGTTTAATATTACAGTGGACACTGGTTACTAGTTGCAATTAATCCTATGAGCAAAATTTTGTTTTATCTAAATTAGTTGGGCAATGATTGGACAATATACCCAGATATGAATAAGACAATTGATACGTAAGTGAGATTGTTCTAAAATATTCGTGTGTATATTTAATTATTTATGTGAGATAGTTATAAATATTCTTTTATATTTTATTATAGCGTTCTACAAAGTTTTTGAGCACAAAGAGATATTCAAGTACCAAAGAGTAGAGCCAACAATATTTTGTGGATCAAAGTGGAGGTATATTTTCACAAATTTGATTATATAGTTATGATACTTGATAAAACAAGTTAAGGTGTATATCTTGATGTATATTCGTATTTTCTTTCCATTTGTAGTGTCCTCATCAACGTAATGGTATAGATTGCGGTTATTTTATGTTGAGGTTTATGAAATAAACCCTTATTTTGGATCGATTAGAGATTTCATCCACGATATGAATTTCTAACTTAGGAATTATTTTAATATTTTTCATAAAATGACTTAGTGTTTTAAGTAAATCATACTATGTTATATTATTATGTAGTACTTTGATGAATTCAAGTGTGCTCATTACTCAAGAAATCAATTGGATGAACTTATGGAGGATTGGTGTCAATTTATTATGGAGTTGAGAATTTTATAAGGTATAAATTTGAGTTTTGAGAATATAATATATGTCATTATAATTGTGTTCCAATGTTGTTGTTGTTGTTGTTGTTGTTGTTGTTATTTGGTTACTTATGATGATATGAATTTCGATTTTTTGATTTTGTTTCAGGTTATAGATGCAGATTGATGTAGAAGATAAAGTTATTTTGTAATTCATTGTTGTTGTTGTTGTTGTTGTTTCATTATTGTATATATTGATGTTGTTGTTTCAAGTTTATGAAAAATTTGGAAAATATGGATTGAAGATGTATATTGATATTGTATTTGTTTCAAACTTTATATTGAAGCTACAAATTTGTTTCAAATTTATGATATTTTGGTTCAAATTCTAGTAAAAACCTGGTGCAAAAATAGTGAAAATCTGGTGCATATATGCTGACTTATAATAGGCAGCGTTTTGTTTTAAATGAAAACAAGTTTTATATTTAAAAACTTCACGGGGAATAGACAACACGTTTATAAAATGCGCTGCCTAAAGGGGGAATAGACAACGCTTTTAATGAACAGCGCTGCCTAAAATGGGGAAAGCGCTTCCTAAAGGGGGAATTGACAGCGCTTTTATTGTAAAGCGTTGTCTAAAGCTCTACCTTAAAGACTTTCAAAAGCGTTGTCTAAAGTGAAAGCGCTGCTATAGGGGCAATATCCAAATCGATGTCTAAAGTAAAGCACTGCTAATGAGGGTGTATGAGAAAACGCTTTTAATAAAAAACGCTACCTAAAGGGTGGAATAGACAACGCTTTTACAATAACCAAAACACTGTCTATACCTTTAGCAACGGTGGAATAGACAACGTTTTAAAGCGCTGTCTATGGCCAAAAAAAGTGTTGTCTAATCCCTTGTTTGGTGTAGTGCATGACTTTTGTTTACTTCAATGGTGCCAAGCCGCCACTTCAATTTAGATTCTACAAGGACACGCCTCTTTTCGAGCTCATTACCATACTCAACTCTTATTGGGGAGTCCAAGAGAGTCGGGAGCACCAATAAGAACAATGCTTCAGGACCACAAGAGAGGGAGACGCCACATCTCAACCCAAAACCTTAAGATGTTAGGTAAATGAGTCACCTCTCTTTTAAATCCAACATTCCATTCATTCACAAGAAATATGGGAGTAGATATGGAGTTTATTAAGGTTTCTTAGAATGGTGTTTCACATGTTGTCGATTTAGGTGTAGTATGGTATATCCAAAGGACACATGGGTTCATCTACCCAAATTCCTTTAGTCGCCTCCAGCCTTCGCTTCAATACTTTCAACAAAACTTGGTTCACCACTTTGGCCTTTCCATTTGTCTCAAGATGTTACAGAGACGTGAAGTGTTTCTTAAACTTTAAGTCTTTCAAATGTGTATCCACAAACTTTGTCGTGTTATCCATTACTATGGATTGAGGGATCCCATACTTGACCAAAATGTTTCTCTTGAAGAACTTTATAATATTGGCACGATAACTTTTGCTAAATCCTCTGCTTCAATCCACTTGGTGAAGTAATCATTTGCCATAATTATAAATGTGAGTTGGCCCTGCGCTATGGAAAAAAGTCAAAGAATGTTCATTCCCCGTTGTGAAAAAGGATAGAGGGGCGTTAACATGTGCAACTTGGATGAAAGGGCATTGTGAATGTCCCCGTGCTTTTGGAACTGGTTTCAATTCTTCTTAAACTCCTTATAATCCTAGACCATATATAACTGATAACATCAAACTCTAAGGACCTTCTCGGCCAAGGCCGAGGCGTTAAAATGTTGACTGATAATCCATTCACGTACTTCGACAAGAGTGTAGATGGTCTCTTACCCTTCCAAAATTTTCAACAGGGTGGACAACTCTCTTCTATAAAAGGCCCTTTCTATTAGATAATACGAATAAAGTTTTCTCTTCACCAAGACAACCTCAATTATGTCCCAGGGGACTGGTTCTTGCTCAATAAACTTTATGATGGACGACATCCATAAGGGCTGTGAGAAGTCTTCTATGACCATCACCTCCATTCCCAAAATTTCAATGCTCGGAACCCTTAATGTCTCTTGGATTGGATCAAGGAATGATTCACTCTAGAAACCTAGTGTTGGAAAGTTATGAGAGCAAGTCTATTATATTTTTTTGTTCTCTTAGGCATGTAAGATTTCAAAGGATCTAAACTTATCTAGTTTTCGTTTAGTCAAAGAACATAACAATGCAATATGAATCATTAGTTTAATCCTCCGCTTTTACTTTTGACACCCTGAATTTGGAATATGTCAGTTGTTTGATGTTTTTTGCTCCTAATTCGGATGTCGATGAGTGGCCAATGATGACAGCTTCAAAGTTGGCTGGATTTTTTGTGGTGGGGGACTCGAAGAAAAATGACACTTCAATCACCAATAAACATTGTTATGTGAAATGAGATTGGCCTGAGTATCTCAATTATTAGATGACCCATCAGTGAACATGACCCAGGCGTGTGTTGGCTCTGATGTACCTCAAGTCATTTATGTAATTCAATTGACCACTTTTCGTCAATTGTTCTTCTAAATTTGGGTGGTGGAGGACTTGTTTCAAGGGTAAATCCGACTGGACTATGATGGTGTGTGCTAGAAAGTATTATCGTTGCTTCTTGGATGCAATTAGTAATGCCAATTCCGCTTTCTATATCTTTTGATATCGTACTTTGGGTCCAACAAGGGCTTTAGAGTGAAGTAGAGCAAGCTATAAATTGAATTTGGCTCTTGATATATTCCATTCTAAAGAGAACCTATCTAAATTGAGTGTTTAGTGATCTTAGAGGGATTTGTTTCCCTTTTGTGGGGATTCAGTTGAGTCGATCTCCCATCTTTTTGTCACTTATGAGTTAGCTTCATCATTGTGGTATATAGTATGTTATATGATATTTTAGTGATCGAGTTGAAAAGTGATTCTTTCTAGTAATTAATTTTTTTTAGTATTTCATGTCTTTAGGTTATATGACCAAGTCTAGAGATGATTTTGTTATGATATGACATGTTGTTTGGACTATTTTGAAATTCCATAATGATGTTATATTTAATGGAGTTGCAAAAACCATAAAAAAGTTGGAGAAGAAGAGTAATTTTTTGATCAGAAAATGGTTTCTTTGTAAATTAAGAGTGAAGTCATGAATATACTCTAACTTGTTTCAAAACCCCATTCTATTTATTAACTTATAATGGGTCTTATAATAGGTCCGCTCAACTCTGAAGTAGGTGTTGGTATATTGTTTTCACCTTTATTATTAATATATTTTGTCATTGGAAAAAAATAGAGAAAACTAGAAATAACCAAACATTGAAGTAAATAACACTATAGTTTTAATCATAAGGTGATGGATAATACATCAAATTCTTAAATACCATAAGTTTTTGCAATAAATAAAAAAATATTGCAAATGATTGTGTTTTGCTTGCAAACACAACAACTAGTGTTTCATAATATTTTAACTCGTCCTTCCTTCATCTTTATTACTAGTTTTAACTATAATGCCATGCACCTGTAATATCCATTAAAGTGATGAATATCATATATTATAATCAAAATATGAATATGTAGAAGAGAAAATATAACAAGAATATTATAAATAGGGTTTAGAATATTATTAATATAAAAAATTTGATTAATTGTAAAAGTATTTTTTTTTAATATCAGATATACCTGATGAAGCATAGTCTTAGAGTAGATATTAATAATAGAGACCTCCTATATAATGAAATAACAAGATAGTATAAGAACAATAATAGGTTAATAACTATAAGCCATATGCAAACCTTTTCATCTCATAAAAGTCTAACTAAAAAAAATAAATCATAACATACCCTGCCACCAGTCTCCTCTTGTAGCTACTTGGGAATCATCTTCTCCTCCATTATTATTGTACTATTAAATTAAAAATCATGTTAAGAATTCTTGATAGTAAGAAAAAATTATAAACCATAAAAATATAATATAATATACTCCAAATAATAATAATTTATATAAAGTCAAAGATTTGTTTAGTTTGTAATATATATAGTTTTAAATTTATTTAATTGAATCTACGGAATCAACAAAAACAATCATATGTGTTATTTTATAAGTAATTAAATTCAAATATTTTTAATAATTTAACAGTACAATTTTTAACAATATAAAAATATACTCTATACATAAATTAAATATACTGTTGAATGCATTATCACTTACCAAGGAGTTGAACGAAACACTTTGTGAATTTTGAGTTTGAGGATATATATCTGGACCACCATAATAAATTGATGAACTTAGGTGACATGCATGAACCTTTTGCTTCTGGTACAACCGAGACATGTCTTTATTTTTTGTATCATCAACTCCACCATTGTTGTCCTTAAAGATGCTATCTATTCCTAGAATATAACAAAATGAAAAATAAATATTAGAAATCTACTAATTTAAATTTTAGGTGGAAGGTAAGTAAAGTCTCTAACAAATTTATCTAGTCTTTTTTGGTTGAATGGAGTTGATGTTTTTTATAGGTGTTTTAGGTATCAAGTATGATGTTTTTGTTGTTAGGTACGACGCTTCAGTCATTTTCTCTCTTTTAGTGGGAGGATATTGGGATTCTGATTCAATTTGGTGAAAATTTGTGTCTTTTCTTGAGTCTAGAAAGAATATAACTCTTTAAATTGGCTTGTTGATGGCATCTTTAAGAAAATAGAATTGAGTCATTAGACTTTCTTGTGGAAGGATCTTCGGTTATGATCCATCTCTCTAAAGATTAATTAAATTTCTTGATATGTTTTCTAACTCATCCAATTAGATGGTTTAATGGGAAAGATTAGTAGGGTGAGTCGGTGTTCCATCTCTTTGTCATTTATAAGTTTGATGGGAAATATTTATTTTGTTTAGAAATTAATTTTTAAATAGATCAAAGGTCTCATGCACTCATGCACATACTCCGATTGACTTTATAACCTAAACCTCTAAGTGTATGCCTTAGTATTGAGGTGTATGCTTGTATGTGATTTTGTCTGATTTGAAGTGTATGCATTAGTTCCTTGAGTTTTTTTTTTTGTTGTCTTTATTATTTTAATTGGTTGTAGTGTTTATTATTATTGAATTTTTATTTGTATCATTGTAGTCCTTTAAGCACTTCTTATACTTAAAAATTATCTTTATTTTAATTTTAATATATTTAAAGTTTTTTTATAGATAAAATACAGTGTTAAATGTAAATGTAACAATGAGATATATGAAAAAGCTTAATCAATTAAATATAAAGGGTAAAAACTCAAAAGCAAAATTTAAAAAGCAATTTTAAGATCTTTTTTACAAATATAAAAATCTGATAATTATTATGAATAATGCAGGTAAGAAAAATTGAGAATAAAATGGAAAAGTGATTCTAATAATCTAAATTTTAAATCAAAGGTAAGTAATCCGAACAAATATTTTGTAATTAATTTAGTTCAACCTTTTGGTTGAAAATATTTATTATATTTGATATTAAAGATTTTTTTGACCAAATTAAACATATTCTTATCTAGTTAGGACTTACATACAATGCACTTATTTTTTTGTACAAAATATATTGTAATTATGTGACTTTTAGTCCATTTATTTTATCTCATTCATGAAAATAGTCTTTTATATTTTAAATTCATGAAGTTTTCGTTCCCTCTTATCTCACATTTTTTATTTAAAATTCATAAAATTTATCTTTATTTTTAAATGACGTGCCACTTGTAAATATAATAAATTATTAAATAATTTTTTAAATGCAAAATATATAAATTACACGTCTTAAAAAATAAACATGTTTAATAAAAATAATAGTTAATTGATAATTTATGGTTTAAGATTGATGATCTACCATTTAATAAATTAATTGAAATATTTAATAAAATTAGAGGTTGAAGTTGTTCATAAATCTAATATAATATAAAATGAATTTTTTATATTTAATATATGATTAATTTACATTAAATTAATATAAATTATAAAATGTAAAATGAAGTTTTAAATAAAATAATTTTAAAAAAAGTAGAAGAAAAATTATAAATTATAAATTAAAACGGTATTCGAAATAGCCTCTATAATATAATAAAACAATTTATAAATTCACTATGAAAAACAGCTATTAAACAAATTTTTTATGATCACATAAATTTATAAAATATAAACTCAGTGATATCTCAAGCCAAAGAGAGCCATGGTATCAACTTTCATCCGTAAAAAGTGATTTTTCTTTATTATAGTTAAAATTATTACCAGAAATCTGATATATCATAATTGAATGAAACAAAGTACACTACCTTGAGTTTCAACTTTGGAGTTCATTGTCTCATCCTTAGTTTTGCTGCCATTTGCTTCAAATCGCACAGATTCTCTTCCTAAAATCTGAAACAAAATAACTCATACAAAAAAAAAAAAATTAGAGTTACTCCACAAATCCAATTTTAAATATGAGCTTCAACATTTAACTAAATAAATAAGAAAATATAAAATAAAATAAACCATACAAATATCACAACAATAATATGTTAACATCAATATTAATTTATAATAAAAAATTAAATATAAATTACAAATAAGTGTCATATTATTCAACTATCAAAACTTCACTCGACGTTCTGAATTAGATTATGTATTGATCACAAAAATATAAAATTAAACATATGAAAAAAAGGTACCTTAGGTGATTGAGTTGAAAAGATAGAACCATAAATTCCTATAGAAGGGTGAGATAGTTTAGACCCAAAGATTTGAGAACCAACAAGTGAAGAAGAAATACCCTTTTGCTTATTCTTGTCTGCCATTCTTTCTTCTCTAAAAACACCACTCACTATTATAAAGAGGCCAAAAGATGAGAAAACAAAAAACAAAAAATTCAATTACGTTTTTATTTGGAATGAAACAAAATGAGAGGAAAGTAGAGAAAAGAAAAGTAAAAGAAGAGAAGAGAACAAAAAGAAGGAACTGAAAAAAAAAGTAAGGAAAAAATATTGTAAGAGATGTATGAAATGAATTTTCCTCCTCTTTTTCCTTTCTTTTTTTCTCTTTAAATGTAATTTAAGTATGTGTAAAATATTACTTTTATAAATTTAAAGTATTGAATTTGAATCCTTCGAAAAATGTTGAACAATATTTATTAATTTTGGTTGGTAAAATTTGCATTTCCAATTTTAAAAGAAGTTTTTATTTAATTGATTGATTTATTAATATCAACAATTTACTTACATCAATCTTATACTAACAATTTAAACTTATTTAACTCAAAGAACCTTATACCAACTATTCACATGTATTTAATTCAATTAACATGTTTTTTAAATTAGGAATAACAATGGTTTTTTAAATTAGGAATAACAATGGACATGTTTGAATATGATACTCTCATATTCGTCTCCATACACATAATTTGAAAAAATTTACATATATGAGTTTATATCCACGTGGACACAAATTTTTATATTTGTACTCGTACCCTATGAATATTTAAGTACACATGTCCGTTTATATGTATTTTTAATAAAATATTGTTGATTAATTGTAATTTATCATATAATTTTAAATTTTTAACAACATTTAAAAAAATAAAAAATGATATTATTGAATTAAATAATAAACAAAGACTTTTATTATAAAACATACAAATTTAATAATGATGTATTTAATAAAATTGATAAACATACGTGACTATAATAAAAATAAAAAATATACAAATATATATTATATTGGTGTGTGACAGAATGGGTACTAAAATATTCGAGTTCATATCCGTTTATTTTCGTAAATAATTGTCTGTGCCTATATATTCTCATTTTGTTGATTTTTATCTATTAAATGTAATTTTTTAGGACATCAACCGGAGATAATACACCTATTATTCATATTCTCAAATAAAAAACTCCTCTAAGTTGAACAACCAACCACTAATCTATTTTTCTTTTGCATTCATATTCTTATTTATAGAAGTTATAAATAATAAAAAAATTAAAAAAATATATAAAAATATTAATAATGATTTACCAATCAATAAATACTAAATACAAAACACTATATTTACATAAATGAATCCGCATTAAAATTAAAGTAAAATCAATAATTAATACAATCAACTCTTGATAGAGATACGGAAAAAAAATCAATGTGTTGTATTTTTTGAATTACATTTTCTTTTATTTTAAATTATAAATTATTAATAATTAATTGCTACTATTATAGTTATATATTTTTGTCGGACTTTGTTGTTTCAGTTACAATACTATTAGCCACGTCATGCAAAAGACATTTTTTTGAGAGATGGCACAAGATGACATCATCTTTCCATTTTTTTAATTGGGGAGATGAAGATCACACTTGAGGACGCTGCATGCATGCTACCTTTTTCTGTCAGAGGAAGGTTACTTAACCACTCCTGAATTACTCGTGGTGAAGCAATTGAATGGATGGTGGAGTATTTGGGAGCTCAACCGCAAAAGGCATTTGAGTAGTGTGACTTAACTAACGGAGCGTATGCTAAGTTCTCATTCCTGGGCAAAATATATGGTGAGGACCTGGACGTGGTAGCAGGTTCTGAGAGTGAGGGCAATAAGCTCTTTATTCAATACCACCACGGGTGTGCTTTACGGTATTACTTTTTGTTCTTAATTGACACGTCTATTTTTGTGGACAAAAGTATAACTTACGTGGATGTGACATATCTCCAGTACTTCATTGATTTGGATATAGTTAGGGAGTGGAACTGGGAGACTGGTTATTTGGTATACCTATACCAAAAGTTGAATGTAGATTCTAAATGGAGAAGGAGGCAGCTGATAGACTCTTGCACAATGTTCACGATACCTTTCACTCCAACTATTACATTTAAACTGCTATTAACAATTTTTCTTACATATCTCTTATTTGTTTTCAAGGATCGACCATTCATGGTTTCGGTTAGGATTTGGATTATAGTGAAGACATGGCGAGGGCTTCCAAGTATAGCCTCCACATAGAGAATCATGGTGTGCTATCGTTCCAGGTGTATCTTGATCGGATTGTTTATGATAACATCATCTGGACTCCTTTTGAGGATCACAGGGAGATTGTCCCATTCGACTTCATCTCATTATACTCAGAGTGACTGGCATGTGGAAACAACACTATGGTTAGGTATCTTCTAGAGTGGTGCATCCGACAATTTGGCCATGCAGACCATACCAAGATCTCCATTTAAGGATGCTCTCGACATCATTTTCTGTTGGGAGCTCGATGACATCTTCCAGGATCGGTAGAATCATATGGTGCTAGAGGAGGGCCTGATGATGCGGGCATCCAAGTGTTGGTATTGTGTAGAGGGAAATGTCACGTGGTTTTACACATTGTCACATCCTATTATGACATCAGATGCTCATGGATGTCCACCTAGGCCAGCTCATGAGGAGATCTTGGAGAGTCAGCAGTCCCATGATGACCATGTCAGTGATATCTTATCGATCTTTCAACAGAGGAAGTTGATTAGTCAGGAGCCTTTGGACTTAGAGATCATTGAGAGTGACAATTTTGATGCAGTGGACATCGTAAAGAGGGTGGTTATGAAGACATCTCTTGCAGCGGGTTACATGAGACAGAGGGGGCCCAGGGGGTTAGGATTAGGTATATGTAGTAGACTATGCCTTTTTTATTTATTTGTCGATGTATTTATTTTACATTCAATACTTTCTAAACAATTTATGTAGTAATTTCTGGTATTTGTGAACAATTTATGTTCCTATCATTTTTGGTATTTCACTATTTCAATATTATTTAAACGAATTACATATCAAATTTTTGTTTTTATTAGATACCACATTGATGTTTTACAAAAAAAAAAAACTATAGCATTCTACCCAGGGTTTCGGAGATGCATATCTGAACGAAACCTTGAATCAATTTTTAAAGTGTTTCAGATATGGATATCCGAAAATATCATTGAATATTGTTCAAATCAAATAACGTGTAAACAGAGAGGGTTTTCAGATATGCACCTACAAAACCCCTTGAAAATTGATCTAAGGGTTCGTTCAGATATGCATCTCTAAAGGGTATTTTGGAGTTTTCAAAGGATTTTTCACCCATATAAGGGAGTATTAAGAAATTGCCTTTCTTCTATTATAATTGATTGAATTCGTGTTACGTGTAATATTTTTATTTTAGTCTTTTTTTAATGCAATTTTAGTCTTTTAGTATTGATATTTTTGTTTCCCGTGTATTTTTATTTTATTTATTTTATTATTGATTTAGTGACAAACACACTCTACTAAATATATGTAACAAATAAAAATCACTATATTGTAAAAAATATGACATTTTTCCAATTTCTTTTTAATATTTTTGAAGTTATAATAATACTTAAAAAGTTAATCAATAAATAATACTTTTTTAATAAAACTACTTATCTGTTTATAGTAAAAAGAAAATTTCATGTCAAATATAAAAAGAAAAAAAAATTAGTGTAATGATTAATATAATATTGAATTAAAAAATAAATAAATAAATAAATAAAACAAAAGAGATGAGAGAGACATGTGGATGGATTGAGATGAAAGGCAAGCATGATCCATGTGATTGGAAGAAATTGACTTATTTTGAATCTTGATATTTTTGGTCTCTTTACTATTACAAATATATTATTTTATCTCGGTTTTAGATGTGAGGTAACAAATGACTTCATGAAAACTTGTCATCTTATCACTCGAATTCTGAATAATCAAGGAGATAGGTGAGGGTAATTCGTTCGATCCCCAACAACAACATTTTTTTATTTATTTTCAAAACTATGTAGCACACGTCATATTATCTCTTGGTTTCAATTAATAACCGAGGAAAAATTGTTAGTATTTACATCCGATTTTGTTAATAATTGATTAATATAACCAAGTTTTTTAAAATCTTATTTTGACTTATGGGAATCATGATAAAATATGAAGGCACCGACCCAAGGTGAACATATGTCATATATATCTTCTTGAGGGAATGGTGTTTTGTCACTAAACCCCTATAATTTGAATAAAATTCAAATTATGATAAGTAACAACAAGACTAACTTAACAAATACACATAAATTACATGTATATGGATAGTTAATACTTTAGTCCATAAATATTGATAATGCATTTGGAGACAATATTAAACATATGTCCCATAACATAGTATCCACATTCAAAGTCGTTGGGTTGTTTTCACGACTATAAATAATTTTCATATAGTTACTAATTAATACACACAAATCACAAGTAATACATTATCTGAAATAAGAGATTGTCAAAAGCACGAGTAATACTTACACATGGTTCTATGGACTTTGGTTTTTTACCAACTAAATTACATCTAAAAAAAATTGTATCCCTACATAGCTCTACATGTCAGTACATATTAAACATGAATAAAAATTATTCAAAACTAAAGGTAAAATTTGAGTATTACAAATAATACCACTTACCTGCTCACAATATTTTGCATATCTTCATCAAGATGATAATGTAACAAGCATAACATAACTACAATACTTTGTTTTGGACATAAAATAATTAGTTGCCGATGGTTCCTACATAAACATTCAGAATAATTAATAATGTGTATAAAATTGATTCATAAATAAAAACACAAATTAAAAAGCATATACTTACTTATGGATAAACTATGTCATATAACATTCTTTATTCTCCTTAACCAACTTATTTTTTTGTGCATCTTGATAGTGCTTGTTAGTTTACCTTGAAATTGAATGTCCAATGGATCTAAGAAACAATACTTTTCAATTTCTTTTTAACACACATGTCATGCAGGATCCTAATTAAAAATTAATGCAAATGTCAAAAATTTATGTCAAAATGTGAAAACAATGAATAATTAAAATTACCGTAAAAATTATACTTATGAGTACCACAATTGTATTACGGGTATGTCCAGCCAATTATCTCCCTTTAAAAATTCCACAAGACAACTCTTACGAAGCATAAAAGGTTGAAGTAGTTAATGTTTTAATTCAAACGTGGAGAATTTTGGAATCTTGTCTATCATACTAGATAATCTTTGAGTGTTATCTAGTTGAGGTGGTGTGGTCTCAATATTGTGATGCAAGGCATAACAACTATCTTTTGTGCTTGCACCTCCTATAACAAATTTCTCAAGAAATTTCTCAAGCATGTCCAATTAATATGAATTTAGGTGGTTGAGTACATCCATTGATTTCAACTTCTACATCACAAAAATAACTGAATACAATACAGAAATTAAAATACAAAAACAATAACAACAACACACAAAACAAATATTTTAAATTATACTTATACCTCAATCACATCGCGAGTACAATTCTCTTTCTCAACCTCAACCAACCTCTCTCGCTCCTCTCGCACCTACTAGAACATCATTTCATGCTCCTCCTGCAACATCCTCTCTCGCTCCCCCCTATTCCTCCCGATCCACTTCTCCCGCTCCTGTTCTAATACCCGTTATCTTTTCAACAACTATCTCTTCAATTTCATTCCTAGGATTTACATTGTTAATTGGCTGCGATGGTCCAAAAATTAACTTCAAGTCGACACCCATTCCAAGACCACGAATAGGCATAACATGCTCCTTGGTTGCAATAACTTCTACTAAGATTTCATGACGATCTTGCGAAACGAATCTACAAACTTTTCCTTGTTCAAGTAGTACATCCTACGATACATTGAATTAATTAAAATAAGTAATGTTGAAAAAGTATCTCCTTACAATATTTTCACCCACTTCACGTGTAGCCTATGATGTGAATAGGCCATGGGGTTTTTGACGTGTCCTCTTCCATTTCTCCTGTCGTGATGGTGGAGATGGACTACGATCAAGACTTCTAGAAGGATCTCTCAACTCTAGTTCCCATTGTTTTATTTTTTCATTAATAATTTTATGTTCAATTTTATCATATCCTTCATGAGACAATCTATGAGGATAGATATTCACTTTACAAAATCCTCCCAAACTTTCTTATTAATAAATGAATACTTCATGTATGGAGGCACTATGTTATCTTTTGGACTGATCGGTCGCCAATTTTACTATGTTTTTGTCACTTGTCTGACGATAATGTAGGTATTCTGCATCACTTTGTTTCTTATTGTGTTTTCATTTGAGTCAATTTTACGTTCTTTATGTTATTTATGCACTTTATGGTTTTTAGTTTTATCTCAAGTATTTCTGCATTTTATGATTTGGTTGGCTGTTTGTGATTGTTTCTAGGTTCAGGTAAAGGAACCAAGAGACTCGGTGCGAGAAGTAAAGAAATCAGAATTTTTGCGATCGAAAAAAATGAGAGATAGGCTTGACACGGCCACCCGTGTCACCTGACACAAGTCATGTTAGGAGGGAAGCGTTGAAAAAGAATTGGTAATCAGGGGTGCAACACGGGTGGTCGTGTCACCAGAAATGGGCCGTGTTGCACGTCTTGGGACTTAAAAAATTAAATGGAGAGTTTATAGGGCCAACACGGGCACCACTGTTGCCTGACACGGGCCGTGTTGGCCAGTGACTCTGATTTGGATAATTTTATTTTATTTTGCCCGAATATTTTCTTAAAAGGGTTTTTTGGTGCTTTCCCACTGAGGCCAATGGATTTTTACTATATAGAAGAATTTTCACAATGGAAACAAGACCTTTTTTTTGAAAACAAAGAATTTTACAATTGAAGAGAGCAACATATGAGATTACTAGAGGACGAAGATTTTTCATGAGCCGATGCAATTGAAGATCAAAGTTCATCATTTATTTGTAATGTCTAACTTTTTTGTTATTGAAATTCTTTTGAATAATAAGAGTATCTAAACCCCTCAATGCTATGAATATCCCTAATTGGATCGTGTAATGACTTTGAATTTCTGATTCCAGTAATACAATTGTTTTTCATATTAAATTTGATTGTACAAGGTTTTTAATGCTTCCTTTATTGGACAAATAAGAATTGATTTATGATTAATAATCATTCGGACCGCAATTATTAATATTTTTGTACTATTAAATGATAGTAGATATCACCTAGGACTAGAGATACCCTATATTTACCAGTTAAATCTTGATAAAACTATTGCTTGATTTCATTATAATTCGCTAAGGACCTAGGTTTTAGGATGAATGTTCAAAGGTTTTCTCACTAAGGATTTAATAAACTAAAGATCTAATAATTGAATATTTTGAAATTGTTGAAGAAATTAGGATTCAAGGTTATTACATGGCAAATAATACATTGTACCCTAACATGTTCCTCATATATGTGAAAAAGCCTACTTTTTATTCTGCTTATTTTTACTCATTGTTAATTATAACATCAAAACAAAACCCACGCTAGTTTTTGTTTAATTGAACCACACATTGAACTCGATATATATATATATATATATATATATATATATATATATGAAGTCCTTGAGATCGACATTCGGGGAATTTATCATTTATTACTGCATAGGAAAAAATAGGACACTTGCTATTTTTCTGATCAAGTTTTTGGCGTCGTTGCCGGAGACTGTCAAAGTATAGAGTTTTGGCTTTAGTTCAACTAAAATTTAATTTCTGTTATTTTTTATTTATTTTGTTATTTTTATAGTAACTGATATGTCTATAATCTTTTTATGTGAGGGGATCCCTTAACTAAATTTCCTTTTGACGTAGAAATCGAAAGAACATTTCACGCAAGGCTTAGACAGGCTCGATTAGCCAGACTGGCCTTTGACAAAGAGTATCTTTCAGAGTCAGAATATTTTCCAGTTCATACAGAGTCAGAAGAAGAAATAAAGATGGGTGAAAATCCAATAGCACCTGAGAGACTCCTTGGTGACCATGGTGGGACAAGTGCACCGGCTGGTAAATTAATAATAATGAACCAACCGGTGAATGTACCAAATTTTCGGCTGAATCCTTGCACAACCACTCAACTTGAGAGGATATCCTTCTCTATAAGGGTGAATAAAGACATTGACAATAATTTACAAAGGTTTATGACTATGAGAACCACCTTGAAAATTGATGGGCATACTGATGAAGCGAAGCAGTTCTGGATGTTTTTGTTCACTTTAGATGATGAGGATGAAAAGTGTTTTTATTCCCTCCCGTATGGTAGCATTAATTCGTGGAAATAGATAGAAATAACATTCATGAATGAGTACTTTCTAGCGTCAATATTCATGAGAAAAAGATATATCATCCTCAACTTCAAGCAGAAAGAGGGTGAGTCATTAAGGGATGACTATGAAAGATTCAAAAGACTCCTAGTGGTTTGTCCTACTTATAATTTGGATTAGACTGAGCAAATAAAAATGTCTGTTAATGATCTTAGAATTTAGACAAAGTAGTTGATTGACACAGCAGATGGTGGCACATCTAAATTTTCAACAACCATCGGTATTAAGAAGATAATTGAAGCAATTGTTGCAAATGAGCATTTGGAGTTTTATGTCAAGGTTGCAAGCAATTCGTAGAGGGTGATTGATTTAATGTTGGAAGCGAACAAACAAATCAAAATAGAAGAAACAATTGTTGTAGAAGTAGAGAAAAAGCTTAAGGGAATGAACATAGGTACTCAACAAGTGGCTCGGATTCAACACGGCCAAAATGTTGTTTGTGAAATTTGTAGTGGACCACGCATTACTGTGCATTGTCTTTCAATTCCACAAGAAATTGAAGACATAAAATTCTTGAAGTAGAATAATCCTTATTCGAATATATACAATCCTGGATGAAAGAACCATCCAACCTTTTCCTGAAGGGATCAGAAACGGAATGTTCAACAACATGGTCAAGGCCAATATCAGAACCAATATCAGCAACATCAACAACATCAACAACAATAAGTTCATAAGAAAGTATATTGGAAAGTAACCATTGAAAAAATGGAATCTCACAATATTCAGCTCCAAGAAGACACCCGAAACAATAAAAAAATATCTCTGCTTCTATAAATAATCTGGAGGTTTAGATAGGTCAGATAGCACAACAACTAGAAAATTCTCAAGCACCAGGCTCTCTGTTGAGTGCAACACTTACAAATCTGAGAGAAAATCACATTGCGAATGTAATTGTGACCAGAAGTGGTTCGCAACGAAGTTGTGAAGTTGTTGGATGCAATTCTTATTTACCCGATATTTGATAGTTCATGGATGAGTCATGTTCATATGGTACCAAATAAGGCAGGAAATACGGGCATCATGAATGATGTTATACCCCAAAATTTGCCCTTCTATTTTCAAGTTAATACACATCTCCATACTTAAGAGCTCCTCAATGGTTGACCAGATGAACCCTCTCCTAAACAATTAATCCACAACTAGGGTTTTGTTTCTCTCAAGTCAAGAATATTTTATATTGCCCCAATTGAGAAACATGCCTCCTCACATGTCTCAAGGTATCACCATGGCAAGTTTCAAGCCTCACATCTCAAGTTTACTTAGTCAATTACTCAGATGGTTGAAAATCAATTGAATTGGACAAAAAGTTAACTATGGTCAACATACAATCAAACTTCATAATTTTTGGTCAACATCAAGATTTTTAAGTCACATTCATCATTTTATAAAGGTTTGATCATGATTCATCAAGAAAACTCAAGATTTGATCAAAAGTCAAAGTTTCTAAATTAGGATTTTTTGATAAAAAGTCAACAGAACCTTGACCAGGCATAAATTTTACATACTTTATTAGAAATTTTTCCACCAAAGCTCATTTTGAATAAAATTCAATTATCTACAATTTTGTGTCTCACAAGCTTGGGCCAAAAATGCTTCGTTTGAAAGTTATGGATCAAGACATTATAGGTCTTTCTAAAAGTCCACAAAATGTCATCTTTTTCCAAAGAAGTGTACATGAACATGAAAGCTTTAATGAAGATGAAACAAAAAGGAGTGGTTATAGGACATTTTGATCTTTCTAAAAAGTCCAAGAACACTTCAAAATGATAAAAATTGAGTAAGATACAACTTGTGCAAGTTTGGCATTTTTGAAGAAGTGCATGAAGGGAAATACTAAGCAAATTCAAATTTTTTCCAAATGGGTCATGGTTTTTATAGTTTGGACTTATTTCTGACATAGTCCATGAGTTCTAAACCCACTTTCACTCCTCTATTCTATTTATTTAATTTATTTTTGAATTAAAACATTATAATTCAATTTAAATTAAATAAAATGCAAAAGATATAAGAAAGGGCGTATAGGCTTGATCTTTGTTTGTATTGAGATCCAAGATAGCTCATGCAAGTTGGGAAAAAACACATGACAACATTAGAGGAAGATTGAGCAAGAAAAAGGAATATTTGATTCAAATTTTTAATCAAATATCTTTCATTGAATGCAATATATCTTCACTCAAAGTTTTGACCTAATTGGCTCCTTATAAGTACAAGATCAGATCCAAAAGCAAATGACACGAGTAGCTGCCTCTTACAAACGCTATAAATTTGTCCAAAATTTCAATTTTCTAGGGCAAACTCGAAACCAAACTTCCAGCCATTCCAAGCACTCATTCATCATCATGAAGTTTCCAGCAATCAATTCAAGCCCTTACACAAACCTGAAGCATCCCAGAACGTGTCAACCAAGATGCATCGGTTTGGTAAAACTCATAAATCTCAAACTTTTAATTTATGCAATATAAGCAATTTTGATTCATGTATTCATGTTCATACTGATGTTTGTGATTGTTTATAACCATCGTTTGCAAGGTTTGAGGCCGGAATCATGTTTCACCATTATTAGGGCACGAAGCTTTGCTTCATCGTATCCATGGCTACAAGCTGATTCAAGCAAAACAAACCACACCATTATATTCGCATGGTCCTAATTATGTGATATGGGCAATTTGCTTTTGTTTTTTGGTCGATTATTACAGGTTTGAGATTTGGTCGATCGGAGAAGACAACCAGAATCCCTCGCTGGCGTCTCTGATTGGTGTTTGACTTAGGGAAGTATGTGTGGCTTGCCTTGATTGGACGATTTGAAACCATGGGACCCACCGCGTGTTTGGTTTTGATTGTTTGATTTTCAGAAAATAATTACACTTATATATTTATGAAATCAGTAAAATGAATGGATGTATCACCACCATAGTGGTTCAACATGCGTGCGCTAAGTCTCTTCCTCTCCCAGGGCGTGGGTTCGATCCCTGCCTTTTGCAATTTTTTCTAACATTTTCTGATTTCCATGGGTTTTCATATACATGCCATTGGAGGCGTGATTACAACATCACAAGCACATGTCCTAGTGGCCAAATTTTAAACATGTGACCCTCAGGTCACGAGTTCAACACTCTCTAGGGCCATTCTAATTTTTACAACTTGTTTTGTTTGCAATTTTCTATTTTCTTATTTTTCTTAACTAATTTAATTTCTTTTCAATTAATTTTTTAAACTATTTTCAAAAACCCTTAAAATATTTTAATTTCAGATTTATGTTAATAAAATGTTTAGTTAATTTTAGACACAAAAATATTTTATTTTTCCTTTCATTTTAAATTATTTTCTTAATTAATTGCTAATTAATTAGAAATATGTTTTTTTTTTCACATTAAAATCACTCCAAAAAATTCACAAAAATAATTTCCTTTCTAGTAATTAGGTTTGCTAATCTTAAATATTTTTACTAACATCAAAAACATTTTTCCTTTATTTATTGCTTTATTCGCATTTTAAATTCTAGAAATCGATGTATAGGTCGCAAGGACATTTTTAAAATCTCGTATCTTACTTTCCGCACCTCTATTATGTAAATGCCCAAAAGCCATGTAATAACTTAGGACTTTACTTTTCCACACTTTTACTATTTACACCTTTATTTCCTGTACATATTTTAACTGCTTAGATGTATGGATAATAGGATTGTATGACAAGATCTTAAAATCAATGTTAGATCACCTTAAACAATCAAGATAGAATATCTGAAATCAACACAATTTTCACACTTGCACCCTCTAGGGTAATCTCTCTTGTTTCCTTATAAATGGTCATGTCCCTCGAACGTAGGGGTACCATTAGCAAATGTCTCTCGATTCAAAAATCATCACAAAGATCATATTCCCTCAATGACCCTTGATGTTTCCTACGAATATATGATCTCTTCCCTCGGTTGTTGCCTACGAATAAGTGATGATCGTCCCTTCTAATTGCTAAGGTATCCTTACATGTTGCTTTCAATGAACATACGATGACCCTATGATTGTCCCTTTACATCCAATGGATAGGGTTACCTACCAACTAATGGTATGGATAGCGCTATCCTAAAGGAGAAGGAAAATAACAAGAAACGACCATTCTGAGTAGGTAATAAGACTCTATTGCTTGCTCCAATAAAAATGACTTTCACACCTCACACTTTTTTTTCAAAATACTTTTCAAACAAACACTTTGTATACATTCCAACGAGAATCATTACAAAGTTAACATTTTCCAAACAAATATTTCCAAACACTTCATATACATTCTTGAGGTCTGATACAAGAATCATTACGAGGTTAAATCGAAATAATTTTCAAAATACTTTTCAAATTACACACTCACAGAAAGAAAATTTTCAAAAGTGAGTTAAGCAATTAAGAGCCCATAGATAACTACGGATGGAAAGGGTGCTAATACCTTCCTTTTTCATAATTACCTCCCTTACTTAGAATCTATTGAAGGTCTTTCCTGTTCTTTTCACCTTTCCTTTATTGGATAAAAGAAAAGTCGGTGACGACTCTTGTTATCCATAACATTTGCGATAAAATGCAAAACAAACAAGTCAGTTCTCCCACAATGTTATATGCTTTATTTTTAAGGGTTGATTGGGTATTGTATGTGTGGGGGATCCTACATCCGGATCCAGGTTTCCTTAGGTAAGCAGCAATAGATCATCGCGACTGTTCGGTGTAGACCGAAATAGTTAAAATGATGGCTACGGTTAGTGTGGCACTTTGGATGTCCTGATGTTCCTCGTGTTCGGCTGAGGAAATATTTGGCGTCTGCGTAGTGTCATCAAGCACTAACTAAACTTTTAGAACCCTAATTAACCCATCTTAGCCATTAGAAGATATTGAGATAGTCGACTTCGGTGCAAACTGAGGTTGGTTGATACTCGATGCTACACTCGTTGAGATTCGACTTTCGGGATGTTTCTGTCGACCATTTGGTAGTCGTATCGAAATAAAGCCTGTGAGAAAGATCCGTGATATGAGATTCCTAGAACACGGTTACTATTGTAGGACAGGTTGAACCAACTTAAACTCTGGTAGGCTAGACACCTATATCTCATGCAAGCCTTAAACCTATGGTTGTTATGTGAATTGATTGTGCTTGCTATTTAAACATGACATTATAACATCATGACATCATAACATTTCTAACCATTTCAAGGACTGAGGGATTTATCTTTTCTCTTTGTTGCAGGGTTATGGCTTCCAAGAATATTATCTGAATCAACTTTGTGGGTATACCTGTTCTTGCAGGAAAAACCTTATTAAAGTGATTTTAGGGATTTGGAAGCTCAAGTGTCGTAACTCAAGTTCCAAGCTTGTGATTGTCTTGCTTATCCCGCTGGCGGGAGCCCTATTTATATCACTCCTTCCTTGAAGCTATTTCTTTCCTTCCAATCGCCTCACTCATTAACCATGGCTTTGAAGGCAAGGAGTTAGCTGTTACAGCTTGTAATCATTCACTAGTAACGTCTCATAAAGACTCTAGGAACTCTTCATCTTCATAACGTCTATTCAATCGTTCCTACTGGAGTACCTGCCGAGCTACACCTTGGGCCTAAGCCGTCCTCGTGTCTTTCCCCGAGATCCAAGTCGGACATAGATCTCCTCTTTGATGGTCGAGACCTATCCCGGATCCTTCCATCCAGGCACCCATCTCGGCTGAGGATTTTGTGCATGATCATAAGCCTCCTTGGTCGCTCGGTTTTAAGCTTCTTGAATCCGTGTCGACCAAACAGTTTGAACCCTTAATCCCTTAGCGAGATGTGATACATTTTCAAACTTTTCCAAAAGTGTGACACGTGACCCACGTGACACCAGTCCAACGGTCACTTGTATATATTTTGCGTGATTTCCCTATAATAGGGAAAACCTGATTTCACGCCACCCTTTCCTCCTACTCATTATATTTCACTTAATTGCTCTCCAGGAAACCTTTCTCTACAAATCTCCAAATCCCTCGCTCTTTTGCGTGATTACTTCAAAATACATCCCTTCAATCGATCGATCATCAAACTCAGGTATCCTCCTTTCCCTACATTGCTTTTTGTTTCATTCTAAACATGGTCATCATTTAGGGAATGCGATGATTTTGGTCGCAAAATCCACTTAGGAAACGAAGAACGAAAAGCCTGTTTGAGGAATGCATAGATGAGCAATGCTCAAAGAATAAGCGACCTAAAGAGAGTCACGGATAGGGTTTGCAGAAGTTTTTACTTTTGATAGTGACTCGACCACGACTCTTGTTCGGTGGAGCTTATAATGGAAACCAACCGTCGATCAAAGGAGGTAGGCTTTAAACGAGCCTAATACAAGATGAAGAAATCGCGCCTCACGCTTTAAGGAGTGTCTCGTCTACTGAGAGCGAAGACGACGTGATTACGAGTCTTGTGAGTGCGGGAAAGTGTCGCATGATCCGTCCTTGGGAGGTCAAACCAGTGGTTTTACTTTTATCTTGGGGTGATCGAAGAGTTTGACATTCAATTCCCTTCTCCGACTTGAGACCGATATCCTTCGCACCATCAACCTTGCTCCCTCCCAACTCCGTCCCAATAGTTGGGGCTTCATCCGGGCCTTTGAAATAATATGTCGAGCCCTATCTATAACCCCCACCATTGGTCATTCTTTTCCTTCTTCGAAATAAAAAGCACGGAGCCTGGAAACTGGGTTGCCATCGGCATCCCAAAAGAAGTTTCCTCCAAGCCTACACCTCCATTTCAAGGGCTACAAAGAACGTTTCCTCCGAGTTAGATGTGGGTCCGGTGCCCTTATATTATTTATAGCACGATGGGCATCATAAGTTCCCTCTTTATTGGACTTGTGATCCGCTTCCTTTTCGGTTTTGACTATGATAGTCCGAGCGATTCGAGATCCTTTCCTAGAAATTCGGACTCCTTGGACCGATCCGGTCAAGGATCTACTTGCCCCTCCGAGGAAGTCCTCGACTTCCTAGGTAAGCTTTTTATTTAGCTTTATTCCATTTTTCTTTATTTGTATGCTTATTCCTTGTTCCATTTTCCACGCACAAAATGGTGATATGTCAATGAAAGAAGAAGAAGGCGATGGCTGCTTGCTGCTCGGATGGATGTCGGTGGACCCTCCGAGTCCAAATCTAATTTGGCCGGACCGAAGTGCGTAATCAAGAAAAGAAAACGCCACGACCCGTGACCGCTCCGAAACAATCGTTCTTCTGCTTCCCCAGGCGCCTGAGAACGAGCCGCCCCGAGCCTATCCCAAAAGTGAAACCGTTATGGGAATGAGACTAACTCGGATGGGCCATATCAATTTGCTAAAGGATCTGGAGGTAGCCATGATCATGCCTCTTGAGAAATCGGTTACGGCTACGATTTTGATGACCTCAAGTTTCGTATGATCATCCAATACCACAACCGATGTGAATAAACCGACTAGTCTAGGCTCGCAGATCACTAAACGGTGAGCTCATACCGATGAGGTGTGTGTGTGGAGTGGATCCGAGAGGTCAAAGTTAGGCGACAACGAGGTTCCTTCTTAATGCCAACAATGCATTCAAGAACAAACTCTCGGAGGCTGCCGATGACATCACAAACCTTGAAGAGAAGAATTCAGAAGCCAGTGAACGGATAAAGACTTTGGAAGATGAGCTTGCCCAGATGTCTATCAAGTTCCGGATTACGAAAAATCATGCTTGGAGGAAGCAAGAAATCCCAGATGGGTATGTTGGATGCCGGGGACTTAGCTTTTGATCGTGCCAAAGCTCAAGTCAACTGCTTATACCCCGACATAGATATCTCGGAGGTTGATTACTTCAAGACCATTGTGGATGGGAAGTGGTGGAGGTTGATGAAGATGACGTGAGACCACTATTAGCGAAGAAAACGCTAAGATGGATGCCGATCTGCCGACCCCAATCCCGACTTCTTCTTTTGTTTCCATAGTTAGTCATCCCTTTTGGCGGATCGTTTTGTATTTTGAATATTGCGGCTTATGTAATTTGTACTTTGAATATTAAGCCCTTGGGCTATTTTTATTGCTTTCAATTTTGTTACCAATCCCGAGTCTAGTTGCGAACTTTTATGTGGTATTTACAGGCCCCGAAGCCACGAGGATGCAACAAGCAATCCTAGTGGTTTTGAGAAAACACATAACATTTGTTCGTAACCCCACCATCTCGTCGATCCACTTGCGAGCGTAGAAAGTGTTAAGGGACTAGATGCAACTTCAATAAAATTTTTTATTCCATTCGTTTGAAGATTGCTCGTCAGCGGTTCGAGCCTCATGCGAGGTTGAGCCTCTATAGGGATGATCCGAGGCGGATTGAGCCTAACCGAGCTTGACCGAAAGGCATCCGCGTAGAAGAGCCTGGTGAAGAGCGATCATTAGACCGAGCTTAGCGACGTCGCCAATGGGTTCGAGCCTCGCGAGGTTGACCAGGAGTATTCCGCGAGAACGAGCCTTTGCGTGGTGAAGGCGATCATTAGACCGAGCTTAGCGGACGTCGCCAATGGGTTCGAGCCTCGCGAGGTTGACCAAGGAGTATTCGCGTAGGAGCGAGCCTTTGGGTGGTGAAAGCGATCATTAGACCGAGCTTAGCGACGTCGCCATTTGTTGCTGATCGAGATCGCAATATAATTTCATTAGATAGATGCCTCATTAAAAACCCCGGCCTAGGAAAAGAGTACACCAATTATTTTACATAAATATATTTAACTAAAATAAAACTTAAGACTTGCAACATTCCAAGTCCTTGGTAATTACGATCCGTCCAACGTTTCCAATTTATAGGCTCCGTTTTGCAATTCTTGAGACCGAATGGTCCTCCCGTTGAGATCTAGCTTACCCTTCTTGGTAGGATCGGTTATCTTCTTAAGTACCAAATCTCAACCTTGAACCGCTTCACTCGCAAGTTGAAACGTCTGGTCATTCTCTGTTTGGCCACTTCGACATGGGCCGTGTCCCTTATCCAAGAAATCCGCCTCTTCATTCAAAGCTCGGTTATTGGCCTCCTCTTCAAAATTTTCTCGCCAAGATGGTAAAACCACTTCCGGAATCATGGCATCGGCCAAAACCATCCGAAAGGAGTCTCTTGCATTGTGGAATGGATTGTGGTATGGTATGCCCATAAGACTTCATGTAGGCATTGTGCCCACAACCCTTGGCGAATCCGACTTCTTCTTTATTGCATTAAGTATGACCTTGTTGGCCGACTCACGCCCATTTGCTGTGGATGCTCTACGGATATAAACTTGTTTTGGATTCGAGCTCCTTGCGAACTCTACTACCGAGGTACTTGCAAATTGTGCCCGTTGTCGAGACAATGACCGAGGTAGTCCAAATCGGCAAATGATGCTCCTCCATAAAACGCGAACCGGTCCTCGAGATACGGGACACGGCTTGCTTCCACACTTAGTAAAATAATCCACCGCTACGATCGGGAACTTCAAGTCCGGAGCCACGGAACGGCCCGGATGTCATCCCCAGCGATAAAAGGCCACGGCACGAGCGGTGTGAACTCGGATGGTGTGTGAATGGTTGGAGCGTTTGGCATTTTGTGCATTGTGCCACATATTCTTGACAATCTTTTGTTAACGTAGGCCGAATACCCGGCCTTAAGATCCGACCAGCCAAAGCCCTTCCTCCTCCGTGATTTCCACAAGTCCCTCATGAACCTCTTTCATCACTGACATATCCTCCTCGACACACGCGTAACATGGGGCTGCGTCCCAACCGGTATAGTTTTCGGACTCCATTACAAACCGGATGAAATCTTCTTGATTCGTTTGGCCTTCTCTATCTTGGGTAACCTCTCTTGTTGTAGATAACGGACGATCGGGCTCATCCACCGCCTCCCTCACAGTGCCGAGATTCTCCTTTTTCAACAGGCCTTGGAAGTACCTCACGGATGACCGATTTGTTCATCCGGAATCCTTAGAACTAGCCAACCGCGATAGTACATCGGCTCGAGTATTTTCTTCCGGCCATGACATATTTCAAAACCTTAAACTGCCGACTCAATGAAGCGGCTTGTTGCAAATATTTCTCAAAATGGGGTCCTTTACAAACGACCCGTCCACTTGTCCGCCACCAATTGTGAATCGACGAACCGTCGTCACCCCACTTCAAAGCTAACCTCGGACCGGCCAGTAAAGCTTACGCTGGTTGTTGCTCATAGAAAATCCGAAGCATAGTATTCAAGCACCATCTCTCATGGACCCTCCGAACTACCCTGCGCCACTACCTTTGAGATTAGAGGAGCCATCGACGACGAATCCACCTCGAGTAACATCCTCTCTGGCGAATATACAAGTTCCACCATGAAATCGCTAGAGATTGGGATTTGATCTTTAGGTGGCGATCTCATACTCCGATAGTTCCACGGCCCAGGACACCATCCTTCCGGCCAGGTCCGGCTTCTTAAACACCTGCTTCAAAGGAAAGTTAGTCTTCACCTGGACGGGGTGTCCAAGGAAGTAATGTCGAAGTGCGGTGGTCGCGCCAAGGCCAACTTCTATCTTACGGTATCTCTCGCCTTTTAATACCTTACTCACAAAATATACGGACGCTCTCCTTCATCCGTGTCTTGTACCAACACGGTGATTGCCTTGATTCTTGCCGGTAAAGTGTCAATTGAGAACCTTCTTTGGGTCTGACTAGCACCGGAGGTGCCGACAGCAATTGCTTTACACCACTGAATGCTTCTTCACATGCTTCCGTCCATTCAAACTGAGCTCTCTTCTTAATTGCCGAGAAGAAATGAATGGATTTGTCGCCTGCACAGGACAAGAAACGAGACAACGCGGCCAAACGTTTGTATTCTCGTGTCGAGTCGGACTCCGCATGTCAATGATCGCTGGCACTTATCGGATTGGCCTCGATACCCGATTTGAGCATGAAACCGAGAATTTGCGGCTTGAACTCCGAATGTACACTTGTGCGGGTTCAAGCGATATTGAATTCGAACCGCAAGGTCTCCCTAATGTCTATCACATGGTCTTCCTCGACATGGTTTTATCACCATGTCGTCTACATACACTTCAATATTCCGACCAATCGAGGGCAAACACCATATCCATCGGTCTACGGTAGGTCGGCGTCTTCAAACCAAGCGGCATAACTCGTAATAGAAATTCTTTCGCTCCGTCATGAAGGCGTTTTGGACGCATCGGGTTCATCCGATTTTGATTGTACCACAGCGCATCCAAAAACTTAGGAGGCGAAACCCGGAAGAACTGTCGATCAACCGGTCAATGTGAGGTAGTGGATATGGATCCTTCGGACATGCCTTGTTCAGGTCGGTGAAGTCTACACACATCCTCCACTTGCCATTTTTCTTCTTCACCATAACAACGTTTGATAGCCAAGTTGGGTATTGTACCTCTTTCACGAAACCGGCTTTCAACTTCCCTACTTCCTCGAAGCGGCTGTCCCTTTCTTCCCCATCTTCCGCTTCCTTTGTGATACCTGGCGACTGGGATCAATTGACAAATGATGACACATGATCTCGGGATCTATGCATATCGGCGGCTTCCGGAAAAAGGTCTAGATTTTGCCTTAATACTTGGACTATCTCGGTCTCCTCCTCCTTTGTCAAGCGTTCGAGGTGGGTAATTTGTGAAGGCAATGGGCGATCTGAACATCTTTGGCGTCCTCACGAGGTAAGTCCATCCTCCCGTCCTTTCTCTTGGATCAATGTCGACCATGCCGACTTCGTGTTTGAGAAGCTTCGATGGACCCGACCTTTTCTTAGCTTTCGGTGTCCTTATAACACTTCGCCAAACCACGTCTCCACGGATAACCCGACACGCCTTTGCCGAGAGGATACTTCATAAACGGTGTTGACAATACCGCTTCAAGTGCATTAAGCGAAGGTCGCCCGACGATAATGTGGTAGGGTGACGACGTTAACCACCAAATACCTCACTGAGCGGTTTTGGCATTTTCTCCTTCTCGAAAGTAGTTGATACGGAAGATACCCGGAACTGCTCGCGGAGAACCCTACAAGAGTCCCGAAGGTAACAACTCATTTGGCTCGAAACCCATACCTTTGAAGGCCTCCAAGAGGGCGTCCGCGGAACTTCCGGATCGATTAACACCGTTTAACGCCCGATCCGGATCGCACCTCAATCACCATAGGATCGTTTTCATGTGGAAGAACTTCTTTAGCATCTTCCCGAGAAGGTTACCACCGGGATCAAACCTCGAGGTTCCAATCTGATACCGCCGGAACCCGAGCATATCTTTTACGGCTGAACTAGTGGAGCCGCCTCCAAATCCCCGAGATGGTGTTTAGAGTATCTTGGGTTGACCTCGCTTCTTTCACTTCTTCCTTGCCTTGCCCTTTTTCTTGGACCGGAATCGAGCCGTGTCCCGTCGTGGGATGAATCCGCTTGCTGGTCCGCCTGGATCTTCCTTCACATATGTTGATAGTTTTCCTCTTTGAATTAATTTTTCAATCTCCCTCCGCATTGTGCAGGATTACGTGGTGTGTCCTTGAGACGATGAAACTCACACCATGCTCTGGATCATTCCCTAGAACCGTGTTAGTCCACTTCTGTAAGGTGGAGTAGCGCTTCAAATGGTGACGTCCGGAGGATATCTTCCTTCGGTATTGAGGGTGTAAGCGTCTCCTTGGAACGGCCGATCGTGGGCGGAGGTCGTGCATCCCGAGCTCGTTCACGGGTGGTGGCGATATCCATGATCGGACTCGTTCTCGTCCCGTCCCCTCTTTAGAATCTCGAGCTCGCTTCTCCATGTTACTTTCTTCTCCTTCACGTAGCACTCGCCGAGTAATGATCTCGTCCATGCTCTTGGCGGGCTTTTGGGCTAAGGACTCATTGAACTGTCCCTTAAGGCCATCGAACGACCACAAATATCTCCTAATTAGGATGTGAGACCTTGATAGTCTCCTCGTTGAATCTAGCCATGAAGTCCGGAGAGATTCGGAAGGCTTCACATTGAAGAGGAGGTATTGGCTACCTTGCGATGCGATTAGTGAAAGCGAATGATTTTCGGTTGAAATCGATAGCTCACTACGACAACCGGGAAGCCCCATATACCGGTAAGGCCGATTCTACGAAGGTACCGGCCATCGGCTTGCACTTAAAGTCGGTTGCTCAATAAGTGCCATCGTGTTGTTAACGATGATGATGTGCTCACGGGATCCGTCTTTCCATCATATGATGCCGGGGGGTTTGAAATTATCGGAACAGCATCCTCCAGTTGCACGAGACAAAGGTTGCGGCTCGGAGGTTCTACTTCTTGATCCTGCCTCCCAAGCTCTTGATTGAAGGGCTTGAGCGTTATCTGAAGTGTTTCGTTATCTTGGCGCAGTCATCGATCATGGCCAATCGAGTGAGATCTGGTGGATCTGGTGGTGATGTTTGAGACATTGTCGTGCATATGTGTTTTTGCTTATGCGGCACGGGAATGATTTCACGAGGCCCCACGGTGGCGCCAAATGTTCTTGCGGAAAACCTTATTAAAGTGATTTTAGGGATTTGGAAGCTCAAGTGTCGTAACTCAAGTTCCAAGCTTGTGATTGTCTTGCTTATCCATTGGCGAGCCCTATTTATATCACTCCTTCCTTGAAGCTATTTCTTTCATACAGAATCGCCTCACCATTAACCATGGCTTTGAAGGCAAGGAGTTAGGCTTACGACTTGTAATCATTCACTAGTAACGTCTCATAAAGACTCTAGGAACTCTTCATCTTCATAACGTCTATTCAATCGTTCCTCTTGGAGTACACCGAGCTACACCTCGGGCCTAAGCCGTCCTCGTGTCTTTCCCCGAGATCCAAGTCGGACATAGATCTCCTCTTTGATGGTCGAGACCTATCCCGGATCCTTCCATCCAGGCACCCATCTCGGCTGAGGATTTTGTGCATGATCAATACCTTCTCAACTCAAGGAGTTAGTCTCAAAAGTTCCCGACCACTCTCAGTTAATCAAAAGGCATGGTTATCTACTTGACTTGGTTACCTCCAGTTTATAAGAAGACATGATGAGCGTCGTATTCCAGTTCTTTGATCCGAGGCATCATTGCTTTACTTTCCCAGATTATCAATTGGTACCTACAATGGAATAATTCTCTAAGCTACTTGGAATACCTATACTTGATCAAATACCTTTCATCGGTTTAGAAAAAGTTCCAAAGTTTGAAGACATTGCAGCAGCTTTACATCTAAAGCAATCAAACATTGAAGCTAATTAGGAAACAAGACGCAAAATCAAGGGTTTGCTTGCTAAATTTCTGATAAAGAAAGCTCGAGAATTCTTGAAGGCTATGAGTTTTCACGCTTTCGAAGACGTTTTGGCCTTGCTAATCTATGGTTTGGTGCTATTTCCTAATCCGAGACAGTTCATAGATGTGAACGCCATCAAGATTTTCCTCACTCATAATCCTGTGCCTACCTTTCTCAGAGATATTCTGCATTCTCTTTACACGCGTGCTATGAAAAGACAATGAACTCTCATGTGTTGCATACCTTCATTATCCAGGTGGTTTATTTAGCACCTTCCCCGATCTATAACAAAGAATGAACAAGTTTTGAAGTGGTCTCAAAGGTTGATGTCACTATCTCATTCAGATATTCATTGGTGTCTCTACCCGCAAAAGGACTTCACTTTCATTGGGCGTTGCGGAGAATTCCCTAATGTTTCACTCCTTGTCATAAGGGGAGGTATCATTTACAATCCTTCTCTAGCATTACGTCAGTTTGGTTATGCTTAAAGAGATGGTCCTCATGGTATTCTTATCCAAGGCATTGTGTTTGACTACGACAACGATCTCCATGATTACGATCGAAGATTTGTACACGCTTGGGGAATGTTGAAGAAGACTGATACCAAGACTTTGGGGCATAAAAATTCCATTCCTTGGGAACCTTACCTCCAATGGGTATGGGATCGCGCTTAAAATCTCATGATGCCATATGCTTCCATTCTACCAATAATTATGGAACCTATCATCAAAGGCGATGAGTCTTATACCAGTCTCCATCCAGACATGCCTACTGACTTCGAAGAATTGAAGAGATCCTGGATTTAACTTAAAGAAGAAAGGGATACATTTGAAGCTCAATGCTATGCAAGTGAGAAAATAGTATTAGAGCTGACGAAGTTACTTCATGAGGAACAAATAATTAACACCTACGTCAACAAAAAGAGGAAGCGTCCATGGGAGGCCTAAGCATTAAGAATTTTATTTTTGTACTTAAACTTTCCTTTGTATTCACTAATTAACTAATGAAAAGTTTGCTCTTGTTGTTTACCAAATTTAAATCTCATATGGTCCTTGAAAACATTGCATTGCATACCATATCATTTCATAACAGGTACTCCAAAGATCAGTACTCTCATTTTCTCGCTGTTTATTTCAACAGAGAAATGGCTCTCGAACATACCATCAAAGATCTCCTGGCTCAGAATGCTCAGTTCCAAGAGATGTTCCTAAACTTATCCAAGGGGCAAGAGGGATTGAAAGTAATCCTCGCTGAGAACATGACCAAGAAGAATCTTGAAGACAACAAGGATGACCAGTTGGAACAACTGCAAGATGAGATAGCAGAGATGAGAACCTAGATGATTGGTCAGATGGCTCTTATCCAAAACTTAGCCTGTGGCCAAGAAGAGTTGAGAGTCTTCATCAAGTAGCTTCTCAAGTTCGAAGAAAACCAAATGGGAAGAACCGCTAGAGTTGGGGTTCCAATCATTAACCAACCTCCAATGAGACAGAAGCTGACTTGTTCACGAGATATGGAAAAAGACAAGTTCACATTGCTTCACCAACAACTACAAAGTAATCAACATAAGCAAGATACACCCAGAAGACAATTTGCCAAAATCAACATGCTGATGTTGCAAGCTTTGCGATACATGCTGGAGATGAAGGTTGTCACGTTGAAAGAACCTCATCCAAATCCCAAGACTTCTTCTCCAAAGTACAATCCCAATGCAAGGTGTGCATACCATTCCAATAGCCCTAAACATAACACAAATAACTGTTGGGCCCTGAAGAACAAGATTCAGGACCTGATTAACGAAGGAGTTCTCGAGTTCACGCAAGATGGTCAGATTTAGTTTTTCTATCATCCATCAAATATCGAAACTGCAAGGCATGCCATCTAAAGTGACGAGTTAGGGAAGAGAAGCTTTCATTCATTTGAATTTTCAGGTGTAATTTCTTTTTTTTGCTTAAACGTTTATCTTTATGTATAACTTTGGTTTTTCACATTAATGCATTGCACATGTTTGTCTTGAAATAATCCATTCATTTCACTATATTTAAACTGTGTTTCTTACTTTTTATGATATTCAACTCTCGTTAAAGCGGTAAGCCTTTAGAGGGAGGATGACGAAGACGATACCATAATTTCATACAATATGCTTTTGAATAGACTGTGCTGACAATGTACAGGAATTGTTTCAATTCCTAAACAGTGGAGTTATAAGGAAGTTAATCCCTACTCAACCCATTTGAGCCTAAGAAGTAGAAGTTTTCTTTTTACGCAAAATTGAAACCCTTAATCATAACCTGGGGCAGGGTAGTATCTTAGTTAATTTAAATGTGCAGTCAATCACAAGCTTGTCCTTTGTACACTACGAGTTGTGTCGAAGATATCCTTCTAAATCGAAGACCGGTGATGGTTCCCCATAACCATTAAATCAGGCAGTCGTTATCTATCAAAAGAAAAGCTCGCTAAGTCAAAACCCTATGAAGGAGACTTGAGAAAAATTGAGACATCCCGCTGAATGTAATCTCAAAATAAATAGTTCAGGAAAAAGTTAGGGATAACAAAGTCAAAAAGAGGTCCTACAAATCCTCAACGAAAGAAAAATGTTACAAAAATGATGACTGCCTTTTCAAATAAACTCTCGGTTTCTGAACCATCACCAAATATCAGTGTTGCAATTCCAAATTCTATTGAAACTTAAAGATGCATAATTAACCGAGTATAGGAATGAATAACATCATGGATAACGGGTTGGGTACATATAAATTTTGAGCCTTTATCATTTGTTTCTTAAACCGTGAACCAGACCACGTTACAACCCTTAAAAGTCCTAACTGAAGCATGGTTAGTTTGAAAGCATACGGTTACAAAAAGGTATCCTGACTCCTGTAAGGCTTACTATAAATCCTGAGTTGATATCATATTCTTACAAATTTTGTTTTACTAAAAAATACATTTTTTCGAAACTTCAAGACAGACAGAAGCTTTGCATTTTGATACCACTGTTTGCATATGACTAAATGTTTGACAGCAGAGAATTTTGCATGACTAATATTCAATGAATGAAGATCCTCCCAATGGAGAGAATTACTACAAATGATGCGTCAAAGAGAAAGACACTTCAGGTAACAAGCCTTTCCAATCAAGGGGCACGACATGCTATCATCCAATTTATCTGGGGCAACCAGGTCAAGATTATGTCTGAAATCACTTAGGGCATGTTACAACAAAAGCCATTTGTGTTTCTCATATGTGCCAGTAGTATCAAATGGTGTCATTCTGCCACGACAACTCTTAGAAAAATACTGAGTAAGGTCAAACTATCAGAAGTTCTAAATCCAGTGGTTGACTAGTAATTTCAAGCGTCAAGCATACTAGGATATTGATCCCAGGAGCAGATAAACTCCCACATACAAAGGGCCATGTAAGGTTAAGAAAATATTTTCTAACAATGCTACAACACTTACTACCATGGAGAGTGAGATTTCCCTCACCCTGTGAATGCGGACATAGTCGAAAAAATACCACGTCTAAAAGATACCCGCTAGGTTGATTGTATTAGGAAACAATAAGGGCATCCCGACGAACCAAAAGGGTTCAGGAAAATATTAGGGATATATACAAAACAAATGTACACCCGGCAAGTCGAAAAACTACAAAGGCGACTTGGGCAAAAAAGGGGATCCCGATAGAATGAAAACCCGAAAGGGAGGTCTAGGCAAAAATTAGGGATTAAAGCGTATGACTATGTCCCACCAGATCATCTACTTACAATGGTATAGATTAGTCCAGTCTCCTTCTTCTGACAACAAAGTGATGAGATACTCGAGGACATATGGGCCATAGTAGAAGTGAAACCTAACGGGATCTTTTTTTCATATAACTATTACAAGCTCTAGGAGTTGGGAGAATGATTCAAGTCAGCTACACTTACCCACAAAGTCAGTTTTACAGAAATGTTCCCATAAAATAATCTCTATAATCCCCGCAGAGCCATCGCTCTCTCAACAAAGATAGACTTCCCCAACAAAATTACTACTCTATCACCTTATTTCAGCAATGTCCAACACTTTTATTCATCACGTCAGTCCCCGAGCAGTGATCATATCAAATTCATCACGTTAGTCCCCGAGCAGTGGTCCTATTAATTCATCATGTTAGTCCCTGAGCAGTGATCATATCAGTTCATCACATTAGTCTCCGAGCAGTGATCATATCGAACTCATCACGTTAGTCTTCGAGCAGTGATCCTATCAAATTCATCATGTTAGTCCCCGAGAAGTGATATATCAATTCATCACGTTAGTCTCCGAGTAGTGACATATCAGTTCATCACGTTAGTCCCGGAGCAGTGATCCTATCAAATTCATCATGTTAGTCCCCGAGAAGTGATCTATCAATTCATCACGTTAGTCTCCGAGTAGTGACGTATCAGTTCATCACATTAGTCCCCGAGTAGTGATCATATCAAACTCATCACGTTAGTCCCCGAGAAGTGGTCCTATCAATTCATCACGTTAGTCCCTGAGCAGTGATCATATCAACGCATCACATTAGTCCCCGAGCAGTGATCATATCAATCTCATCAAGTTAGTCCCTGAGAAGTGATCATATCAATTCATCACGTTATTCCTTGAGTAGTGGTCCTATCAATTCATCACGTTAGTCCCCGAGCAATGATCATATCAACGCATCACATTAGTCCCCGAGCAGTGATCATATCAAATTTATCACATTAGTCCCCGAGAAGTGGTCCTATCAATTCATCACGTTAGCCCCGAGCAGTGATCATATCAATGCATCACATTAGTCCCCGAGTAGTGATCATATCAAACTCATCACTTTAGTACCCGAGCAGTGATCCTATAAATTCATCACGTTAGTCCTTGAGCATTGGTCCTATCAAATTCATCACGTTAGTCCCCGAGTAGTAGTCCTATCAATTCATCATGTTAGTCCCCGAGAAATGATCATATCAGTTTATCACATTAGTCCCTGAGCAGTGATCATATCAAACTCATCGCATTAGTCCCCGAGCAGTGATCATATCAAACTCATCACGTTAGTCCTCGAGCAGTGATCCTATCAATTCATCACGTTAGTCCCCGAGCAGTGGTCCTATCAATTTATCACGTTAGTCCCCGAGTAGTGATCATATCAATACATCACGTTAGTCCCCTAGTAGTGACCATCTCAACCCATCACATTAGTCCCTGACAAGTGATCATATCAATGCATCACGTTAGTCCCAAGTAATGACCGTCTCAACCTATCACGTTAGTCCCCGAGTTGTGTTACATGGGTCCCCGAGCATAACAAATCACCAAGCAGTAATAGGTTGTTCAAATCTATGGCATTTCCCATCAAGGGTTTATACACAAGATATTCATCTCCAGCTAAGTATCACAAGGATTATTATTCCCCAACAACATCAATATCCAGACCCGAAACTTGGTTAGATAGTGCATCAGAGGAATTCACATCTCTCTTGTTCCCCAGTTAGGGTCTCCAACAACTACGTCCCCAAGTAGAAGTCGAAGATCTCCAGCAGATCATTCCTATCTTCTTCAAGATGGATATGTTTTGAAATACCACAACATCTATATTCATACATCATTCATAAAAATCATAACGTGTGCATACATAATTCTCGAGACCATCTCTACATACTTGCATGCATCATAAGGTGCATAAAACTAACCTCATTCTTTCAGGGTAAATTCTCAAACAGGTGAAAATTATTTGCAAACTCCTAGACATAAGGTCATAGATTAATGCCCGAAACAAGAAGAGAAAACTATCTGAACGACCAGTCGAGTTTACCACCGACAACAAGTTACAGATTAATACCCAAAACAAGATGGGAAAACTATCTACATCCTGACAAATACTCATCTCAGATAAAGCCAAGATGAAGGTTTATTTTGACTCTCTCATAACATCAACTACTATGGATGTCATCTTTAAGCCCATCTCCAACTACACATGGTCATCTCTCCACCTGCAGAATGCTGCATATCTGATTAAAAATCAATGCATGCTAATAACTTCATTCAAAGACGAGCATGAAGTCTAACGTACGACTCACTCTCCAACATCACCTTCTCTAAATGGCATCCATAACCCCATTCCAGTACAGCGTCAGTCGACGGTCTCATTCCATACACTAACGAGTGCAAATTTCAAGGGTACTAGAGTGTTCAATCATCTTCTACCTTCAGGTCACGAAAGGCAAACGTACCATTCTAACCCTTCAGGTATAAGAAGATTGAACAGGGGCAACAGTTATACCCTAAAATTTTCCCTCCTATTTTCAAGTTAATACACATCTCCATACTCAATAGCTCCTCAAGGGTTTACTAGATGAACCCTCTCCTAAGCAATCAACCCACAACTAGGGTTTTGTTTCTCTCAAGTCAAGAATAGTTTATATCGCCTGAAGTGAGCATCATGCCTCCTCACATGTCTCAAGGTATCACCATGGAAAGTTTCAAGCCTCACATCTCAAGTTTGCTCAGACAATTGTGATGAGAAAAATAGCAAGTGTACTATTTTGCCTCTTGTAATAATAGGGAACTTCCCCGAATGTCGATCTCAAGGACTGCGTATTGATATCCAGTTCAATCTATAGTTCAATTAAACAAAATCTTCTAGAGTTTAGGTTTGATTTTCTAAAATAGAATAATTGCAACTAAAATAAATAAATAAATGCTAAGGACTATTTTAACAGATACGAGTAACCTGCTAGGAAAGATGTATAATTTGCCCTATAATAACCTTGAATCCTGATCTTTTCAAGAAGTTCATAAACATTCAATTACCAGCCCTTTAGGTTATTTTCCCCTAAGTCCTTAGTGGGAAAAACTTTGAACCTTCAATCTTAAATCCTAAGTCCTTAGAGATTTATGATGAAATTAAGCCTTTGTTTAATCAAGGGTTAGATCCGGTAACTTTAGAGTATCCCTAGTCCTAGGTGATATCTACTATAGTCTAATCGTACAAAAACCTTAACAACCACGGTCCAGCTGATTGTTAACCGTAAATCAATTCTTGTTGGTCCGACAAAGAAAACATTAAAAATATTGCACGATTAAATTAAATAATAAAAACCATGAAATTGATCACGCAGGAAGTTGTAATACGGTGAACTGACTTTGAGATTTTTGTATCGCAAATGTGCGGATAGCAAGAGTCGTCACCGACTTTTCTTTTATCCAATTAAGGGAAGGTGAAAAGAACAGGAAAAGACCTTCGTTAGATTATGAGTAAGGGAGAAGGTTATGAAAAAGGAAGGTATTAGCACCCCTTTTCATCCGTAGTTTTCTATGGGCTCTTAGTTGCTCTTAGATCACTTTAAAATTGTGCTTTCTGTGTGTTTGACAAAAATGTTTTGAAAAAGGCATTTCGCTTTGACTTTGTAATGATTCATGTAGGAATGTATACAAAGTGTTCGGAAATGTTTCGTTTTGAAAAGAGTTTGAACTTTGACAAAAGTGTGTGGTGTGAAAAGTATTTTGATAGAGCAAGCAACTAAAAGTCTTATTACCTACTCAGAATGGTCATTTTCGTGTTATTTTACGTTCCTTTGGAATAGCCCTATCCATACCATTAGTTGGTAGGTAACCCTATTCGTTGGATGTAAGCGGGACACTCGAAGGGACATCGGATGGTCATAGAAGGCAACTTGTAGGACGTATCCTAGCACATTCGAAGGGACTATCATCATTTTTCATAGGCAACAATCGAGGGTTAAGATCATGTATTCGTAGGCGACACCGTGGGTCTATGATCTTTGTATCGAAGGGACTATGATGATTTGTTTTGAAGGCAACGATGCTATAATACCTCTACGTTCGAGGGACTTGACCATTTGTATTCATTCGTAAAGGCAACGAGAGAGAACTACCCTAAGGGGTGCACGTGTGAAAAGAGTGTGTTGATTCAGATATTTTATCTTGAAATTATGAGTGATCTATGTCCAATTTTAATCTTGCCATACACGCCTAATTACTAGCAGTTTATAGGGTGCAGAAAGTAAATTGCGGAAATGTAAAGTGCGGAAAGATAAAGTCCTACGCTATTACATGGCTTTGGGGAAGATACATAATGAGAGTTCGGGAAATAAAAGCCCTAATTAAACTATTACATCCCATAGGCAATTACATAATTGAAAAGAAAAAAGCAAGAAAAATCGTCCGAAACGGCATAACCTGTGAAGAGATATAAAATCAGAAAATACGAGAAAATTGCATAAGAGAAAAATGTTAGTAAAAATAAATATTTTTGAATGAGAAAAAAGTTTTTGTGTTAGTAATGACATTAATATGATAAGATAAATTTTTGGTAATTTTTGGAATTGATTTGATAATTTAAAAACAATTAAAAGTCATTTAAATGATTAATTAGTAATTAAATTAAATATGCATGCAAAAATAATAATTTTTATATTAAAAATTAAATAAACATTTTTCTGATGATTATGCAAAAAATAAATATTTTTGGTGTTTTTTAGATGCATGATAAAAATATTTGAAGATAAATTAAATAGCGTGAAAATATTAAAGAAAATAGAAAAAATATGAAAAAAATTGCAAACTTGTAAAAACTACATGGTCCTAATCAGGCTCGAACCGGTGACCTCTTGGCAACACGTCACGCTCCCTCTGCCTCAACCACTGGGCCAACGCGCACTTGGTGTCAAATAATTGAAACGGAGTTGTTTTAAGCGTTTTTGAATTCTGGGAACCAAGAACGCGCGCGAAGATCTTCATCTTCCTCATTTGAAATTTTGAAAAGTTAGCGTCGGCTGGACTCGACGCTAAGGCCCCTGCAAACATCAAAAATCTAGTACAAGCAATATAAATGAAATTTAAAGCCATGGTTCGATTCCTTTTTGTCCCCTGATCATTCTGGTAGCCTTGGTTTGGTCCAATTTTACCTATTTCGTGAGATCCCAATTCGAACCATGGAACCCTAGCTATGGTGGATTTCGATTCAGGCCACTAAAATGCAATCAAACTATGCAGAAAGTTTCCAAACATCATTCTAAACACAAAACAAACATCAAAACATGTTAAAAACGCATGAATGATAGAAATCGAAATTTGAAAAAGTATGAACAATCCAAATCGTGTTTTCTCAATTCTTGATGATTTTGAGAGATGTAAAGGTCTGAATCGACTCCAGAGACTCCAAGGAATGTGTTTGGATGCTTAGAATTGGCTGAATCGATCCAAAACCAAGGCTGCAAGTTGCTTGAACTCCACGATTTTTTGAATTTAGGTTAGGGTTCTTTGAGGCAATTTTTCTGTCCTTGTTCATGTGGTATGCATTGTATATTTATAGTAGATGGATTTTGGGCTGATTTGAAGAACAAATAATGATCAATCAATGCAAAAATTATTTGATTTTGTACAAAATCAAATCTTCCTTTTTTGATCAAATTTCAATCAAATTCTTGCCAAATCTATGCAAATTTCGAAATTTGCCAGCTTGTGTGAGTTACTTGGATCTCAAGTATGAGAGAAAAATCAATTTTGCATTTAATTTTGATTTTATACCTTATTTTTTAATTTAATTTGTTTTTAAATGAATAAAATCCAAATTAAATAGAAAAATAAAGACAAAATTCGTGGCATTGGGCTTGAAGGTTCCAAATAAGATTAGGAACAAGTTTAAACCAAGAAAAACTAGGCCTATTTGCAAAATTTTGGATTTTTACAAGTATTTCTCTTTGTGCACTTCTTCAAAAATGCCCAACTTGTGCAAGGTTTATTTTGCTCAATCTTCCACATTTTTTAGTGTTCTTTGTATTTTTAGAAAGCTCTAAGTGTCCTCTAAACAACCTCTTTGGTTTCATCTCAATTGGAGTTTCCATGCTCAATAAATCTTCAAAACAAAAAGTTGACTTTTTGTTGACTTTGAAAAGGACCTGTAATGTTTTGATCCATACCTTCCAAATGAAGCATTTTTTGAACATTCTTGTGAGACATGAAGTTGTAGAGAATTGAATTTTCTTCAAAATGAGAGGTGGTGGAAATTTTTTTGAGAAATTATGAAGAAGTTATGCTCAGTCAAAGTTCAGTTGACTTTTCATTGGAAAAACCCTAATTTGGAAAGTTTGACTTTTGAGCAAATCTTGAGTTTTCTTGATGAATCATGATCAACCCTTGATCAAGTGATGAATGTGACTTCAAAATGAGGATGTTGACCAAAAATCAGGAAGTTTGATGTATGTTGACCATGATTGACTTTTTGTCCAATACAACTGATTTTCAACCATCTGAGCAATTGTCTGAGGAAACTGGACTTGTAAGGCTTGAAACTTGACATGGAGAATCTTTGAAGCATATGAGGAGGCATGATGACCATTGGAGATGTTGGAAGTCCATCTTGATCTGAGAATAGCCAAACCCTAGTTTGGGTTGATTGTCTAGGAGAGGGTTTGTCTAATCAACCCTTGAGGAATCCTTGAGTATGGATGTATAAAATGTCTTGAGAAGTAGGAGGGAAAATTTTGGGGTATGACAGAAGTCAACATAGTTACAGAGTCAAATCAGGGACACCCCATAACATTAGGGTTTTAGCTACTCATACTATTCAAAGATAACAGAAGATAAATTGTAAATGTTACAAGTATTAGGGAGAAATTTGATCTTTAATCCTGTCTGTTCATGAAAATCTCCTTCCGCCGAAACCCTTGTTTTCTCCAATATTCTCTCCTAGAATTCTCTGTTGGCAAAAAAAAGTCCTTTCTCTTTTTCCAAAATTCATTCTAATAGTCTCAGCCTCATCCAAGTCTTAGCCAAAGTCCAAAATACCCTTAATGACAAAGAAAAGGTCCAAAACTCAAAAAGTGAAGTTTCCACACGCGTTCATCCACACGGGCCGTGTTGATTAACACGGGTGCCCGTGTTGATCTCTTGAATAAAAATATTTGCTTCCAGGTCAATCAACACGGACAGTGTTGATTAACACGGGTTCCCGTGTTGATTCACTGACTTTGGTTTTTTTGCGTTTTCTAGTGGCTTTTCGACACGGGCCGTGTTGATTAACACGGGGGCTCGTGTTGATGCATCTGTAGCCTCCCATATTCTGATTTTTGCACTTCTTTTGCCCCGATTTATCCTATTTTATTCTTATGACCCTGAAAAAACTCAAACACATAACCAAAGCATAAAATGCGATAAAATGACATATAACACTAGACAAATAAAAGAAACGATAACGAAATTCAATGCTAAATAACTGTATAAAAACCACCGATCAAATTGCTCAAATGGTTGAAAATTAGTTGTATTGGAAAAACTCAATTGTGATCAACATATAGTCAAACTTCATCATTTTTTGTCAACATCAAGATTTTTAAGTCACATTCATCATTTGATCAAGGGTTGATCATGATTCATAAAGAAAACTCAAGATTTAATCAAAAGTCAAAGTTTCTAAATTAGGGTTTTTTTTATAAAAAGTCAACAAAACTTTGACTAGGCATAACTTTCACATACTTTATCAAAAAAAATTTCACCAAAGCTCATTTTGAATAGAATTAAATCATCTACAATTTTGTGTCTCACAAGCTTGGGCCAAAAATGCTTCATTTGAAAGTTATGGATCAAAAACGCTAGAAATTTGTCCAAAATTTCAATTTTCTAGGGCAAACTCGAAACCAAACTTCCAGCCATTCTCAAGCCATTCCTAGCACTCATTCATCATCCTGAAGTTTCCAGCAATCAATTCAAGCCCTTACACAAACCTGAAGCATCCCAGAACGTGTCAACCAAGATGCATCGGTTTGGTAAAACTCATAAATCTCAAACTTTTAATTTATGCAATATAAGCAATTTTGATTCATGTATTCATGTTCATACTGATGTTTGTGATTATTTAGAACCATCGGTTGCAAGGTTTGAGGCCGGAATCATGTTTCACCATTATTAGGGCACGAAGCTTTGCTTCATCGTATCCATGGCTACAAGCCGATTCAAGCAAAACAAACCACACCATTATATTCGCATGGTCCTAATTATGTGATATGGGCAATTTGCTTTTGTTTTTTGGTCGATTATTACAGGTTTGAGATTTGGTCGATCGGAGAAGACAACCAGAATCCCTCGCTGGTGTCTCTGATTGGTGTTTGACTTAGGGAAGTATGTGTGGCTTGCCTTGATTGGACGATTTGAAACCATGGGACCCACCGCGTGTTTGGTTTTGATTGTTTGATTTTCAGAAAATAATTACACTTATATATTTATGAAATCAGTAAAATGAATGGATGTATCACCACCCTAGTGGTTCAACATGCATGCGCTAAGTCTCTTCCTCTCTCAGGGCGTGGGTTCGATCCCTGCCTTTTGCAATTTTTTCTAACATTTTTTGATTTCCATGGGTTTTCATATACATGCCATTAGAGGCGTGATTATAACATCACAAGCACATGGCCTAGTGGCCAAATTTTAAACATGTGACCCTCAGGTCACGAGTTCAACACTCTCTAGGGCCATTCTAATTTTTACAACTTGTTTTGTTTGCAATTTTCTATTTTCTTATTTTTCTTAACTAATTTAATTTCTTTTCAATTAATTTTTTAAACTATTTTCAAAAACCCTTAAAATATTTTAATTTCAGATTTATGTTAATAAAATGTTTAGTTAATTTTAGACACAAAAATATTTTATTTTTCCTTTCATTTTAAATTATTTTCTTAATTAATTGCTAATTAATTATAAATAGGTTTTTTTTCATATTAAAATCACTCCAAAAAATTCACAAAAATAATTTCCTTTCTAGTAATTAGATTTGCTAATCTTAAATCTTTTTACTAACATCAATAACATTTTTCATTTATTTATTTATTGCTTTATTCACATTTTAAATTCTAGAAATCGATGTATAGGTCGCAAGGACATTTTTGTAATAGCGTAGATTTAAATTCCCGTATCTTACTTTCCACACCTCTATTATGTAACTGCCCCAAAGCCCTGTAATAGCTTAGGACTTTACTTTTCCGCACCTTTATTTCTTGTACATATATTAACTGCTTAGATGTATGGCTATTAGGATTGTATGATAAGATCTTAAAAGCAACGTTAGATCACCTTAAACAATCTAGATAAAATATCTGAAATCAACACACTTTTCACACTTGCACCCTCTAGGGTAATTTCTCTTGTTGCCTTATAATCGTAGGGGTACCATTAGCAAACATCCCTCAATTAAAAAATCATCACAAAGATCATAGTCCCTCGATGACCCTCGATGTTGCCTACGAATATATGATTTAGTCCCTCGGCTATTGCCTACGAATAAGTGATGATCGTTCCTTCGAATTTCTAAGGTATCCTTACATGTTGCTTTTAATGACCATGCGATGACCCTACGATTGTCTCTTCACATCCAACGGTTAGGGTTACCTACCAACTAATGGTATGGATAGCGTCATCCTAAAGGAGAAGAAAAATAACAAGAAACGATCATTCTGAGTAGGTTATAAGACTCTATTGCTTGCTCCAATCAAAATGCTTTTTACACCTCACTTTTCTTTTCAAAATAGTTTTCAAACAAACACTTTGTATACATTCCAACGAGAATCATTACAAAGTTAAACATTTTCCAAACAAACATTTCGAAACACTTCGTATACATTCTTGAGGACTGATCACAGACACACACACACACACACAAAAAGCAAATTTTCAAAAGTGAGCTAAGCAATTAAGAGCCCGTAGATAACTACGGGTGGAAAGGGTGCTAATACGTTCCCTTTTCATAATTACCTCACTTACTCAGAATCTATAGAAGGTCTTTCCTGTTCTTTTCACCTTTACTTTATTGGATAAAAGAAAAGTCGGTGAAGACTCTTGCTATCTACAACATTTGCGATAAAATGCAAAACAAACAAATCAGTTCTCCCACCGTGTTACAAATGAGAAAAATAAGTTGATACCAACAATAACAGTTACATGTTGGAGGATATGCATTGATTACAGAAGGTTGAACCTAGCAATAAGAAAATACCATTTTCCCTTACCATTCATTGATCAAAAGTTTGAAAGATTGGCAGGACGCGAATATTATTTCTTCGTTAATAGATATTCGGGGTACAATAAGATTGGAATGGCTCCTGATATCAAGATAAGACCATGTTCACCTGCCCTTACAGTATTTTTTCCTACAGGAGAATGTCATTTGGGTTGTGCAATGCATCTACCACATTTTAGAGGTGTATGACATCCATTTTCGGTGACATGTTTTAATAGCATATGGAAGTGTTTATGGATGATTTTTCGATTTTAGGTTCTTCTTTTGATAATTTCTTAACTAACTTGTCTCTTGTGTTAGAAATATGCAGGCAAAAAAATCTATCATGAATTGGGAGAAGTGCCATTTCATGGTGGATAGAGGCATAATGTTGGGACATATATTTCAAACAAAGGAATCAAAGTTGACAGAGAAAAAGTTGAAGTAATAGCAAATTTACCACCTCTGGTAAATGAAAAAGGTATAAGAAGTTTCTTAGGACATGCGGATTTTTCAAAGATTGCCAGATTGTTAACTAGTTTGCTTGTGAAAGATACACCATTCCTTTTTGACAAAAAGTGCGGCGAGGCTTTTGACACCTTGCAAAGTAAGTTGGTGTCTGGTCTTATAGTAATTTCCCCGACTGGCCTCTCACTTTTGAAATCATGATTGATGCAAGTGATATAGAAGTGGGGGCGGTACTAGGACAAAGAAAGAAAAAGCTCTCGTATGTGAATCCCACTCAAAATAATTATGAAACCAATGAAAAAGAGTTGCTAGTTGTGGTGTATGCTTTCGACAAATTTAGGTCTTACATGTTAGGATTGAAGGTAATTGTTTCTACTTACCATGCTGCTTGAATTTTTTTTAATTAAAATAGAAATCGAAACTAAGGTTGTTGAGATGGATTCTGCCTCTACAAGAGTTTGATCTAGAAATCTGGGACAAAAAGGGAAGTACAAATGATGCTGCTGATCACTTATCCCGAATGTCCCCAATAGAAGAAATGGAGGGAAAACACCCGATAAAGGATGAGTTTTTTATGAACGAATCTTCTCTGCTACAGGTGTTCCATGGTTTGCAGATTTTGCAAATTATTTGGTAGATGGAATAATACCTGAAGATTTTGATTCTAAAAAAAAGAAAAAAGTTTTTGCATGATTGCAGGTTTTATTTGTGGGACAAATTATTCCTGTACAAAAAGGGAATATATGGTTTGGTTCGAAGATGTGTTCTAGAGGAAGATCAGAAGGACGTCTTAAGAGCTTTCCATGACTCAGAATTTGGAGGACACTTTATTGGAGATAGAACAACATCAAAAGTCGTATAATATGGGTTGTATGGCCCGACACTTTTCAAGGATTATCAAGGCATCATGAAGGAATGTGATAGATGTCTGAGGATAGATAATATTTCAAGGAAAATTCAGATGCCTCAAAAATCTATGTTGGAGGTGGAATTTGTTGATGTTTGGGGAATAGACTTCACGGGGCCGTTTCCACCCTCATTTGGAAAGAATTACATTTTGGTAGTGGTTGATTATGTGTCTAAGTGGGTGGAAGCGATAGTGTTACCCACTAATGATGCAAGGGTTGTATTGAAATTTCTAAAGATAATATTTTCTCGAGGTTTGGGGTGCCAAGAGCACTCATCAGTGATGAAGGAACTCATTTTTGGAACAAGTTGATGGAGAATCTGTTGAACAAATACAATGTAAATCACAAGATTTCTAACCCGTATCATCCTCAAATGAGTGGGCAAGTTGAAGTGTCTAATAGTCAGATAAAGCAAACTCCTGTAAATACTCTTAGTGCTTCTCGAAAAGACTAGTCAGTGAAGCTGGAAGATGCATTATGGGCATACATAACAACATTAAAAATCCAATAGGTACGTCCCCTTATTAGTTAGTTTGTGGTAAAATATTTAATTTGTCGCTCCAGCTATAGCACAAAGCATTTTTGGCTTCTAAATTCTTGAGCTGTGATCTTTTCAATGTCGGTGAATCCAAGATTCTTCAACTCCATGAGTTAGAGGAATTCCAGAATTAAGCTTATGAGAATGCCAAAATTTATAAGGAACAAACAAAAAAATGGCATGATCTAAAGATCCAGAAGAAGGAATTTGGGGAAGGACGATTGGTCATGTTGTTTAATTCCATGTTGAAGCTATTTCTTGGAAAACTGAGGTCATGATGGTCCAGACCATTTGTGCTTCAAAAAGTTTTCCCGCATAGAGCAGTCGAGCTTAAAAATCAAGCGAATGGGGAAACCTTTAATGTGAATGTCCAGCGGTTAAAACCATACAATCAAGGCCAAGAGAGTGGCTTGATATATAATGTCCATCTTATATGATGAGATGGATGATCACCGAACCATGTGATGTTAAATGAAGTGCTTCGTGGGAGGAAACTCATGTGTTGTTTTGCTAATCATTTTCTTTGTTTATGTTGTGTATTTTTGGTTTTTTTAGGTATACACAATACCCTACACAAGGAATTGGAGTCACTTAAAGGAATGAAAGATTTGAGCAAGCACCGGAGAAGGAAGTTGTTCAAGTAGATACCCAAAAATTTCAAAAAGGAAATTTTTTTTGAAGGAAAATCAATCCTCTGACACGGTCCGTGTCAGGAAGGCTAAAACAAGAAAAAAAATTGAAAAATGGGAAATTCAGATGTACAACACGGGTGCCCGTGTCCTGTGACATGACCAGTGTCCCAAGTCCTAAAGCAAGGCGTAAGTTTAAAAAGGGACATATGCCCAACACGGTCGACCATGTTGGATGACACGACCCGTGTTGGGCTTGCAAAAAACAATTTTATTTTGTGAACTTTTAAGTTTCGTATCTTGTGGACCCCACCTTGAGTTTATACACTTTGACCACTCAATTTACACCCATTCGCTTTCATAAGACATATTTTTCACATTCTCTCACCATTATCATCTTCTTCAACACCTTTCTCCATCACAAAACATAAACTTTCATTAAAATAAAAACTAAAGCTCCCACCTTTATCATCCTCTCCAACCCAAATCAAAATATTCTTTCACAAAACCTTCACCATTCTTCATCCTCTACCATATTTCGGGGTTCGTTTTTTTCTAATTTCATCGTTCAAATTTTCTCAATTTTTCCAAGAACAAAACTGCCCCCAAAGAGGACCAATCAAGGAAAGCAGGTGGCCAAAAGCTCCGACACACGCAAGACAAGTTCCAGACAACCGAACACGCATAATATTTTCTTCGAGGAAAATGCACATTGATAAGTGTCAAAATATCGATATTTTTAGTGTAAATTTGTGACACTTATCATTTTATTTTTGAATATAAATCCCAAATTTTGTATGAGTAATTGTATAATCTCATTCTTTTATAAACACTATTATTTTGATTATTTTATCCCAAATTTTGTAGGATTTATCGCATGGTTTAAGCACGGAGGGTTCGAGATCGAATAAAGCTTCAAAGATGTGATTTTGAGTAATAAAAGAGAATGCACAAAGAAAAGAATAAGCTTTTCAAATATTTAAAATATTCATAAAAGCATGTTATTTAGTCATGGTTATATAGGAAATTGAATAAGCTTTCCAGCGCTTCAAACTAGGCGCAAATTCGAGTTACGGTTCTCAAGTTATGGCAAAAACAAGAAGTTGATTTTTTTCAACGTAGCACAAACCGCACTGAGCATTAAAAGACTGGGCTGAGCGTGCACTACAATTTCAGAACTCATTTAAAGGGACAAAAAACATATTTTTTAGGTTATGGTTGGGTATTTTTGGTCCCAATTCATCAAACCTTCAATTTTTGGTCTAGAGAGCTTAGAAACACCATTTGGAGGTTGCAATCAGATGATTCGAAGTCAAATCTCTTATCGATTGGTATTGACAAACCAAGAAATGTTTGATTCCTCTTCTTCTCTTCTCTTTGTAATCTCTATTTATTGGGTTTGTGTGTATATTTTCTCTTAACTCGTGTATATTTGTTGCCCATGACGTTATATGGAGCTTACTTTACAAATCTGTGTTGATTGTTATCTTAGGTTTTTACCTTGTGTTAGAGATTTGAGTTGTGATAGACATATACTTCTTAGATTCTTACCTAGGATTATTATCTATTAGTTTCTAAATGCTAGACATAGGTTTAGAGATGACATTTACTATGGGTATATAAGATTAATGCCTTTGTGTCAGTTGTGTTGGGAGAGACATCGTCGATACAAGCAACACAATCGACTGTTGTATTGTTAAGGTGGGTGAGACATCACCACCGAGGTGATGCAGTAGGATTCTCAATTTGGTTTAGGAATAACTTAGGTTGTGAGTGATATGTGATGGCATAGAGAAGTATTGTAGGTTGAGTATAACTGGACGATAGGTTTAAGTCTGTGACGGGTAGTGTACATTCATTCTAGATAAGTTGCCTATCCTTTTTTACTTTAGTATACATTTAGTTTCTGTTGATACCTTTTCTTTACAACCCATTTTAACCCCAAACTCGTTAATGATAGAATTGTTGAACGAAGAATCAATAACCAATCTCTGTGGACACGATACGATATAACCTATATATCACCCGGTAAAATAATAACTTACTTTTTGCTTGCCGCTCAACTACCACAACAAAATGGCACCGTTGTCGGGGATTAGTTTTTATTGTTTCGCATCACGATAATTTGTTTGTTTTTGAATTTTTTAATTAATGTATATGTTGTATAGAAACTGTGCACAAACTTGTGTATGTTTACTTGTGAATTTATTTGTATATGATTACCAAACTTGTATATGTTTTGCATACTAGTGCATATATGTGTTTTACTTTATTTTCACGTATTGTTGTGAATTGTCTCGTTTTCTTAATGTTTGTTGTGTGGTTTTTAGGACACTTTCTTTAGGTTTACGGGGTGTGGTGATACCATGGCATGACGAGAGGAGGTTACTAGCTCGCACAATAAAGGCGTTGAGCTTAGGACGTAAAACAAGCATGTTTATTTGTGTTTGTTTATGTGTGTGGTGACTTGTGTTATAACAAGTTGAAATAGGACATGTTCTAAATTTTAAATCTTAACTTTTCAACTTGTTAATTAATTTGCATCCGTTTTCATATCGTTATATGTAATTGTTTTGTTTGATCAATTTGTGTTTTCCGCAAGCTTGTCCTGTTTAGCTTGAGCAGTTTTGTTCCTTGTAAATATTGTAAATTTTGTACATTGAGATTGTTCTAATTCTTTTTTTGGTTGTTTCTCTTCCAATTTCGGTTTGGCAACTTGAGGTTGTATTTGGTGATTTTCTGAGTTTGATTGTTTCAACTCGCGAATGTATGGTAATGATAGTTTTCAAATTTGGTAAGCGCCAGGTACTCGTTTATCGCTTACTATAACATAACATGTGTTAGGAAACTTTTCATTTGTATAATTATCATGACATTCATTCTTTTTGCATTACTTGCTCATGACTTAAATCACTTTAGTTCTCTATTTACCCATAAATGTGAGGAAACTTTCTATTGTTTACATATGTTGGAGACCACATTTTTGTTTTGACTAGATTTTATTATGCTTAACCTTTTATTTAGTGTTGATTGTATGATTGCATGAAAATGATCAAGGCATTTTTGTTTGATTTTGAGCACAACTACCTTGGTCAAATATCCAATTCACCTATTGAGTGTGTGATTATTTGTTAACCCCTTTGAGCCTTTTTGTTAATGTCCATGTTATTTTTGAACTTAATGTTTTTCTATGAGTATTTGGTTTTCCTTTTTGAATGGACATTAATTCTTTGTTTTCTTGAACCCTTAACTATGATTTTTAGTTGAATTTTTACCTTGCCTTAGAAAGTAAGGAGTATTCACATAATGATGTTGGTTGAATTCAAGTTGGGGAGAGAAATGTTTGCTCATTTATATTGTGTTTGATATGCGGTTAAGAAAAAGATAGAAAAAGTGTGAAAAAGAAGGAAAAGAAAAAGAAGGAAAAAAAGAGAAAAAGTTTTGAAAAACAAAAATAAAAAAAGAGTATGGAATAATATTGTGTTAGTAAGTATTGTGATTGGTTTGAAACTTGGGATGAGAAAGAAGTTTGATTAAAATTTGATTGTTTGAAACTTTGTGAGTTGATCACTCATTTAGGTTTAGGCAAGTTTTTGTTTCGATTAGCTTTAGGACTTATCACTTGTTAGTTAACCAAGCCACATTACAACCTTGAAAAGTCCTTGTGATTCTTGCCTTTGTATTTTCAATATAAGTTTTAGGATGAATGCATAATTTAGTCTATAGTTTGCAAGATTGTGGATGAGTGTCAAAAGTCCCTCACCTTTGTGTGTTCTTCATCTACCGATGATTTTTTCTAGGTGTGATTCATGGTTGAGCTTGTATTGTTTTAGAATGTTTAGCATGGTTTTGGTACTTAGGATAAGTGTGTACTTTGCTTGTGCGTTTTTGTTTGAACCATACATTTGTTTTCAGTTTTCAAAACTTGTTGATTCATTCTTTCTTGGTTATTGTTTTATGTTATGTAGGTATTTCTGACCTTTGTTTAAGGACAAGCAAATTTTCAAGTTGGGGAGTGTGATAAGTGTCAAAATATCGATATTTTTAATGTAAATTTGTGACACTTATCATTCTATATTTGTGTATAAATCCCAACTTTTGTGTGAATAATAGTATAATCTCATTCTTTTATAAACACTATTCTTTTGATTAATTTATCCCATTTTTGTAGGATTTATCACATGGTTGAAGCACGGAGGATTTGAGATCCAATAAAGCTTCAAAGATGCGATTTTGAGCAATAAAAGTGAATGCATAAAGAAAAGAATAAGCTTTTCAAATATTTCAAATAGTCATAAAATCATGATATTTAGTCATGGTTAGATATGAAATTGAATAAGTTTTCCAACACATCAAACCGTGCGCAAATCTGAGTTATGGTTCTCAAGTTATGACAAAAACAAGAAGCTGATTTTTTTCAACACAGCACAGACCATGCTAAGCACCCACAAACCGGGTTAAGCGCTCCCTGCAATTTCAGAACTCGTTAAAAGGGAAAAACACATTTTTTAGGTTATGGTTGGTTACTTTTTGTCCCAATTCATCAAACCTTCAAGTTTTGGTCTAGAGAGCTTATAAACATCATTTGGAGGTTGCAGTCAGATGATCTGAAGTCGAATCTCTCATCGATTGGTGTTGACAAACCAAGAAATGTTTGGTTTCTCCTCTTCTCTTATCTTTGTAATCTCCATTTTTTGGGTTTGTATGTATATTTTCTCTTAACTCATGTATATTTTTCGCCCATGGCGTTATATAGAGCTTACTTTACAAATCTGTGTTGATTGTTATCTTAGGTTTTTACCTTGTGTTAGGGATTTGAGTTATGATAGACATATACTACTTAGATCCTTACCTAGGATGATTATCTGTTAGTTTCTAAATGCTAGACATAGGTTTAGAGATGACATTCACAGTGAGTATCTGAGATTAATGCCTCTGTGTCGGTTGTGTCGAGCGATACATCATCGATACGAGCAACACGGTTGAATTTTGTGTTGTTAAGGTGTGTGAGATAACACCTCCGAGGTGATGCAGTAAGATTCTTAATTTGGGTTAGGAATAACTTAGATTGTGAGAGATACGTGATGACATAGACGAGTATTGTAGGTTGAGTATAACTGGACGATAGGTTTAAGTCTGTGACGGGTAGTGTACATTCGTTCCAGATAAGTTGTCTATATACATTTAATTTATGTTGATACATTTTCTTTTCAATCCATTTTAACCTCAAACTCATTAACGATAGAATTGTTGAACGGAAAATCACTAACCAATCTCTATGGACACGATACGATATAACCTATTTATCACCCGCTAAAATAATAACTTAGTTTTTGCTTGCCGCTCTACCGCCCACCTCTTGTAATATTTCCTTGGGGGGTATCATTATCCAAATTGTCAAACATTTCGGTTATGAATCTTTACTGGTTGTTGATACCTCTGTGCCTGGTAAGTAGAGTATTAATATGGAAGCCCTTATACAGCAGGGTATGATTTTTATTAATTGGGGTAACTAGTGTTTGATGAGAAGAAATAAGTTTATTATTAGGTTTCCTAACCCCACCAGAGTTGGCAATGCTGAGAGTGCTAACTAGTTGTATGTAAGTGTTATTCTTGATGACGAGGATGACAAATTTGATAACGTTGATGCATGTGAGAATGAAGGAGAAGATGCTTCCGCACAGATGTAGTTTATACCACCTACTACACACTATCCTCCTCAAAGATCCAAATCTTTTTTTATGGATCAAAATTATGGGCCTGGGTGCAATCAAAGCTCGGTCATCTGAGGACCGAGCAAACATGACAAGGTACAGAACAGACCAGGCAAGGGGAAATGATGAGTGAGATGCACGTGATGATGCAACAGATGATGTTGCAATTTCCACCACCTCCTCAGTAGTGTATTGTGAGTGTCCCTCCCTATCTTGTGCTAAAACATTGGGGCTAGTGTTTATTTCAAGTATGGGGGGATTTATTGCTTTTATTTAGTTTTTGTTGATTAATTTATGTTATTTGTTTTTTTATTGTTTGTGTTTTGTTGCATCATGTAGTGCTAGATTCTGGATTTGTTGTCTGGATAAGTGATGAACATCAGTGATAATGGACGAAGAGATCACTCCACTTACTATTGTTTGCTATGATTATCCCCCAAAGTGTGAGTGCAACTACACTATTAGGTATTTTGCATGATGTCAAAACTCTGAAAGCTAACCTTTTAGTATGGTGGACAATATCCTTATGTCTTGTGGATCTCCCTTGCATTAGAGGTCTTAGGAATCATTTAAAAAAACTTTAAAATTGGTCCCAATCATGAAAAATCCATTTTTGCACAAAATTAACACTTATGTGTAACCTGAAATTTGTATACGTCGACACATAAATTCTGCATTTATGCATTTTCTTAAAAGCTTCATTATGTGTCGACACATAAATTTTTCAGTTCGATACATGTACTGGACTATTAAAGCTTTCATCATTTTTGCTTTAAAACACAGGAACATGTGTCGACACATACAATATTTCAAGTCGACACATGTACTGCATTTTTAAAGCACGTGGCTTCTATAAGTCACAGGTCGACACATGCATCCATACAAGTCGACACATATTGAAATATTTCTGTAATTGCAGAAATTATTATTTTATGTGTCGACACATCTGTTTTTCAGGTCGGCACATCTAACTCATTTTTAAAGGCTCTAGCTTCTGTAAGTCACAGGTTGACATATCCTGTTTCTCAGGTCGACATATGCATTCATTTCATAGCATATGTTCAACGCATACGAGCTGACTTGGTCAAATTTTCATTTCTTTTTATTCCAAAGTTGTCCTTTTTGCCCTAAATATTTCCAAACTATAAGTACTCATTCATGTGTCATTCTAACCTTGATGATACCATAAAATTAGCATATACATCTTCTTCTTCTTCTACCTTCCAATCTATGCATACAAACCAACATTAGATTGTGATGATGTTTCATTGCGGTGTCATCTAGACAAAGAACTGAAGATTTCCAATTGGTTTGGGTTGAGATTTGAAGATGTCTTCATCCGGAAAAACCATCGGGTTTTTCCTCCAAGGCCATTTATTGAACTGGGGGTTTTCGTGAAAGTTCGAAAGTTCATCCATGTGAAAAATACCATAGAGTGTTTGAAATATTTTCAAGGAACCTTAGATTGTTTGAAATATTTTTAAGGAAGTAGCAAAGATTGGGTGATAGAATCGGTGATCTTGTGTTTATAGGTTGCAATCGAATTTACTCGAGTGAAAAATATCTTGGAGTGTTTGAAATCTTTGCAAGGAAACCTTGGAGTTCTTCAAATCTTTTCAAGGAAGTAGCTTAAGCGGCGAATAGGTTGCATCTATATGTTGAATTGATCTTGCTTAAGATCAAAGGTGGAAGAAGGAGCATCAATACCAAATTAGATAATTTTGTATTGTTGTTCTAACTCTTCTATTGTATTAAAAAATTTGCATTTAAGAATTATTCTAATTCTTATTGGAATTGGACGAAGACATACCCACACGCGAGGACGATAGTGGAGAAGAGTGTAAAAAAATTCCTTGTGTGTTTTTACTTTTTCGCTTTTACTTGCTTTCTAGTTCATCAATCGCTTAAAAAATAGCATTGTGCTAGTATTTGAATTATAGAAATTTTCCTCTCAAAATCTATTTTTGAATTAGGTGTGGATATAGTTTGTAATCAAGTTTGATTATATGTGGTTTTGTATATCAACACCAATCAAGTAAGAATTCTGAAAATTCATTTGCACGCCAAGTGTTTGATAAAAAGATCATGCTAGTTCTTTTATCTTTTAGCCTTGGTTATGGTTTTGCAAAGTGACATTGTTCAAACAATAACTAAGTTGCATATTGAATTGAGTTTATTTATTTCCATTGTATATATTATTCCATTGATTACTTCTTACTTGAATTTCATATTTGGGTTTCCAATACGCTTATTTTAGACGACCGATCCAAAACTTGCTTCCGCAATAAAAATGTTTTGAAAACAATTAACTCTAGATTTTTGTCTAGAAGATTTTTTGCGCCTCTATTCACACCCTCTAGATATGCGTCATCTTTTAACACTACTTAGAGATTTCGACAAACATAATTCTATCTCAGCAAGAGAAATTTCAGAAAATACCTCTTCTGAGTTAGACTCAGTTTATGTGGTGTTTCCTTCTGAAGTGGTAGCCATGAATCCTACATTGGCATGATCTTCTTCTTAATCTGATCCTTTAGAGAACGAGTCATCCCACGTTGCCACAATATCTTTAATTTTTCCATTGAAAATATTTTTCTTGAAGCTTTTTTTCTGGTGCTTTCTTTCTTGAGTGTTGCACATTCATTTCGGTAGTGTCCAGGATCCTTGCACTCATAGCACATTACTTCCTTGCTTATTATTCCTCTTGCAAATTTTTAGGGGAGATGTATTTTGTTTCTAAATCCTCGAAAGTTATTTTTTTCTTTTCTTCCAGAGTTGCTTGACTCTTCTGGACAAAAGTGATAATTCTCCTTCGTCGCCAAAATCTTCATTATCCGAATCTTCTACTTCTTTAGCTTGGAAGGCTTTATTCTTTTCTGACTTAGTTCTTTATGATCTAGATCTTAGAGCAACAAATTTTCCTCTTTTTTGAGCTCATCTTCCTCTAAATATATCTTATGGCTTCTAAGAGAACTGGCCAAATCTTCAAGAATTATGTTGTTCAGATCCTTAGACAGCTTTGACGCAGTAACCACAGGTCTACATCTTTTGGGAAGGCTTCTGATTATCTTTTTGACATGATCACTTGTAGAGTAACCTTTGTCTATAACCATAAGTTCTTCTACTAAGGTTTGAAACCTTGAGAAAATAGTCTCAATTGTTTCTTCTTCTTTCATCTTAAAAGCCTCATATTTATGGGTTAAGGCCAGAGCCTTAGTTTCCTTAACTTGAGCATTGCATTTATTTGTCATTCTTAACAAATGAAGAATATCCCTTGTTGTTTCTCTAGTAGTGATATTTCATATTCATTGTAATAAATGACATTGAGAATAATAGTTTTGGCTTTGAGGTGATTCTTTAGGTAACGCTTTTGTACATTATTCATTCTGTTTCTTGGAATGGGAATACCAGTCGCACTAACAGATACCTCATAGCCATTTTCTAAACAAATGTCTAAGAGTTAAGAAAAACACCTTAGCCATCTCAATTATACAGACTAACACCTATTCACTTGAGGATATAAATCTCAAAATATTATAATCGTCTAAGAGGTTAAAAAAACACCTTAGCCCTCTCAAGTATACAAACTATCACCTAGTCACTTGAGGAAAAAATCTCAAAAAATTATAATCATAGTGCTTCTAGAAAATAATATTTAACACTATAATGAAGAACAAATGTTTACACAAAAATGAGCAACAAACCTTTGTGTTTACAACAATAATGGAGAACAAAAGTTAACCAAAAAATGAGCAACAACTCTTTCTATTTTTGATTCTCTCTATGATGACTAATTTCTCACTTGTATATTTTTGTACAGTGACTTCTCTTTTCAAATGGTGTTGTTTCAACTTATGTGATAAATTGTTAATTTCGCAAAGAAGAGTGATCCCTTTATATAGGCCCAAAAAATAGACAATTGAGAAGGACAAAATGTAACTTACAGTGACAGTTATCTTAACGGAAGAATGAGACCGTGGGAGACAATTTCCATGGTCGTACAATTGCATTCTTCCCCATAGTGGAATCGGTATTATAAGGTTGTACTATTTATTCTAATGCAATTTACTAGATATTATCTTATGATGAAATACTTATGATATGATGTGATGAAAAATTTAGAATATAGCACATTGGATGAGTTCTTTAAGAGTATCAGAGTCTTCATAATTAAAACCTTGTCTTTAGACTTAGAGCAAAATCTTATCTGACAAAGAAATCTTGATTTATGAGCTGGAAGAAAAAGCTTACCTTAAGAAGCACGAGAAAATCTTTTACATATTGGTTTTTAAGATCAGAAAACTTTACTTTATAAATATTGTTTCTTCTCTTTCCAGTGAAGAGAAATGTGCCACCGTTCTGACTTACAACTTTACATGATTTTTGATTAAAAATAATGTCATAACTGTTATCACTCAACTGACTTATGGATAAAATTTATGCATTAGACCCTTAACATAAACTACATTAGATATAGAAGGAAGAGATCCGTTGCCCATTGTTCCAGATCCTTTTATTCTTTCTTTATGGTTTCCTCTGAAACAAACGTATCCATCATTTTTAAGTTCCAAGTTTTGGAACATATGCTTTCTTCACGTCACGTGACACGAGTATCCATAGCCCATGTACCATGATTGGTGTTTTAATTATGTTGCATAGGATATCTACAAGATAAACTATTTTATCTTTTGTACCCATAATCTTTTGGATCCTTTAGAATTAGTTTCCCATAGTTTCTGATAAACTTGGGTTTACGTGCAACCTTAAATTTTTATGTCTGTGGAGGTGTATAGGGATAAGAAAAATGAGATTTAGGTTTGATTTCTTGATTGTCTTTATCAGAAACATAACCAGTTCCTGTTTTCCCATTTTGACTGAGTCCATGGATCATGGAAGCCATTTTGCTTCCCCCTATACTATTGTTTAAGAATTTTTTGAAAAGCTTTATCATATTTATATAAGATTGTTTCATAGGACGCTAGAGCTTTAGGAAGAGTTTCTTCAAGTTTTAAACAATTTTTTAGAAAAACATTTTCTTTTTCTAAAATAAAATTTTCTCCTTTTTATTCATAAACTTCTTTCTCTAGCTTACCAAACTCTTCAATTTCATATTCATGAACCTTCTGTAGGTTCTTGAATTTTCATTGAAGTTTCTGATATCTACTTAGATATTCCGACAGACATAATTCTAACTCAGCACGGTAAAGTTCAGAAAATACCTCTTATGAGTCAGACTCGGTTTATGTGGTGTTTCCTTCTGAAGTGGTGTTGTAGGATTTTTCCGTAAATAAGTATTTTTAATTATCGATTCCACAGGGATTGGTGTATGTTATAGTCTTTCAATAGAAAAGTGTATTTTAAGATATTGTAACCAAAGGGTTTGTTATCTACTCTACTAGAACCATGAGTTTCCAAACAATAACTAAATTAATTCTTTCAAAGAGAGTTATAGTTTGGATTAGAGAGAGTTTGAGATTGTTTTCAAATTAAGAAGGCATGTCAAGATTAGTTTCATTGATCTAGTTTCATACATATTCATTTAATCAAGTGATGAACATAATAGATGATTTCTACAAATACATATCCTCTCAATCTTGTAGATTTCTCACCAAGATTGTGAATGTTATCATGTTAATCCTTGCATGATTCCTCACTACAACTATTAACATGATAATCATTAAGTTCAATATTTTGTAAACACTAACACACAAATCTATTCCTAGCATTTGTTTATTAGAGGATGAATATCCTAGGTCACTTTGAAGTATTCTTTTCCAAGCAAAACTCAAAGCATAAAGATGAAGAACAAAGATATTCAACTATATTAATCATCAACCATGTTCGTACACAAATGGATTAATAGAAATACATACTATATAGATCAACTACCTCTAATCTTGACACAAAAAGAGCTTAGCCACTCATTTCCATGGTTGCTTGCTCTCAAGATTGTTGGTAGGAATGATGAAAATCCAAGAATCAAGAAGGAAAAGCTATGGTGTTCTTCTACTACTTGCCCTAGATTTTTACAAAGATGAAAAGATAATGATGGATGTGTGTTCCTTGCTTCCTTTACAAGCCAAAAAGTCAGCTGAAATGATGGGTTGGTGGCTCAAAAGTGAAAGCATGGGTTCATCCTTTTACTTTTTACAGACCGTGCTAAGCCGATTCTGCGCGATCATCTAACACATGCGACCTGTATGCTTCCTTCACCCAAAATTATCTTCAAAAGAATCATCCCTAAAGCTCTTCAAGTGCCCTTGAATCCAAGCTTGGGAGAATTAGTCAATAAATTCCTACAAATAAGAGTAAAATAAGTTAAATAATATATATTAAACAAAAACTAAATAAAAACCTAATTAAAACAAAATACTAGAATAAATAATACTAATTAATTAAAAAGACATTGTTAAGGACCACAAAATAATGTACAAAATAACTACAATTTGGTCCTTAACAAGTGGTAGCCATGAATGCTATGTTGGCATGCTCTTCTTCTTAATATGATCCTTCAGAGTATGAATCATCCCACGTTTCCACGATACCTTTCTTCTTTCCATTGAAACTATTTTTCTTGAAGCTCTCTATTCAGGTGCTTTCTTTCTTGAGCGTTGGACATTCATTTATGTAGTGTCTAGGATCGTTACACTCATAGCACATTACTTCCTTGCTTATTATTCCTCTTGCATATGTTTCAGGGTGATCTCTTTTGTTTCTAGATCCTTGAAAGTTATTTTGTCTTTTCTTCCTGAGTTGCTTGACTCTTCTGGACAAAATTGACAATTCATCTTCGCCACCAGAAACTTCATCGTCTGAATCTTTTACTTTTTCAGCTTGGAAGACTTTGTTCTTTTCTAACTTAGTTCTTTCTGATCTAATCTTATAGCAACAAATTTTCCTCTTTTCTAGGACTCATCTTCCTCTAACTCTGTCTTATGGCTTCTAAGAGAACTGGCCAACTCTTCAAGAATTATGTTGTTCGGATCCTTAGACAGCTTCAACGCAGTAACCATAGGTCTCCATATTCTAGGAAGGCTTCTGATTATATTTTTTACATGATCACTTGTGGAGTAACCTCTGTCTAGAACCATAAGTCCTGCTACTATGGTTTGAAACCTTGAGAATATAGGCTCAACTGTTTCTTCTTCTTCTTCTTCTTCGGCCAAAGCCTTAGTTTTGTCTATATTTCAGGTACTCGGCGTTTGGAGGCCTCTGCGTAATAAAATGATGAAAAACAACAAAAGATGCAAAAAAATACCAAGTCCACACTGTCATGACAGGTACAACCTAGTCATAACAGAAGTCATGGACCCCGAGACCAAGACCGTCAACAAAAGATTCAAAGGAACAAGGAAAACAAGTAAAAAAGCCATGACGGACAGGCTGTCAACTAAGTTGACGCTCGTCATTGTCCAAGATCAAGAATCATGTTGAAGAAGTCATGACGGGCAGGAGATCAGCCCAACCGACACCCATTATGACGTTAAAGTCTAGTTTTTTTGCACCAGTATCATAAATTAGTTTTTCTCACTTCCACGACTTTCTCCAATTTAGTTTGCATGATTTAAGTAGTTTTTCTATGAGAATTTATCGATAAATAGATCTTTAGTTCATTAGTTTCGTCATCCAAGATTGTAATATGCATAAATTTAGTGATTTAAAAATATAAATATTCAAGCTTTTGATTCAAGATTGTAATATCCAGGATTGTAATATGCATAAACTTAATGCATAAACTTATTTTATTTTCTGCATTTGGAGTTATTTTATTGTTGTTGCTTCTTTGATTCAAGCTTTGCCGACATTATTTTCCACATTATTTTTAGCTTTGCATCAGAGTCAAGTCTTCCTTTGTTGTATCATTTAATTCAAAGTATCTTATTTTATGCAATTTACTATTTGCTTATTTCCATTATGCTTGCCATGAAAGTATGTTTTTTATGTTCTGTTGCCGCCATGTATGAGTATATTTTTATAGGGTCTGAAACAATGAAGACAGATTGCTGATAAAATTCACATGAGACTATTTAGGGTATGCTTGATTCAGCATTAAAAAAATAATTTTTTTTTTTTTTATTTTTTAAAATAGATTTTAAAAAATCGTATTTCAAAAATATTACAAGTTTTTTTATATTTGTTTTTTCTAAATTGAAAAATTAATTTTGACATCCTATAATATTTACTGTTTTTTTCAAAAAGTAATATTTTAAAAATGATTTTTATGAAAATTTATTTGAAATAGCTTTAAAATAAAATGATTTTTGAAAATTTTGATATCCAAAAAAAAAAAATGCAATAACTAAAATAACATTTTAAAAATAACTATTCAAACAGTAATTTAAAAAATTTATGAAAAATTTGTTTGTAAATGTTTTTAACAATTATATAACACTATAAAAATCATTGTTAAAACAAAAGGTTGGCAATCAATTGTTGTAACGAGAATAAAGTATTGTTTATAGTTTCCAATTTTACTTATTAAACTTGCTACAAAAGTTGGAGTATAGAGATACCTATTATGATTAGAAAGAGCATAATTGTATCCGACTAGGAAATTCAAACCCTTTAATTATTAGGTGACGAAATAATCTTTAAATTAATGGAGAAAAAACGGTTATTTTGAAAAGGAGTTTTGCAATATGAAAGTAGGCCAATGTGTGTTTAGAGTCCGGTAGCCTGTCGGTAAAAGTGGACGCTACACCTAATTTTAGTATTTTATATAAAACCGAAAAAAACAAAAATCTTGAAATTAATTTAAAGTTTTTTCAGCTTTTAAAAAATATTTTTAACAGGATTATTTCTCTACAAAGGCCAATTTTAATTTATTTAGAAATCTGATAATGGGCACGCAAAAGTGGACTTTGCTATTAGTTGAACAATTTTTACAAATTAATTTTCTCATTACAATAATTAATTGCATATTTGTGTGAGAGGAGTTCGTAACTGGAAGTCGAAGTTTGAGTTCCTTACTTAGCATATTAATTAAGTTCCATTCATTTCTCATTAATTTCTTTTACGCACAAAACATCATATTTGCAAAACGTTATTATATGAACTGTTGATCAAAATTGGAGACGATCGAACTGTTGATGATTTTTCGACCAAGTTGGTGAGGAGAAGGAGGTGGTGTACCTGCAAGGCACTCAGGTGCTAAAGTAAGCAAATATTCGAATGAGAAGATAGAAAGTATTTAGGATTTAGAGTGTAAGAAAGTGATACCTTGCCCTCAAAGATATGGGGGTTTATATAATGGACATAGGAGGATTCCCTTTGGTTGCTATATTTGGGCCGAGATATGCGGGTCCGCAAATATAGCTGTTCGGGATGACCGGGTCAATTCGGGCGAAGGGACCCGCAACTAGCTGTTATGTCGGGCAGAAGGGACATAACGGCCATAGCTCCGGATACTATAAGCATGGATTCTACCCGATAGGTGTCGGGCAAGAGACTTCGCGTGGCGAACGATCTCGTCGTTCGTCGCGCCCAACAAGCTTGAGGACCTCGTGGTGAACGATCTTGTCATCTGTGATAAATACGTTTCGTGATTTTTACGAGGACATGCTCGCACGTGATTTGTTCGTTTATTTTCTCATAGTTTTGAGTTGTTTTACAAGTTTGTTTTGCTAAGTGTTTCGGGGGTTTGCTCGTTTGATATATGTCTTCACTAGTGTGGGGAGACTAGTCGAATGGGCCAATTTGTTTACCGAGCTTGATCCAGAACTTATATCTTGATTAAAGACCTGAGATCGTTGGCGTGAACGTCCCATCGCAAGTTGGGTGTTCTGTCGAGCGAGGTACATAGACAATGAGGCTCGTTTGAGTTCCCCATGTCGAGGCGAGGATCTGGATCGTCGTATATGCGGAGCGAGGATCCCTTAATGTCGTGTTTGCGGTGCATCACTGGTACCAGGGCGTGCGCTTGGTGTTGAGCTCTTAATGCTCGGATGGTGTTCTGAGGCAAGTCGATTGTTCATGCCTTAAGTTTTTCGGTGTTTTATGATCGAGCAAGTTCTTCCCTATGTAGGTTTTCGAGATAGAATGTCCCCTTTTCGATTTTACTCGGATGCGGGAAACACATGTCTGTTAGGCTGGTGTGTTCGCGAGGAACGAGAGTTCTGCTGGGAAGTTGTGTTCGCGGGGAACATTTATCCGCCGGGCAGTTGTGTCCGCGGGGGACGACGTGGCTTCCTCTTGGTTTTCTTGTGAGAAGGAGAAAACCTATTCTTCCGAGGGGGAGTATGCTCCCTCTTCTTCGAAAAAGATCAACCGAGATGCTCCAGGGGTTGATTCTGACTAGGTCTTCGTGGCGAGAGGCTATGGGAACCGAGCATTCTTCATCTCTGAGGTAGAGATTGGGGGCGGTTCTTTTCGAGGGACTCTATGCGCTGATCCTGCCAGAGGATAAGATCGTTGGAGCGATTGAGGGCAGATAAGATTGTTGCCAAGGTTGGATCGTTGTTGGTCGGTAATGGTACCAAAGGAGGAAAGCTGACGATGTCGTCTGCCTGGTTCTTGGACTTTTGATTATCCAAGGGAGAATCTTGGTCGCCATCTTCGTAGGACTCGGGGGAGGCGGTCTTGCCATCCCTTCTATGGACGAAATCCATGAGAAGAGGAAAGGCGTCACTCCTGTCTATCTTGCGGACAGGCGAGGGGACATACTTGCTAAAAGAGAACAGAGCGTTGCTTCTAGCCATCTTCTTGGAGGTGTTGAAGTATCTTTGGTCTTCCGGATTCTTGATGAGCAAAGAAGACGGGGAAGATAGGTTCCCACAAACGGCGCCACTGATCTGAACTGTTGATCAGAACTGGAGACGGTCGAGATGTTGGTGATCTTCCAAGAAAGTTGGTGAGGAGAAGGTGGTGGTGTACCTACAAGACACTCTGATGCTAAATTAAACAAATGTTTGAATGAGAAGATAAAAGTATTTAGGGTTTAGAGTGTAAGAAAGTGATACCTTGCCCTCAAAGATATGAGGGTTTATATAATGGACATTGGAGGATTCTCATTGGTTGTTATATTTGGGCCGAGATATGTCAGGAAAAAGACTTCGTATGGCGAACGATCTCGTCGTTCGTCGCACCCAACAAGCCTGAGGACCTCGATCGAAGACTCGAGTCTTGAGGAGATGAGGCTGCCCGACGGGCATTCGGGCAGTCCGGAACAGTTATATATACAAAGTAACACACCATCTGAATTATCCAGTGATTCTAATTCTTTTCATCAAACACCAGAAGTTTTGCATTCAAACTATTTTTATCGTTCATCTTCGTTCTTGTGCACTGAAACTCAAACAAATCTCACCAAAACATTTCTCTTTCCCGATCTTGCAAAATCAAGAAATGCAATTCTATTACAATTCTAATCGTGAATTCAACATGTATTCAAGAAAAAATAAAATTAATTATAGATTTCGCACATACATCCGTGTTTCCTTGTGAATCAAATCAGAGCTATAGAGACTAATTATTGGAGCACAAGGTTGAAGATTGAAGAGAGAGAAAGAGAAGAGAGAGAAAATGGTTATAATAAACTTCTTTGGAGAGAGAAACTCTTTTGCAAAAAATTTGTAAATTCACGTGCTATTTTAAAACTAGTTACATGAAGCTTTTTAAATACACAAATTAAACCTTCCATGTTGGAAAAGCTAAAATGTTAAACAAAGTTAAGTGCCACATAGGCATAACAAACTATTAATACTACCCAAAAACTAAACACTACTTCTAAAACTGTCTGAAACTACTGGTGAAATCATCGGACAAAATATCATTAAAGTCGCCACGAACGTTTTTTATCCCGCGAGAAGAAAGGAAAACATTGACTAAACCTGAGAGGAAGAAATCGTGGTCTCACGACCAAGAGATCAGGTAAGGGAGTCAGTTACGCGAGGGGAAGGTATTAGCATCCCGCACGCTCGTAGTAATCTACGGTATCCACTTCTACTTTCTATCTATTGGGTGTGAGTATCTATTTACAACCTATGTCTAAGGCAAAATGAATGAATTCAAAATATTATGTACAAAAAGAAAGTTTTTTTAGTCGTGCTTTCCGCGGTTGCGAACCTTTAGTGCCTACATACCCCATTCGTGCAATTAGGGATCAAAGAACTACGTAGTTCTCCTCAAAAAATTTGGTGAGTTTCAATGTTTTTTTATGAGAAATTCTATTTCGCATCCTCGCGATTAGGATTGCAATTCGTGCTTGGCATTGCAGCTTATCGAAAGTCTTATGTTCAGCCGCTCGCACACTTAGCAACTCACTTGGATATGAAAAGAAATACCCTTATCGAAAAGGTTTTCATAGAAAAAAGGTCCGAAGACAAAATTGTTTGAAGTTGGTGGATCTTTTTACCTTGGCGAAAGGATTTAAGTTTATTAACATGTTTTGAGATTTGATAAAGAAGATATTTTAGTTTTAATATGCAAAAGGGGAAGAAAAACATCTAAGGGGGACTACCTAGCTATTATCCCTAATGTTATCATACAAAGGGGTCCTTAAGTCAAGGATGAAAAGGAAATATCTACCTATGTTGACATACATGGATGACTATCCTGATGTCTGCCTTGGTTGGAGAACCAGGTGATCCTAAGGGAACATGGTATATACAAGCATGAAATGCAAACAAACAATCAACAAGTAGAATTGCCTTAACCAAGGTCTTTAAATAAACCAAAGGGGTTCCAGACATGCTCCAACAACGGAGACCCCATCATGCATCTCTATTCCTTCTTCTCATGGCAAGGAAAGCGGCAAAAGGGTAAGAGAATACCGAACGGATAACAATCCATGAAAGTTATAGCAAATAGTAGAGAATGCGGAAAACTTCGTGAACTGGTGACAAAAAATAAAGAAAATCCGGTAAGCAATGCTTCGAAGCATCAATAAGCACGTTTGGGATGTGTAGCGTACATATCCAAATACCGATAGAAACCCTGCAAGAGATAACCATCCAGACAATACAAGTAAGCAAAGCACAATGTCATATGCACAAAATATAAGACTTGTATCGTACACATCCGTCCGACGGGACACCTGCATCGAATAACCATCCATGGCAATGCAAGCCAATAATGCACAACTACATGTGCATAGGACAAGGAATGTGTGTCGTACACATCCAAGTCAAACAAAAAAAATACATAACTAAATACATTAACAATGTATAACTTGCTAAAAAGTGTATCATACACGTAATCGCCACATCCGCATAACAAGTACACAAAATTAATCATACAAAAATATGTGGCAATATGATAATAGATTGTGTGTCGAACACAAAATCGGATCATAAAATGAAAATTCTAATGAATTTTTTGATTACATAATCAAGCGATAATTACGCAATCCTACCAAATCTTGCATAATCAACAAAATAACAAGGAAACATAGGTAAAAAGAGTAGAGAAATCAAAAGCGTCGCAAAATTTTGAAACTTTGAATCAACATTTTTGCGCCATTATAACACATTTTGCGTAACATTTCAGAACGTCAGAGCTTTGAAATAACTTAGAACGTTCGTGGAATGATACGATAAACAAATCGGCGAGCGATCATGTGACAAATTCTCCTCGAAAGTTGCATATCGACGCGTGAATTTGCCATATATTTTTTTAGGTCTCGACATGTTTTGTAAACAACATTTTTGTCGAATAGAAGGAAAAATTCACGTTGATTTCACAATCATCCTAACAAGGAGAATTTGTATACGCAAAGATTGAAAGAAATTGTGCATTACATCAAAGCTCGACGGCTCAAACATTTTCACAAACACCTAGAATGCGTTTATTTACACCTTGTTTTGATACATGGATCAAGGTTCAAACATAAGGCTAATCACATGCAACTCAAGGTTTCATATCAACAAGTCGTGTTTTCAATCAATTCCAATCTTCAAATTTCACCATCATGATCACATCAAATCACAATTTCTCAACCTAATCCATAATCTCAATTCAATTCCTCAACTAAAATCTTGATTAATTTTCAATTCTAGAAAGTTCTTATTTCAAGAATCAATTATACAAAAGTGCTTAAATCAAGAATTCTTACCGTCGAAATGAAGAGGAGGACGAGAAAAAGAGATCGCCGATGTTGAATCGATGATCGGAGGAGATAATAAGGAGAGAGGGAGTGGCGAAATCCTAGAGAGAGTGAAGAGGAAAACTTCAATTCTTCAACCTTGATCCCTTAAGTTATTGTGATTTCTTGAGAAACTTGATGAAAAAGTTGAGTTTGATCCTTGAGAGAGTAGAGAGAATTGAGTAGAGTGTTTTGAGAGTGAAATTTAACAAATAATTTCTCCTCCCCAAAATTATGAGACTAAAATTTGATTTATAGGTGGAACATTGGGCTTTATGTGAATTGGACTCAAGATTAGGCCCAAATTGCCTTTATTCGACGAATTTTCGTGAACAGTACCCCGACCTCGAGAAACGTGCCGAATTTGAAATCAGACCCATCACGAAAATTGTCCGGAACGAAAAATTGTGTAAAGCTAGACAAAATTTTGACTCGATCCGACAAACGGTTAAGGAGATATGAATTTTTGAAGTTTCAGCTCACATTACGGGTATATGACACGTGCAGAATTTTAATAGCGCCACCTGGGGAAAACATTTTGAATGGGGATCTTCTGATCAACATTCGAACTCGGGATGTGAACGAAAATTGAAGCCAACAGAATTTGTGAACTTTTGACACCAGTCCCATCACAATCTGAAAAAAATTGAGTGAGATATAATTTTTTAAACGTTGCGCATCAGATGAAATAATGCTCGGTTCGGCTCAAATACACCTCCAAAGAATAAAATTATGGTATAGATCCGTAAGGAATTAGCTCTCGGCTTGAACACGAAAGTTGAAGAGTACATCAAGATGGAATTTTAGGCACCGGAACCACTTAATTCCGACGTTCTAGTCAGAAGTTATGAATTTTTTAGTGTCTCGTAAACACGGTTCAGCCATAAAATCAGTTTATTGCACTTGAAAGATTAATTTTTCCGAAGGCTTTCTTCACACAATTAGCTCCCAATCCGAGAATAAAATCGAGATAGACTCGCTAGTCGAAAATCTGCCAAAAATACCCGATAAGCTGAGAGTTAGGAATTTCAGAGCGTATGAAACACAAAAGAAACTAAATTCCGCTTTATTAAGAAATGAACTATCAGAGTCCTTCCTTGATAAATTGGCCCTCAGTATGAACAAATAAAATAGAGGTCATGCTGAAATGGTTCCAACATATGAAGAACCAATTCGAGATAACCTTCTGACCAGAAGATAATGAATCAAGCACACGAACCAAAAAATATCAATTTCTGGTTCAAAATAGTTCGAACTTGTCGAAACACACAGTTCCTTCCATAACCTGAGATGCTCTCAACCTCATAACCATGAGATCAATGATATGCATGTATGCTCATGATAATGGGACTATAAGCCAAAAAGGTTAAGATGAAGAGGATAAATTTTGGGGTACAACACTATTACCTCAGAATTCTACTTTTAACTAACAACGCTTCTGAATATCACTTACTTCTAACACTAAAACCGGTTACAAAATTTGGTTATGGATAAACTGGTTTAATAAATGATTATGTACAAATATAATCATTTATATGGATTGGTTATGGTATTCGATTATAGTAAATGGTTAAATTAGATATGAATTGATTATATAATAATCCGACCATGAGTATCCTTAAATGCAGATCGAATGAAAATGCCTTGCAATGTTTCTTATTGGAATCCTTGTAAATAGTGTGTTGAGCTTTAGATTTGTTTTCTACAACCTCTTAAACTCCATTGGTAAACACCTCAAAAGTGTCTTAAAAGCCAAATAGAGACTCAACATGCTCGTGTCAACGGTCCTAATTTTCTCCATAAATAATTGGAAGCGAATGTGGAATACTATTGCCACCATTCATCATTGAAGCATATGCAAATCACCACACTAAAAACTGCAACTTCTTCACACGCCAACCAAAGAGATTTGGATACCAATTTATTAGTGCAAGTCCTAATTATACTCAAATTAGAAAAACAATTAATTGAGATATTATAAAAATATGGAAATGTAATATTAGAATAGAGTAATAACAATATTACAATATCTCATAACTTCACCACTCAACCAATAAAAGCCTCCCAAAGACCCGGAACATCCCTCCCCAACAACACTATCCCGAAATCTCCTCGTTTCCATACTCCATCTTGCCATCCTCCCATACTAGCCATCGACATCTTCTTCAACCTAGTCTCCAAGTATACATTCGGGAAACTCTCCTTCAAACAACAATCCTTTAACCATCTCGCTTCCCAAAAATGAGTAGTAAACTATTTACCAATTTTGAAATGGAAATTAGTCACAACAAGATCGTTATTAGAGGGCTTCCCAATCAAAATTGTATCCTTCCACCAAGAAGAGGTGGAAGGTGAAGAAGAAGATGATTACCCATCTTCACCGTGTCATACCCCAAAATTTGCCCTCCATCTACTCAAGAGATTTCATACATCCATACTCAAGGATTCCTCAAGAGTTGATCAGACAAACTCTCTCCTAGACAATCAACCCAAACTAGGGTTTGGTATCTCTCAAGTCAAGATGGATTTCCAACATCTTCAATGGCCTTCATGCCTCCTCATATGCTTCAAAGATTCTCCATGTCAAGTTTCAAGCCTCACAAGTCAAGTTTCCTCAGACAATGGTTCAGATGATTGAAAATCGGGTGTATTGGACAAAAAGTCAACTGTGGTCAACATACAGTCAAAACTTCTGATTTTTGGTCAACATCCTCATTTTGAAGTTACATTCATCATTTGATCAAGGGTTGATCATGATTCATCAAGAAAACTCAAGATTTGCCCAAAAGTCAAACTTTCTAAATTAGGGTTTCTAGATGAAAAGTCAACGAACTTTGGTGATCATAACTTTCTCATACTTTCTCGAAATTTTCCACCACCTCTTGTTTTGAAGGAAATTCAATTCTCTACAACTTCATGTCTCACAAGAATGTCCAAAAATGCTTCATTTGAGAGGTATAGCTCAAAACATTACGGTCATTTTCAAAGTCAACAAAAGTCAACTTTTGTTTTGAAGATATTTTGAGCATGGTAACTCCAATTGAGATGAGACCAAAGACATTGGTTAGAGGACTCTTAGAGCTTTCCAAAAGTCCAAGAACACTCAAAAATGTGGAAAATTGAGCAAGTTACACCATCTACAAGTTGGGCAATTTTGGAAGAATGCACAAAGAGATACTTCAAAAATCAAATCTTTTGCAAATGGGCCTACTTTTTCTTCATCCTAACTTGTTCCTCAAGCAATTAGGAGTGTCCAAGCCCAAAGCCACGAATTTTTGATTTATTTTTCTATTTAATTTGTAATTTATTCATTTAAATGCAAATTAAATCTTAAAATAAATTATAAAATTGAAATTAATGGCAAAGATTGATTTTATTCTTTCCTTAAGGTCCAATTAACTCACAAATGCCAGCAAATTCGAAATTGGAGCAAGAAAGGCAAGATTGGATTGAAATTGATCAAGCTTTGAAGATTTGATTTTCATGGAAATATCAAATTTGATTTCCATTGAATATTGATTGATTCTTTCCAAATTCAATCCCAAATCCATCCAGTATAAATGTACAATGCATACCTATCAAGAAAGAACGAAAAAATTGCTCCACAAACCCTAACCTAAAGTCAAAATTTCGTGCACTTGAAGCTACCAGCAGCCATCGATCCAGCCACTTTCAATTGCTTTTGAGGATTCCATTGCATTCCTTGGGTTGTTTAGAGTCGATCCAGACTCTTATATCATTCAAAACCATCAAGAAACAAGAAATCCGAAATCGGTTTGTTCTTGAAATTTCAAAATTCGATTTCTAACATTCATGCATTATTAATCTGTTTTGATTGTTTATTTGTGATTAGAATCAAGTTTGCAAGCGATCTGGGCAAGCCAATCGTGTTTCCATGGCCTGAATCGATATATACCATATCTAGGGTTCCTGAGCTCGAATTGGGGTTTTGTTTAAATGGAAAAATTGGACAATAGGACCTGTACCATCGTGTTCGGAATGCTCCAAGGAATCGAACCATGGCCTTAGATTTCATTTATATTATGTGTGTTGCATTTTTGATTTTGCCAGGGTTGTAGCGTCGAGCCAAGGCCGACGCTGAGTTTTCAAAAATTTGAATCGGAGAAGATGAAGTTTGGCGCGGAGACGAGGCAATAGGGAGGAGACGCGTGCTTGTAATCCATTCGCTCCAGGTTTCAAACACACGCGCGCGTTAGCTCAGATGGCAAGGCATGGATGCTGTGAAGCCAAGGTCTCCAGTTCGAATCCTGGCAAGACCATTTGTTTTTTTACACTTTTCCAAAACTCTATTTTCATGTTTTTTCATATTATTTAATATTTCCATTCATTTTAATTGTTTTCATGATTTTATTTGTGCATTAAAAAATTACCAAAAACATTTTTTCTTTTTACATTATTTTTCTAAAAACCTTTATTTAATTTAATAAATTAAAAAATATAATTTTTGCATGCATATTTATTTTATTTATATTTTTGCATTTAAATCATTATTAATTGCATTTTAATTATTAAATCTTGTCTAAAAAATCCCAAAAAATTATTTTAACTTATTTATCTTATTTCCAGCATATATTAATTTTCTCATATTAAAAATTGCATTTTTTCTAACATTTTCTCTTATTTCAATTTCATCATATTTCCCGATTTTCGTATTCTTTCACAGGTTGCACCGATTCGGACGTTTTATTTTCATCGTTTTCTTTTTTCCAATAATGTAACTGTATATGGGATGTAATAGTTTAAATTAGGCTTTTATTTTCCGCAAGTTAAATTATGTATCTGCCCCAAAGCCATGTAATAGCGTAGGTTTATTTTCCGCACCTTTACATTCCGCATTTTACTTTCCGCACCCTTATCAATTGCTAGTAATTAGGCGTGTATGGCAAGATAATAATTGGACATAGCTCACACTAATTTCAAGATAAAATATCTGAATTTGACACACTTCTCTCACACACGCACCCCTTAGGGTAATTCTCTCGATGCCTTCGATTTCAAAATGGTCATGTCCCTCGAACGTAGAGGTATTCTAGCACCGTTGCCTTCAAACAAATCATCATAGTCCCTTCGATACAAAGATCATAAGACCCACGATGTCGCCTCCGAATACATGATCTTGACCCTCGATTGTCGCCTACGAAAAATGATGATAGTCCCTTCGAATGTGCTAGGATACTTCCTACAAGTTGCCTTCTATGACCATCCGATGTCCCTTCGAATGTCCCGTTTACATCCAACGAATGGAGCTACCTACTAACTAATGGTATGGCTAGCGCTATTCTAAAGGAATGTAGAAGTACAACAAAGCGACCAATTCTGAGTGGGTAAATAAGTCTCTTAGTTGCTTGCTCTATCAAATGCTTTTCACACCACACACTCTTTTTCAAAGTTCAAATTCTTTTCAAAACGAAACATTTCCGAACACTTTGTATACACTCCTACATGAGTCATTACAAAGTCAAAGCGAAATGCCTTTTCAAAACATCTTTGTCAAACACACAGAAAGCAATTTTAAAAAAGTGATCTAGAGCAACTAAGAGCCCGTAGAATAAACTGCGGATGGAAAGAGGTGCTAATACCTTCCCTTTTCATAACCATTCTCCCGAACTCAGAATCTAACGAAGGTCTTTTTCTGTTACTTTTACCTTCCCTTAATTGGATAAAAATAAAAGTCGGTGGCGACTCTTGCTATCCGCACATTTGGATACAAAAATCCTACAAAGTCAGTTCACCGTATCACACACCGCAAAAAAAAACTTTATAGAAATGTCTCTATAATGAGATTTCAACAAATTAGACCAAAGAGTATCCTTGCCTTGAAAAGTTCTCCATCTCCACTTATTTAAGAGAGCAAATTAAAATCCACAATATTTTAATACCAAGTCCCCCATTTTCGAAAGGAAGACACACGTTATTCTAACTTACCCACTGAATCTTTCTATTTTCCTCCACTCCTCCCCCACACACACACACAAAAATTACTTTGAATTCTTGTGAACTCTTTCGCAACCTTCACCGTCATTTTGTAAAAGGACATAGTAAAAATTGTTAACAAACAAAGAATGAATTTCAAGAGAGTAATTCTACCTCCTAAATTAAGGAACCGATGATTCCAACCCGGTAAATGCTTCTTCATTTTATTCGAAAGAGGAACCCAAGTAGAACACCTTCTCGAATTAAAACCAATAGAAATACCCAAAAAATTAAAATTACTTATTTCACCTTACCAGAAATAACATAAGAGGCCACTTCCAAAAAATTACTACTAGAATTAATACCAATCAACTTGCTTTTGTGATAATTAATTCCTAATCCCAAAACAAGCTCAAAAGCTCTCAACACCGTCTTAATAGCCCACACATGCTTCCAAGATCCTTCTCCAACTAGCAAAGTGTCATCCGCAAATTGAAGAATATCAACCGAACATTTCCTATTAATAACAAAACTACAAAATTCACCTATCTCCAAAGATTTTCTCACCAAACCTACTAATCCTTCTGCCACCAAAACAAAGAAACGGCGAGAGAGGATCACCTTGCCTCAACCCCTTTTCCACCACAAACTCCTTAATCGTACTACTGTTAACTAAAACAGACATCTTACTTTGAAACACCAAACGTTTCATCCACCTTATCCACGCCGAACCGAAACCCACCTTCTCAAACAAAAATCTTAAAAAATCTAAACTAACATTATCATAAGCCTTTTCAAAATCCACTTTAAAAAGAAGAAAATTTCATCCTTTCTTCCTAACATAGTCCACCACTTCATTAGCCACCACAACCCCATTGAGAAATTGTCTCTACGAGACAAAAGCGCTTTGACACGGAGAAATAATCGAATCTAACACTTTTTTAACCTTCCCACCAAACGTTTAGCGAGAACTTTGTACATACATCCCACCAAACATATAGGCCTGTAATCATTCAAAGACACCATATTCGGGGATTTAGGAATCAAAGTAAAAAAAGAAGAAGTAATCGACTTACAAATTTCACTTGGTATGAAAGAAATTGAAGAACCGGATAAAATCCTCTTTAATGAAATGACAACATTTTTTATAAACATAAACAAATATCCGTTCAGATCCGGGCTTTCGGAACTTCCACAACCTCTAATAGCATCCAAAATCTCTTCCTCACAAAAAGGGCACTCGAGAAACGAGCTATCTTCCGAACTAATTCTACTAAAAGGAATTCTTTCCAACACACTCCTCTCCCGAACCAATTCTAAAAATTTATGGGATAAATGAATTCGAACTTCCACGTTTATCTCCCCCACCGATTCCATTAAGCCATCGGAAGAAGAAATAAGACCAATATGATTATGTCTTCTTCTTTCCTTCATCACCTTGTGGAAATAACCATTATTAGAATCTCCATCATTAAGCCACTTTATTCTCGATTTTTGAACAAGCATACTCTCTTTTATCCTCAAATTCAACCAAAATCTACTAGTTGCTTCCTTCCTCTTTTTAATTATATCGGGATTTAAGTCTTAAATCTTACTTCCAAACTCTCATCCCCAAAATTTGACTCCCTCGCACAATCCTCCACCTCCAAATCTATCTTGTCGAACTCTTCCCTATCCCACCATTTGATCATTTATTTAAGAATTCTTAATTTTTATTTTAAATCAAAATCATTTCTTCCTTCCACCTTGATCTCCTTCCATTCCCTCTCTACAAAAGGAACAAAAGACTTCAGAGTGAACCATTCATTGTTAAACTTGAATGGTTTAGGGTCCCAATAACTTTATCCACCACTAACCATGTCGGGCAATGATCTGAGATGTCACGATCACCAATAAGTTGAACAATGACCCCCATCTATTAACAACAACATCCGATAAAAGAAATCGATCGATTATCATCATAGACTTCCCGTTCCCACTATACCAAGTACATTTTTTTTCCTTTGCAAGGTATATCCACCAACAAACTATTCTAGATAAATTTTGAAAACAACACTAGTTTTGTGACATTCTCCCTCTCCCCCATCCTTTTCCTTTTCCTTTTCCTACAGTTTTTAGTTGCATTAAAATCACCTCCTAAAATCCATTCACCATCACCATTCGCCGCCTTCAACTCCAATAAATTTTCAACAGCTCCTTATTTTCAAATGGATGCAAGACGAGTATACATTCACCATGTAGTATAGTTGATTCTTCCAAGCCATTTTAATCCCCAAATATCCCTCGCATTTGAAGCTACTAATGATGTCCACCACACCTACCTTCCAAAGAGTCAAAATACCTCCCGATGCACCCACCGAATTGGAATAAGAATAAACTACCTCCAAGTTACTCCAAAAAATTTTAGCACAACTTTTGGATGTTAGAGACTTTTGTCTCTTGAATCAAAAAAATATCGGCTTTATCCTTTTTAATAATGGAACTGATTCTTCTCCTTATGAGCATGTTGCCCCCCTCAGATATTCATGGACCCGATAATCATAATGACCGAACTATATTCACCTTCCCATTCAATTTACCATTCAAATCATTTCTCTCTAAATCGCCTATTCTGTTAACAAAATTCTTTCTACCTTCCATATTAATAACTCCCAAAGCCGAAATAATTGTCCATAATTTACTCCCCACATTATTGTCTAAGAACTCCCAGTGCTTACCATTATTTCTACATATATCAGTGTTCCTTTTGATTTCCATATAAAGTGGAAGAGATTATGCTAAAATGACAATTAGGAGCAGATCCGGTAGTAGGCAAAATAACACTGGCACTAGCATTTCCAAACTTAGGAGCATACACTGATTTACCAACCCCCTTCAGATTCAGCTTTTGAGTTTTCCTCCCCTTCCATTTAATGTAATTCCCTATCCTCATATCTTTCATATTCAAAAATCCTCCCAACTCCATCATATTTTTAAACTCTAGCTTCTTCAAACGGTGAATTTTTTGCAAAGCTAAAGAACACGAGACCCTTGAGACATTATTTCTGAATTTTGGAAATTTATGAACGTTGAGGCCTTCACTGACTAATGCTATTGAATTGCTCACCTTTTATATATGAACAACCATATCAAATGAACCTGTCGTATTTCTTTCCACTTATACCTCTCCATATCCGGATACCACTGACTCTAGGACACAGGCACCCCAAAAATCGACCCCTTCCACCGGACCATCCTTATTCTTGGATATAGATTCCTCCGCCTTCCTTCTAAGAATAGATTCAATTTCTATGCTATCCCCTGATTCCTCCCCCTTACATATTGATTTCTCACCATGTATATCATCAAACAAAGCATCGTCTGATTCCTCATAATCATAAATAGAAGTAATTTGAGTGTTTGATTTACTTGAAAAAGAACTAGGCAAGCTGACTGCATCCTCCTTGAGCTTGAAAGAGTGATCAACCGACACCAATATTCTTGCAACATCCATATTGGTGCCATTAGCGGTATTCTCATCCAGGTAGATAAAAAATCCAAACGAATTCTCCAAAAAGACAAAAAAAATCATTGTTCCACGCGTGCCAGTATGGAACGCCATACACTCTAATCCACACAACTCTACTACTGTCCACCTCCTCCTCTTTCCATCTCCTAAAGTCCAGAAACCATTGCTTCCACCATGTTTCCCCTTCCCCAATTATATCTTCTATAACTCCTTCTTTTGTTTCTTCTAACAGACATAAATCCGCCTCCATTAGAGACACCCTCACCGCGAAGTACTCCTCCATCTCAAAATTTTTCTGGATGTTATAGGCAAACCCAGACACAATTATGTGACCCACATACGCTTTCCGGAATGTCACTCTAACTTTCTCCTTTTGAAGTAAACTTCAGAAATTGATCCTCCACCTTACCCTCCTCCACCCGAATGTTAGAAACCACATTAGCATAAGATTTATCACCCCTCCAAACATTAGTGCCCCCTACTTCCACGACGCAAAGCTTCGTGACTCTCATGTCTTTGATTGAAATTGCCCTTTGACACTATGAATCTCCCCACCCCTTCCTTGCTCTCTTTCCTCTCAAATCTTGGTATATTGGCATGAATCTTCTTCCCCCTTATCATAACATTGTCCAACCTTACCACCAACATTCTTGCATCCTCCACCTCGACAAATATAGCAAAACCAAACTTCTTGCCAAATCTGTTTCTTCTTGGAGAAATAGCTACTCCCACGTTCTTGCCGATACAACCAAAGAACTCGAGAAGTCCTTGGCTCTATTATAATCTGGAAATTTGGAGAAATAAATCGAGGTGACAAATCTTCCATCTTGTCTTCTATCCGTCGAAAAAATGTTCCTGTGGGGGACCAAATTCCTAAGCACTCTATTTTTCACCTCCTTCCAACCTCCACTACAGTGAAGAGCACTGTCGAAGAGAACTAAACCTAAGCCCCCTTCAGAGAGAAGACACAGAAACACTTTAGAGAGATAATGATGTATTCCTCAACAATAACACTTACGATACCATCATGTAATAAAATAATAACATTAATGTCATGTTATTTTTAATATTCTTTTAGTTTAAAATAAAGTAAAAATTAAAAATTGATATTAATACCCGAATAAAAACTTATACAGATATCAAATAAATTTACTTTAAAAAATGGTTTTAAAATTAATATTAATAATGAGGCCAGAGATGAGTATTACTTGAATATTAACCTTGTATTGTTAATCTGATTTTATACACTAAACATTTTATTATAAGAAATGCTAACGAGTTTCACAAAAACACTTTTTAAGAGTTCAATAACGTAAAAACTTACAAGTAAAAACATATGATTTAAATATCTAACTTCCACTAAAGACGCCATAACATTATATAGTTTCTTCTTTGAATTAAATAACTTCTAGTTCTAATGGGCTCTAAAATAGGATGTTTGAGGATAGCATACATAACAATAAATAGAAAATTAAAATGATTGAATCTTCATATTATGATTCTACCGCCAGATTCTGCAGTGCCTGCAACATCCATTCAAATAATAAATATCATACTAAAATCAAAATTTGAATATGCATATTGCATATATAGTATGAAATCTAATTAGAGTTTAATAGAGATTGTAAGAAATGTACATAACTATAATCACGTGTATCAATATCCATTCGATATGTCCTTATATATAAAATGTGTCATATTATAAATAAGATTATATTTATTTTAAAGGTGAGAGAGAGAGAGAGAGAAAAAAAGCATGTAATCAACACTATTTAATTTAAATATTTGAGTTGAAACTTAACCAACACTTCAAAGTAACCTTTATACCCCTAATTGAATTTTTTGAGTTGAGGTTGAATATTTTTCACTAGTTATATAAATGTTAAAACTCTTTTTAGTAATTACACAATTGTAATATTTTTTTAATCTAAAATATCTAAAAATGAATTAATTCAAAATCAATTCCCATACACTTCACACGTTTAACAAAACAAAAACTATAGCTTTCAAAAGATGATAAATACCTTGTAAAGCATATATGCTTATATTGTTGGCATTGATAATTCAATAATAAAGCCCCCCTGTTGATTGAAAGTTGAGAAGACAACACACTCAATGAATGTTAGTCAAAAGAAACTTTTTAAAGAATAAATATACTTTCCTTATATATATATATATATATATATATATATATATATATATATATATATATATATATATATATATATATATATATATATATATATATATATATATATAACAATTAAAATGAGTATTTGACAAATATAAAATACCTTTCCACCAATCTCCTCTTGAGGCAGCTTTTGAATCATCCTTTTCCCAATTATTCTTTAGTATTAGATAAAAATTCATATTAGGATTATGATACTAGAAAATAAATTTCACCATTAAATAAAATAAACCTAAAATAATCATAATTCCACGACTCTTAATTAAACTGAAAATGATTTTGATATTAAGAATAAAATAAAATATATCAAAAATATGTATAAATTCTATTTAAAAAGTATATCATTTAAAAAATATATTTATTAGTAGCTACTCACAAATGAAATTGCTCCTGCATTCTGTGTAATCTGAGTGTTTGAAATTATGTCCTGACCACCATAGTATATAGATGAACTGATGTTGCATGGATAGGTTATTTGATCATGGTAGATGGAACTTGTATTGTTATTTTTTGTATTATGTACTTCACTTTCATGGTTGTTCTCCGAGATGTGATCTGCGTGTATGGAAAACAAGTTAAAATTGAAAAAAATATACAAAGCAGCACATAAAATAAACAATAACAACAAAAAATTATGTAAAGAGTCTTTTAGATAATCTACATTAGTGCAAAATCAAACCAAACAAAATACTTTTAGTTAGAGTCTCGAACAAGCATGTTTGTCCCATTAAAACGGACAAAAAACGGGTGGGTGGATTTTACTAAGGTGCACCCCTAAATTTGTTTTGTCTCGCCAAAAAAGTGTAGGATAGATCGTGTTCACGGACATTATATCTTTTAAATTATAAAATTATAAAATTTCATATTAATATCATCATCTGTAAAAAAAAAAAAAGAAATAAACGATGGAATAAAAATATTAAAAGATATAAATCTAAAATTTTAATTTGCTATTTGAAAATAAAGATAAAATAAACAATCAGATCGAATCTGTTTAGTCACCCACTAAAACATAAAAAAAATTATAAATGATACTTCTTGCATATAAAATTAAAATAAATACCCATGAGTTTGAGTCTTTTATTTAGTTTCTCTTATAACTAGACGGCTATTAAGCGCGATGTTTTAGTATATTATATTAAATTATTATTAATTTTTTATTTAGAAAAATTAGAGTTGATAATGATTTAATGAATTATATTTTATGAAATTAATAGTATATATTTTAAAAACTTAAAAGATAAATTTTTATAATTTATTTTTTAATCAAATATATTGATGATGATATAATGATAATGATAATAGACATGGATAGTTACATAATAGGGAAGTGATGTGGCTCCAAGCCCCTCCATAATCATCATATAAGAAATGAAAATATTCATATTTATTACAAGATTGATGAAAATAAATATTCTAAGAAAAAAAAATCAACTTCTCATATTTCTATAAAATTATTCTTTTTCTATAAAATTATTCTTATATAAAATAATGACAATTTAAATTTCAATGAAATATTTTAAATTCTTTTTTAGAAAATTAATTAAAATCATAATGTTCCTAAGAATATCAAAATGTTTGTCAAATATTTTTTCAAAAAGTTTCCTTGAAATTAATTTTCTATCTTTATTTTTATAGGTAATTAATTCTTATAAGTAAAATTTGATTCCCTAAAACAAATGCCTTCTAATTTTATAAATAAAAAAACAACCTGTTTGATATGTGTATTCATCCTTTATGACATACACACGAATACTATTTAATAATCATCTATTGTGTACTTTTTATTACCATTTTTCAAAAGAAATATTATTATTTGATATTATAAAACAATATTATTAACTTTTTTTTGCAATCTTTGTTCAATAATTTTTTGGAATGAATCCCTAAACTCAATAGAATACAAGGAAATCGTTTTCCCAGCCCAAAATAAGAAGAACTCATTTATAATGATTAAGTGATCTAAATTAACATTTACCAAAATTTATACACACAAATTTATATCCACATATATGATACTATATTATGGAGTTCCATAAAATGAGAATATATGAATATATATTACCTTGAGTTTCAATTAAGGTGTTTAATGTCTTCTTGACAATCTTGTCATTGACTTCATATCGTACAGATTCTCTTCCTAGCACCTGAAAATTAATACAACTCAAACAAAATAAATCACCAGATTTATTTGTTATAAAAAATACCTAAATGATATAATTGATTTAATCATTAAATTAAAAGAACAACAAAAACGAAGCCCTAGAACATTACCAAAGGTGATTGATTAGAAAACATAGAATTAAAAATTCCAGAACAAGAAAATGGATGGGATCCTTTGGAAGTAATCCTTTGGTTATTTTTTTTCTCCATTCTCTTCTCTTCGCTCTAAACACTACTCTCTAATATTAAAATCACTATCTCAATAATTTATTTAACAAAATTAGTGAGATAGTATAGGCTTTGTTTATAAAAACTTGTCAAGATAAGATAGATCAGCAAAATGTTTTAAAACCAGCAAACAAAACAATGGGTCTGTTTTTGTTTTAAAAAGAAAAACAAAAATAATTATTGAATAAAATAGTACATTATAAACATTTAATTTCAACAATGATATATTTAAATAAGTGGTATAAAGTATAAACGTTTTCTTCACATGTATTTCATACAACCTAAAAGTACATGATAAAAAAAGTGTGTCAAAGAAGAAAAAGGATTGGGTCAATGTGACTTTCAAATATGGTAACTTTGTCATGCTTACATTTCTTATTTTTCATGGTATTTAGTGGACAATAAATACCACACCAAAAATAATTTGCAAAATATAAAACAAATTACTTATGTATACATTGATTTTAAAGAGCAATATTTATGAGTTTCATTGCTTTATAACTCATTCATTATTAACAATGAATTTTATTAACTTTATTGAATAGCTTTTTTCATATCCATGAATTTTAACATTTTAAAATTTTTAAAGTTATTAAATAATTTTAAATAAGTGTATGATAATTTTTAAAAAAATATAAATAAATAAAAATGGTTAAATCACATAGCTTTCATTTATTAATTTATGTAAAATTTTATTTATTTAGTGTTAATATAATTTTACAATAATAAATAATTTAATTAACGATTAAATGCCTTTTAAGTCTTTCTATTTTGATCTTTTAAATTTTTAGCTTTTTATGAAAAAATGCAGCCTTTTGATTCTAATATTTAACTTTTTCCGTGTTTTTTTTTTTGTCTCTTTTCAATTTTGTGTATTTAACACCTCGTTTTGTGACATAACCTTAACATGAAATTTGTCTGTGTGAGATCACGTTACATACCAGGATTTTAATTTGTATCTATTAATAAGAATTTTGTGGAGATTATTTGTTTGTAGCATTGAAGTTGAAGATTTTTTTCTCTGCGGGGATGAGGATGATGACAAAAGTTCTGCCGACGACACTTTAGGACGGAGAATTTGAAAGTACCATCCGCCCCGTAGATTTCCTGACTCCGAACTTATTATTTAACTTTTATATTTTATATATTATATAATTTTACATAAAAAATATTAATGTATTAGAAAATAAAGAGTCATTTAATACATAAGATAGGACGTAGACATTGTCTTTTCTTTTTCTTTTCTCAATTATCTTTGTCTCTTTCATTCATCATCTCCTCTAATCACATCATTATTATAACAACCACTCTTCTTTATTCATTGCAGTTATGGTAATTACTCTTCAAATTCACTTTACTTCCATTAATACATATTTTTCGTTTAACTAATAAATTAATATTTATGGGTTTTTCACACCCACACATAATCAACCACTTGGGCTAGATGACAGTCGCATCCTGGTTGTAAATTGACGGAAGCATGGCAACAACAAGTTATGTTAATAATTATTGTTTTTTATAGGAAAAAATATTAGCAACAACATGTGCTTTTGTTATTTTTATTGAAGCAAGATGTATTTTTATTTTTAAAAAATAAAAGATGCAAATTATATGTTTTTAAAAAAGTAAAAAATAACAAAAATACTATTGTCATAATTTTGGTCGAAAAATATAGATTGGAGATGGAGAATAAATTGGAGGGTAGGATAAAGAGTGGAAAAACACCCTCTGAACATTGTCTGTTCGATTGACATCCCTAATTACATATTTTTTAAATAATCTTCAAAATATAATTAATAAATGAAATAATATTATAAAATGATTAATAAGGTCACATATGAATATATAATTGGGCAATAAATAATTGAACAAATATTTACAACCAGTGAGGTTTGTACCCGCACCTTCAACATAATTTTGTCAATTATATACATCAGTTTATATATAATGCTGAAGTTGTATATACTATACATTAACTTTATACCTTTCAACTAAAACAAAAAATTTCTCGTAAATGGTGTCAGAGATAATGAATACATACAATTAAGACAATGTCTTGGGGGTACTGATGGCTAAAATATCATTGCAATTTTATTATAGAATATTAGGTAATAAATCTATTATTATTATTATTATTATTATTATTATTATTATTATTATTATTATTATTATTATTATTATTTTAGATTAACTCATATGTTTACTTAAATTTTATTATAAATTATATATATAAATACATTTTGATGCTATTTTAAAGATTTCATATATATTAAAAATGTTTTGTTTTTTATTAATATATTTATATTTATCAAATAAAAATTAATTTAATAATTTAGTAAAATAATAAAACCACCAATATTTAGTTAAAAATATATTTTTATGTCATTTTATATTTATCAACTAATTTATCTACTAATTTACTAAATATTCAAACTATTAATTAGTTTTTACCTAAGAGAACCTAAATTCGTAATTAATACTCATAAATATCTTTGAAATGAAAATTCAAGATTAAATATAAATAAATGGAAAGTACTCCCTCCGGTGTCGAAGGTAAGCAACAAAAAAAATTTCAATAATCTTATATATAAGTAAAAGACACACTTAATTATTATATTTAATGTCATTATTTCATATATATCTCTATTTTTTTTTTACATTCATATATTTTAACGATTTTCAAAGCAAAAAATAGAAGTAAAATTAGAAATAGCGTAAAACTTAAATGTATTTAAATATTTTTCTCAAAGAACGAGCTTTTTTTGTTAAATTATTTATATATGAGACCAAAGGGACTATATTTTAGACATATCTAAACATAAAATGGGTATATTATTATTACATTGTTTTTTTATTTAAAAAAATCAAAATCTTACAAAATAAAATAAACAAATTTCAATGACAAATCACATCGTTTACTTGTTTTCAATGACAAAATAAAATAAAATTAATAATGATGTAAAAACTATTCTCTCGGTCTCATAAAAGAGTCTCATTTATATTTTGTTCTCAAAATAAATATCTCTTTAAAATATCAATACAATATTTATTATTTCTTCCATTACTAACTATAATAAATAAGGGTGTTTTGATAAATGATACTAATTGTATCATTTTTTTACGGCAAACATACTTCATTAAGCCAAATTGACAAAAGTAGAAATAACAGAATCAACAGTGGGAATGATCCCATGCCATGTTTTTGAACCTACAGACTTGCCTATCTTGGCCATGTGGTGAGCATCCACATTAAACAACTTTCTCAAATACAACATAGAAGCTGAATTAAAACTACTTAACAAAATTCTACAATCCTCAGTCAATTGGTTTAGGTTCCCAAACTGAAGAAAGGAGTTGATACAGTCTGCAACAGTAATAGCATCAGACTGAACTAGAATGTTGTCAAAATGTAGCTCTTTTGCGAGATTGAGACTCCATCTGATAGCCAACATCACCACTAGGAATGTGATCTCCAAGATTGAACGGATGATTGCCTGCATCGCTCCTTTCCTTGGTCATCTCATTCCAAATCTCTGTAACACATCTCAAGGCAGCCTCTGCCACTGCCACAACCACAGGTTCCAACTGTTTTTGGTTGTACACCAGCTCATTTCGAGCATACCAAATTTTCCAAAGAGAAACACAAATGAGTTGGACACAGGTCTAATCTTTATTCTCCAACAAGCTGGTTAACCAATCACTGACCTCCATGTCCAAAGGAATGTGGTAGCCCAGAGGGGTAAAAAAATATGTGGCCTTTGCGAAGTCACATTGCATAAAGAGGTGTGATGGTGTCTTAGGGGCATAATTGCAGAAGGGATGTAACGCCCCAAATTTAATCATTTAATTAAATTACCTCGGAATTATTTGTTGAAATTGATGAATTATAATATATGGAAGTAAGTTGCATTGTGGTATTATTCGATTAAATGTGTTGATTTAAGTTATGGAAATAATAATAGAATATTGGAAATATTATTATTCTTATTATTATGAAATTGAAGGAATAAGTAAAAGATAAGAGAGTTATGGGCTTAGTTATGTGACGATAAATAGCAAATTGGAGGTGCAATATATTAGGCCCAATAAGACAATATAAGAATTTTCTTATTATATTATTAATTGGAAGAATAAGCAGTAGTAATGTCTTATGCAAAAGAAATAGGGTTTTGGAGAAAGAGGCAAGAACAAAGATATTTCTAGAGGAATTGATCGTTGATTACGAAGAAAGAGGCAAAGGGGTAAAGGATTGCACTCGACCGAAGTTAGAACAGTCTCCAAACCAAGGTAAGGGTGGGGTTCTGACTCTATAATGGGATACATGATGGATTATATGTGGATGGGGTTTATAAATTTGCCTCTATTTTGGTGTTTTGATTGTTGTGGTTTGATTCAAAAATTTTGGTTGTTGCCCACGAAATTGGTTGCATGAATTGATATATGATGCTTGGGATTGATTCCTTTTGTTGCTGTTATAAGTGTTGATTCGTTTTGGTCTATAATGGAATTGGATGCAAAAACTTAGTGATGATGGTGTTGGAGAGAAGTTGTCAGCGTAGAAATCCCTTTCTGTTTCGTTCAGTTCGCAGCGCCAACATGTGGACGTGGCGCGAACTGAGTCTTTTTGTAATTCTCGCGACTCCAACCTTAGGTCGTGGTGCGTACTGAGTCGTTCCTGAGAATATTTTCTGATTTGTTGTTCTGCCCATGGTGATTGGTTGATCGACTCAAGTAATAGTAGGATGCCCTTGAGTAAATAATGATTATTAATAGTAGGAAAATTGGTTCCGGTAATTGAAGTAGTATGCCATTAAAATCAACTAAGATAAGTGATTAAAATTGGTAGAAAGTTTATTAATAATGTAATTCTGGCAATAGATACTTGGTGTCAAATAGAATGTTATGACACTGGTATCTAACGAACTAATTAATAGTCTTAATAATAAAGTAAAAGCAGTAAAGAAGACAATCAAGGATTCTGATATGCACTTGTAAATACACTCCTTCTGCAGAATTTGTCTTCATACCAGAATGTCATGACATCAGTCAAGACATAGTCACATCATTCTAGTTTTACTAAAAATTGCAGCCAACACAGAAACACTTACAAACTCTCTCTTTGGCAAATTTTTGGCTAAAACCAACTAAACTATCAGAGATCAACTAGAGCAGCAGAATTAGAATAAATAAACTAAATCTAGCAAACACCCAAATTAAGACAAATTCATCCTAATTAATTCTCCCCCTTTTTAGCCACAAAGGTGCCAAAGGTACAAAAACCCATAATATCATTAGTTACAGAAACATCAAAGTCAGAATCACAAACTGCAAAATCAAAATCTGAAACATTAGAAACAGAAACAGCAACCAGAAAAAAAATCTGCAAACACTGGCAACTAGCAAACTTTGTCAATCACAGCACAACCAAAAATATTCAGGTAGAATCATCTGCTGAGGTGTTACTGTCTTCAACATCATCTTCAGTGGAACTGCTTTCAGCACCATCATGCTGGTCTTCATCAGCATCCTCATCCAGCTTCTCATCCTCAACCTCAACATCATCTCTATCCTGTTCAAGAGTAGTGATCAATTCTTCAAGTGACCTTTTTCTTGCCTCAAGCTCTTTGCAAGTTCCTTTAACACAACAATGACATCAGCCTTCTTGGAAGCAGTTTTGACATTGGATGTCTCACCAGATGTCATAACAATGTTAGGGACATGAGTTCCCTAAAACAATTTATAATTAAAGCTAAGAGCATAGCCTCTTTTGCAAACAGAATCTCTCTCAACAAGGATATCAGGATACTGATTCAAAATAATACCACATATGAGGGAGGGAAAAGCTACAGGACCTTTGACAACAAAACTTCCAGCATGCTTCATAGTTTGTTCAAATATGTAAGTTCCATAGTCAAACTTGGATTTTGTTCCAACAGCATAGATGAATCTACCCAGCCCAGTTGAAATGGTAGATTTGTGATTCCGTAGGAACCCAATTAGCTGCTCCTATCTTGTGCAACATAGCAAACTTCACACTTAACTTGCTAGCAGACAACTTCCCTTTCAATGGCCAGTTCTTCACTTGTTTGGCAGTGATCACTTGATAAACTTGATTGTCTGTGACTTCCAGCTCAGGTTGAGCTTCATCAGACCTTCCCAAAAACTTGTTTATCACAGAAGGTGAGAATGTGACCCTCCTGCCTCTAACATACACACTCCTAAAGTCCTCAGACTTCCCATCAGCACACTCTTCAGTCAAGTTAACAATAAATTCTTTTACAAGAATTTCATAACACTTAGAAAAGTGGGCAACAGTCCTTAACAAACCAGCAAACTGGATCAGATTCAGAACCTCCTTGCAAGTAAGGGCATTGCTATTTAGTTCTCTTTCCAAGGCTATTATCTTTAAGAACACATACTTCCACCTATTTGAACTTTCAGGATAATGAAAAGAAATATTGTCTATAGGAACATCCGGTACCTTAGCAAGCTTTCTAGTTGTGGTCTTCTTCCCGAGAGGAATGTCAGGGACATCGCTCTCAACATCAAAATTAGAACTATCACCAGAATCAGAAGATGTAGTGGCTTTCCTCTTCTTGGAGACCACTTTGCTCAAAGATTTTGGAGGGGTAACCATAGCTCTCTTTGAGGATTCCACACTGGTCTTTCCTCTTGAAGGACCAACAAAATTTTTCTTTATAGAACCAACACCAGCCTTTCCTTCAACAACAACCTTTCTAGAAGATGCAACATCATCCTTCCCTTTGGAGAGACTTTGAGCTGCTCATTGCTTCCCTTTTCTTGTCATCAACCTCTTGGCAATGCTTGGATTGACAGTAGCAATAAGATCATTGTCAGAATAGTTTTCACCATCATCAGCCTGAGGATCATCAGACTTGTCAGCACAGTGCTCAACACTATCATCCTTTGTCTCAACTTCTTGTGTGACATTGAGATCGTCCTCTATGTTAGGGTTAACAGACTCTTGGTTCAGAGGGACAAATACTCCAGGCATAACATGGTTTTCATTCAAGATTCTAGTTATTATTCTAGAAATTGCCTGATGGACATATGCAGAACCTTCCCTATTAGCTATTTCAGAGGGAACAGAAGAGGAAGTTTGAGCAAAATTACCAGTAGGTACATTCTATGATCTTCTTGCATGTGATGTTCTCTGTTTCTACACTTTTGAAGGGTCAGCAGCAATCACTCATAGTGGTGCAACCTCTAGAACATCATTGGGATTCATGTTTGCCCTAGAATCCGAATCAGTTGATGAGGAAGTAGTCGTATTCTGAGAGGATGTTGATCGTGAATGTTGAGACATCTTGATGAACAAAAAGTTTATGCGCATGTGAGAAGTGTAATTTCTTTGGTGAGAGCGAAACGTGAAAACCCAAACAATGAGATATGGTATATGAATACGTCTGTTCCTCTTCTGATATATTTGGAAATAGAGAGGGAAATTAGCTATTTTCCCAAATAAAAATAACTTTAAATAAATGTCTCTCTCATCAACTCCCCTAAGCAAAGTTAATTGCTATAACTCCTCATACTAGAAAATACCCAACTTGCCCCTTAAATTCTCAAACTGATTGGCATCTAAAGCCTTTGTAAAAATGTCAGCCAGCTGTAGATCAGTGGCAACATGCTCTAATGTAATCACTTTATCTTCCACAAGATCTCTGATAAAGTGATGTCTAATATCAATGTGCTTGGTCCTGCTGTGTTGTATGGGCTTCTTGGATATGTTGATAGCACTTAGATTGTCACAGTATAATGTCATGACATTCTGTGTGACATTGTACTCAGTTAACATCTGTTTCATCCAAACCATTTGAGAACAACTGCTACCAGCTGCTATATACTCAGCTTCAACAGTGGATAGAGAAACACAATTTTGCTTCTTGCTAAACCAGGAGATGAGATTGTTCCCTAAGAAGAAACATCCTCCAGAGGTACTTTTTCTATCACCAGCACTTCTAGCCCAATCAGCATCACAATAACCAGATAAGATAGGATCACATCCATGAGAATACAACATACCATAGTTGTAAGTCCTACTCACATACTTCAGAATTCTTTTTACTTGGTTTATGTGACTGACTTTGGTTCAGCCTGATACCTAGCACATACTCTAACTGCAAAAGCTATATCAGGTCTGCTGGCTATTAAGTATAGCAGACTTTCTATCATACTTCTGTACAAACTTTGATCAACATTGGTACCACCTGTATCTTTGGATACCTTTAGGTGAGTAGGAGCAGGAGTTCTTTTATGGCTAGCATTCTCCATCCCAAATTTTTTGACAATGTTCTTGGTGTGACACCCCAAATTAATTCAATTATTAAATAATTAGAAATTTAATTATTAATTTAATTAAAGGTTTAATTATTGGAATTTTTGAATTAAAGGATTTAATTAAGTAATTAAATAATGGAAGTGTTGGGGGTGTAAAGTTGAATTGTAGGGTGTATGGAGTAAAAAGCTCTACTTAATCCTAATTAATTTATTTCTATTAATTGGCAAATAAAAAGGAATAAATAAAGGAATAAAAGGAAAAAGTAGGAGAAAAGGAATTAGGATTTGCATTCTACGTGAGATTGGAAAAGAGAAGAGAAAGAGGAGAAAAAGTTAAACGCCGAGAATTCAAAGATTCATCGCGAGGTAAGGGGGGATTGAATCTGATTTTTTATGCCTTATAGGTTTCGATAATCGATAGAATAATTCAATTCGTTAGGAATCTCGAATTATGATTCTAGGTTGTGCCCTACCATATAATCCGTAAAACTTTGAGGAGGATTGTGATGAACAGTGAATTGCGTAATATGATCATAAGCTAATTAGAAAACGAAATTCTGTAGTTAATTGAATGTAAAAATACATGTATTGATTATGCTCTGTGATCATATGATGTTTGGTAAGGATTGGGATTAATGGGAATTCGTAACAGTGGAGAAAACTGGATTTTTGGGTGAAAACTAACTGTATGAGTCGACACAAGGCAATATGGATCGATGCAGGCAGTGGAATTTTAGAAAACCAGAAGTAAAGAAAACGCATGCATCGACTCATAGAGCCATGCATCGACCCATGTAGTGAAAAACATAACTTATGCATCGACACAAGATGCGTATGAATCGATGCATACTGAACAACTTTTGAAAATGCAAAAAATTTACTTGTATGCATCGATGCATACGAAGCATGTGTTGACACATGCAGTCTATGTATTGATGCATAGACTTATGCATCGATACATACTGAAGGGATTTTTAAAAATGGAAGAATTTTAACTGTATGCATCGATGCATACATTCTATGTGTCGATACAAGAAGCCCATGTATTGACACATAAACTTATGGATCGACCTAAGCTGGACAGGAATGGGCAGGATTTTCTGAAAACGATTTCGATCATATCTTTGCAACTGTAACTCTGAATTAGGCGAAGTTGGTATCGTTGGAAAGCTTAGAACGAGTACTATCTAATAAGAATAATTTCAATACCAATAATTGAGATCTGGAAGAATTATTTTGGCTTCCGTAATAAGAGTTCATTGTGAATTGGTGAATTATTTGTTGAGTATATATGCAGTATGTTAAACCTGTGGTTGCAGTTAACTTTATATGCTTATAAATTCTGTTACCATATGCTCTTAAATTGTTATTAATTATCATTGGAATAATGTTGTGTGATTTTATTCCATGTTTGAACTGTTGGATGTTTCTAATGTGCATGCATGAGCATTTTGGTAATGGTTCATTCCTATTGTGCGGAATTGAACTTGCAGAGCCAATAACCGTACCTAATGGATAGAGGTGGTGAGGCTAGATTCTTGACCCAGTGATGTATGGGCGAATCATGGATTGACGCTGTTTTCCGAGGTGTAAGCGGAACAGGGTGCGGACTTGGTTCATGTTTGGTACCACATGCATTTGAGTCTGCATTGCATATGTAATTGGAACATGTTAGGATGATTTCCAATGTTTCAATTGCATCTAATTGTTGTTGTATGTATAATGAACGTGTGAATTGTATTATGAATCGTATGCTAATGCTGTTAATAAGGGTGAATAACAAATTGGTTGTTTTATTGCTTTAAAGAAATGTATAATGCATGTTAATCTTGATGAAATCTCACCCTTACTTTAATGATTTCAGATTGAGGAGTATAGCTGCTCGAGAATTAGTGAGGACAGCTTTTAGAGTTGTGCTACGTAGTTAGTCTGCGTGTCAGTGTCATGCTCTAGTAGTTGTAACACTGGGGAACGATTGATTGGAATTTTTATGGATTTAAAACTGGTTGTTTTGGTTTATGTTGGGAATAATTATTGATTGAATTATTTCGGATTTTTATGTTATATTTCCGATGTTTAAACATAATCCTTGGTTTCGTTTTCTTTCATAAGTTCTTCAGTAAAAAGGCATGATTACTGTTTTTGGTTATTTGAATTAATTAAATTGTGACGCCCTTGATGTTATGAATAAAACTCTGATTAAAATTATATAAATCGCGGGTAAATTAGAAGGGGTGTTACACTTGGCATACTTGCTTTGAGAAAGGAAAATTGAATCTTCCATCTGTGTGACTTGTAGCCCAAGAAAATAGGTCAATTCTCCCATAAGGCTCATTTCAAATTCAGATTGCATTTGATCAGCAAAATGTTTAACCATTATGTCTGACATTCCCCCAAACACTATGTCATCCACATAAATTTGTGCAACCATGATTTTACCTCCTTCATCCTTCACAAATAGAGTTTTGTCCATTCCTCATTTCCTATATCCTTTGTCAGTGAGGAATTTGGTCAACCTTTCATACCAAGCTCTAGGAGCTTGTTTCAGACCATATAGGGCTTTTCTTAATTTGTACACATGATCAGGAAGATTTGGATCCACAAACCCCTTAGGTTGTTCCACATATACTTCCTCATATAAGTATCCATTTAGAAAGACACTTTTCACATCCATTTGAAACAAATTAAATTTTAGAAGACAGACAACTCCTAAGAGTAGTCTTATTGACTCCAGTCTAGCAACAGGAGCAAAAGTTTCATCAAAGTCAACCATTTTAACTTGAGTGTAGCCTTGAGCAACTAACATTTCCTTATTCCTGGTGACAATTCCCTCAGCATCAGATTTGTTTTTGTATATCCACTTGGTACCAATGATATTTGTTCCTTCAGGTCTAGGAACCATCTCCCATACTTCATGTCGTTTGAACTGATTCAATTCATCTTGCATGGCATCAATCCAATACTCATCAGTCAAGGCTTCCTTAACATTCTTTGGTCCAATCTTGGATACAAAGCAAGAATTTGAGATGATTTCTCTAGATCTTGTAATAACTCCACTGTTAGGATCTCCTATGATGAGTTCTTTAGGATGATCTTTCTGAATTCTGATGGAAGGTTCTTTGTTAGATGGCTTTGATTCAGACTCTAAGGAGGTACGATTAGAATCATCAACTTTTGTAGGCCCTTCAGTGGGAGTTTCAAAGAATGTTTCAACATCATATGTGACATTAGCTTCCTCATGATGATCATGAACAATGAAATTAATAGATTCCATCATAACTTTGGTCCTGGAATTGAACACCCTATATGCCCTGTTGTTGGTAGAGTATCCCAGGAATATTCCTTCATCACTCTTAGGATCCATTTTTCTCCTTTGCTCACGATCTGTCAGAATGTAACACTTGCTCCCAAAGACATGAAAGTACTTCACAGTAGGTTTTCTCCCTTTCCATATTTCATACAGGGTAGATAAGGTTCCCTTTCTCAACGTGACTCTATTATGAACATAGCATGCTGTATTCATAGCTTCAGCCCAAAAGTAAATAGGAAGTTTCTTGGCATGTATCATTGCCCTAGCAGATTCCTGTATGGTTCTGTTTTTCCTTTCCACAACTCCATTTTGCTGAGGAGTTATAGGTGAGGAGAATTCATGATTGATTCCTTCTAAAGAACAGAACTCATCAAACTTACTATTTTCAAACTCCTTTCCATGATCACTTCTGATCCTGACAATACCACTTTCCTTTTCTCTTTGAAGTCTCTTGCACAATTCTTTAAAGATATCAAACACATCAGATTTTTCTCTAATGAAGTTTATCCAGGTATATTTGGAAAAGTCATCCACAACAACATAGGCATACCTCTTCCCACCAAGGCTTTCTACCTACATGGGACCCATCAAATCCATGTGTAGAAGTTCCAGAACCTTGGAAGTAGTTAGATGTCTCATCTTTGGATGTGACATCCTAGTTTGCTTCCCAACCTGACATTCACCACATACTCTTTCTTCAGCAATCTGAAGCTTTGGAATCCCTCTGACAGCCTCCATGGATATGATCTTTTTATCCCTCTAAGGTGCAAATGACCAAGTTTTTGATGCCACAGTTTCACTTCCTTTTCTTCTTTGGCTATAGAGCACACAGAAGAGTAGTTAGTGTTCTTAGACTCCCATAAGTAGCAGTTATATTTTGACCTGACTCCTCTCATGAAAACTTCCTTTTCTTCATTAGTAACAAGGCATTCAGACTTTGTGAAGTTGACCTTGAATACTAGATCACATAGTTGGCTGATACTGATGAGATTTGCAGTTAGACCATTAACCAGTAACACACCATTCAGGTTTGGAACTCCAGGACAGTCCAGTTTTCCAACACCTTTGATTTCACCTCTTGCTCCATATCCAAAAGTTACATAGCTAGTAGTGTGAGGTTTGATATCACTCAACATATTCTTGATTCCATTCATGTGTTTAGAACATCCACTGTCAAAGTACCAGTCTTCTTTGGCTGAGACTCTAAGAGAGGTGTGAGCTATCAGGACTGCAGTCTTTTTCATCCACTGTTGTTTCTTGGGTGGGCCATTAATTTTAGATTTGACATGTAGAGTCTGATTAGGGTATCCATATAGTCTGAAGCAGAATGGTTTTATGTGACCAAACCTTCCACAGTAATGACATCTCCATCTTTGGTATTTTCTCCTCATGTTTGTCCTTGATGTTGTGACATCGGTTTTGACATCTGTTTATCAAGCCTTGGTTGTTTGATGTCAAAAGTAGATTCCTTTGTAGCCACAAAACCTATCCCAGACATATTTCCTGCATTTTGTCCAGTTTGAAGTATTTCTTCCAATTTGTGGTCCTTCTTCTCAGCTTCCAACTTCACTATGAGTTTCTTCTACTTCTCACCTTGTTGACAGACTTCAGCACTCCTGATACATAACTTCTTGTATGAGTCAGCAAGTTCTTCAAGCGTCAGCTCCTCATCACTTGAATCATTATCAAGGTTACATACGCCAGTTAGTGTAGTAACCAATTTAGCTGATTCCTCTTCAGAGTCACTCTCTGAGTCACCATCAAACCAGGTAACAAACATTCCTTTCTTTTGTTTCTTTAGATAGGTAGGACATTCATCTCTAATGCATCCATAGCCTTCACATCAATGACATTGAATCCCTTTTCTTTGGTTGCCCTTTTCTTCAGGTTTTGCTCTTCTGTTTGAGTCATAAGTCCTGCTGGTGTCAGGGGAAATGTTCTTGACATTTGATTTTGGCTTCTGGTCCATTCTCTTGATGATTCTGTTGAACTGTCTTCCAAGCATAGCTATAGCTTATGATAGATTCTCTTCATCACTTTCTTTACTTTCCTCTCCAGCAATGGATACAAAGGCTATGCTTTTGTTCTTCTTTTCAACATTGTCACTAATCCTCATCTCAAATGTTTGGAGGGAACCAATGAGTTCATCTACCTTTAAGCTGCAAATATCCTGAGCTTCTTCTATAGCAGTCACCTTCATTGGAAATATTTTTGGCAAAGATCTGAGAATCTTTCTTACCAGTTTTTCTTCAGATATCTTCTCTCCCAAGGCTCCTGAGGTATTGGCAATCTCCAGAATGTTCATGTGAAACTCATGAATGGTCTCATCTTCCTTCATCCTCAGATTCTCAAATTTGGTAGTGAGCATCTGAAGTCTTGACATTTTTACCTTGGACGTGCCCTCATGAGTGGTTTTGAGAGTGTCCCAAACATCCTTGGCCAAATCACACTGATGCACAAGTCTGAATATGTTTCTATCAATTCCATTGAAGAAGGCATTCAATGCTTTAGAGTTGCCCAGAGCCAACTCTTCTTCTTTGCTCCATTCTTCCTCAAGTTTCAGACTAGTAGTTCCATCTTTCTCAATCTTGATAGGATGTTTCCATCCTTTGTTAGCAGCTCTTCAAGCTTTATTATCCAGTGACTTCAAGAAGGCAACCATATGGGGTTTCCAGTAGTCATAGTTTGATCCATCTAGAATGGGTGGTCTACTCCCAAATCTTCCTTCCTTGTCCATAGTGCCAGAAATTACTGTCCCTAGATCTCACCCAGAAAAACAGGCAGGGTGCCTACTCTGATGCCAATTGTAATTCTGGAAACAGATACTTGATGTCAAATAGAATGTTATGACACTGGCATCTGACGAACTAATTAACAATCTTAATAATAAAGTAAAAGCAGTAAAGAAGACAATCAATTGTTAACCTAGTTCGGTGTGTAACTACACCTACATCTGGGGGCTACCAAGCCAGGGAGGAAATCCACTATAAGAGGTATTAATTTAGGATTAAACCAACTGTTTATATCCGTCACTTAAGACCTACCCAATGCAACCTCAATCTAAGAACCACTTAGACCTGAGAACCTACTCACTCCCCCTCAATCACAGCAGTGATAATAATCTAACACTTAACAAAATTGTGAAGACATTCTTCAATACACATACTTGATTTTGCTTCAAAGCTTTTAATCAAGAGACATAACACTCGTGCTTCAAAGCTTTGAGTGATAAAAACTCCCCTTACAGAAAGTCCTACTCCAATGCACTTATCAGAAGATAATTGCTTGGCTCACAAGTAATACTAAAAACACATACAACTTTCGTTGCTTTCTTCCTTGATATTCTCTTTTAGAAAAACGCACAGCTTTTGCCATCAGGATTAGTGAGATTATATAGAAGCAGTAGAGGACTTCGTCTTGGGCTTGCACAATAATAATTAGGGTTAACCAAAGTTAACTTGTGGACTTAGTCTTGGGCTTGCAACAACACACATTAGGGTTAAACAAAGTTAACCTAATTTCCATGTGAGCATAAGATCTAAAGTAAACAATCCAGCCCAGAATAAACCAACAGAATCCTGAAAACTCTCAGGAAATATAAAACTGTATATCCACTTATACAATACTGAATGTCTTAACATTAGATGTGACATCACACATCCTGCATACTATTCTTGCAGAACCTGTACTTCTGATTATAGCATAATCATCTGTTATGCCAAGGATTCTAATCTGCACCTGTAAATACACTCCTTCTGCAGAATTTGTCTTCATACCAGAATGTCATGACATCAGTCAAGACATTGTCACATCAGTCTGGTTTTACTAAAAATTGCAGCCAACACAGAAACACTTACAAATAAAGTGATAATATGGTTGTATGGTGTTCAATTAAATTAAGTTGGATTATGTAGATTATATGAATAATGGCAAGAGCAAAATGGTTAAAGATAACAGACGGTGTTTTGGTTAACCGAGGTATTGTGGTAGCATTGAAATAGTAGAAGTCGATTAGTTGTAGTGTTATGGACTAGTAGATACAAACACCTAATATTATACTTTAATAACTAGAATTAATATACTAATTTGAAAATGAATGAACAGTAGCGGAATGATTGTTGATAGCAATGCAGAATCGAAATACTAGCAATCCTAACAGATAAGCAGTTAACTAGAATTAGATGAAAACAATCTGAATGATTATAAGTTGAATTGTAGTATAAGTTGGTAGGAGATTAATGTAGTAACTAATAGTGGGTTATTAAGTGGATGAAGGTAGTATATGTTGGTAGCAAGTGGTATTAATAAGACCTATAATAATAGTATTGATATTACTAAGTTGTAGGCTTTTAGCCAATGTTGAATTGTTACTAAGTTGTAGGCTTTTAGCCAATGTTGAATTGTTACTTAGCTGTAGGCTTTTAGCCAGTGTTGAATTGTTGCTAAGTTGTAGACCTATGGCCAATGTTAAAGCGATGTGAGTACCTCTGTTTATCCGTACATTGTTGATATAGGCTTATTCCTTGGTGATGATGATTGTTGTTGTTGAAATCTTCAGAGTTGATTGTCATAGCAATCAGTATGTAGTAACGAAGAAATGAGAGTCATTGACATAGGACTAGATGATTACATCATGACCGGAAGGCACAACATAGGCATTCTTCCATAACTCTTTAACGAGATTAGTGTATATGGGACCATGAAGAATGTGAAAGTAATCATTCAACCTTTGTTTGTTACTCCCTCCGTTTCTTTTTAAGTGTCATTTTAGCATAAAGCTCTTCAACCAAGATAGTGGATTATTAGAGTTAATTTTTCTATTATACCCTCATTTATTTTCTCTTTCATAATAAATTCACTTATACACTCTCTCTCATTTATTGAGAAAGTAAGGGTATAATTGATAAATTATGACATTAAAGTTAAAAACGACACTTAAATAGAAACAAAAAAAATCTTCTAAAACGACACTTAAAAAGGAACGGAGGGAGTAATAACTTTCCTTAGTTCAAAATGATCGAATTCATTAAAATCAACATACTTTTCATTAATAACGAACTACATATTTGCATTCATTTTTTATAAGAAAAGGATTTTGAAACAAGGAAACAAGACTCATAGAGTTGGTATGATGTGTTGAAAATAGGAAAACACTTTGAAACAATATTTGAAGACACGAAAAATTGCAAATTAGACGTTTAAATAGCTCAAAAGCCTCCTTGATAATCCAAAAGAGACGTTACGACTTAAATAAAGTGGATCATTGATATTCCAGTGATATGATTCTAATGCATGCGCGTCACGCCAGTGTTCTAACCTCTATTTTAATTGTATTTTTATTTGTAAATTAGATGTTCTAATAATATCAAGAAATTGAAGCTCCAACATATGATCTTCATGGATAATTAATTTTCTTTTATGTGCAAAAAATATAATATTCTGGATAAATATTGTAGTTTGTAAACAAATTAGTTTACTAATGTTTTGTGTAAACAATGTAACGAGTTTTATTTAAAAAAATGAATAACCCGTCGATTTTCTTAATAAACCGAGATAAAAAAGTGCTAGTTTTTGTAAATAATAAAAGTGAAGAAGCTGGGGTTTGAACCCATGCACTAATAAAATTATATCTCAATGTTTAAAATACTGAGGTGATAAGTATTTACATTTTATAACGACCTTATTTACCTCTCCTATATTGCGGAAGTAAAACATATTTCGCGTTCAAAGTTAGATGTGTTATTTGTAGTAGTGTCATCATTACAGACCCTCCAAATAGATAAGGTAATATCATGGAAAATCATAGCAAAATCACCCTTAAACTTAGCCCTACCACCTAAAGAGAGGGAAACACTATAAAATATCCTATGATCACTAGGAAGAACCATTTATCTACCCAATCATTGAAAGATCTTATACCATAGTGTCTAAGCTAACTCAAAAGTGACACAAATATGAAAAATCAACTCAAATAAACCTCCTCACATGGGGACAATATATTCAACATAATCAATAACCTTCCTTTATTTAAATAGTTTCCCTCTAGAATGGAGCATGTCTTGCAAAAGATGCCAAGAAAATATCACCGCAATAGAAGAAGCCCAATTATCCTAGATGAAGGGAAGGGTCAAGTTCTCAACCAGATGAGTGATAAGTGCGAAAAAATTCATAAGCACTTATTAACTTATTTCACAAGTAATCAATAAAAAACCTTAATTTATTAGTAAAACAAGAAAAATGTATGTATGGACATTTTAACCTCGTACTCACGGAGTACATGTAAAAAGAACCAAGAAAACACAAAAACTAGCCAAAAAGCACCTTCCAACAATCACAACTCACTAAGCCAATAACAGAGACTCGCTTAGGGAGTAATGGCAGCAAGATAAGACTTTAGAGCCAAGTAACTTCAAGATTAAGTAATAAATCTTGCTGACAGTAGTTTGATACACACTAAGTGTGTGGTATCCCTACACGGATAGGGAATAATCATAGGCCTTTATGGATAATGGTGGTCAGGGATTGCTCACAGTGGTGAGAGACACTATTTGGTGGTGTTTATGGATATGGAGAGAGCAAACTCACATAAGGTGAGAATATATGTATTTTATGCATATATATTGAGGGTATAATGATTATTCCCCTTACCTTTAAGGGGTAAGGTATTTATAGAGACCCTTAGTCTAGAGTTTTCTTGGAAATGATAACCGCTCACTTAGTCAAAGATGAAGCGTTAAATCCCTAATTCTAAGAGGGTACTCGAACCCTATTACAAAACCAGAAACGAAGCTCAAAAAAGGACAAATTCCTAACCAAACGTGACATCAGCTAAAAAGGGCAATGGATCTTTTCAAAATTTCTAAAAGTTACATTTGGTAAAAGAAATATCGCCTATAAGAGTTCACTTTCACACTGATACTTTAGTATTCCAAATAATTTTGATACATTGATGTTGAACAAAATAACGTTCCTTGCCCTCAGTAAATTCTAAGTATATTATTTAAATAATTTTTTTCATATTATTTAAATAATACATCTTCATATTATGTCACTTGAATAAAATATTTGAATAACATCTTTTTACATTAGATATTTTAAATATTTATTAAAATATTCTTACATTTGCTTTAGATTCCTAATCTTCAACTTTTTGTTTCGTAAGTTAAAGGTAATATGAATATTTTTTGGGTATTAGTCAGGAACATCCTCTGCGCATAACTGCAGAGACTAATCCCTCGAGTTTTGTAGGATAATATAGGCGGGTCAGTTTAAAAAAATCAAAATACTACTAAATAACTTTATTTAAAGGCAAATCATTAAGTCTCTTTCAAATTTCATCGCTTAATTCAGTGATGAGAAAATTAGAGAAATTTTGATTTTCTTCATCTCATCATTAATTTTTGCTGTTAATTTTTTTTAATTGCAAGTCATCATTGATACGAAATTTAGTTCATGTTGAGATATTAAATATAATATCAAATATAATCCAAGTTAGATATGCTGAGATATTATATATATAATATCAAATATAATCCAAGTTGGTAAGTCCAAGCCCAATTTTGGTTGTATATAAATAGTTATAGTTTGTATCATTATTTTTACAAAACAATTCAAATGAATAATATAATCATTATTTCCTTTATTATCTATTTCTCTCCTCACTAAAAATTCCTCACGCATTAACAAATTGGTATCCAGAGCTTCCGAAACTTCATATCATGTTTCTAGGACAAGTGAATCAACCGTTGCAAAGATGGTTGTTGATAAGGGCATTCTGAATTATCTTCCAATGCTTGACGGTAAAAATTGGATCTGATGGAAAATAACACATGCAATCCTTGTTTGGATTCTAAGATACCCTAGAAGTGGTTATCGACGACGTTCATGCGCTGGTTACAAATGCAACTGAAGCCCATAAGACTGCCTACAACAAAGTCAAGAAGAAAGATTGCAAGTCTGCTAATTGCATTCAGGCGAAGGTCAATGCTACTAACTTCGATAGAATCTCTCATGTTGAAACGGCAAAGAGGCATGAGATATTTTGGGTATTATGAAGGAGGTGATAAAATCAATATTGTAAAGTTACAACCCTTGCGTCAAAAGTATGAACTGTTATCGATGGAAAAAGATGAAAAAGCTGTAGAATATATGTCGAAGGTGCGGAAACTTGTATATCTCATAAAGGGTTGTGGAGAAACCATAAATGATAAGATGATAGTTGAAAAGGTAATGCGAACATTGACCTCTCACTTTGATCATATTATCATAGCTATTCAATAATCTAATCAACTTGAAACCCTAAAACTAAAAGATTTGGTTGGTTCGTTGGAAGTGCATGATATTAGGATTGGCTAAAGAAAAGGAGTTCAAGACTCGATACAAGCTCTTCAAGTTCAGTCATGGAAAATGAATGGTGATTCCAACAAATTCAAAGGAAAATTCGATAAGACTCGGGAAAATAAGTCTTGGTGAAACCCTCATAGCATCAGGTCGAAGATAGAGCTTATGAATCCTAGAAAATAGGAGGAGGAAACTATCAAAAGGACAAAAAATAAAAATAAAAGGTGTGTAGTGATATACCTATGAAAAGTATGGTCTCTTCACCAATAATTGTTGGTACATGAAAGACAAGGGATCAACATGCATGGACGAATGAGCGAACCTTGCAGTCACACCAGATGGAGAATTAGTTCATTTTGCTTTACTTGCAGGTATTGAAACAATAAACTATAGTGAAGCTTTGAAGATTAAACAATGGAATTCTACTATGGTTGAAGAGTTATAGGAAATCGAAATAAACAACACATGGGAGTTAGTTGAATTGTCAACACATACAAAAACTATCAAAGTAAAGTGGGTGTTCAAGTTGAAACACAATGTTGATGGATCAATAGCAAGACACAAAGCAATAGTGGTAGCTCGAGGTTTTATTCAAAGCGCATGACTCGGATACTCTGAAGTATTTTCTCGAGTAGAAAGATTAGAGACTATTCGACTAGTGGTAGCATTGGCATAAAACCAAGGCTGGTCGACATTTCATTTAGTTGTGAAATCAACATTTTAGAATGATCATTTAGACGAAGAGGTCTATGTCACACAACCTCCAAGGTTTGTGATTCAAAAGAAAGTGAGTAAAGAATAGAAGTTGCACAAAGCGCTCTATGGCCTCAAGCAAGCACATAGGGCATGAAACAAGAAGGTCGACTAATACTTAGTCGAATTGGGATTTATAAAATGCAAGTCTGAGTATGATGTCTATGTTCAGGTTGTAACACCAGATATAATAATCATCTGCTTGAATGTTGATGACTTGTTGGTAATTAGAAATATCTTGGAGAACTTGTCGAAGTTCAAAGTGCTGATGATGAGTGAATTTGAAATGTCGGATCTAGGAAAATTGTCTTATTTCCCAAACATGGAATTTCAAATGTTGAAGAAAGGTATGGTGCTGCATCAAAGTAGTATGTCAAAGAGATACTTAAGAGATTCATAATTGGTGATTCGAATCCTCCATCCTCACCTGTCGAACCAAATATTTAGTTGGAGAAGAATGGAAAGGAAGACAAAGTTGATGTAACTTTCTTCAAGAAAATGGTAGGATCTCTGAGCTATGTGTACAATAGTCAACCTGATATAGGTTTTGTAGTGAGAAAAGTGAGAAGATACATGAGTGAACCAAGTGTGTCACACTGAAGGCTACAAGAAGATTCTTGAGATAGTTAAAAGGATCGATAAATTGTGGAATATTTTTTCGAATAGACTATGAAAGCAAAGAAGCTACAGTTAATTGTTTTTTAAACGCTGATTCGTGTGGAGATAAAGAATATCGAAGAAGTACAACTAACTATTTCTTTCAAGTATTTAGTGCTCTAATATCACGATGATTGAAAAAACAACTTGTGGTGGCATTATTATTGTTGAAGTTGAATATATATCAGGATCTTATGTTGCATGTCAAGAAATTTGGATCAGATCGATAATTTAAGAAATGGAGGTCTGAGTGAAGAAACCTCTTGTGTTGTAAATCGATAACAAGTCAACCATAAATCTAGCGAAGAATCTAGTTATGCATATGGAAGAAGTAAGCATATCGAAGCTAGATTTTACTTCTTGAGAGAAAAGGAAAATCGAGGTGAACTTGAAGTAAGACATTGCTCGAGTGAAGCAAAGTTGATCGACAACTTCACCAAATGATTAAAGATCGACAAATTCTTGAATTTGAGAAATAAATTAGGAGTAATTCAGATTGACTTTGATTAGCGTAGGTTAGACGACTTAGATTATAGGAGGTACATTGAGATATTAGATATAATATCATACATAGTTCAAGTTAAATATGCTGAGAAATTAGATATAATATCAAATATAATCCAAATTAGATATATTGAGATATTAGATTTAATATTAAATATAATCCAAATTGATAATCCCAAACCCAAGACCAATTATAATTATATATAAATAGTCATAGTTTGTATAAATATTTATATAAAATAATTCAAGTAAATAATATAACACTTATTTCATTTATTCTCTTTTTCACTCTTTACTAAAATACTTGTTCGCACTAAATGAAAATTTTCTTTTATATATATATATATATATATATATATATATATATATATATATATATATATATATATATATATATATATATATATATATATATATATATATATATATATATATATATATATATATATATATACACTAATATTATAAATCAGCTCAAAGTAGAGAAGAAACCAATAAGAGGTTTTCTCATAAATAAATAAAAAACTTCAATATAACTTAAGACAGATGATAATATAAAGTTCCACAAATGATTAATAAGTTTCACAAATGATTAATTGCAAATTTATATTTATCCTTCCGTAATTAGCTTCCACATAATCTGGTTTTTGCTCTATGTACCTACAATATTAAATCAAGTGATGAGTATACGACACTAAATTAATTTAAACACAGCAACAACAAAAAAAGTAACTAGAATTGATAGAAAAAAGCAATACATAATTACATTTACGAATTCAAGTTCATCAACTCATGCTTCTGATTAATTTACTTTTGATTTTTGGAATAGGAAATTGTGGCAATGTGAAAGTCCTCATCTTCTATTCTTATCCTAGACTAAACTTAAATGTAGAGTTTCATAAAAAACTGTTCTTACTATTCTATACCTTTGTAAAGCATATAGTGCTGACAATGATGATTTTAATAATAGAGACTCCCTGTGGATTGAAAATTTAATAAAAAATAAAATAATGTGAATGTTAATATTTATCATATACTGGTACAAACCATGTGCAAACTTTTAGACAAAAAGTCTATGAGAAATGTATATGTCATTCATAAGATACCTTTCCACCAATCTCCTCTTGAAGCAATTCCCAAATCATCTTCTTCTCCAACATTTTTGGGCTGTTAGGCAAAAAGTATTATGTTAGGTATTCTCAACACTACAAAATAATATATTTATTTTTCTACTTAATAAAATAAAATAAAAACCACAATACTTGACTCTTAATTTAATTAATTGATATATATATATATATATATATATATATATATATATATATATATATATATATATATATATATATATATATATATATATATATATATATATATATATATATATATATATATATATATATATATATATATATATATATATATATAGAAAAATAAATATATTACCACTTACAAATAAGTTTTTCCCTTTAATTTGAGCATCTTGAGCATGATGAATAACATCTTGGCCACCATAAAATATTGACGAGCTGAGATTACATGGTTCAATTATTTGATTTTGGTAGATGGAACTTTTCTGAGATTTACCACCACAGGCCTTGAAAATAACATCTATATTCATGTGAAAAGTGAGAAAATATATATATATATGATTTAGTTATTAATTAGGTCAGTTTGTCAAAATTTTATCTTAAAATGTGTAATTTATATGCAATACAAATTTCATGATTTGTTATACCTTTAGCCAAACATAACCATAAAATCATTAAAAAAATATTGAATTATGATATATATATCTAACTTAAAAATAATACTAATACAGAAACATAGTCTTAAAGAGTGTATATATAATATATATTACCAGGTGTTCCAAGTATAGAGTCCCATTTCTCTTTGATAGTTTTATCCCTCACTTCATTAAGGGAAGAGGAAGAAGAAGAAGATGAGTGTGAAACAAATGCGGAAGAAAAAACATTTTGGTTACTTTTGCTTTCCATTTTCTTTATTATATTATTATCAAAATCACTACTTCAACTCTTGGTATAAACCATAGTGAGAGTGTTTGTTATATATATAGACAATTCTTTTTCAACCATTATTTGATAAAATGCCTTAAAATAATGAAAGGACAATTATGTGTTCATTGGGAAAGAAGAGAAACCGTAATAGAAGAGAAGACAATACAATTATGTATTTTGTCTAAAAAAAATTTTTATAAAGATTTATCACTTATAAGAGAATAACTTTACAAATATTTAATAGTTGTCTCTTACTTTTCTACTTATTTGTTTTTTGTTACTGAAAAAACAAAGTCATGTGTGGTTTAGTTATCTCAGGGACCATGCATCTTTTACCTCCAAGAAGAACCTAGTAGATAGAAAAATGATGTTTTTGTCTTATAGAATGCAAAAGTAACATTCCGTGTGTATTCAGACTTGCTATGTGTGTTGTAATGAGTATTGACACTATTTTTTCAACCTTCAATGATCACAAAATTTATATATATATATATATATATATATATATATATATATATATATATATATATATATATATATATATATATATATATATATATATATATATATATATATATATATATATATATATATATATATATATATATATATATATATATATATATATATATATATAGAGTTTGATTTGTTAGTTTAGTTGTAAAACTTTGTTTCAAGATATTAATTTTATAAGTTTGAGAATAAAGTATTTGTCTCTATGAATGTTTTATCTTTTCAATCATATTATAATTTACTAAACATTAGAGGGAGTGTTTGAGTGAAACTGACACTACTACAAAATGCGCAAACAACAATGTTCAATTCACCACGATTCTTCTAGACACCGTGGTCACATCTCTAAATCCAAACGCTAACTTTGTTTTTTATTTAAAAATGTTAACTTATAATAACGGTTGGTCAAATAACCATGTTTAAATACCAAGCTTTCTTGTGTTCGAACTATAACTCCGTCAAAAAACTTTTTCCTTTAACATTAAAATGCACTCTTTCTTTTTTATTTATTTTTAAATAAAAAATAAAAAGATGTCACTACGGTGGTTGATTCAACCATTGTTATATTGTTTAAACTTCCACTGCGGTTCAGTTGTTTAACTGTGGTCAAATTTTTTCCTAATAAATTAAAACAACTTAATCTCCATTTCATTCATAAGATTCCCTTAGCAAACAAGTGAACTAGAGATGACAACAGTACTCTGCATCTTTAATCGGAAATATCCAACATATTCATTCTTGTTCAGTTCAAACGCAAATCTTCAAAATCTTCATTATTGTTGGATATAGAAGTGAACAAAAATATTATATTCATGTTCTTAAGGTTTAGAGTTATAGTTTTTGGTTTACATTTTGGTGTGTCATTCACATTTTTATTCGTGTATAAATTTCAGAATTTATTATGGACCATAGTTGGATGAAACCCAATAGATTAGGTTCGGTTTATGAGAATGGAGTTCATGAATTCCTTGAATACACTGATAAAAAACTTCCTGACAATAATGGTATCTTTTATTGTCCTTATGATAAATGCGAGAATATTGGTAAAGGTACAAAGGAAGAAATATTTGATCACCTATGTGTTGTTGGTATATGTCAATCATTTACAATATGGACGTTGCATGTTGATGTCGATCATGAAGGAAGTCGAGCATCACATAGTCAAAGAGTGGATGAACATGAATATATAGATGATCGACTAGAGCATATGTTATGTAATGTTGGAGAATCTTATTTTAAGAATGCTCATATTTATGATACTTTATATAGTGATAAAGACATACCTTTATATAAGGGATGCACTTGATTTGTTAAAGTAAATGTTACCAGAAGATAACAATTTGCCTGATCTTTGTTATAATGTCAAGAAGGTATTGTCTCCAATGGGTTTGGAGTATATCAAAAGACACACATGCCCTAATGATTGCATATTATACAGGAAAAAGTACGAAGACTTGAAGAAATATCTGAAATAGGGTGTGTCGCATTACAAGAAGAATGCCAACAATGGCGATGACAATGACTATGATAATATTAGTAGGAAGCCTCCTCATGCTAAAGTGTTATAATACTTGCTAATAATTTCGCGATTTAAGATACTTTTTCTAATTCAAACGACACAAAGAATAAGAGATGTCATGCAAATGAAAAAGAAATGTGATGGAAACATTATCCATATAGTTGGTAATTTTCAATGGAAGAAAATTGATTCGTTGTTTCCGAATTTTGTAATTGAGCCAAGAAACCTTAGGATTGAGTTTGCCACTGATGGAATGAACCCCTTTGGTAATCTTAGCACTAATCATTCTTTGTGGCATGTTCTTCTCACTATTTACAATCTATTTCCTTGATTGTGCATGAAGTCCAAGTATATTTTGTTAAGTATGATGATTTATAGACCACGATAACCTGGTAAGTATGATGTTTCCTATAAAATTTCTACCTAGGAACCTCCTAGATATGAGAACTCCCTCTCACTTCCCACAATCACATTAGCGATAAATACAATCACAAACCGGTGACTAGATCAAAAGAACCAAATAGAATATTACACTTCAAATACAATATTAAACTCTTTGCTTAAAAGCTCGTGAGTGAAAAAATACTTAGTTATGCTTAAAAGATTTTAACTAATAAAAATCAGTCAACCTCAATGTGTCAAAAGATACATGAGTGACATACAAAGAAAAACACTAAAATTGTAAAAGACTCCCAAAACCCGAAACCCTTATGCACCTACGCATTTCTTGTTATGAATACTTACTATTTTAGGTTTAGAAATTCATTATTTATAAACTCTTGCACAATGGGCTTGGACTCTTCAATCAAATCTAATCTTCTTCTTCGTCTTTAGACTATCCTTATAACATTTGCGAGCCAACCCCTAATCGACTTTGATCACTCTGACTCGCCCATTACATAATGGGTACTTCATAATGAGGTATATGGTGGATAGGGAGGCTTCCAGAGCATTGAATTCCGCCCTTCCAATTATTGTTATAAGGGGATACCACATTCATGATAAGATACCTTATTTTGATGGACTTGACATTGTCCCCACTTATGAACACGATTAATTAGCTAATTAATTAATTGTGAGTATTGTGATTTATTTGCGAAGTTATGTGATGCTTTGATGAATATGATGTTTTGAAGTAATATGTTGTGGGGTAGAGAGAAGTGAAATGGTTAGGAGGATTATTTAAATAATTTTAGTTAATTAAAATAATTAGTTAGAATTATTTTAATTAGTAAAATAAAACAATATTGATGTTAGAGATGACAAGGGCATAATAGTCAATTGTAAGAGGTTAAGTGATAGCAAAAGTGGAAAGGACCGTATTAGGGGTCCAAGGGGTAAAGTGACAAAATAGAAAATATTTTGTTCGATTGCTCTTGGAAGAGAAGAAGAGATAAGAGGTTAGGGCACAAAGGAAGAGGAAGAGAACTTGTTAGAACGCGAAGAAGAAGTAGCTATAGTTGGAAATCTAAGGTAAATGGGTCTATAAATGTTATTTTATTCGATCTAAGGTTTAGATAATTGTAGGTTTGTGTTGGGGTTTTTGTTTAATGTTGTTAGTATAATGCTTTGATGAAAACTGATGAAACTGTGAGTTGGTTTTTGCAATGATTTGATGTATATGATGTGTTGTGGTTATATGGTGAAACTTAGTGAATATATGATGAATTAAGACCTATAATGTGAAGAAATTGGGTGGAAATAGGATTGGTTTTAGTTCAAAAATCATAACACCATGGTTTCAGTTTCGCTTGCAGCACTGGGCGGTAGGATGCAACGCCGGGCGCCCTTGGCGCTCAGGGCACCCTGTCACTTCTCGATGCTGGTCTAGCGCTCAACGCATGTGACAAAACTGAAATTTTTAGCATCTTTATTTATTTTTCTTCCTTTCTTTGCCTTGTTCCTTTATTACTTCAAATGCATCTTAGAGCACCTTTTTAGCCTTTATTTATCAATACTCTAATAATGCAAAAAATACCTACAAAATAAATATAAAACTAATCAATTGGTACAATATGTACACAAAACGCAATTAAACTTATTTACCACAAAAAGCGGGGTTTATCAACGATTATTAACAAATAAGAGTTGATAAGTGCAACAAAAAGTATATACAAAATAAATACACTTTTGCACTTATCATGTGCTCGGTCTTGAGATTGTACAAGAAACAACTGAGAATATTAAGATGTTTCAAGAGAGAATGAAAGCTTCTCAAAGTCGTCAAAAGAGTTATCATGAAAAGAGAAGGAAAACCCTTGAGTTTAAAGAAGATGGTCATGTATTTTTGAGAGATACTCTAGTGACTGGTGTTGGCAGAGCTTTGAAGTCAAGGAACCTTACGTCATGTTTTATTGGCCCATATTAGTTATCAGAGAATATTTGTGAGGTGGATTATTAGGTTACTCTGTCATCATCACTTGTGAACCTTAGGTTGTATTTCATGTGTCTCAGTTAAAAAAATACATTCTAGATCCTTCACATGTGATCCATATGAATGATGTACAAATGAGAGATAACCTGACTGTTGAAGTATTACCCGTGTGAATAGAAGGTCGGAAAGTGGAGCAATTATGGGGTAAGGACATCACCTTAGTGAAGGTGTTGTGGGGTAGACAAGCTGGTGAGAGTTGGACTTGGGAATATGAAGATCAGATGAAGGAGTCTTATCCGATTTTATTTCCGTTAGGTAATTTTTTAGGGAGAAAATCCTTTTAAGTGAGGGAGTGTTGTAACACCCTAAAATAATTAGATTAATTATTTAATTATTTAAGTTTGAATATTGTGATTAATCTACGAAGTTAAGTGATGCTTTGATGAATATGATGTTTTGCAGTGATGTGTTGTGCGGTAGAGCAAAGTGAAATGGTTAGGAGGATTATTTAAATAATTTTAGATAATTAAAATCATTAGATAGAATTATTTTAATCAGTAAAATAAAGCAACATTGGTGTTAGAGATGTTAAGGGCATAATAGTCAATTGTAAGAGGTTAATTGAGGACAAAAGTGGAAAGGACCATATTAAGAGTCCAAGGGGTAAGAGTGACAAATAAAAAATATTGACGTTTGAGTGATTTATTATGTATGATTGCTTTTTGAAGAGAAGAATATAGAAGAGGCTAGGGTGTAGAGGAAAAGGAAGAGAACTCGTTAGAACGTGAAGAAGAAGTAGCTATTTCCGAAAATCTAAGGTAAGAGGTTCATCGTTGTTATTATAATCGATCTAAGGTTTAGATAATTGTAGGTTTGTGTTGGGGTTTTTATTTGATGTTGTTAATATGATGCTTTGATGAAAGTTGATGAAACTTTGAGTTTGTTTTGCAATGATTTGATGCATATGAAGTGTAATAAGATGTGTTGTGGTTATATGATGAAACTAAGTGAATCTATGATGAATAAATACATGTAATGTGAAGAATTAGGGTGGAAATCGGACTGGTTTTAGTGGAGAAATCGCAGCAGCATGGTTGCTATTTTACTCATTCTGCCATGTGGTAGGATGTAGCGCCAGGAAGCGGTCAACCCCAGGCAACGTTTGGCGAGTGCGAGCAAGGAAAGGGAAGAGTTGGAAGGTTCTTGTAATTTTAGTGAAGCGCCTTTACTTTGTCTTGCGCTATTGTAGCGAGGTTAGGGTGTGATATGACACATGTATTGTCTGAACATACCTTTTTCTTGCCAATAGTGTTTAGGGTGTGACGTGACACATATGTTTCACACACCTCCTCGTTAGCTTTTCCCATCTTAGTATGTGAATCCTCTGAATCGGGTTCCTTCCGAGAAATACTTCTTTTTCTCATAGAACCCCTGTTATCCTTTACATAGAACAATAATTTGCTGCATTGGAAGAGTATCTTGATTTCCTTTTTTAGTTATTAACAATCCTCTGTATGACGTCCCTTCATGAGGTGAAAAGAGCACCAGAAATTGTCATCTTTTCCTAACACTGCATCAATCATCTAAGGTCGGGGCAGTTTGACTATTAGTCCCAGATGGTCTACCTCGAGAAATATATTTTCTCTCCTTGTGTTGAATGAGGTAAAGCACTTTGGGCAAATGTTGAATGAACTTTGGTTTAGACGTTATGTGTTTCTTCTCAGTTTGAGAATCTTTGTTGCTCCTTTCGAAATTCTGGTGTTGGCAGACTCAGGATGTCGTGACATCTGATCCAACATTACAAAACAGACAAGGTAGAATTATAATTAAAATGCAGGAAGAAAAAGAACACAAGGAATTGTTGACCCAGTTTGGTTCTAACCAACCTACATCAGAGGGCATACCAAGCCAGGAATTAAGTTCACTATCAGCAGTATTAATTCGGAGGGAAACCACCTTGTTTACCAGAATACCCAATGACCCTTCTACATAAGATACTACAATTAAATATGAGAACCTCTACTCACTTCCAATCACCTCAGTGATGTCTATCAACTACTATCACACCAGCAACTACATCAACTGCTTGGCTCCTAACACAATCATCTTGGAGATACCTCACTCCAAACACAACTAAAACAATTTGAAGATACCACACTTCAAACAATTTAACCAGTCACTCAAGTGACACAAACCTAACTTGGAATTTCTTCACAACTTCTTCGAAGGACACAACTACACTCATTGCTTCACAACTTATGAGTGAGTAAAACAATCCTCTGGCCTACAGGCTTCGAGGTACAAATCAGTGACCATCCCACAATCCGGGTGGTTCACTTACATGGCTAACCATAAAGATTACATCTTTCTAAAACCGGATAACTTAGTAAAACTAGGTTACAACTGCTTATTTATAACCTATTGCCCAACTAGATTTGGGCCTTCAAAATAACAGCATAAGCTGTAAAAAGCTTCCGCAAAAAAAAACTTTTGCAGAAACAAATACGCATATAACTTCTGCTACAATCAATGTCCTCTCTAATTTTTCTACTTAGCTCTTGGACCTCCACACATGCCTTCAAAGTCACGCCACATAAGATGCATAATATTCCCAAATTATTTTGCTCTAATTAAAACAGAACTATAACAACTTAACAATTTCTGTAGCGTGATGTCCTGATGTCTGATGTCTCGACATCTCATATGACATGTTGTTTCAAATGTTGAAATTCTTCAACATAGCATGTTCAGACATTCCAATAGGAATTTTGCTGCATATACCCTATTGTACAATATACTATTGTTGCTTATTATTTGTTTTATTAAAATTAAGCCAATCAACAAGTTCAAGGAACTTACAATCTCCCCATTTGGCAAATTTTAGCTAAAACAAATAAGTACAATTACAAGCAGACATTAAAATAAAAGCAATAGTTACAATTAAAAATTTACAATTAAAATGTGGTCTTCTGCTCATAACTTCAAATCTTGAATTGTATGAAATGTTTGAACATCCATCTTGACATCTTATTTTCTTCATTGAACCAACATCTGATGTGTAAGGCACAAGAAGGAAGAGACTCAGTGTTATATTTGGAGTAGAAATACCTCCTGAGTAGTATAAGGTTATAGACTCATGTAACTCAGAACACAGGTCACAACTGTATTCACTCCAACTCCGAGTAGGAACAAAACTTAGAATACAAGTCACAAAAGATTTTCAACCAAGGGGTTGATATTTGGTTTGGGATCTTCTGTGGAGAAGTAGTAGAGAGACCAACAATGACAGCAGCAACTACAACAATCCTTTCTCCCCCCTTTTTAGCCAAAATTTGACAATGAGAGCCTACATAAAACCAGATCCAATTGCATGATATCCACATTCGACTGAACTTTATTTGATCTATTTTTCACTGTCTTTCTGAAGAAATAGAGGTTAGGGTGTCCTCTATAAATGGCACAACTGAGGCTTATAAAATTGCATTTTTTGTTCCTTGGTCAATCTTTGGTGGAAGGACTGCACTAGAAAAAAATTGTACCCTTCAACTAACCCTGACTATCTTTATTAGTTTCTGTCAGATTCCTTTGAGTTAGTTCCAATAAAATGCATGGGTTACTTCATCTTTGTACATCATGCAGGGGCCTGTGATTTCCACCTCTTCTTTCACCAATCCGGGTTGCTTCTTTTGAGATATCATACTTGTGGTTTGACCGAATTCCTTTGAATGGCTTCTTCTTGTCCATATCTTCACATGTATTTTGGACGTACTTATCGTCTGAATTTATTTACTCTAATCTCGTATTAGAGAATAATGTTATCTATAGTAATCAGACTTTCTTCTAGAATCTTAATGTTCCAACTTTTGTGGGACATCCACACAGAGTCCATGTGACTTGGCTTTGAGAATATAATATCACTGCTCCTTTTAAGGCCTTATTTCACTTCAGTATAAAGAAACATAAACTCTCATTTACATCAGCTAATGAACAATCTCCCTCTTCACATTAGCTAGTCATCAATATATATAATTGCAATAGACAAGACAACTTACACAATTGACAATTAACAATACACAATTGCTCTTCAAATATCCAGTTTCTCTTCATATGGACAATTGCTTTGTAATTAGGTTGTTGCTCCCTAATGATTATTTTTCTCCCCCTTAAAATCTGAAATCCTCCTTTTAGCTTCTAAGATAAAGCTAATCATGATGTTTTTACTCTTATTCCCCCTGATTTATATAGAATAAGGATACTTTTGATGTTGGTCCTTATAATACTTTAAGCATTCTTCATTTGGACTTGCCACAGTTTCCAAATTAGGAATCTTTTATGTGCTTGCTATACAAGTTTCAGATTGCCACACTCTGTAACTTATAATAGAAGTAACCTCATAGTTAATCATGTGTATAACTAATTATATGTATTCAAAAGATAAGTCTGAATCTTATCTCCTTCTTCAATCTCTGGTGTCTTCAACAGTAGTGTTGTTATAACTCCATATAGGACATTCTCTTTTATTCATCACACACTTCTTCTCATCTTGTTTAAGATTACCATACAGTTATCATAAATATCTAGCTCCCATCAAGATATTTGACAATATTTGTATGTATCTCTTTAGTTGAATCATCTCTTCAAATAATCACCAGATCACATTGCCACACATCCAAAACTTGTGAAGATAACAGTGAACTTGGATATTGATGTTCAATTTACACTATGCCATGAATCTATCATACACACACTCAACTCCCGATAGAGTATATGAATATTGAATTCAGGATGCACATCTAATAAGTACTGAGTCTCCCGTAAAAGTACCTATCAATTTAATCAGTTAGAATTAACTACTCACACTAGATCATCCTGATTGATTGCATCTTCACACTCACATTTACTTCCTGGTAACAATACAAATTTCAATAACTGAAGACTATAAGATGTTGTTTTGACATCTGATACAACATCATCCATTATGGTTCAAGGGGTTACATCCATAATTCCTTATTCATAACACTTTGGGGGGAACATAGGAAGCATTGCAACTGTCAACTTTACATCCAAGTGTTCGCGTTAAAAAGTGACGCACGAGGGAATCGAATCTGAATTCAGATTCTCTGGCTCGAAATGATTTACTCTTTTGATTTGTTTATAAAGATACCGCGAGCATCAAGATTTATTATTTTTAACACAAGAAAAATGACTATGAAAAAGGGGAAAGCTGCAATACCCTTAATTGATATGATATGCATTACGACTAGCGCGAACTAGACGCAACGCATTGGGGAGATTCCGGGCAAGGGGGTTTGTTAGATAAAGGGAATAGATGTGGCACCCTAATTATATATAGTTATCTATAGCTTTATATATGAATAGTTTGATATGTTTGTGTGTTTTAAATTGCTATTTCTATTGTTGGGAAAGTTTCTCCTTTGGATTTTAAGAAAGGTAGATTATGTGGGATCCTAGGTTTTGTTTTTATTGTGCTCGCAAAGATCATTGGGATCTTCTTCATACATATCCCTTAATGGGAATCAGAGAATTTGTAGCTCGGATCTAAAGGGAGCTATGGTTTGTTTGGTTTGAGGGAGAAAGAAGTTTTGCTTGCCAAGGATGAGACCTTGTGCCTACGTATTCTCAAAGGGATGTTGAGAAAGTCAGAGCAATCTTAGTTCCCACTTATGCTAGTGGAAGCAACAGATGTTATTAAGAGACAAAGACGAATGTCATCTTAATGAAAAATGTATCTAATCTATTTCATCACATACATTTTGAAGGGTTGATTGATTAAATCTTTCATCGTAAGTTATAGGTGTTTTGCTTGAGTTTATAAGCGTTACCACTTATAGTTAAGAGATGTTTTTGTTTGAAAAAAGAGTTTGAAAAGTTTTTGATTGTATGTGATGTGATAAATGAGATACTTCTTCCATAGAGATGATAAATGTCTAAATCTCGAGGAGAAATTGATTGGATTAGGGGGATGCTTTTAAGAAGCCCGTGGGTCCTTGTATTGTAAGCCCAAGAGGAGGCATTCCGAGGGTCATCGAGGGTCCTTGTATTGTTAGCCCAAGAGAAGGCATTCCGAAGGTCATCTAGGGTCCTTGTATGAAGCTCAAGAGGAAGCTATAGGGTATGGCTGGTCTTGGATTTAAGAGTGGTTTCACCGGGAAACCATCCTCTTAGGATCTCAAGAGTGATTTCACCGGGAAATCATACTCTCAGGGTTCTATCCTAGCGCGGGTGATTCTTTGTATTGGAAGCCCAATAAGAGGCTGTTAAGAGATTTCCTGGTTTCTTTCTTGTTTGATGCCCAAGAGAAGGCTAAACTCAACGAGGAGTTCTTTTGAACGAAGCCCAAGAGGAGGCTAACTCAGCAGGGGAGTGTTGTCTTATATGAAGCCTAAGTGGAGGCTAAACTCAGTAAATGAGTTTTCTTATATGAAGCCTAAGAGGAGGCTAACTCAATAAATGAGTTTTCTTATATGAAGCCTAAGAGGAGGCTAACTCAGTAAATGAGTTATCTTATACGAAGCCTAAGAGGAGGCTAAAGGGAAACCTAGTTGTTAGGCTAATTGTTACGTTATAACTTGAACAGTTATATAAACAAATGTGTGATACGTATTCACAGGAGTTTATGAAGGAAATATAAACAAGTGTATAAAACAAGCGTTCAAAGCTAGTGTAACTTGATTATTTACAAGTTTGAATGTGTACAAGGGAATGAATATGTACACGAAGGGGTTTTTATGTACAAGGAAATGAATATGTACATAGGAGGGTTGGGACTTACACCGTGAGGGAGGCCCATTAGTTTAAGAGTAGTTTCACCGGGAATAATTCTTCTCTTAATACCAATGGATTTGGTGTATAAACAAGTGAATGAAAAAAAACGAACGAAGTTTGTTTATGCTTGAATATTTTTGAAGATGATTGAATATTTACAAGGAAAATTTAATATGTACATAAAAAAGATTGGGACTTACACCGCGAGGGAGGCCCATGATCGATTAAGAAATTCGAGGAAAAAACTGGTTCGGTTTTATCTTTAAATCTAATCGAACATGGAAAAAGGTGTGTAAGTTTGTTGAAATATTTTGAAAAAGGTTTTGAAAATGATTTTGAAAAGTAAACTATATTCACAAGAAGTTTTGAAAAGATTTGAGTTTTGAAAGTTTGAAAGAAAACATCTTTGAAAAGTATTAAGAAATACTTAAAATGTTTCATTTTTTGACTTAATAAAAATATAATCAAAAGAAAATATTTTTGGATTTTTTTGACATAATCATAAAATAGGTATATTAAATGACAAGTGTGCAAAAAATCATCTCAAAATGAGAAGTTTTGATTGGTTTTTGAAAATGTTGAAGTTTGCTAGAAACTTGAGAAAAAAGTTTTTTGGTCCTAAGGAGGTTTGAACCTTGGACTTCTGGCTCAGAAATAAAGAATTTTTCCACTTAGCCATGTGTTAAACTTGTCATTTAATCACCTTGTTTAGAAGGAATTTTGAAAAAAATGAGTTTTGAAAATGTCCAGAAATTGGATTTCTAAAGGGTTCAGAAGCTACTTGCTTCTGGAGGATCAGAAGCTAGCTGGCTTCTGGAGCGTGAGAAAGAGCTCTTGGCTGCAGTTTCTGGAGCATGTAGAAGTTGGTTGCTTCTAGAAATGATGAGAAACACATTGCTTCTAGGGATAGAAGCATGTTGAAGAGCTTGTTTCTAAGGGTAGAAACATTAGAAGCTTGAAGCTTCTAAGGATAGATGTACTAGAAGTACTTCTGGACATAGTTAAATGGGGAGTTTTTGGGGGCAGAAACTTCATAAACACTTCTAGAGGCTGAGCCCCAGAAGGACTTCTGGAAGAACAAGTTCCAGAAACTGGCTGTTTCCTTTTAATAAAAAAAGGTTCCAGGGGGATTCGAACCCTGGACCTTTGGCAAGGCAAGTGACATGAGAAGCGTGCTGGCAACCGTTGGGGCGGTAATACATCCGTTATTTAAACTTAAACTATAAATATATATTATAAGTCTAGCTTCAGAAATTGAAATTCAAACTTCATCTTCTTCATGAAACAGGCGCGACCTCCATGTCCATGGAAAACTCATGTTTCTTCAAATCTTGATCAATTTTAAAAGTTTAAAATGCCATTTTGTCTAGATTTTTGCCACGATTTTGAACATGTGTTTTGTTAACATTATTAATCAAAGATGAACACGAATTTTAACAATCTCAATTTGAACCCTAACTGGAAAAATGATTAATTCTCTAAACTCAGTTGATTTTAGTTCAAATTAAAGACCCAGATAGCTTTAGTGATTGAATGTCTACATTTTCCTTTTCAATTTTAAAGCCAAAAGTGCATGAATGAAGGATTCAAAGTTTGAAAAACTCACCTCTTGGTATGAAATACCAGTTCGAGCTAGACAACTTCCAGGTGCAAAGTAAGGATTGCTTTAGCTTCCTTGAACCTCCCTGAGTGTGTTCCTACTCTTAGTTTGTTCTGAGAGTGGTTGGAACTCTCTGACCAAGTCAAGTTGCAATTTGCTTAAGTTGAAAATTGGAGATGGTGATGGAGCTGTTCCAGAACTTGTTTAAGTGTATGGACAGTCTCTATATGTTGTATAGGATGTGTTTGAAGTGAGAAATCAAGGTTAGCACGAGTAGTTTTCTAGTTTGGCAGTTTTGGCTCAAAGCTTGCACAAATGGAGTTTCGTGTAGAAAACTGTTTCTTGGCTTGTTTCTTGATGGTTTTAAGTTTTAAACTACTTCTAAATGATGTTTAGAACATGTTAGAAACTTAAATTTACTCAGATTTTGCAAGGTTTGAGATTGCAAAATTTCCCTCTTATAACTTAGAAACTTGGATTTCAAGAAAGAAAGAGTTAAAGCTTGATTATGATAGCTTTGGTGTGGTTTGAAAATGAGGAAATGACCTCTATTTATAGGCCTAGAAATCTGAATGATATGGCATGGTTATCATTGAGGGAAACTTGCAACTTGGGTAAGAGGTAAGAAGGAATCTTTTGCATTTAATGCAAAAGTAACTTTTCTAACCATGGTTAGAAATTTCTTCTTGATCCAATCCTTTCTCAATCATTCACAACTGATATTTATCAGTTATAATCTTCCTCTAAATGGTGACAAGGCTTCTAGAAGGAGAAGTTGCAAAAAAATGACTTATAATTTTGAAGCATGTACTTGAAATTCATGGTTTTGGAGCTCTATGTTTCAAAATCAAAAGTATAGCTAGACAAAGTGTTTTTGCAAGTTCTTGGACATTTTTGGAAAGCTTGTAACAAGGGTTACAACTTTCATGTTTTTAGTTTTCTCTGAATCCAAATGGATCTAGGTGAAAAATGGCCTAGAAAGTGGGAAAAAACCATGTTTCTTAACACTTGAAAAATTTTCTAAGTGTTAGAAATTTTTCAAATCTTGACTTTTTGTTGACTTTTTCACATTTCTTGATTTTTTATGATCATGATGGATTATTTGAAATGTTTTTATGATTGAAAAAGTTGACCAAAAGTCAAAGTTTGACTTTTTTGAGCAGATGAATTTTCATCAGATGATTCAGAATTTGTCTGATGAAGAAACATGGACTTTTGAAATGTTTTGAATCAAGAAATTAGGTCAAGATATTGCATTGAAGATTTTAAGATCAAACTCCAAGAAAATAGGTCATTCATTGAGCAGAAAGTCAATGATTCACTATCCTCGATCAAAACCCTAATTGGTCGATTCATGGTAGATCATGAGAAAAAGTTGGGAATCTGAAGATCAAATGTTGATGATTGATTAAGATAGATCAATTGAGGTGAGTGGAAACTCAAACCCTAATTGATTAGATCTTGAACAGATGAAATTTTGAAGAAACCCTGATTTTGACTTCTAGAAGCCACGCACGATCTATTTTATTCTGAAATTGTTAGTGATACAGTGATGCATATGTAAGGTGGTATCTTAGGTCAAAAATTGGGGTATGACACCAAGAAATTTACACAACAAGGAATAATATAATCCATATCTCAATAAGTTTTTCTTCAGACTTTCACTTCTATTTTTGAGATTATGGATGCCATAGTCTGTACCTATAGAGGAGATTCCCTCAACTAGGTTTCTAGAACAGACTTTATTATGGCATGACACAGAAATATTTAGATTCTTCACTGCAATCTGACTTCCTTGATTCTTATTGACAATACCCTTCGAGGATAATATTTAGGGCAGTCAACATTCATGATCATATTTCACTATGGTTGAGACATATTATTCAGCTCAAAAATCTGTTCTATGGTCATGAATAAATCTCCACATATCTGGCTCCTTTGATCAGAAGGATGTATCAGATATGAGCTCATCTTGATATCACATAAAGGGATTGAGGGGTATACCTTTATGAGTCTTTTACTTGCAGTGATATTGACTTCTATACTCCCATAAGCTTAGGTCAGAAATAAACTGACATCTGGAGTATAAGAGCTTGTTGATCGTGTCCTAATCAATTAATAAGCAGATGTCTCCTCTTCCAGATCAGGAGCAGGTTCCAAACATATGTACTCACACTATATTTGTTTAGCACCCAAAACATCTGTTCTTCAACTGATAGTTGCATACCAGTAATAATGTTCTAACATCCTATAGAACATTTGTTCCATCTCCTTGGAACACACCATCCTTGAGAGTCTTCAAGGTCTTCAAACTTGCAGATTTATATGAGAATCATTGATCAATTTATACTCATCAACTCTATTAATATATGCCTTTATGAGTGGACTTGAGGAATATCTCAAGTATCTTTGACACTTTTAATATAGTTGTAATATTCTGCCAAATATTTTGTTGATAAAATAACCCTAGGATCCTTTTTCACTATAGGGGTTGCATCAGAGGCTATGCAGCTGAATATAGACATACTTCAACAGAATATACACAATGCTTACTCCATAATTTACTTGTAAGCATGAAATCCAAGGATTGAAAGTAAATCAACCCTACGAAACACTTGCTTCTACACCAAGCAACAAACTAGACCCATCCAATATCCTGACCAATATGGAAACACATAAGCACAGAAGTTACCTTATCAATAGCTTCACTCCCACATGAAGGTTTTGACAATTCTCTGTGCTGATTATAGGTTGAACAATACAATTCAAAATCCTCACTCCCGCATGAAGTCTTTGAATTTAACTTTCTTGTTCCAGCATCTTTATCTTCTTTCTTTAAGAAGGTACAAGTTATGGTCAGGTTGGTCTAGTTCTCCACAAATAGGTTCATCCTCCACTTCTAGGGACCATACAATACGAACACTCCTTGTCCAAACAATCTACACATAGGTCCATCCTCCACTTCTATGGACCATACAATATGAATGCTCCTTGTTCAAACAATCTTCCACCTTGTGCACAACAAAAACTTATCCCCCATGGATCTCATCAAGAAACAGACAGGATGCTTGCTCTAATACCAATTGAAATTCTGGTGTTGGCAGACTCAGAATGTCATGACATTTGATCCGACATTACAAAACAGACAAGGTAGAATTACAATTAAAATGCAGGAAGAAAAAGAACACAAGGAATTGTTAACCCAGTTCGATTCTAACCAACCTACATCTGGGGGCATACTAAGCCAGGAATAAAGTTCATTATCAGCAGTATTAATTTGGAGGGAAACCACCCTGATTACACTCCTCACTTAATCAGACTACCCAGTGACCCTTCTACCTAAGATACCACACTTATATATGAGAACCTCTACTCACTTCCAATCACCTCAGTGATGTCTATCAACTACTATTACACCAGCAACTGCATCAACTGCTTGGATCCTAACACAATTAGCTTGGAGATACCTCACTCCAAACACAACTAAAAAAGTTTGAAGATACCACACTTCAAAAACAATATAAACCAGTCACTAAAGTGACACAAACCTAACTTGGAATTGCTTCACAACTTCTTCCAAGTACACATCTACACTCATTGCTTCACAGCTTCTAAGTGATTAAAACAATCCTCTTTCCTACCGGCTTCGAGGTACAAATCAGTGACCATCCCACAATCTGGGTGGTTCACTTATATGGCTAACCATAAAGATTACATCTTTGTAAAACCTGCTAGCTTACTAAAACTAGGTTACAAGTGCTTATTTATAACCTATTACCCAATTGGATTTGGGCCTTCAAAATAACAACTTAACCTATAACAAACTTTTGCAGAAACAAACTTTTGCAGAAACAAATACGCAGATAACTTCTGCTACAATTAATGTCCTCTCTGATTTTTCTCCTTAGCTCTTGGACCTCCACATGTGCCTTGAAAGTCACGCCACATAAGATGCATAATATTCCCATAATATTCTGCTCTAATTAAAGAAGAACTGTGACAACTAAATAGTTTCTGTAACGTGATGTCCTGATGTCTGATGTCTCGACATCTCATATGACATGTTGTTCGAGATGTTGAAATTCTTCAACATAGCATGTTCAGGCATTCCAATAGGAGTTTTTCTGCATATATCCTATTGTGTAATATATTGTTGATGCTTATTATTTGTTTTATTAAAATTGAGCCAATCAACAAGTTCAAGGAACTTACACTTTCTAGATATTGTTCCTTTGACTTAGCTTGCAACTTCTCTTTGACATCCCAATTTCGCTTTTCCATGTTTCTTTCTTCGCCCTTGATGTAACATTCAGCTTGATTCATAACTTCCTCCATGTTAGAGGTCTACTTTTGATCCAGAGGCACATTAAAAAGACTCCCCCTCAAACTTTTATGAAATACCCTCAAACAAATTTGTTGATTTGGGTAGTAGACCTTTATGGTCTGCTCGTGGAATCTTGCCATGTATTCCTAAAGGGAGTCTAAAGGGCCATGTCTCACATTAAACAAGATGGTGGTAGATACCTTCATGTGCTTTCTGGCTGCAAAATAAGGGAGAATTTTGCGAGTTAAGTCTTGGTACCCTATCACAAAGAACCTCGACAAACTCATATACCAACGCAAGGCGACATTTTTTAATGTCCAGACCATCAACTTACATTTTATAGAGTCGACAACTGTTGCTATTGGCATTTGATTATTGATGGAAATTATGTGCCCCTGAGGGTCGCTTTTGCAACCGAAATATGCAAGTGGTGGCGGATTGAAGTTCTCTAATACCACATCCTCCCAAACAGCCTCCCCTAATGGTTGACGGCCCAAGAGCTCTTCATATATGTCCTCGTCCTATAGCGTCTAAGTATGTAATGTTTGAACGCTATCCTGAAGAGTTTCGTTATGCTGCCTCAATGCTTCCACCATGGCTAACAAATAGGCCATACATGAAGGTGGATCCTCACTAGTAACAGTTATTGTCGACATGGTTGCGAACGAAATAGAGATATTATGGGGTGACCTGGAAAATGTTTACCTAGGCTACACGCTGGACGCCAAATGTTCTTGTAAGACATATTTGGACCACCTCTCGGAAGTTAATTGATCGGAAAAATAGCAAGTGTACTATTTTTAACGATGTAGTAATAATGAGATTTACCCCAAGTATCGATCTCGAGGATTGCGTAGGAAATACTAAGTTAGATGAATTATTCAATTGAACAAAAGCAATAGTTTTAAGATTAGTGGGAATAAATCCTTGCAGAAAGTAAATTTGCGTAAGATAAAATTGACTTTTTGTTTGATTTAAATTATGCTAGGGTGAGTGTATAATTTTCCATGTAATAACCTTCACTCTTTGATTTATTCAAAAGTTCATCATCCTCAATTACCGATTCTCAATATTATTTTATCCTAATTCTTTAGTGACAAAACCTTTAACCTTCTTTCCTAATTTCAATTTCCATTTAAATTAGTAGAGAGGTTAAGCATGCAATTATGAAGAACTATTCTGGTTAGAATAGGATTACCCTAGTCCTAGGTGAAATCCTTAATAATATCATAATTTAGAAAACCTTAACACGACCGTCCGGCTCTACTGTGTTAAAATAGTGAAATCCTATGGTCCCATAGGGTCAAATTACGAATTAATCTAAATAATAAAATTGATGCATAATGAACTAAAATGTTGACTAAAACAGAGAGATCAGTATTCTTAACATAACAAATTAGGGACACCCCATAGCATTGGGGGGTTTATCCTCTCATAGAATTCAAAAGTAGCATAATCAAAATATTAGATAAAGACATTACAAAAGATTGGGTCTTCGATCTTTAATTGCTCTCGTGCATGAAGAGTTCTCTGTTCCCAAATTTGTTGAATCTCTGCTCTTCTATCGTGAATTATTCTCTCCGGTGGCAAAAAGTCCTCTTCTCCTTCTCAAAATAAGGTTTATATAGTGTTAGGTCATTCCCAAGCCATACCAAATGTCCAAACCACCCTTAATGACCCAAAACACTATAAAACAACAAAAATTATAATTCTCAGTGTCATGGCTGACACGGGCCGTGTCCGAGGACACGGGCACCCGTGTCGGCCTCTGTTTACGCATATTTTGCCCAAGCTTCCTGACAAGGGTCGTGTCAGCCCCTGTTTACTCTCCAAAACTGTCTTTGTGCGCCATTTTGACACGGGCCGTGTCCCATGACATAGGTGGCCGTGTCAAGACCTCTGTAGCCTCACATATTCTGATTTTTGCATTTCTTTTGCCCCAATTTGTCCTGTTTTATTCTTCTGACCCTGAAAACACTCAAACACACAACCAAAGCATAAAATGCAGTAAAATGACATATAACACTAAACAAACAAAAGAAATGATAATAGAGTTCAATGCTAAATATCTGTGTAAAAACCACCAATCAAACTCCCCCAAACTTAAATTGTTGCTTGTCCGCAAGCGACAAATATAAGAACTCATGGGAATCAAAGCATCTGGTACTCATACGTGAGACTTCAGTTCACATTTCTCAAAAGGTAGTTTGTTCGGCCTTCACATGACACGAAGAGTTTTCGGTAAGAACCTTTTAACCTGTAGCTTTCTCTTCAGATACCTCTCCAACTATGATTTGTACCACTTAAGTCTTATCCCGATTTTCCTCCTTTTTCATTTGTACAATCAAATTAAGGCAGTGAGAATTAAGATGATCATCACATGCAAGAGACTAATCAGAACTTCTTATTTCAGCACCAAACGAGCAACATTTGCTACTTTTAATTACCGATGAAATTTTCAAACTTTGCAGTTATATGTTATCCTTTTGGACGACGATTGGGGATCAGCTCCCTTTGGGCTGAATAACCTGGAGAGGGCTTCCCAACTTAGTGAGCCAGTTGTCTTTTACCGCCTTTTCACCATTTGGTTCCATCTTTATTTATTTCACAGCCAATCTTACCTGCGTGCGAATCAAGACTATGCCAGACTGTGTGGATAAACTACTCAAGGAGTACTTTTCAGGATTCAAGTACTCTGGTACAACTCCGCACGTTAGACTCGTACCACTGTCACGTTATTCCAAACTTCATCCCTTCAAATAATCATCCCTTTTTATCTATATACTATGCCCGGTCTTTTAGAAACACAAGCTCTTGAGCAGATCAATACCAAAAGTTTTGGACAAGATTAGTAAAAATTAAAAAATTTGTGAGAATTTTTCCTTTTGGACTTACACAACACTTAACATCAACTTAACAAGTAAAAACAAACAAAAAAATCAATAAAACCTCCCCCAAACTTGAACTAAACATTAGCCTCAATATTTCAGACCAAACTCAAGAGAAGTGACTCACAGAGGGTAACGCAACACCAACAACTTCCTCCTAGATTTCACAAGAAAGTATCCCTTTTTATTACCTGCAAACAAAACAAAAACAAAACTAAGTTATGAAAAGCGTGGGTTGCCTCCCACGAAGCGCTTCATTTAACGTCGCCTGGCTCGACGGTTCATCCCCTTATGGGGGGTACTTTTTCTGCCACACTTTGTTGCTCATGTTTTCTCCTTCTACTTTGACCATACCAACTGAAAATTTATTCTTTTCACCTGCACCTTGTTTCTTGACTTCAAACACCTTCATGGTTATCTTCTCATCAAAATATTTTAAGGTCAGATAACTTGTCTCGACATTAAAATTTGCATCTGCTAGTCAACAAAAAAGGTCGACCAAGAATGATTGGGGTCTCTTCATCTTCAGGTATGTCCATGATCTGGAAATCCACTGGAAAAGAAAATTTTTCAATCTCTACCAACACATCTTCAGCTATCCCATATGACTTCTTGATGGTGTGATCAACAAATTTAATTTTGTTCCACTCCCGCTTATCTTTTCAATACCAAGCTTCTCGAAGATTGATAATGGCATTAAACTCACACTAGAGCCAGAATCAATTATAACCCTTTTGAAAGTTCTATCTTTTATGGTGCATGGTATTTCCACTAATCCAGGATCCTTCTGCTTGGCAGGTATTTTTTTCTCGGGCGCGATTGCACACAACTTCTCATCAATGGGTACCTGTTCATCATTTGTTGGCCTCTTTTTTGATAGAACCTCCTTCATGAATTTTTGGTACAAAGGAATTTTATCAAGTGCTTCGAAGAAAGGTATGCTAATCTCCAGCTTTTTGAACAGTTTGACGAATTTATCGAATTCCTTCTCCTTTGTGTCCTTCTTTGCCGCTTGAGAGGGATATGGCAGCCTAATCTCAAGTTTAATCTTCTCTTCCGCTGGCTTCACGGGTAGCACCACTTCTTCCTGCTTTTTCTTGTTCTCTCTCACTTCTAAATCCACTTCTATAATATTATCATCAAATTTTACCTCTTATTATCCTTCCTTGGCAACCTTTTCACTTCTCCTTGTTGTGACATCATTCACATTCTCATGGCTCTTCTGATTGGCTTGAACTTGCAGAGTTACTTGTTGTGCAATCTACCCCAAACGGACCTCCAGATTTTTAATTGCAGTTGTGGTGTTTCTATGATTGCTTCTTGTTTCTTCTTGGAATTGGGAAGTTTGGGCAGCCATCTTTTCAATAGGTACCTCCCATTCGGCCTTTTGAGGAGTTTGTTGCTGCTGATCTTTCCAGGAAAAATTCGGATGATTCTTCCACCCAGGATTATAGGTGTTAGAATAAGGATTATTCTGCTTCAAGAATTTTATCTCCTCAATTTTTTTTGGAATTGCAAGACATTGCACGTCATGTGTGGTCCACTACAAATGTCACAAACCATATTTTAACCTGTGCTACCTGTTGAGTTTCAATGTTCATAGCTTTGAGCTTTTTCTCCACTTCTGCAGCAATCACCTCTTCGATTTTGAGTTGTTTGTTTACTTCCAACTTCAAATCAATCACTCCCTCTGATTTACTTGTAACCATGTCATACATTTCCAAATGCTCATTTGCAGCAATGGCTTCAATGATCTTCTTAATACTAGTGGTTGTTGTAAAGTTGGATGAGCCACCGACAGCTGTGTTAATAAGTTGCTTTGTCTTCATTCTGAGGCATTCACAAACATCTGCATTTGTTCAGTTTGGTCCATGTTGTGAGTGGGATAAGCTACCAACAATCTCTTGAATCTCTTATAGGAATCACCAATTGACTCTCCTTCTTTCTGCTTAAAATTCACAATTTTATATCTTTTGCAGAGATAAACAGAAGTAGGGAAGTACTCATCAAGAAACATTTTTCTCCATCTCTTCCCAAGTAAAAATACTACCAGCAGTTAGTGAGTAAAACACTCTTCAGCATCTTCAAGATAGGGTAAACGAAAACATGCTCAGTTTCTTTGCTTCATCCGTATGCCCGTCAATCTTCAACGTGGTGCTCATGGTCAAAAATCTCTACAAGTGTTTGTTGGCATCTTCATTGACCTTTCCGGTGAAAGACCTTCTCTCAAGCTGATTGATTGTGCTAGGATACAGTTAAAAATTTGGCACATTCACCGGATGGTTTATAATTATCAACCTGCCACCCGGTGCATTTGCCCCACCATAATCCCCAAGAAGTCTCTCTGGTGGATCTTCAGCCATGATCTCTTCCTCTTCTGACTCTGACTTTGTATGAACTGAATGTTCTTCGTTAGAAGCCAATCTGGCAAATTAAGCTTTTCTTCGCCTTTCGTGAAAAGTTCTTTCAATTTTTGCGTCCAAAATAAATTCAGCTAAGGGTTTTCCTCGTATACAAAGATTATACAATTTATTAGTGATAATAATAAAATAAACAAAAAAATAAAATTTTAATTGCAGAACAATAAAATTTCAATTGAACTATAATCGACTTTGTATTTTGGCAATCCCCGGCAACGACGCCAAAAAACTTGATCGGAAAAATAGAAAGTGTAATATTTTTACCAATGTAGTAATAATGGGATTTATCCCAAGTATCGATCTCGAGGATTGCGTAGGAACTACTTTGTTAGATGAATTATTCAATTGAACAAAAACAATAGTTTTAGGATTAGTGGGAATAAATCCTTGCAGAAAGTAAATTTGTGTAAGATAAAATTAACTTTTTGTTTGATTTAAATTATGCTAGGGTGAGTGTATAATTTTTCATGTAATAACCTTCACTCTTTGATTTATTCAAAAGTACATCATCCTCAATTATCTATTCTCAATATTATTTTATCCTAATTCCTTAGTGACAAAACCTTTATTTAACCTTCTTTCCTAATTTCAATTTCCATTTAACTTAGTAGAGAGGTTAAGCATGCAATTACCAGGAACTATTCTGGTTAGAATAGGATTACCCTAGTCCTAAGTGAAATCTTTAATAATATCATTATTTAGAAAACCTTAACACGATCGTCCGGCTCTACTGTGTTAAAATAGTTAAATCCTATGGTCCCATAGGGTCAAACTACGAATTAATCTAAATAATAAAATTGATGCATAATGAACTAAAATATTGACTAAAATAGAGACATTACAATAGATTGGGACTCCGATCTTCAATTGCTCTCGCGCATGAAGAGTTCTTTGTTCCCAAATTTGTTGAATCTCTGCTCTTCTATCGTGAATTATTCTCTCTAGTGGAAAAAGTTCTCTTCTTCTTCTCAAAATAAGGTTTATATAGTGTTAGGTCATTTCCAAGCTATACCAAATATCCAAACCACCCTTAATGACCCAAACACTATAAAACAGCAAAAATTATAATTCTCAGGGTCATGGCTGACACAGGCCGTGTCCGATGACACGGGCACCCGTGTCAGCCTCTATTTAGACGTATTTTGCCCAGGCTTCTTGACACGGTCTGTGTCAGCTGACACAGGCACCCGTGTCAGCTCCTGTTTACTCTCCAAAACTGCCTTTGTGCGCCATTTCTGACACGGGTGGCCGTGTCAGGACCTCTGTAGCCTCACATATTCTGATTTTTGCACTTCTTTTGCCCAGATTTATCTTGTTTTATTCTTCTGACCCTGAAAACTCTCAAACACACAACCAAAGCATAAAATGCAGTAAAATGACATATAACACTAAACAAATAAAAAACGATAACAAAGTTCAGTGCTAAATATCTGTGTAAAAACCACTGATCATTAATCCATTGAGGTTGCAACTGTATATGTGGTGGCTTTATGTCTGTGATACCTTATGTGAATTTAGTAGATATGGTTGTTGAAATTAAGGGATTCGATCTACACTACGAGGGTGTGTGTATGCTCAAGAAGGATGTCTTTCTTATCCCTATGTAGGAGCCCTTATTTATATCTCATCGTTTATTACCTGGCCTCATAAAGAGGTGGGCCTTGGAGTCCCTACATAATGATGATATCATAACTCCCGTCATCGCCTCTATGATGCTAATTATTTCCTTTAGTGCCTCTAAAAACCCCTTCATATATTCGTAAGCGTCAAGCGGATATGCCATCCTGGTTTAACCGACTTGGCATAACACGAGTTTCATCGTCCTGCTCGCGCACTGCTGGTGTTCCTCTGACTTGCGCCTGCCAAGTAGGTATTTTTCCTAGTAGGGTCTGATTTCATGTCCTCGTACCAAGATTTCCTCATCCTTTTTACCATACATTCGACCTTGGCCATATGATATGTAAGTCGACCTAAGTATTTTTAGTATGTACACATGGTTTTAAATTGAAGTTTGCAATCACAATATTTTTAGTGTGGTAATCTATGCATTCACATCATACTATAATTATCATGTAATTTAAAACCATGATGCAGTCACATTATAAACGACATAAGTTAATTTTATCCATGTTTGTCTAGTTATTTTCATCATAAACCAAACTTATTTGATAAATTATATATACATAATAAAGATTATACATAATAAAGATTATACATAAATATAAGTCAAACTTACAACAAGTTGTGTGTCTCTCCTTTTTTGGATGACAAAACTAATTGCTGAAGCTGTAAAGCGGAAAGCAAAAATAAATATTTTAATAAGATATATCATATCATCTCCACATGGATTAGTGGTTATTGAATTTCGATTCGAAAAGTCTCATGTTTCTGAGCTTGGAAATTGAATGGATTTAAAGTGTAAGGTGCAGAAATTAAACATACGAACAAGAATAAATACATTCTTCGGGAAAGTGAAAACACTCAAGATTGAATTTCATATACCCGTCAAATACTTAAAATTACTAACCAATTGTACTTAACCTAAGTTACTCGTCGATATCATCACATATCTCTCACACAAAGGTTATCTCTAACACAAAGTGAAATATCGACCGCATTGATCTTCACTAACGATGTCTCGAGCAACTAAAACAAAATGGGGGCATTAAGAGTCGATGCTTAAGTAATTATTAAGCCTAAATATATCTCTAAATTTTAGAGCCTAATAGATATTCATCCTAAATCTGGATTCAAATTGTATATATCTATAACAACTCAAACCTAAACACTTAGCAAGCTAAAACGGATAAACATAAATAAAATATTTGTAAAGAAAGCTTCATACAACTTCATGAGTAATAAATATACATACAAGACAAAACATATTTACAAACAGCACCCCAACTACATAGACATTAAAAAGAGAGAAAGAGAGATAAACCGTCACTTCTCGAGTTGTCAGGACGATTGGTGAGAAGCCTCCTCCAAATCAACAAGTTGCAACTTGCAAGCTCCATTTTTTTGTTGTCTAAGCTCTCAAAATATCAAAGAATGTTTGATGATGGGGTGAGAGCAAAAAATACCCAATCATACCCTTAAAAATGTGTTTTTTGACCTAAATATGATTTCTGCCCAGCCCGACCGTCCGACGGTGAAATGGCACCACCCGACGCTCAAAATAGAATTTTTAGTGCATTTTCACATTTCTGAATTGCCACTGCACCACCCAACGCTCTCGGGGCGCTGTCTGACACTAAGTTGAAAAACCAACATTGTTTTAGCCATAACTTGAGAATCATAACTCCAATTTACGCACGGTCGGAAGCGTTGGAAAGCTTATATAATGATCTATCTAAAAATGCTTAAAAATAAATGCTTGAATACCTACAAAAATGAATGAAAATAAATTAAACTCAATTATATTTATACGATAACGTAATATATACACTATAACGTAAATATATCAAATATATGTTAAAGTTGAGGTTTATTAAAAAAAAAAAACAAACGAATTAAGCTGATGAATGCTAATTATTCACACTCAAATTCATAAAAATTTAGTACTCAAACAAATTCAAACAACATAAAGAAATAAAAGATGCTAATTATGGTAAATATTTTCAATCCACAAAGTAAATAACACATGAGCAACTAAAAAAGTGTTCTCCCCTACTTGAATACAACTTAACATGAAGTGTGAATGCTTCCTAACTTTCTAAGTAAATAAACAAAACAAACCACAAATTAAAGTTGAAGGGTCAAGTGTTTCAAGAAACAAATTCAAGATCCACACAAAACTCAACAAAGAACTAGTTAGTTATTTACCAGTTCAACACTTTCTATACCAATATGGATCATGACATTAAGGCCAAAGGGCTAACAAATGCGCACACATTCATAGGATAAAATAATTTTAAAAAGTGGTTATGCCCAAATTCAAAAAAAATGCCTCGGTCATTTTCATGCTATCATACATATTCAATATAAATATACGATTAAACATAATAAAATCGAGTTACCAAGAAATTTGGTCTCCTGCATATAGTAAACAATGGAAGCATCCTTACCAAAAGGGTTTAGTCCTAAAGTGATTCAAGAATGAACAAATATGGTAAAAAAATAAATGACATGGAATTTTGTACAAAAGAAAAGTCTCCTAAACGTGGTATGTTCTAGAAAGCGATAAACGATTACCTAGTGTGTACCAACTTCAAAATAATTTCATTACCATACATCCGCAAGTTGAAATGATCAAACCCAGAAGGGTTAAATATATAAATCCTCCTGTAATGTTAGCGATATTTGCATTAGACCCCTGTAAAAGTTTTTTTTTTAATTGCCCCCTGATCTTATGTAGATTCTCTCACTGCTACCCCCTATTGCCCAGGTGTCATGAAATCTTGGCTTGTATTTTCATGCATGGCATTTAGATTTATATATATTCTCTAAGTTAATGTACAATCATTGGACAACATGACATGCATTAGAAAATTAAGGTTTTTTCCCAATTACTCTCTTCTTCGTTATATACAACAACAACAACATCCATCCTTGCCATTTTCTTCGTGTTCCCAGAAATTGTTTGTCGCCTCATCCATCTTCTTGGTATCTCCACTCATCTTCTTTGTGTCTCCAGCCATCTTCTTTGTTTCTTCAGCCATCTTCTTTGTTATCAGTCGCATATCAACAACAGGGCATGGGTGGGAGAAAGTCATCCTCGACGAATGATGTTGGAATGGGTTTACCAAAATGTGGGTGCAACTTGCCAATAAAGATGTGGGTCTCCAAGTCAATTGAAAATCTAGGAAGAAAATTCAGGAAATGCAGGAACGTGTTGGTGAGTAAATTTATGCATTTATGGTTATTGAAGTCACGATTTTGTGTTATATGTGCTGATGATGTTACGACGAAATTGCAGAATGGTCGTGGTCTGTTCGTGTGGGATGATTTGGTTGAAGGGAAAGACGTTAATCCATCAAGATGATGTCAATGTGATTCAGAGAAGACATACTTGAGAGAATTAGCTAAAGAGATTGTGGACGAGATGGAGTGCAGAGTTGGAAGGCTTAACAAGTTGGAAAAACATAAGAGAAAGGTTGTAAAGGAAAAGAGGAAACATTTCTAGATGATGATTCTTCTTGGCGTGTCTTGGATTATGTTTTCAGTTGTGGTTAAGTTATTGTAGGTAGAGATGTTATCCATGTCAACACCAATTGTAATCCAAGTTTTTTATGAAGAATGAAATGTTAACTTATATTGTAATTAATTTCAAATGTAATTCCATGTCTTGTTGTTAAATTATGTTGTATTGTAATTCCTTTCAATTTTAATTCCAGGTCTGGATGTTAATTTCATATGTTAAGTTATGTATTGTTGATGTATTTCATAACAGGAACATAAGTCATTTATATAACAGGAAAATAGAACAAATGACAATTACATAACAGGAACATAGTTTGACTGATACATAAAGGATGGCCAAAACAAGCTCACATAGGTGCATAAGTCAGTTACATAAAGGCTGCCCAAAACAAGCACACAATGGTGCATAAGTCACTAACATAAAAGCTTCTCAAAATAAGCACACCTAGGTGCATTAGTCAAATACATAAAAGTCATTAAAACAAAACAGAAAGTCATGGATTTGTTGTTGAATTACAATATAAGAAAACTTTAATCTCTCATCTTGCTTGTGTTCCAAGTCTTCAAAGGCCTAGTTGAAACTCCAAGTTTGGAATCTTTAGGTAAAATCTTTTCTTCAATTTCTGGCAGCACAATTGGTTGTTCTTGTGAACCCTAGTATGTAATTGGTTTTTTGAACCAAAACAATTTGATAATCTCACTTTGCCTCCTTCGAATGACTGGTTTTATTTCTTTGCTCTTACCTTTTTTCCCTTTGTGTGAATCAACCACACAAGAGCCAATTTGACTCATGACATTTGGTACAATTTCAGCATCAGTTTGTGTATTAGTTGGTACATCACTAGCAGAATCGATTGGAACACCATTGTCATCAACATCAGATAAGACATCACTAGCAGCATCAATTTGTGCATCAAGAAAGACATTACTAGCAGCATCAGGTGGCGCCTCAGTATGGACATCATTTTGTCCATCATCAGTCTTCTCTTCAGTTGCACCATGAGTTTTTTCACCACTAGCAGCATCACAGTCTGTGCACTAGTTTGTCCACCAGCAGGCTGCTCTTTAGTTGCATCATGAGTTTGTCCCACATTAGTTTCTGCATTTTTTCCTTTTATCTACACAACCATCAGTGACACAAAAGTCAGAGCATTAATACATGACACAACCATTAATATATGTACACAAAAGTCAGTATAAATGATAGGTTACCTTTCTTTTAAGTGCATTTGGATCTTGTGTCACTGCCTTGCATGTCAAAGCATTGTGCCCAAATTTGGCACATGTTGTGCACTTGTATGCAAGACCTGGCCTTCTCTTCCTTGCCCCATCTTCTCCACTTTCTCTTATCCTAATTTTCCTAGGTCTTCCTGGGCCAGTCTTGTATGCAGGAGGCAGGGGTGGTTCCATCTCTACCTCAGGCCACATGTCATGTCCATTGATTGGACTTACAGAATAACCACAACATTATGCAAATTTTTCTCTTGAATAACAGACTTCTACAAAGTCAACATGGTTTTATTTTTTATAGCTCAAGGCAGCCATAACATGCCTACAAGGGATTCCTACTAATTTCCAAAAATTACAACTACAGGACCTTTTAGAAATTTCAACAATAAACTCATGGGTGTTATAGCTATGTGTAACCTGGAAAGTTTCTTCCATGGACCAGGTAGGCAACCAGTGACCACTATGAAAAACTTCATTATCTAGCGTCTTTCTAGGGATAGGTATAACTTGATGTGACCATTTTTCTAGTTTACTAGTAGATGTGGCTAACCTATTCATGAGATATTTTCTTATCCATTCACACATAGTCAATATGGGCTTGTCCCTAGCAACTAGAATGGTAGCATTAAAAGACTTTGCTATGTTATTTATCAAGACATCACATTTTGGATAAAAAGTAAAGGCATGCTTACACCAGCTCTTTGGAGGTACTGCAATCAACCAACTCCAAGCATTAGGATCTATACTCTTCAACTCATTCATCTTTTTAACCCATACCTGGTAGTAGGTGGCTTTGGCAACCCCCATCATCAAATCCCTAATTAAGGCTCCACCTCCAAATCTTTTCTTGAAATTGGCATACAAGTTCTTCAGGCACAATCTATGCTCAATCCTTTTGACGTTTCAAGCACAACCACAAGCCCCTATCAATTGCAGCAAGTCATTAATTGCAAGTACCAAAAATATTGATTAAAATGAATGACTATGTAAAGGAAACATAACTCATACCTTTTGTTGGTCAGAGATAAAGACATATCTTCATAGCCTATCACATGTATGTTTGTCTACAAGTGTTTTAATAGCAAAATTTTGTTGGTGGCCCACCTTAGAGAATAAGACTAAAAACCCACACTTAGAATTACACACTACCCTTACCCTGTGGGAATCATTTTTTATAAAAGTTATCTCTCTCCCATTAAGCATCGACCACTCCCTAATAGCCTCCCTAAATTCGTTGAGGGAATTAAATTCCATGCCCCACTTGAATTTAAAGTCTTTATTTAAGTGTGTTTTCCTATACTTCTCATACTTGGGCTTTTCATCATCACAAGAGTCATCTGGATCATCACTACTCAATTCATCATTGTGGTATTGTTCATCCTCATTCATACTCTTATTGGGCTTACCCAAAATCCCACTAAGACTATCATCTACATTGATAGGAAAAGTTACATCTATTTCTTCATCAAAACCATCAGCAAGAGCAGTTGCTCTACCATCTTCAATATCGTCTAGTCCTTCAACAATCTCATCTTCCAACCCATCTAATTCCTTTTCCTTATTCACACAATTAGGTTCCCTATCACCGCGATCCAACTCCTTATCCATACGGTGTTCCGCATACAAATCTCCAGTGATATTCATCGAACTAAAATACAATGCAAAATCTATAGCATCATCATCTTTTCTTATCGAGATAAATCCTTCTTGGATTTCTAAGACTTTTTCCCAAACCCTAACACTACCCTCCTTATACCACAACCTACTAACTAACTTTCCAATGCTATCCAATGTCCAACTATTAATATGCATACCTGTTACGGTTTAATCGGAACCCCCTCTGTAAATGATTTCATCATTTGCAACCCTAACGAATTCACCACCATGATGAACAGTGACATTGAAATGTTCTGATTCTTGTCAATAAACCACACCAAAACATATTAAAGCAGATTTCGTAAAACACTAGACCAAAATTTTGCAGAAATAGAATCTACCTATGACTTCGTGTTTGCGTCGTCTTCAACTTTGCTTGGTCTGGGTTTTTTGATCGTCTTATTCCCCATCGTGATTCTCTTCCTGAGCACTAATTCTTGTTGCAAGGGGGTATATGTTAATAAGCCAACACATCTTAAAATAAATAAAACATATAACATGTGTGTAAAAAAATTGCATTCGTGGCAAGCCCAATCCAAGATTCCATGACACTTGGGCATAGGGATGGAAATGGGTATCCATGAGCACGGGTACTAGTCTCCCGATACTCGCCCCGTTTAGTAAATATGATATCCGTACCCTCCCCATATCCGTGCGGGTATCCGTTAGATGGGTATCCGTTAATTTTAAGATATCCGCGGGCATTAACGGGTTTCCATCGATACTATTATTTAAATATATTTTACAGATATATATTTAAATAACTATTTTTTAATCTCTTTTAAAGTAAAAAAAATAAATATTTTCAAAGTTAACACATAATAAATATTAATAAAAATAAATCACTTTCATTTTATTTCTTCTTTTATCCAAATAGTAATAATAATAATAATAATAATAATAATAATAATAATAATAATAATAATAATAATAATAATAATAATAATAATAATAATAATATCATATTTAAGAAAATAACAATAATAATTTTGATCAAACAAATTAACATTTAAGTATTTCTTTTAATTATTAACGGATACAGATATCCACGAGTACGGGTACCATCAAATCCATATTCGTATCCGTAAATAATCGGGTAATCAAATATTCATTTATTTTACTTGTGGATATCTATATCCGTGATGAGTTTTATCCGCGGGTATCCACGTGTACGGGTTTTTTGTCATTCCTATCTGGGCAACAGGGGTTCCAGTGAGAGAATCTACAAAACATCAGGGGGTGATTAAAAAAAACATTACCAGAGTCTAAAATGAGAATTCACTAACATTCCAGGGGGATTTATATATTTAACCCAACCCAGAAAAATCACCTCAAACTTCCTCAAGTTACTCAAAATAAGCTCCTGAACAAACACAAAATTAACAAATTAAAACAAATACTATAAACATACTAAAAGACCTGGTGAAATTGAAATAAACAAGTTGAAAATTGAAGATTTGAGAATTTTAAGAATTTGTCCAATTTCAACCTGTTTAACTAATTCACCACACTACCTATACTAATGCAATAAAAACAATAAAGAAACTAAAAACAATAAAACATGCTTATTTTACGTCGTAAGCTCGATGCATGTTATTTATATACACTTCTTCAACTTACCTCTTTACACGGTTAGTGCTCACCGACGGCGAAACCTAACCAAACACTTAGCGAACATGAAGAGAAACAAACATATCCACTATATTTATAAGTATGCAAAACATGTAAAATTCACAAATATGGTAAACATATGCAAATGTCAATATAAACAAGTTTCAATTTATACATTATAGACAATATGGACACTATGTGCAAAACTTAAAAACAAAGAAATTATCGTGATGTCATTCAATAAAAACGCCAATCCCCGACAACGACGCCATTTTGCTGAAGTGGTAAGGCGGCAAGAAAAAGTAAGTATTTTTATAGGGTATATCATATCATCTCCACAAGGATTAGCGATTATTGAATTTCCATTCGACAAGTCTTGCGTTTGAGTTTGGAAATTGAATGAGTTTAAAGTGTAAGGTGCAAGAATTAAACATATGAACATGAATAAATATATTCCTCGGGAAAGTGAGAACTCTCGGGATTGAATTTCATATACCCGTCAAATACTTAAACTTACTACCCAATTGTACTTAACCTAAATTACTTGTCGATATCATCATGTATGTATCATACAAAGGTTATCTCTATCACAAAGTGAGATATCAACCACATTGCTCTTCGCCGATGATGTCTCAAACAACTAAAACAACACGGAGGCATTAAGAGTCCATACCTAAGTGATTATCAAGTCTAAATCTATCTCTAGAGTTTATAACCTAATAGATATTCATCATAAATTCGGATTCAAACACTATATGTCTATAGAAACTCAAACCCATATATTTAGCAAGCTAAAAAGGATAAACATCAATAAAGATTTGTAAAGAAAACTTCATACAACACCATAAATAATAAATATACATACAAGACAAAACATATTTACAAACAAAACACCGACAACATAGAGCTTACAAAGAGAGAAAAATAGATAAACTGACACTTTTCGAGTTATCGGGATGATTGGTGAAAATCCACCTCAAAATCAACAAGCTGCAAGCTCTGTTTTGTTGTTGTCTAAGCTCTCAAAATCTCAAAAAATGTTTGGTGATGGAGTGGGAGCAAAAAATACCCAACCATACCCTAAAAAATGTGTCTTTTTTTTACCTAAATATGAGCTTTTTCCCAATCTACACCGTCTGACGCTCAAAACAACACTTTTAGTGTATTTTTCACGTTTCCTAAGCGCCATTGCACCGTCGACACTCACGGGCCCCTGCCTGATAGTAAGTTGAAAAACCAGTACTATTTTGGCCATAACTTGAGAACAGTAACTCCATTTTGCACACGATCGAAAGCGTTGAAAAGCTTATTCAATGATATATCTAACAATGCCTAAATATCAATGCTTGTATACCTACAAAAATAATATAAAATCAATTAAATTCAGTGATATTTACACGACAACGCAATGTATACACTATAACGTTAACTATACTGAATATATACTAAAGTTGTTATTTATTGATGAAATGAAAATAAATTAAGTTGATGAATGCTAATTATTCACACTCAAATTAACAACAATTTAGCATTCATCACTAATCTTCTCCAAAATGCACTCATTGACATTGAAGACACAATATTGTTATGCATTAGTCTTTATACTCTTTGTAAAAGTTCATTTGCTTTTGGAATTAGAAAAAACAAAAGTGTTAAATATAAATGGTGTGAAATAATGTATATCGGTGGAACATGATTTCTCATGTTTAACCACTTTAACTGACCCACTTTTTAGGGCTTATTGTCCCAAAATAAAACCTGCAGTCCCCAGTCCTCCAAGTGAGAAAGTTTTAGTCAAGTCTACACATACAAATATCGATCCAACCTAACTATACACTAGAAAATCTGATGCCTAAGTGTTGGCTTCCCCTCATGCGAGTCAGTCAATAAATTCACAAATGCTTTTTTCTTCGTAGATACTCTAGCCTGTCAAAATATGTCAAATTAAATAGGACATCCCTAATAAAGTCATATCGCTATTTGAAATCACAAAATTCCTTACATTGAATCTTGTGTTTCTCAAATGTATTCAAGCATGTGTGGTGACAAACACGGTAAACCTCATCAATAAAAAATTAGGGAATCATAAAATGTTATCTAACAATTGTATGTTACTCTATCGATGACATGTGTTGGAGAAACTCATCAATAGGAATAACAAGAAGAAAATTATGAGTACGTGTAACTTGCAAACAATTAAAAATTCTAATATGTATTTTGGTCATATCAAATCACCAAAGATTGATCCCTCTATATCACAAAAGTGTACGAGGCAATCTCTACTACCGAGTACAAACTCAATCACACAACTCTAATAGATAAAGAAGCTACCCTCCATTAATGGTCTTCTAAAAAATAACCTCCATCAACCACGAAATATTGAACCCCTTCGCAGTTATTTATCAAACTAAATAGTTGTTTCTTCCATATTGTTCGGTTGAAACGTTCTCAGACTAAAAAAACAATTTGACAAGCATGCAAGATTGAAATAAAAGAAATTCACTTTAAAGATTCCTTAATTGTGATAGAAAAATCTTAACTTTATCATATCTCAATTGTTTTTTTCTTCAAATTACTCTAATACACATTGCATTTGACAAGTGCAATGACCGCAATCACATATAATACTGCAATAGAAACTGTAACTTAAAACCATAGCTAAAAACAATCAACAACCACAATGTATTGTATACGGCCTACGTGGTTGTTAAATTATTTTTTTCTATCTTGAATGGGTACCAAGTTGGCATATTCTCTTTGCTTGCTTGGTATTATGATTGTCAATAGAAAAGTTGTCAAAAGGCACTTGTTTGCTTGTTTGCATAACATTGCTTAACTATAATATGGTATTAAAAACACACATTTTTCACGCTTTTATTTTTACACCAAGCATACTTTAAAAAAGAATCGAAGTATATACGACATGAGAATCATAAGGAATTCATAAGTATACGACATGAGAATCATAAGGAATTCATAAGTCAAGCTCAAGTATCGTGATTCGTAATAGCTTCCTTCTTCTAATTTATGTTGTAAAGAAATTATGAAGTTCATTCACGTGAAATTTCTATTATTAAAACATAGTTTAACAAACTTTCCAACATATAAATTAGTTCCTACAAAAGAAATATTCGAATGATGTTGATTAATCAACATTTGAGAATGCCAAACTAAGGATCGTCATGCCAAACATACCTAAAGCCAAAAGCACGTTTAATGGAATTAAAAGAAGACGTAACTTGTACTACCTAAGTTAGATAGAAAGAATTAAGAAAGAAATGAACTACGTGTAAGACAATATATTGTTGTACTTGTACTTTCAAATCTTAAATTTGTTACCTTATTGAAACAAAGATTACGACAACGTTAGTTTGTTTATTGTTCGAACAAAGAGTTTTTAAGAAAGATAATTTTATGAAGAAGAAAAAGAAGAGTAATGAAATTGAGTGAGAATAATTATCTAAAACTGTATAAAGATTATTGTTATTGATTGTTTTTGTCATTACAACGAAATGCTCCTTATATAGACATATTTCGCAGGCCCAAAGAGAAATTAAACTAAATGCCAAAACAATCAAGGCCCAAAAGATTTCGACACACTGCAACACTATGATTCTATGCAGTTCAAAATTCTGTCTAATTCAACCAACTAGCTATTTCGACCAACACACACACACACAATTAATTCAACTTAATCGAACGAATAGGAATTACACTTTCTAACACACCCCCTAATTCATATTCTCGAGACTTCTCATCCTGATGCTTCTCTTTAACTCTTTGAATCTAACTTTCTTCAAAGGTTTGGTGAATATGCCAGCTAGTTGAATTTCAGTCTTGCAGTGTTTCATTTCCAACTTCCCTTTGTTGACTTGATCTCTCAGAAAATGATACCTTCTTTCTATGTGTTTTCTTCGACCGTGACACACAGGGTGATTCGCCAAGTTAATGGTTGATTTGTTTCAACAAATAACTTTATCTTCTTAGGCTCCATTATCTTGAGTTCTTCAAGTAACATTTCGATCCATGCTGCTTGGCAGGCAGCATATGATGCAGCTACATATTCTACTTCGCAAGATGACAACGCCACAATGCTTTGTTTCTTTGAACTCCAGGAGATTGGAGCACATTCGATCATGAAAATGTAGCCTGCAGTGCTTTTCTTTCTGTCCTGATCTCCACTGAAATATGAATCAGTGTATCCATGAACTTCGACACTTGTGCTTTCCTTCGACTTCCTAGGAAATAACACGTCATGGTCAATAGTTTCCTTGATGTATCCTAGCACCCTATTTACTACGATGAGATAACATTCTTGAGGTTTCTCTATAAACCTGATCAACAATCCTACACTTTGGCAGATATCTGATCTTGTATTGCAAAGATATCTTAGGGGTCTAATGATTTTTTTGTACAATGTCGAATTTACAAACTCGTCATTCGATTCCTTCTTCAGCTTTGCTCCTGTTTCTAACGGTGTAACTGCTTCGTTACAGTTGCTCATGTTGAATTTCTTCAAAATATCTTGAGCATACTTAGTCTGATGCAAAATACTCCTTCTTCAGTATTTTTGAATTCCATCCCTAGGAAATATGAGAGATTCCCTAAGTCAAACATTTCGAACTCTTGCATTAGGTTTGACTTGACTTTCATTATTTCAGCTTCGCCGGCTACGATAATGTGCAAGTCATCTATATAGAGGCATAAAATGATTTGACTGACACTGTCGACATCATTTACATACACTTCGTGTTCGGAGACATACTTTGTGAAACCTACTTCGATCAGGAAGCTATCTATTCTTTTATTTCAAGCTCGAGGAGCTTGCTTTAAACCATAGAGAGTCTTCCTTAATCTGTACACCTTCGACTTCTGCCCTTTGATATTGAATCCTGGTGGTTGAGTAACATAGACTTCTTATTCCAATGGACCATTCAGGAATGCTGACTTTACATCCAGCTAATGCATCTTCCATCCCCTGTATGCTGCTGTCGAAAGAACTATTCGAATTGTTTCCATCCTAGAAACCGGTGCATATACTTCGTCGAAGTCTATACCAGGATTTTGTAGAAATCCTCTAGCCACCAATCTTGCTTTATACTTCACTATCTCGCCATTTGGACCTTGTTTTACTTTGTATATCCACTTTACATCGATAGGCTTCTTATTCATTTTTTCGACAAGCTCCCAAGTCTTGTTCTTCTCAATGGCTCTGAGTTCTTCTTTCATGGCTTCACACCAATTCAAATTACTTGTGGCTTCATTCAAATCGATTGGTTCTGCTTCATATATCATCATTGCTTCTTCGACTAGATCACCATCAGCATCAATTGCTTGATCTGGAAATCTTTCATATCCAGCTAGCCTTGTTGATTCAGTTCTTGTTCTTGTCAACCACCTTTCATTTTGTCCAAGTGGTTCTTCATTTCAACTAGTTGAAGCGTTGCCTTGTTCACTTCGACTATTTTATGGTTCATCCTATGGATCTTCTTCGAACACAACTATAATTGTGTCTGATTCTTGTGTTGAACTTTGATTCCAGTCCCAACCTTTACTTTCGTCGACACGAACATATCTGTTGTTTACTAGTTTATCTTCAATTGGCGAATACAACTTTTATGTACCAGTTGAATGATACCCTATGAGAACCATTGCTTCACTTTGATCATCCAATTTTCTTCTCAATTGTTCAGGTACATTGATCCAAAAACTCTAAAATGACTCACACTTGGCTTCGATCCTATCCAAGCCTCATAAGGTGTTCCTCTTACTATCTTCTTTGTTGGACACCAGTTTAGAATGTATATTGTTGTCGAAGCTGCTTCAGCCCAAAATCTCTTAGGCATATCTTTAGCTTTCAACATACTTCTCGTCATGTTAAGTATACTTCTATTATTCCTTCCAGCTATGCCATTGTGCTGAGGTGTATAGGGTGAAATGATCTCATGATCTATACCTTCCTCATTACAAAATTTGGCAAGTTCAACAAACATATATTCATCACCACCATCAGTTCTTAATTTCTTCAATTTGCAACCACTTTGTTTTTTCAGCATTTGAACTGTGTGAATACTTCACTCTTCCTTTCAATGATATAAATCCATATATGTCTGGTGAATTCATCAACAAAAGTAAGGAAATACATTTTTCCTCCATTTGACTTCACTTTAAATGGTCCACACACATCAGAGTGAACTAGTTCCAACTTGCGATTAGATTTCATGGGCAAGTCATGTTTGAATGTCTTCCTTTCCTACTTAGCTTTACAACATTCCTCACATACATGTGGTGCCATAGCCAGTTCTTGTCTTCTTCTGTAGTAGAAGCAAGACACTTATGATCTGATGTGTTGAGTTCAACTTTGAACATTTTGTTTTCTGCCAATGGTACTTTCATGATTAGCCTCTCATCAGCCCTATAGACTTTCATCTGATTCCTTTCAAGCTTGATCTTGAAGCATTTTGCAAGTAATTGACCTACACTTATCAAATTACTTGTCATAGATGGTACATACAATATCTCAGTGATAGTAGCTTTTCCATCATCCTTTATGACAATTGAGATGTCTCCTTTGCCTCCATAATTGATGTGTCTTCCATCAGTAAACTTTATCACCTTTTTCACTAACTCATCTAATTTGGTGAACCAATCTTTATTGCAAGTCATATGGTTCCTACATTCTGAATCTAGATACCACATGTTGGTTTTCTCAGTGTTCGACTGAGAGTTTACCATCATCAACACATCATCTGAGTCGTTGTCTCCTGCACGTGCATATTGAGCTTCATCACTTTCTTTCGCTCTTGCTGCTTTCTTTCTTCGATAGTCTCGAGAAGAGTGACCAAAACCTTGACATTGCACCTCTTTCGTGTCGACTTTACTCCCAGAGTACTTATTGCCCACACCTTTGGTACTCGAATCAACATTCTTGCTTGACTTCTCATCACCTGCAAGATTCTTTCGCTGCTTCAACTTCTCAACTTTCTTGCTGAATCTTGATTGCAATACTTGTTTAGCCATATTTTCTCTTTCTGAGTCTCTCTTCTTCAATCTCATCTCATGAGCCTCCAGTGAAGCTTGAAGTTCTTCTAACTTCATCTCAGATAAAGCCTTGGCCTCTTCAATTGTCACTACAATATAGTCAAAATCTGCAGTTAGAGATCTCAATACCTTTTCTATTTTCTGCAAATCAGTGATCGTTTCTCCACATGCTTTCATTGGTTCGTCAGTGTCACAATCCTTGAGAAGTATGCAGAGATTGATTCATCATCTTTCATGTGCATCGTCTCGTATTGCTTTCTCAGTGTCTATAACTTCACCTTTTCAATTTCTCGTCTCCGCCATAAAAGTTCTTCAACTTGTCCTACACATCTTTCGCTGATTCTTCTTCAATTATCTTCTCGAATACATCAGAGTCCACACACTAATGAATCAAGAACAACAATTTACAATCTTTCTTCCTCTGATCTTCGTGCGCAGCTTTTGGGCATCTGTCGCGTTTTCTTCTAGCTCCAATACACTATTATTCAAGATTTCAACAACATATTGAAATCTGAAAATGACCTTCATCTGTGCAACCCACCCTTGATAGTTTTCTCCTTTGAAAACTGGCAGATTTGTTGGAATTTGTGTCGACGTTGCTCTTCCATTTGCCATTAGATTCTCTCTGAATCGCAACCGAGCTCCTTGATACCAATTTGTTGGAACAAAGGGTTTTCAAAAAAGGTAGTTTTGTGAAGAAGAAAAAGAAGAGTAATGGAATTCAGAGAGAATGATTATCTAAAACTGTATGAATTTTATTGTTATTGATTATTTTTGTGATTACAACGAAATGCTCCTTATATAGACACATTTCGCAGACCCAAAGAGAAACAAAACTAAAGCCCAAAACAATCAAGGTCCAAAAGATTTTGACACACTGCAACACTATGATTCTATGCAGTTCGAAATTCTGTCTAGTTCGATCAACTAGGTATTTCGACCAACACACACAATTAATTCGACTTAATCGAAAGAATAGGAATTACACTTTCTTACATTTATTTATTTTAGTTTTCCTAATTCTTGATAAGCTTGTATTTGTCAATAACAAGTAACTCTTATCTTACAATTTAAAATGATAAGCTTATATAGTCATTTATTTAAAACTTATTATTTAAAAAAATAGTAATGATCATACTTAAATTCCACCAAAAGATTCTATAAAATATGTATTAGAAAGAAAGAAAAAAAGTAGAAAGAGAAAAAAGAAGAAATAAACAATAAGAAATAAAGGAGAAATATTTCAATTAAAAAAATAGGGAGAATATTGAAGACTTTTCAAGTATTCCTTACAAGCATAAATGATAAAAAGAAAGAAGAAAAAAAAAACATGAAAATTTAGAAATCAAAAAGCAAAAGAAAAAAAAGTCTAAAAGTTGATGAAGACGATGACGCGCGGAAGGTTTGATGCGGAGCCATAAGTTTTGGCGAAAGTGGTGACAAGTAGGTCCTTGGAAAGCGACGATGGTTAGTTGGTTGATAACAATTCAATCGGCACATGTCCATTGTGTATCGAATCCGATTAAGGCATTTTTCATATATTGAGCTTGGCTGTTTTTATTTATGGATCAGTTTGTTGATGCGTTGTGATTTTGGTCATTTATATATCCATTGAATTTCATAAGTTATAAATATGTATTTTCGTCATTCTTGTCTTCATCGTCTTTAGTACTTTGAGAGATGAAGAAAAAGATAAGAGTTTAGGAATTTTAATGATAATCTTAGAGAAAAAAAAATTAACTTTTTAAGATTGTGTTAGAATTTGGGAAATCTTGAAGACATCTAAGAGGAAATGAGAAATACTTTTAAAAATATGGTGTGTTTGAAACTCATTTGTAATCTTTTGTAATGATTTTTAGAAGTATATTGAATTAGAGATATAATATTTCCGTTAGAGTTAACCGTTTGATCGAACTTGATAAACATGTTATTGTATTTCTTGTCTTTTATCTTCTTTTGTCTTGTTGAAAATTTGCTTCCAATTATGCCAGATTATTGTGTTGGTTTAGACCATTTATTTTGGTTTTCATTGTTCTTTGTCCCCACACGTCAGACTTATTAGTGTGTTTGAAACTCTGAATAATTATTTCAAAGTGCTTTGAGTTATTCAATCATTTTTTTCACAATAAGTGACATCCAACGTGTGACAAATGAGTATTGTTCACATTTGAGCACCTTGAATAAATAGGAGACTGAGAATTTTTTTAAGACAACAATGTTGGATTGTAGAAATTGTACATGCAAGCACTTTTAATTCAAGAGAATTATATTGTCGCATTAAAGGAAAAGACATTGACATTATGACGCCTAACATAAGCAGAGAAGATTGCGATGGTGGATAAGGCCATAAGCTCCATTATCTTGAGCCTTTGGGATAAAGCTCTAAGGGATGTCGCCAAGGAGGAAATTGTGGCTTTCAGGTGGAAAAAATTGAATCGTTATATATGACCAAGTATTTATCTCTAAGGTTATGTATGAAACTATAACTCAAATCATTTTAAATGGTATAGAAAAAATCCAAACTCGCTATCTTTGGAATATTTAGGAGAAGATTAATAACAAAGACAAAGATCCACTCTTGTTAAGCTAATTACTTAGATTCTCTGATCACTTCAAGGATTTCATTCTTTATGATAAAAAAATATTCTATTACATTGAGTGAAGTACATATGAGTGTGTGGTCCAAGTAATTTTAAAAGGTGGGAGATCTAAAGATCGACGGTTATTTTGAAGGATTGAGCGTCTTAAAAGGACAAAGTGAGCATGGAGGAATTTCGAAATAAAAAAGGTTTGACAAGCCGAAGTGAAAATGATTCACTTGTCACAAAATTGGCCTCATCATGTGAGATTTTCCTGAGAGAATGGGCAGTGATGATTCTATTCGAATTGTAGTTACCTAAAATGATTATAGTTATGAGAGTGTTGTGCATTAGTTGTGTTGATTTTGTAGACTAAAGAAAGTCATTCCATGGACTCAGATTACTCTTATCGCATATGCCTAAGAAAAGAAGACTTAGAGAATTTGAAGTTGGACCAAGAAACATTAGTTCTCCTTGTTGACAATAAGGCTTATAAAATTTATACTATTGATATGGTCAGACTTAGAATACTTGATGATTGTGATTTTGTTTCTCTAAGAGACGATTATGTTAGTCTTAGGTGTTATGCTTTTAATGGGGTTGAAGGCTTGGAAAAATAAAAATCAAAGACTTTTAAAAAGACTTTCGAAATCACTGAGAGTCAAATATGGTTGAACAACCATGCTTGTGGCTTGTCGGACTACCTAAGAAAGAAAATTTGATCGGAAGGAAATGGATCCAAGTGATAAGAACAAGTTTCAAGTGGTGCTTTAACTATATCAAGTTTGTTGAATAATGATTCAACATGGTTTTAGGGTGGTTGATGGGTAAATTAGCATCGTCGTGGTTTCAAATCGAGGTGGAGATTATAGAAGTATGTCTTAAAATTATAGAGTGATGAAAAATAAAATATATTTTGAGATTTCCAAAAACCATAAAACCTTCGAAATAGCAAGAATAACAAAGGAAGACGTCAGAGTCGTGTAAACAGGTCTGACCCAAGCAATTTGCTGGTATCAACAGTTCAATTTGGGGATTTATTCATTAATGTAACAATATTATCAATATATGTTATATTAATTTATAGATACTCTAAATTAAATAAAAATATTATAAAATATTATAAATTAATAATATTTTTTCTAAAAATTAATGGATTGTGTTTTGGGTCCCTTAAGAATCTATTGAATTTTAATAATTATAAATATGTAACACTTTCACTATTTTCTAAACAACGTTCAAGATTTTACAATTAAAGATAGAGAGAAGGGTTAAGAATCATCGATAAATTTAGAGACACTAGTGTTGAAATTCTTTGGAGTGTTAGAAATTAAATGAGCAGACAAGGAACATAACTCTCTTCTTATCATAATCTTTCGAAATAAATAAAAAAATCACAGTTAATAACTACTTCAATCAGTAATTTTCAAGTTCAAACTTTTAATAAATCTTTTTAGTAAAGACATATAGCTCCAATACACAAGTATTTACTTGTGTACCATGAGTGGAGTGGTGAGTATGCAGAGAGTTAGATACAAAGAACCTTATACTAACTTGTAACCCTCAAAATGCTGTGGTCCATGAGTGTCATTAATAGCATGTTCTTTATACAAGTACTTTTGATTCTAGTTTTGACTTCTAAGATAAAAGGAACAGAAAAATTGTCATGAAAATGATAGTGTTGTATAATTGTTGAATAATTCAATTTGGTTTTCCTTATATGTGGTGTAGATTGTAGATGCCGTGGTGTATGCAGTTTTCTGCATTCCATATTGGTCATTGCTTGCCCTTTTTTGCTTTTACTACTATCTTGTTTTTATTCATTCATTCTTCTTTGACTTCATGTTTCTTCTTCTAACAAATACGCATTTTACACGAGTAACTGTATAATCTAACTGATTTATTCATTTTATTGTTAATCAAATTGATTTGATTTTGAAGTTGAGTGAAATAAAAGAAATAATAATAAAGTAATTTAGCTTTTGACATATCATATATAAAATAAAAAGCCCGTACATTCGAAGTTCTGTCGAAAAAATGAAAAAATTTAGAATTAATATCATTTTACTCTCTATTATATAGGGTCTTTTCGAAAAATCTTCAATATTTATAGATTCTTTCATTTTAATATTTTTTATTGACTTGGATGATTAAGGTAGCTTTTTATTTTAGGTGGCGTATTATATTAATTTTTTGATTTATGTTAGAAAGTATTTTAATGCTTAAAAATTTATTTTGGATGGGAGTTGAACCCACACTCTCACCTTCCTAGCATAAGCACGATAACCACTGACTAGTTGGTTCGATTTATCATATAAATGTTTGAGACAATTCTTATAAGATATTTGGTATATAATATACATCATCAATAATAATACAAATATAATATATAGTTAATATTACTAATATTTTTGTTTAATAACTATAGTATATAATATACAGTATTATTAATATTAATATAGTATATAGCTAGTACAATATTATTAATATTAATATAATATATAATTGATAGTATATAATTAATAATATTAATATTTAGTTAATAATTATAGTATACAGTAAATAAAAATATTCATTATTAACTATAGTATATAGTCAATAATAACACTAATATTTTCGTATTTAATCAAAAGCATTTAATTACGCTTTATAAAATTACGTCTTATAAATTATTTATTACGTTTTATAAAATTAAATTTTATAAATTATTTATTACGTTTTTAAAAATAATTTAATTTTAAATATTATATTTTATGAGTTATTTGTTATAATGTTTTTAAATATTATGTTAGGTTATAGTGTTAAATATTTATTTTTTAAAATATATTACATTTTAAAAATTATGTTTTAATATTGTTAACAATTTATAAAATTTTAAATGTATATACAGTTTTCGTTTTGAAATAAATGTCTTTTAAAAAATTTGAATTTCATACATTGAATTAATATATATATATATATATATATATATATATATATATATATATATATATATATATATATATATATATATATATATATATATATATATATGGATCAAATTACACCCGAAGACTTACACCATGAGTTACACTGGCTCAAAAACGTTATTTCGGATTAATATTTTTTAAAATTGACCGTTGGATTGAAACATAATATCATATAGATCATTCCTATAAAGTTTGAGACTAATCTATAATGATTTACTATACGATCAAGATATCCAAAAATTAACTTCAAAATGAACTTTCATATATCGTTAATTTTGATGTAGTTCATTAACATAGTAAATCATTATAGATTAATCTCAAACTTTATAGGAATGATCTATATGATATTATGTTTCAATCCAACGGTCAATTTTAAAAATATTAATCCGAAGTAACATTTTTGAGCGAGTGTAACTCATAGTGTAAGTCTTCGGGTGTAATTTGATCTCTCTCTCTCTCTCTCTCTCTCTCTCTCTCTCTCTCTCTCTATATATATATATATATATATATATATATATATATATATATATATATATAATCAAATATATGTTACAATTATTAACTAATTTGATTAATATTTAATATTTAGTTAAATATAAACTACAACTATATACTACATGGAATATTTAATTATAGTCATTAAAATACTAAAATTATTAATTATATACTACAATTATTAATAAATTTGATTAAATATTAAAATATTAGTATTATTAGTTTGAAATTAATACAAAAAATTGTAAAATAAACTGAAACAATATTATTGTAAGCAATTAACAAGCTATAACAATCATATAACAAGCTGATACAATCAGCCTAGTGGTTAGGCACTAAAATATTAATAAATATAAGATGTCTACATGACATTAAAAATAATAAATAAAAAATCACATGAGTTTTTCGAAAAGGCCTTATATGGTAGGGGTAAAAAGGTATTAACCCAAAAATTTATTACTAACGCATGAAAGAAAATGAAAGAGTATAATAATTTGCCCCTTCATTTGTTGTATTTCTTTTAAAATTTTGGTATTTGGCCTTACATTCGACTAATTTAAGAGGGCTAATCTCACCTATCATTAACGGAAGAATTCATTTAGAAGCGCAATAAAGTTCTATATAGACAGATCTAACACAAGAATTGTTAGCACCTATCATATTGTTTATAAGTTGAACTCGTCAAGTTGATTATAAGTTGTTTATTATTTGACATTTATTTGGGCTAACTTGTATCCTCTTTCTATCACTACAAAAAAAAAAAAAAAAATTGGCAGCGCCTCTACGAAAGCGCTTTCATAGGCTTTAAAAAAATTTTGCTTAAAAAAACGCTTTCATAGGGTTCCCTAAGAAAGCGCTGCTAAAGGCATTAGAAATATATAACCTAAGAAAGCGCTTTTGAAAAGCGCTCTTATAGGTGGCCTTAAGAAAGCGCTTTTAAAAAGCGCTCTTATAGGCTGTCTTAAGAAAGCGCTTTTAAAAGCGCTGTTATAGGCTATGATACGAAAACGCTTTTGAAGAAAAAAATGCTCTTATATATGGGCTTATGAAAGCGCTTTTAAAAGCGCTTTCATAGATTATTTTATAATTAAAATTGAAAACCCTAAATATACAATTTCATTGTTCAAATTCAAAGAGAATATTTTACTTGAATATAACAAACATAAATATGTACATTTTAAGAAACTGTATTTGAACTCCAAAGAGAAAAAGAAATTAATTGAGAACTTCACACAAAGTTATTTATAAGAATATTTGGAAAGTGTTACCGTTATTGCCACCACAAATTTTTAGGAAGGACTTATCCTTGCAGAAACATATAAACTTATAATTATCAAATCTAGATTTTCGCACATTCTACTTCATATGTATGGTAATCCATATGTTTTGTTGTACCGTTGTAAAAGAAAGAGAGATTAGAATTTTCATAACTATATGTAAATGAAGTTTGATCAAGGACATGGATGTAATTATGCAGAGGAGCATGGCAGTTTCTCTCATATTATATTGACTTTTTTGTGGTATCGTTAAGGTTGTTTTAATTTATAGGACTAATATTTGAATTTTTTCCCTTACAATGGAAGTCTGTTGGCTCCACTTTAAATATAAATTTTACACAGTTTTCACTAGAAGCTATTTGAATAGTAAAACCAACGTGTTGAATTTAAAGTTATTGTTAGTCTTTTTCCAGAAGAAAATGAGTGGATGAGGTGACTTTTAATTTGTGACTGAAAATAAGATTCTTAAAATTCATTTGATGAGGTCCCTTTCAATTGATGGCATTCACTTATTCATTTTTAAGAACTAAAATTCAAACTTCGATTGAGAGGAGCTGAAACCACTTGATGTCAGGACTAATTCCAAACTAAATTATACCAGTGGTGAAAACCGACGATATTGATTCGAAACACATACAAATTCTGATTCTTGTGAAACCTTAATGTATCTCAGTTATAGTCTTTTTTCACTATCATGTAACTCTAGAATGAATTTGTGGATACTTTTGTTTGTGCATTAATCTTAGATGGGGGAAGTATATGGGATGAAACCTTACTTTCATATTTGTCCTTGAGTACATTAAGCCTCTCTTTCAAATGGGATCCCACTATAAATGCATTTTCTTGAAGCTTTTCTTTTTCTATTAGCTTGTATTGAATTTGGTTTATCATGTTAGTTTCACTTACATTCATTAATGTACATTCATCCTATTTTTTACAATAGAAGTTTTCTTTTCTTTGAATTAGCCGCGTTTCCCGGCCTAGTTCGACGTACGACGCTCATTCTCCGCGTTTCTTTGAGTTCGATAAATCCGAGGTAAATTTCTTCCTCAAATTACTGCTATTGTGATGAATTTTTCTTAAATTGCCTTTCGTATGTTGCATTTTCGTGATACGAATCCATTCCGTGTATACTTTGCGTTTTGACAGAAACGCAGTATACTGTTTTGTGCACTAATTAGTTGATATGGATAAGACATGGATGTATTCCAATCAATTATCGAAAGACTACGAGAATGGGGTTTCGGAGTTTGTTAAGTTTGATGTTGCGCACGCCAAAGACCCCAGTCGAATGACATGTCCTTGTTTGTATTGCTGTTATGGGAACCGGGTTGACGCAGTTCAGTTGGCATCGCATTTAATACGGTATGGAATTGATAGAAGTTATACATGTTGGAATATGCATGGTGAGAAAAGTAACGGGAATGTTGAATCGGGGGATAAGAGGACCTATGCTTCAAACGAAAATTGCACAGATACATACGATTATGATCAGTCAAAGAGATTGCAGAAGCGCTTGAAGAAGATCTTAATGATTGTCCCAAAATGTTTGAGAGGTTGGTAAGAGATGCAGAGAAACTGTTGTATAATGGTTGTACAAAATTCACAAGATTGTCTGCCGTGTTAAAGTTGTACAACTTAAAGGCCGGCAATGGATGGTCGGATAAAAGTTTCACAGAGTTATTAGCCCTTATGAAAGATATGCTACCAGAGGATAATGTTCTTCCCAATCGAACGTATGAGGCCAAAAAGATGTTGTACTATATTGGCATGATCTATGATAAGATACATGCATGTCCAAAAGATTGCGTTTTGTTTCGAAACGAGTATGCATCGTTAAATGAGTGTCCTAAATGCGGTGCCCCTCGATATAAGAAAAAGTTTTCTCCAACAAAAGTCTTATGGTATTTTCCTATAATCCCGAGATTTAGACGGATGTATCGTAGTGAAACCGATTCAAGACACTTGACTTGGCATTCAGATGAAAGAATTATTGATTGAAAATTTTGACATCCGGAAGATTCTCCACAGTGGATGAAAATTGATAATGATTATCCTAAATTTGGAAAAGAAGCAAGAAACCTTCGCTTGGCATTGTCTACAGATGGAATGAACCCACACGGTATTCAAAGTATCTCGCATAGCACATGGCATGTGATTCTTATGATTTATAACCTACCTCCGTGGCTATGTATGAAGCGTAAGTACATGATGTTATCTATGTTAATTTTTGGGCCTAAACAACCAGGAAATGACATAGACGTATACTTGGAACCATTAATCGAAGATTTGAAGATTTTGTGGGAGAACGGTGTGGAGGTTTATGATGGTTATAGGAAACAAAGTTTCAACTTGAGGGCGATGTTGTTTGGAACAATTAACGATTTTCCAGCATACGAAAATCTATCCGGGTATAGCATTAAAGGTGACAAAACGTGTCCTGTCTGTGAAGATGGAACCGATACGATGCGATTGAAACTTTGTCATAAGAATGTCTTTCTCGGTCATCGTAGATTCTTAACTTCTAAACATCAGTATCGTGGATGGAGAAAAGCGTTCAATGGAGATACCGAACAATGTAAAGCTCCGCCTGTATTGACAGGTGATCAAATTTTTGAAATGGTGAAAGATGTGAGTATTCAGTTTGGTAAGCCTTTTGCACATAAAGTTGTCACAGGTGGGTGGAAGAAGAGGTCGATTTTTTTTAATTGCCATATTGGAAATCTTTGTACATAAGACATTTTCTTGATGTGATGCATATTGAAAAAAACGTATTTGACATTGTTATTGGCACATTACTCAATATGAAAGGGAAGTCTAAGGATGGCCTTAAAGCAAGGGAGGACATGGTAGAGATGGGAATAAGAACTGAATTGGGACCCGTGAAGAAAGGAAGACGAACATATCTACCACCTACTGTTTACACTCTATCTAGAAAGGAGAAAAAAATATTATGTAAGTTTCTGAGTGAAGTTAAAGTTCCAGAAGGCTACTCATCAGATATTAGAAGATGTGTGTCTATGAAAGACCTTAAGTTAAAGAGTTTAAAGACGCATGATTGCCATGTTATAATGGAACATTTTCTACTGATAGGTATACGTTCTATTCTGCTAGAAAAATTAAGAAGCTCAATAACTAAATCGTGTTTTTTCTTCAAGTCAATTTGCAGTAAGGTTATCGATCCTGAGATCTTACCAACATTGCAAAAAGAAATAGTTGTTACTTTGTGTGAGCTTGAAATGTATTTTCCTCCCTCGTTTTTTGACATAATGGTTCATCTTGTCCTTCATCTTGTGAAAGAGACACAATTGTGCAGACCAGCTTATATGAGATGGATGTACCCTACTGAACGTTATATGAAAATATTAAAAGGGTATGTGAAAAACCGAAGTCGACCAGAGGGTTGTATTGTCGAACGATACATTGTTGAAGAAGCGGTTGAGTTTTATATTGAATACTTGTCAAATGTTCAATCAATTGGGATCCCCAAATCTCATATTCTTGAGTGAAAAAAGAAGGTAAGAAGCTAATTGAAAATAAAGTTGTGACAATATCAAGGGTCGAACGGGATCAAGTGCATTTGTATGTTCTGCACAATTAGATTGAGGTTGAGTCGTATGTTAAAATGCACAAGGGTGTTCTTCGAGGTTTAAATTCGAATAGAAATGAGAGTTGGATTGTACAAGAGCACAATCGAAGTTTCATACCATGGTTTAAGGAACATATTTATTCAAAGTATCGTTCAGATCCCGCCTCAATAACAGAAAGGTTGAGATGTTTAGCATATGGTCCAAGTTTGATTGTGTTTTCTTATAGCGCATACGCAATTAATGGATACACATTTTATACCAAAGAACAAGATGATAAAAGTACTATGCAAAATAGTGGTGTCACCTTGGTAGCTGAAGCAATGCACATATCAAGTGTGAAGGACTTAAACCAGAAATTTGCAAACCTGTCATATTTTGGGGTTATCAAGCGCATTTGGGTGTTTGATTACGAGAAATTTCAGATTCCTATATTCGGTTGCAAGTGGGTTGAAAATAATAATGGTATACGAATGGATAAGTCAGGATTTTTGCAAGTGGATCTTAATAGGGTGGGGTACAAAGATGAGCCTTTCATTCTAGCCTCTCAAGCTAAACAAGTGTTCTATGTCACTGATCCGACAAGTACGAAATGGTCTATAGTGCTTCTCTCTAACAAAGTAATTGATGAAAACATTGGAGATCAAGGCAATATTGGTGTTGACATTGAATCTTTTACCAGAAATGATCAAAATGAGAATGAATTATGTATTAGAAATGATCAATGGTATTTGGATCAATCCAACCGTCCGCGTTGTTAAGAGACGAGTATAACATATTCCTACCAAGAAAAGAAAGAGATGTTAGTGAAAAAGGTAATAGTATATATAATTATAGCCTATATCATTCAATAAAATTTAAATATATGTCATTTCATTTTTTTTATTACAGGCTTGTCTCTTTTCTTCTCCTCCTACTGAGGAGTCTTCAGCATATGAACAATTTCAAATCCCTGAAAAGGGGTTTCATGCGCTTCGCCATCAATTTCAACATATTAGAATGAGGTGAGGTGACTCACGACGTACTCATCTTCAGTACAAACCATAATGGTCTTCCCATTGACAGGGTATTTGAGCTTTTGGTGGAGAGTGGATGTAACTGCCCCGGCTTTATGGATCTATGGATGGCCAAGAAGTCAATAATAGGCAGGTTGAATGTCCATGACTAAGAAAGTAGTGGTAAATAGTTGGGGACCAATCTTGATTGGAAGGTCCAATTCTCAAAAGATAGAGCGTCTCGACCCGTCAAAAGCTTTCATAATCAGATCGTTGGGCCGCAATTCAAGACCACCATAATCAATTTTCACCAATGCCGACTCGGGAATCACATTTAAAGAGGAACCAGTGTCTACCAAAACACGAGAGATTGTAGTGCCCCCTCACTTCATAGAAAAGTATAACGCCTTGTTATGGTTCCTGCCCTCTGAAGGGAGATCAAAGTCTGTGAAACCAAGACCTTTACTGGAATATATGCTGGCACAAACGTTTTCAAACTGATCGACAAATATCTCTTGTGGGACATAGGCAGTACTCAGCAACCTCACCAAGGCATTTTTGTGTCCCTCGAAATCTTAGAAATGAGAGGATGGAAATCTTAGCAGGGGTTTGAGCAAGTTGATCAATCACACAAAAATCACTTTTGCGAATATACCTCATAATCTCTTCAACATCTTTCGCCAAATCAGGATTAGTAACCTGCAACTCAGGTTCTTTTGCTGCTTGATTACCTTTGGCCTTCTCCAAAGCATCTGCATTAGGCGATGTAATTGGAGCAAAAAAATCCGACCACTTCTGGTTACTCAACTGCTGCCAGCAAAATTATCAGTTTGGCAACATCAGACTCATCATTCTTCTTAGCAGAAGATGAACCATCTTCCTGTTTTACTCTATGGTAATAGACATCTGATCCATAGTGCCATGGCACAACTTTATCACTCACATATGGGATATGACCAAGTTTAGTGATCAACAACGGAACAGGCTTTGCAGGTGCAGATATCACAACAAGAGTATAGGGAATAGAAATCATAGATACATCTCGTGTTACACCCTTCTTACACTCTTGAATCTTATCAAACTGTAATTCGCCATTGGTGATCAAACTTTGAATACCATTCTTCAAACCTTCACATCCATTTGAATAGTTTTCACGTTCCACATAATCAGGTTTGCATCCTGCAAAGACGTCTCTCTTGATCAGACACTTCCTAACAAAAGGAAGCGGTGTCTTCACTAAATTCACATCCATAATCAAGTTTAGGACCTCATTATCCTCTATGATAGATTGGTCAACCCCACCGGCATACTGCGGCATTGGGTTCTGAATCACATTAGGTCTAGGTTGTTGTTGCTGCTGAGCTTAAAACTAAATGGCTTTAGAATCAATCAAGTCTTGCACTTTTTACTTGAAAGCATAACAGTTCTCGATATTGTGTCCAACTGTACCAGAATGGAATTCACAGCTAGCATTAGCATCATAATTCCTTAAATGCCTGTCAGGAGAGGTGGAGGTAACGCTGCTCTTGGGACCACCATTTTCAAATCAATCAATCGTGACAACATTTCAGCATAAGTCATTGGAACCACATCAAATATTCTCGGTGTGCGGTTATTCTGCTGACCTTGATATTGCTGACGAGGGGCTTGTTGAGCCTGCGGTTGAGAAGTAGAAATAGTTACAGCATTGACTTGGAACTTGCCCCTGTTTCCCTAAACAACTCTGGTTTCTCCTTTTTCCTTCTTAGGATGACCACTGAATGCCTTGTTGGTACCGGAAGAACTTCCACCTTCAGTGTACTTGATCTTACTGGATTTCAAACCACTTTCAATCCTCTCGCCATATCAAACCATTTTAGCAAAGTTGATAGAGGTGCTACAAGCGACATAATAGTGTCTTGAAAGAGTGCTGGTAAACATGTCTATCATTTCTTGCTCCATCATGGGTGGTTGAACTCTAGCAGAGAGCTCACGCCATTTCTGAGCATACTCTTTAAAGGTTTCATCAGACTTTTGAGATAAATTCAGTAATTGGGTACAATTTGGATCCATATCAATATTGAACTGATATTGCTGGATAAAAGCATCAACCAAGTCACGCCATGTCCTGACATTATTTCGTTCAAGGTGCATATACCACTCTTAAGAAGCTCCAGTTAAACTCTCTTGAAAGAAGTGCATAAGGAGTCTTTCATCTTCTGTATATAACGCCATCTTGCAGAAATAAGCTGTGATGTGAGTTTTAGGACAAGTAGCTCCATTGTACTTATCAAAGGTGGGAACTTTAAATTTTGGAGGAAGCCTCACTCTAGGCGCCAAACCCACAGATTTTTAACTGTCTGGTAAAAATACAAAAAAAGCCAACTTCACAGATTTTTTTAATTAACTACTGGTTTTTTGGCATCTTGCGAGTTTTTATAGACAAATTTTGTCAAGAATTTGAAATTTTGGATGGTAAATTTGTCGTTATGAAAAAATATAGGGGTGTCAGGTTTAATTTGTGGGGGTGAGAGGAAGATTCCTCTGATTTTTATCATATTATAATCAGAAAAAGAATTTAAAAAGTAACCAAAATGATTATTCTTTAATTGTTTATATGGTCTTTGGCTCCGAAGAGACTCTCCCATTATCTTCTTCTTGAGTTTTTGACTTTTCTTCTCTACCCTCTAATTTATTGCATAAAATTTACGCTTATTTTATGCTTTTTTTCTTATTTCTATCTAACCTAGTTTAAATAGCTATATAATTTAATTTATATAGTTATTAAAATAATTATTTGAATCATCAATTCGTTGGATTCAACAAATGAAAGATTATTTTTCCAAAAGGCGGAGTGCAAAAATTTCAGCGCTCCATGCTAAATTGGAGACAAAAAAAATCACAAAGTGAAGATCTTCCGAAAATAGAGTGAGAGAAGAGATACGAGCTCTTAAGTAGACGGCCGAGGTTGATGATGCCACCAAGAGTTTGTTGTAAGCATGCTTGGAGGAGTTTTCTCGTCTTTGATAAGACCTTTGAGATGGAAAATGAGATGGTTCACTTCATGTAAAATATCTATAAGGTGAGGTTACTGGAGTCAATGGCCCACTGATAAAATGGTTTGGATAAGGTTATTAAGTAAATTATATCTACAGCGTTGTTACGTGTGCCTGAGTGTGGTTGGTATTTCTCGTATTTATTTAGGAAAAAGGTGTTGTGTTTCAAGCTATTTGGAAAAAGATCTTCCTAAAATGTGACTTCCATATACGCCTTAATGTATTTCCATTGATACTAGAGTTGTTTATCTCTCACCCACCCATCCATCACAACATTAGTGTAGCTCAGCCATCTTGTATAGCTTGTTTGCAACCAATGTGTATGATGTGAATCGGATGCCTTGGAAACAAAATATAAACTTGTTGCTCAATGTAAGGAAAAAGAATGAAGAACACGATGAACACAAGGATTGGTTATTAACTGCTATTCTTTCCTTTATCTTCAAAACAAGATTACAAGTATACAAGAATAACAAATCACCCTCTCACCCTAAATTAGGATTTGCAATATGCAATGATGAGAGACTAGTATGCTATTTATAATAAACCTAACATACTAAACTAATGGGATTTTATCACAAATACCCATTACAAGCTAACTTAGGGTACAAGCTAACTTAACCAATTGGACATAACAAACAGGCCCAATTCGATGCTAACAATCCTAGCATCCTTCGACACAATTGAGTTCGATCCAATATCTCACAAATCTCCACCTTGGAACAAACTCTATTATCAACTAACGAATTAGTTTTCTTCATGCAGCTTTATCAACTGCATACAGTGGAAAAACTTGCAACTAGGCAATGTCTTGGTGATCATATCAGCAGCATTATGATCTGTCGAAACCTTCAGCACTTTGACTTCTCCACCTTCGATTACCCCTCTGACGAAATGCAGCCCCACATCAATGTGCCTGGTTCACTCATGATAGGCTAAATTCTTCGACAGATGTATTGCACTTTGACTATCACATTTAACAGTGATAACTTCCCCTTGAATTTTCAGCTCCTTAGCAAAACCTTCAAGCCACAATGCTTCTTTCACAACTTTAGTTAAAGCAATATATTCGCTGGTTGATAATGCAGAACCTTGTGTGGATTTCCAACTAATAGTTGTACCAAACATAGTGAAAACATATCCAGAAATAGATTTTCTGGAATCCATACAACCTGCATAATCAGAGTCGACATATCCTTCGATTGCTGCTTTACTATCTTCACCAAAGACTCCACCATAAATTAAGACTCTGTTCAGAGACCCATTTATGTGCCTTAGAATCCACTTCAATGCTTGCCAGTGAGCCTTTCCAGGATTCACCATGTACCTTCTTACAAGACTTAGTGCATATGCTATGTCGGGTCTAGTACAAACCATAGCATACATCAAGGAACCTACTACATTAGCATATGGGATGCTATTCATATAAGTTCTTTCGACCTCAGTACTGGGATATTGATCAATACTCAACTTGAATTGAGGGTTTGTTGGAGTCACAACAGGCTTCGAATTCGACATACCAAACTTTTCGAGAACCTTTCGTAAATATGCCTCCTGAGATAAGCATAACCCATCGCTTTCTATCTCTTCAATGTCAATTCCAAGAACTCGAAGTCGCTCCTAGATCCTTCATTTCGAACTCCTTATTGAGTTCAGCCTTCACCCTCAATACCTCTTTGACATTGTTACTTTCTATGAGAATATCATCAACATAAAGCAACAAAATAACAAATGAATTACCAGGACGAAATCTGAAGTAAACACAGTGGTCGAACTGACTTCTAACGAAACTTATGTGTGTCATGAATTTGTCGAAACTCCTATTCCACTGTCGAGGAGATTGTTTCAGCCCATATAAAGATTTATTCAACTTGCACACATAATCTTCCTTTCACTACTACGGAAAAGGGCTTTTAAAGCGCTTATTTTGGCCTTTAAAAGCGCTTAAAAGCGCTTTAATAGCTGGCGCTGGCGTAGGTAACAAAAGCGCTTCTAAAAGCGCCTGTAGACCCCTTTAAGAGCGCTCGAAAAGCGCTGGTAGGACCCTATAAGCGCTTTCGAAAAAGCGCTCAGACCACCCTTTAAGAGCTTTTCGAAGCGCAAGAAGATAAAAAGCATAAAAATTAAAAAAAGATACAAAAGCGCTTTTGGAAAAGCGCCTGGTAGGCCCCTATTAGCGCTTTTTCGAAAAAGCGCCTATAAGAGCTTTTCCAAAGCGCTTTGTCGCTTTTTTAATTTTTATGCTTTTATCGGTCTTGGCAGCTTACTAAGCGCTTTAGTAGGTGGACCTTTAAGAGCTTTTTAAAAGCGCTGCTTTCTAAATGAGGTATTTTTATGCGCCTATAATTTAATCCTCCCATGACTGTAATGTTTTCGACGTAATATTTTCGACTGTAATATATTTTTGACTGTAATATATTTTCGACGCTATTATTTCACCATCAAGAAGACAATATATATACTAATATAATACCATTATAATATCCAAAATTATATATATACATCATTACAAAATCAACAATATTATAGTTCAAATCGACACATCCTACATGAAAAATTGCTTAATATAAAATTGACACAATTCCTCTTTGATTTCTTCTAACTTTAGCTTCGAGTACCCAGTAGCACGGAATTCGTCAAGGTACTATAAAACAAAAACATAATATGAATGATATATTTAGGTAAATGTAATAAATTATATGAAATTATCTTAAGTTATAAATTTATACCGTGTATGGAATCTCTAATTGATTCGCTGAATGATTTCTTTCATAAACCTCAATACAAAGTATCCGCAGATCGAACTATTACAGAATGGACACTACATAGAAAAACAAATAAGATTCTATATAAGTTGTCTTGTTTTACCAAGTAGCATAAATATTATAAGCAAATTTGTGAAAAGTAATGTACCTGCACTTCGATCCAGGTGATGTTGTTTGATTTAGTCCGGATACCTGTGCGTCCCGTTGACTACGGAATACTTGTATTGATCTAATTAACAAATATATAAAAGCATATGTTTAGATCAATCCCACAAATAAGTAAATATATAAATATACACGAATATATATTTAGAACGATCCCACTTACAAATCAACGATTTCCTTCATGGCGGATAATTGGTCCATTCACCCTTACGTAATTCGGATAATACACTTCCTTATCGGGTTGATAGCAAGCGAACCAGGTGCTCTATAAATTAAAACAATAGGTTATATGAAAATATTGCTATACACTAAAGAAACAGATTAGATGAACCAAGATTATATTGAGAAACTAACCCTACCGGTGGTATTATACGCCCAAAGATGCACTTTCTGTATTGCCGGTGGACATGAATCTATCGACTAAGCGCTGTCTAACAGATTCCAGATCCAAAACAATTTCCATTCCGCTGCAATGGGCGGAAGACACGAACCGAATCATAGACAATGCGCCCCAACACTCAATACAACAACCTTAAATAAAAACATAATAAACATTAGATTATTTTCATTGAAAAGTGTAAATAAATTATATTGTGGGACTAATTAAATAATATATCGGATGAGTGAATATTACGGATGTATGATTGCATATTCGACGCCTAGTTGATCTTGGTTAAAAATCTCTTCCAAGTCATCAATTGTAATATGTGACTTGAACTCAATACCGAAGCCACTTTCATCCATATCGATTTCCCGTAAAGCACCATCCTTCATATAGGACATATCAACCATTGTTGCGAGTGTCGCCCGGTATCGAGGCACAAAAGCACCGCCTTTTCTTGCCGCTTGCTTCGGAGGACCACTGGGTGGTACGCTACGAACCTGCTGCGTCACTTGTTGTGACTCCCGGGCGGATGCCTAAAAATCATATAAGTTAGGTAAAATATAAAATCATGCATATTTTGATTGATTATATATTAACACTTTAAATGTACCTCTTTAGCGATGCACAGACTCCTCCTCAAAATCCCTTTACCCTTAATTGCGGGTTTTATAGGAGCGTCTAAAATAAAATGTAAAACATAATTAATAAACGGTTTAGAATTGACATTCGAAAACTAAATGATTCATAATCGTTTTCAATTTACCTCATCACTAATGGTAATGAGCTCCGAGGCCATGCAACAAACGATCCTATTGCATCTCGCACAATGTCGCCTCTCGAGACCATGTCGAATAGAATCGCATCACGATCTAATACAACATCCACCGATACTTTCAGGTGTCCATCCGGGAGCGGTCTGTGGTGAAGTAAATCTCCCGAAGTGTTGTGCACTTTTCCCTTGCCAACTAGTCGATAATTCGGTGACGATAAGTATAGTTGGCAAGATGAAATGCCCTAAACAAATAGAAAATATAAAGTCATTATCATTAATAAAATAGAACAGTTTGTAAGGAAAAAAACTTATAATTACCTCGGGAAATTTCTTTTGATAGTTGATACTAGCCTTATCACTAGTTTCTCTCACCGATGAAGTGTTGCACTTTTCTCTCATATACATATCTTTATCTCTTTGCAATTCAGAGACCTGTGCTTGCAATTCCTGCAACTTTTGCAACACTTCTTCATTGGTAAGATTTGATCTTCTCCTAGAACTCTTATAAAAAGAGGTTGGAGTCACACCATGACCCTTACCCCTCACCCGACCGGGATACTCGGGAGCATCTAGTACTCTACTAAGTACGCTCTCCTCACCGGTGGATGCCGATTGCGACAAGGTCTCCTGTAATTCATTTACATTTAAATAATTATTAGTGGAGATAAAAAATCATTTATATATTAAAAAACATTTGATTTAATTAAAGACACAGTATTATACTTACACATTCAGTATAAACTCTCTGAACATCGGGATCGACAGCTTGATTCTTGCCCACACGAGCTTCCTTCCACAACACATGTACAGGAAGTGAAGCTTCCTCACTTTTAGTCTCCTCTAACTATGCATTGACACAAACGATAAAATCGTCAATTAAAACATGCACATGTAGACAATTAATTAAAACGCATTTCTATTTACTTACAATTTTATCCTCTAAGCGTGCATATCCCAAACGCCCTTTTTTGTATGGATACGCGGGTTTGGATGCTCTCTCACTATTCGTGGCACTCTTTTTCCGAAAAGCTTCATCTCTTTGCTTTACAAACTCATTAATCTGCTTCATCAATGAAGGTCGATACTTTGTTGGCCGTCCGGCCTCTTCAAGAAATTTTCCATCTTTATCCTTAAGATAGGTGTTTGTCAAAAACTTTTCCACCCTCTATATCTTTTGCCGCCAAACTAAGTATGTAGCTTTTACGCTCATCCGTATCTCAAAAGTCCTCTGCAAAAACGTCGCAGTGTGTTAGTATAAGTAATTTAAACAATTTATCGTCAAGATAATAACAACAATTAACCATATATGATATATACCAAGCTCTTCCCAAATCGCTTGTTTTTCTCCTCCAATTCTAAATTTTTCGCTTTCAATTTCCGTAGCTACGGAGACCGGAATATGAATACGGACAAGTGTACCAATATAACTTGTCAACTTTGCGAATTAGGACCAATTGGTTGTTTATCGTAATTCCATTCCAATCGGTATACTAATCCTTGGTCTCTATGTCGAATGATTCCCCATAATAGTGATGCCTCGTGCAACCTCTTTTGCTTCAAAGATCGTGGAGCATTTGTATCCAAGCAACTCTTTCTTGTGAGTTTTCTTGTGAGTTTTCGTGTGGGTTTTCGTGGAGCATCTCTATCCGAGCCATTGAACTGATCAAACAAACTAAAGCACATTAGTACACTATTAATAAGCTAACAATCTATACAAGTCAAATGGAAGTCAAACCATGCATGTACAAGTAAATCGAAACGAAATCGGTACAAATCAAAATAAGCGTAAAAAGAAAGTTATCGAATTGAACGAAATTTACATGGCTATGGTAAACGTCGCCACGGACTCAAAACAAAGTCGGTTTTCCAAATTCAGACCCTAAGCCCGACTTTTGATTACGGGCAGAAGCAAAACCGATAAAAAATAGTCCCAAATGTAAAGATAAGTGCATGAGCAGCTACGAAATCGTTAAAATAGTATAGTTACATGTAAAGAAGTCAACAAGCGGATACATGGTTCAAAAGTTATGTACAAAACGAGAATATGCACCAAATTGAATAAAGCAAATTAGTCGGACTATGTATACTATTACCTTTATCACTAACGCCTCTTTCTTTTCTTGGTAGGATTGTGTACTACGCCTCTTAACAATGCGGACGGTTGGATTGATCCAAATACCCTCATTATGATCATTTCTAATACAAGATTCATTCTCATTTTGATCGTTTCTTGTACAAGATTCAATGCCAACACCAATATCACCTTGATCTTCAATTTTTCATCAACTATTTTGTTAGATAAAAGCACTATAGACCATTTCGCACTTGTCGGATCATTGACATAGAACACTTGTTTAGCTTGAGAGGCTAGAATGAAAGGCTCATCTTTGTACCCTACCCTATTGAGATCCACTTGCAAAAATCCCGACTTATCCATTCGACGCCACTATTATTTTCAACCCACTTGCAACCAAATACTGAATCAAACTTGCGTAATCAAACACCAAAATGCTCGATAACCCCAAAATATGACAAATTTGCAAATTTCGATTTAAGTCATTCGCACTTGATATGTGCATAGCTTCACTACCAAGGTAACACCACTATTTTGCATAGTACTTTTATCATCCTGTTTTTGGTATAAAATGTGTATCCATTAATTGCGTATGCGCTATAAGAAAGCACAATTACGATGGACCATAGGCTAAACATCTCAACCTTTCATATCAAGGTGATCCGAACGATACTTTGAATAAATATGATCTCTAAACCACGGTATGAAACTTGATTGTGCTCTCGTACTATCCAGCTTCTCATTTCTATTTGGATTTAAATCTCGGAGAACAACTTTGTGCATTTCAACAAACGGCTCAACCTCAATCTCATTGTGCGTAACATACAAGTGCACTTGATCCCGTTCGACCATTGATATTGTCACAACTTTATTTCCAATTAGCCTTTTTCCTTCTTTTTTTCGACAATATGAGATTTGGGAGTCCAATTGATTGAACATTTGATGATATTCAGACAAAACTCAACCGCTTCTTCAAAGAACGTATCGCTCGGCAATACAACCCTCGTCGACTGCTTTTCACGCACTTTTAATATTTTCATATAACGCTCAGCAGGTACATCCATCTCATATAAGTCGGTCCGCACTGTGTCTCTTTCACAAGATGAACGACTAGATGAACCATTATGTCAAAAACGAGGAGGAAAATACATTTCAAGATCACATAAAGTAACAACTATCTCATTTTGCAATGTTGGTAAGATCGCGGGATCGACCACCTTATCGCAAATAGACCAAGAAGAAACACTTAGTTATTGCGCTTCTTACTTTTTCTCGCGTATAGAACGATACCTATTGGTAAAAATGTTCCACTATAACATGGCAATCATGCGCCTTCAAACTCTTTAACTTGAGGTCTTTCATGGACACAAGTCTTCTAATATCTCAAGAGTAGCCTTCTCGAACTTTTACTTCACGAGGAACTTACACAATGTTTTCTTCTCCTTTCTAGATAGAGTGTAAACAAAGCAGTGGCGATATGTTCGCCACGGGCCCCAATTCAGTTCTCATCCCCATGTTTACCATGTCATTCCTTATGTTAACGCCATCCTTAGACTTTCCTTGTATATTGAGTAGCGTACCTATAACGCCAAATACATTTTTCAATATGCATAACATCCGTGAAATGTCTTACGTATAACGACTTCCAATATGGAAGTTCAAAGAAAATTGACTTCTTCTTCCACCCACCCTTGACAATTGAATGTGCAAAAGGCTTGCCAACCGAGTGCTCACATCTTTCACGCTTTCAAAATTTGATCACCGACAAAAAGGCGGGCAGACGATGTTCGGCCTCTCCATTGAATGCTTTTCTCCACCCACGGTAGTGATGATTAGAATTTAAGAATCTACGATGGCCGAGAAAGACATTCTTCCGACAAAGCGCCAATCGTGTCGTATCGGTTTCATCTTCACAAACAGACACGCCTTTTGACCCTTGTTGTTGCATTGATAGATTTCGTATGTCGGAAAATCATTAATTGTTCCAAACAACATCGCCTCAAGTTGAAACTTTCTTTCCTATACCCATCGTAAACCTCCACACCTCTCTCCCACAAAAACTTTAAATCTTCGATTAAGGGTGCCAAGTATACGTCTATGTCATTCCCTGGTTGTTTAGGCCCAGAAATTAGCATAGATAACATCATGTACTTACGCTTCATACATAGCCACGGAGGTAAGTTATAAATCATAAGAATCACAGGCCATGTGCTATGCGAGATACTTTGAATACCATGCGGGTTCATTCCATCGAGACAATGACAACCAAGGTTTCTTGCTTCTTTTCCAAATTCGTGATATTCAAGATCAACTTTACTCCATTGTGGTGAGTCTGCCGGATGTCGCAACTTTCCATCAATAATTCTTTCATCTGCATGCCAAGTCAAGTGTCTTGAATCGGTCTCACTACGATACATGCGTCTAAATCTCGGAATTATAGGAAAATACCATAAGACTTTAGCAGGAGACAACTTTTTCTTATATCGAGGGGCACCACATTTAGGACACTCATTCAACGCTGCATACTCGTTTCGAAACAAAACGCAATCGCTTGGACATGCATGTATCTTATCATAGCTCATTCCAATAGAAGACAACATCTTTTGGCTTCATACGCTCGATTGGGAAGAACATTATCCTCTGGTAGCATATCTTTCATAAGGGCTAATAACTCTGTGAAACTTTTATCCGACCATCCATTGTCCGCCTTTAAGTTGTACAACTTTAACACCGCAGACAATCTTGTGAATTTTGAACAACCAACATACAACGGTTTCTCTGCATCGCTTACCAACCTCTCAAACATTTTGGGACAATCCAAGATCTTCTTCAAGCGCTTCGCAATCTCTTCGACTCGATCACAATCAGATGTGTTCGTGCAATCGCCGTTTGAAGCATACTTCCTATTACAACTCGACTCAAGATTCCTGTACTTTTCTCACCATGCATTGTCCAACATGTATAACTTCTATCAATTCTAAACCGTAGTAAATGAGATCCCAACCGATTCCCAACCTTACCCCGGATAACAAAGAACCCAAGCAAGGACACGGATTCAAGCGGGTCTTTGGAGTGAACCGAAACTCAACAAATTCCCATACCCTTTCTCGTACTCTTTCGACAATCGGTTGAATTCATCCATGTCTTATCCATGTCTTAATTAAGCTAAACAAAACGGTCAAACTTTCACTCTTCACAAGTAACCCCTATGGCTAATTCAATTCACAAAGTTAGTAAGTACCTCACTTAACGATAAACGAAATTGACATCATGAATATTCCACATGCATGTCGAAATAATGAGTATTACTTAATATAATCTAAAAGTAAAATATTATAATTTAATTACATTACTTTTCTTTCTTAATAATAAATAGATAAATATATGAAATTAAAATTGTAAGAAATCTCTTTTAAATAAAAAGATGTTTTAAGTTTGAACTTAATTTTGATAGTCTTGTTTAAAATTTTTAAAGAATTTTGCTCTGGTTGTGATCCTTCTCAATCCCAAAATCGAGAAAGTCAATGAATCAAATAGTAATTTTATTTTTAATATGGTTGTTTTAAAGTCATAGGTTTACTATAGGGTGTGGGCTCCCAAGCTAAACAACAATACATCATAAAGAAAACAAATAAAATGTACAAACATTTTGGTATTAGATGTGAAGCATAAACATATTTGAGTTTCACTAGACTCTACATGCGAGCAGCATAATGAAAACAATTAAAATGTGTAGTTCATGAAGGTGGCGATTTTTTTAAAACTTTACACTAGATGGTTTGAAGATCTATAACGCATACACGGGATGTAAGAACAAAGCAATTTAAAGAAAAGAATTGAAATTTACCTCTTCATATCTCACAAGAATAAATTCAACACATGATTTCCGACACACTCAAAACATAATCTCAACAAACACACTCATTTCAAATCTAACAATAACATCATCACAATTTTAGCATCAATTCTATCATTGATGACATAACCAACTTCAATACTCAGATTCAACATACAAGCAAAGTATTGCCATGATAATACAAGTCATAAACTCATTGATTCATATAAACAAATCGTAATATCACCAATATATTATCAATTAGCTTTAACTTAATGGTACTTCAGAATCAAATAAACAAAAAAATAGAGATGGTGTAGTGAAGCTTACCAAATGAGTCAAAAAACGGAGCAGTGTTGTTGGTGTTGTTGAAGTTCAAACGGAAGAAGTGGTAGAGAGAGTCCTGTGGCGTGAATGGACGAAAAAATTGGTGATGTAAACAACGGTGGTTGGTATGGCAATGTTGAAGGTTTACGAAGAAGAAGGTCTATGGAATGGTTGAGAAGACGAAGAGTTGACGGATGAGTGAGGAAGTAATGAGGTTTGTGAGGAAAGGACGGAAGAGGGAGTGGTGAATGTTGTGATGTATGAGGGTAGAAGGAGATGGTGTTTCGATGATATTGAATGGAGGGAGTTTCACCGCAAATGGATTGTAGAAGATGAAGGGTAATGTTTTACGATTTGATGTGGCCTCCTTTTAGTTTTCGATCCGCCTCGGCCTATGCCTTCACCACCTTTCCTATTTTGAAAAGCGCTTGTACCCCACCCCTACAGCGCTTTTCAAAAGCGCCTCATACCCCCACTAAAGCGCCCAAAAGCGCCTCATACCCCCACCAAAGCGCTTTCCAAAAGCGCTTCATACCCCCACTATAAGAGCGCTTTTTAGCGTGTTTTAATTTTGTCTTTAGCGGTTTATGCCGCTTCCTAAAAGCGCTTTCGTAGGGGTGATGCTAAAAGCCAAATTTGGTATAGTGTTTCCCTTTTCGACATACCCTTCAGGTTGCCTCATAAGGATTGTTTCATCTAGATCACCATACAAGAACGCAGTCTTCACATCCATCTGTTCCAGTTCAAGATCGAACTGTGCCACCATTGCAAGCAACATTCGAATGGACCTATGCTTCACAACAGGAGAAAACACATCATTGAAATATATACCTTCTTTCTGAGTGAAACCCCTTGCAACCAACCTTGCCTTGTATCTTTTCTACGCCACTCCTTCGGTTCCTTCCTTAACTTTGAAAATCCATTTACAGCTAACTAACCTGGCTCTAGCATGTTTCTTGATCAATTCCCAAGTGTTGTTATCATGAAGAGACTTCATCTCATCATCCATGGCCTTCAGCCATTGAGTCTTATTTCGACTCCTCATAACTTCCTTATGGTCTCTTGGTTCTTCGTCTAGAACCTCACTTGCAGAGAGATTAAGGCATAAGCTATAAGATCTGCATACCCAAACCTTTGAGGTGGTTTGATGACTCTTCGTGTCCTATCTCTTGCCAATAGGTAGTCATCGACAGTTTCCTCAACTTCATAACATTCTCTGCTTCTTCGACTTTATCTAGGATATGCAATTCAGCATCAACATGCTCCACCTCAACAGGAGTCTCTCCCTGTTCCAGCTCTTTGTCAGATACTTCTGCACTTCGACCAACATCATCCGTTTTCTTGAAAGCCATTTCAGGCTTCATTGAAAACAACATCTCGACTGGTGATAATCCTTCTGTGACCTGACTCTAGGCACCATAGCCTATAAGCTTTGACTCCTTCAGGGTATCCCATGAACATGCATTTAAGAGCTCTAGGTTTGACCTTGTCTTGCCTAATGTGAGCATAGGCTACGCAGCCAAATACTCTCATTTTGTCGAGATTTGGTGGATGTCCCGACCAAACTTCCTCAAGTGTCTTCATATCTAACGCAGTCGAAGGACATCTGTTTATCAGATATGTTGTTGTCGAAACAGCCTCAGCCCAAAACACCTTCTTTAATCCATCATTAGTCAACATGCATCTAACTCTCTCCAAGATGGTTCGATTAAACTTTTCAGCCAAACCATTTTGTTATGGAGTGCCTGCAGTAGTTTTGTGCCTTGCAATACCAGAGGCAGCACAAAAGCTGTTGAATGCCTCATTGCAAAATTCAAGATCATTGTTTGTTCTCAACCTCTTGACCTTTCTGCCAGTTTGGTTTTCGACCAGAGTCTTCCAACCTTTGAAATTCTCAAAAGTTTCATCCTTAGTCTTCTGAATGAATACCCATAGCTTTCTGGAATAGTCATCTGCTATGGATAGAAAATACCTTGCTCCTGAATGTGATGGACACCTTGCAGGCCCCCAAAGATCAACATGGATGTAATCAAGGGATCCATGTGTTCTTTGTTTGCCTTTGTTGAACTTCACTCTGCAAGATTTTCCAAGTACACAAGGTTCACAAAACTTCAGCTTTTCGACTTTGTCTCCACCAAACAAATTTTGTTTCCCCAATTCAACCATACCCCTTTCACTGACATGGCCTAATCTCATGTGCCAGATTTCTGTCTTCGACAAAGGTTTCGTGGATGCAACATTTGTCGAACCACTTACAACTTCATCCACAAGGGTATACAAGCCTTGTTTCTTCACGCCTCTCAAGACTTCCTTCGACCCCTTCATGACTCTTAGGATACTTTTCTCTCCTTGAAAAACATATCCTTTCTTGTCGAATTCACCAAGAGAAATCAAATTTCTCTTCAAATCAGGTACATACCTGACTTCAGTCAATAACCTTATTGACTCATCATGGAGTTTGAATCTCTCAGATTCCACACCTGCAATCTTGAAAGCTTTGTTATTTCCGTAAACATGATCCACCATCTTGATCACATAATTCCTAACAAGTCTTTGTTTGGAGTCATGTGCCAAGTGCATCCGTAATCCATAATCCATTCCTTCGACGAGTTCGCCGAAACCACAAGAACATCGATGAGTCGAAATCATCTTGAACAATAGTTGCATTGCCATTATCCTTTCCTCCATGATTTTTCAGCGCTCAGGCACACTTTTCTTGTGTGACCCTCCTTCTTACAATGATAGCATCGAATACCAGATGCTTCACCATTGTAAAACTTCTGCTGACTCTTACCTTTCTTCTTGTCGAACTTATTATCCTTTCGCAAGAATTTTCCTTTAACGGCCAAACCTTCACCAACCGTCGAAGGTTTTTGCTCCTTTCGTTCATTCAAGTCCTTCGAATACAAGGATGATTGAACCTCTTCAAAGGTCAGGGACTCCCTTCCATACAAGAGAGTTTCTTTGAAATGGGCATGTGATATGGGCAACGCGCACAACAACAACAACAACGCTTGATATTCATCATCGATATTCACATCAATATTTTCAAGATCAAGAATCAGCTTGTTGAACATATCCAACTGCTCAGCCAACACTTTGTCTTCAATTATCTTGAATGAATACAAGGCTTGCTTCAGGTAGAGTCGATTCACCAACGATTTGGTCATGTACAAACTTTCAAGTTTTACCCATAACCCTGCCGCCATCGTCTCCTTTGATACCTGTCGAAGAACCTTATCACCAAGGCTCAACAAAATTGCGTTGTGGGCCTTCTCTATCATTGCCTTCTTCTCAACTGCCGTTAACGCTTGCTCATGGTCGACTCTCCTTCAACGCTTCCAAACAACCTCGCGAACCAAGAGGGCTTTCATTTCGTGCATCAAATCGTTCACTCCGATGAACTTTTCAATCTCATACTTTGTCGAAGACATCTTCTCCACGCTCACCGCACCAATTTGATGTGAATCGGATGCCTTGGAAACAAAATATAAACTTGTTGCTCAATGTAAGGAAAAAGAATGAAGAACACGATGAACACAAGGATTGGTTATTAACTGCTATTATTTCCTTTATCTTCAAACCAAGATTACAAGTATACAAGAATAACAAATAACCCGCTCACCCTAAATTAGGATTTGCAATATGCAATGATGAGAGACTAGTATGCTATTTATAATAAACCTAACATACTAAACTAATGGGCTTTTATCACAAATACCCATTACAAGCTAAATTAGGGTACAAGCTAACTTAACCAATTGGACATAACAAATAGGCCCAATTCGATGCTAACAATCCTAGCATCCTTCGACACAATAGAGTTCGATCCAATATCTCACAGTGTATTTTGCAAATATGTTTTTTTACCTTTTTTTATTCTTCTTCGTCTGAGGGTAATTATGCATTTGTTAGATTGAACTATGGGCGTCATCCAACTCCTTGATTGTAGCTTATTTATGGTGTTGGCATCTATGAATTCAATCCTATCAATGGCTAACATTTCCCATATTTCCACTTTGTTGTGACTTGGTTTTGATGTGCTGGAAAATTTGTATAGGATGTTAACTATGAAATTCTTTCTCTAGGAACATAAGTTACTTAGAAGAAACTAAATCTCTTTTTGCTATCCCTGGATTGTCTATATGTATTTCACTAATTCTTTCTCGGGCCTTACAACAACTTGCCTTCCCCACATCCTTTTAGGTTAGATGTTGTGTTGATTGACAAAGTCCACAGATGGGTGTATCTTTGCCTACTGGAACACTGAACTCTACTAGAAAATAGGCTAGAACATGAGGCTTGATACTTCCTCTTCAGACAAAACTGTAATTCATACATCTCTATCAAACGTGATGTTATTCTTCCTGCTAAATATCGATAGAACTTGGCGAATGAAGTAGTTTTTTTAACTATAATTTGATGCCTTTGGAAATATGGCCACAATTGTCTCGTTTTCATAAAAATTACAAATTATATCCTTTCTATTTTTTGAAAACTCACTTCATCCCCCTTTAAATACCATACTCACAAAATAAATTGGTTCCTCATTACCATCTAGTTCATGTATGAAATATATTGCTCATAACAATGTTATTTATGTTTGAATATTTGGGTCACAACTGTAATATTATACGTGTTAGGGCCATTATGTAATTAGCCAAAGTTGTAGTCGTCCAATTAATAGTAGGTTTGTGGACAAAAGTATAAATATCATGAAAGATAATATTATTTTGTAGATACCATAATTCAATATCTAATTTAACGAGGGACCAAATTAGAATATTAAAAACTAAGAAATAACCCTAAGGTTATTTATAGGGATTATAGTCCTCATTTGTAGACAACATGAAAACGGCTCATCGGGAAAACCTATCTCTTCATCCTCGTCAAAGGAGATTCAAGAACCCATAAGGAGTCTACAAATTGGAAGATCATATACCCTCACCTTCAGTGATTCTCAATGGCATACTTAGGTACGCTTCCGCTTTCGTTCTCATAATTGTATTTGGGTATAGGTTTAAAGGACTTATTTAGAGTTTTGTTCTTGATTTTCATATTAATAGAAATTGTAAGGTTATGAATAAATCTATCAAATGGTATCAAAGCCAATCATATCTAATTCAATTTGAATTTGCGATTTTTATTTTTATATTAGGGTTCACATAAAAATAGGTTTTTTTATCTACCAATTTTGTAAGGTTTATGTTTTTTTGTGCACTGCTGATCAATCGTTGTTATTGGAATTGATGTTAGACTGAAAAAAGGAAATATTTGTATGCCATGTTGTCGTCTTGAATTTTGAATTAGGGTAAGTATAATTTTGATGCGCTGTTATAAATTGAGGTAAGTATTTTCTAGACACAAATATCACAGTTTCAAGTATTGGCATGGTATGGGTCCCATAATACAACAAACAAGCATGTATGATTTTGTCTTCTTTATCCGTGTGTCGATAGTACAATGAAGCATCAATTTCATATACTCTTGTTATAGGCAATGGAAGGTTCAGGAAAATATTTTTTATGTGTCGATAGTCACATTGATTAATATTAGTTGTATCATGCATTCGATTGACTATAATATATCATGTTAATTTGTTAGCATATGAATCTTTGCATTATATTTTTAATTGATGGCAGAATATAAGGCAAAATACCCTTTTTGGTCCCTTAACTATACCTCGGGGTACAGTTTGGTCTCTTATCTCTAAAAAGCGTAAATGTGGTCCTTTAATTGTTCAAAAAGGACCACAGTAATCCTTTTCGTCTAAAAGGCACTAACAGATGTTTATTTTGTATACGTGGCAGGTGACATGGACTGATATAATCTTCTTCTCCTACCATGGATTATTCCATCGATCTCTTCCTTCTCTTCAACCCAGTTTCCCCAAATTCTAGGGTTCAATATTTACCTTCGATTTTGAAATTGGTTGTGGAAAAATGAAGTAGTCATCATCAACCAACAGAGGGCAATGTTCATTTGAGTCGAATATGAAGAGCGATTCTTGTGTAGATGGAAATTTCAGATGGTGTTAGTGTTTTAAGTTGGCATTACTTTTTGGTAAAACTAGGCTATGGCAATGTCTTGATAAATGTCATGACATTCAGAGATTGAAGATAAATCCTACTTGATAAGGATGTTTAAAGTGCAGTAATCGAAGCTAAAGTCAGGCCGGAATTCTCAGAATATATCGATGTCATAATGTATGTTATGACATTCAAGGTGACATTCTGCTCGCAGAACTGCTTTTCCCGAGTTTTTCGTGAAGTTTGTTGAGTCGCTTTTATTATGTTTTTCTCGTTATTAGAATGCATGCTCACGTAGCTGTTAGGTTAATCTTAGTTAGACCTAAATTGGTTGTTGAAAAGACCAAGTTTTTAGGATTAATTAAGTGAACCCTAGCTATCTTTAGGGAAGCCCAAAACTGAATTTTCAGGACTGCTTCTATAAAAGGAAAAGAACCCTTACACTGCTGCTGCGCCTCTCGAATGTATTAAAGATTTAGCGGTTGTTTTGTGTAATTTAGTTACTTGTGAGCCAAGCAATTATCAATTGATAAGTGCCTTGGACTAGGATTTGTTTGTAAGGGTAGTTTATCACTCAAAGCTTTGAAGCACGAGTGTTTGTCTCTTGATTAAAGCTTTGAAGCAAAATCAAGATAGTTTATTGAAGTGTGTCTTTATAATTCAATTAATCAATAGGTTGAGATCACTGTTGTGATTGAGGGGGAGTGAGTAGGAACTCAGGTCTAAGTAGGACTTAGATTGAAGTTGCATTGGGTAGGTTTTAAGTGAAGAAGATAAACTAGTTGGTTTATTCCTGAATTAATTATACTAATAGTGAATTTCCTCCCTGGCTTGGTAGCCCCCAGATGTAGGTGTAGTTAGACACTGAACTGGGTAAACAATTCATTGTGTTCTTTACTGCTGTTTGAATTTATTGTGTAAATTGTTAACAGAGTGTCGACATCGTGTCATAACATTCTCTGACATCAAGTATCCGCTGCCGTGAATTTCAATTAGCATCGAGCGTGCACCCCCTATTATTTCGGGTGAGATCTAGGGATAATAGTTTATGGCGTAATGGATAAGGAAGGAGGATTTGGAGGTAGACCACCTATTTTGGATGGATCTAACTATGATTACTGGAAACCTCGTATGGTTGCCTTTTTGAGGTCACTGGATATTAAAGCTTGGAGAGCTGCTGACAAAGGATGGAAACATCCCACCAAGCTTGAAAAAGATGAGACTACTGTCTTGAAACCTGAGGAAGACTAGAGCAAAGAGGAAGAGGAGCTAGCACTAGGGAACTCTAAAGCATTGAATGCTCTATTCAATGGTATTGACAGAAATATCTTCAGACTAGTTCATCAATGTGAGCTGCAATAGATTTGCAATGAAAGTGACTGCAATAGATGAGGCTCAGGACATTAGCACCTTGAAGGTTGAAGAACTTATTGGATCTCTTATGACTTTTGAGATGGGAATCATTGAAACTGTTGACAGGAAGAACAAGAGCATAGCACTTGTATCCAATACTGAAGAGGAATGCAAGAAGGGTGATGATGAGAAGATATCTGAAGCCATAGCAATTCTTGGAAGACAGTTCAACAAGCTCATCAAGAAGATTGATCCAAAGTCAAGGTCAAATGTCAAGGACATTTCATCTGACATCAGCAGATCTTATGACTCTAGCAGAAGATCCAAGTCAGAGGAAAAAGGAAGTCAAGGCAGTGGAATCCAATGTCATGGATGTGAAGGATATGGACATATTAGAGCTGAATGTCCTACCTTTCTTAAGAAACAAAATAGAGGAATGGCTGTCACTTGGTCTGATGGTGAATCAAGTAGTGACTCTGAAGAGGAATCAGCCAAACTTGTCACTGCATTTTCTGGAAGTTGCAATTCTGATAATGACTTTAGTGATGAGGAAGTGACCTTTGAAGAACTTCGATACTTACAAGAAGTCGTATCAAGTGGTGAAGTATGTCGCAGTAATGAAAAGCGTAAAAGCGATTGAGAAGTTGGAGGCGAAAATGTGAAGTCGAAGTCGAGAAGAAGGAAAATGCAGTCACTATAAATCATCTCAACAAAGGAAATTATAGTGTTGAATTCCAAGCTTGATCATATGACTAAGTCTCCAAGATGTCGACCACCGACCGATAAGTTGGAAGAAATCCTTCACTTGGACAAAATGCGGAAATAAGCATGGTCTAGGATATGTGGTGAAAAGGAACCCATAGTGACAAGAAAATAAGAGCCATGGGAAACCGAGGTCAAAGTAGATGTCACAACACAAAACAGGAAATGTGTCTGGCTCAGGGTATGTGGATACAAAGAAATTTGCTGATAACAAGAAGAAGAACAGACCTAATAAATCAATGTCAAAGCAGATGTCACAACATTGGGGTCAACATCAAGATCGAGAAACATGAATAAGAAGTTTCAAAGATGGAGATGTCACCATTGTGGAAAGTTTGACACATAAACCCTTCCGCTATAGACTACATGGATACCCTAATCAGACTCCCTATGTTAAGCCTAATAACAGCAAGGTACCCTACACTCAAAAGTGGAAGAAGAGAATCGCAGCTCGATAGCTCACACTTCCTTAGAGTGTCCGCCAAGGAAGATTGGTACTTTGACAAGGTGTTCCAAGCATATGACCGAATAAAAATCTATCAATAATGTCAAACCTCATTCTACCAAATTGTTACTTTTGGAGATGGAGCTAAAGGAGAAATCAAAGGTGTTGGAAACTTGACCGCTTCTGAGTTCCAAACCTAAATGGAGTGTTGTTGTAAAAGGCTTGATCAGAACCTCATAAGCATAAGTCAGCTATGTGATATGGGATTCAAAGTCAACTTCACTAGGTCTGAATGTCTTGTGATCAATAATAAACAAGAAGTGGTTATGAGAGGAGTCAGATCAAAGGACAATTGCTACATGTGGGAATCTGAGAACACCAACCTGTCTTCTGTGTGCTCTACAGACAAAGATGAAAAGGAGGTAAAATTGTGGCACCAAAAACTTGGTCATCCGCATCTCATAGGAATGAAAAGATCATCTCTATGGAGGTCGTGGGGATTCCTAGACTCATATTGATGAAGGGAGGGTCTGTGAGTGTCGTTGGAAAGCAAACTGAATGTCACACCCAATGTCTAGACATCCGACCACTTCTAAAGTGCCGGAGTCTACACATGGATTTGATGGGGCCTATGCAGTTGAAAGTCTTGGTGGAAAAGATATGCTATGTTGTTGTGGATGATTTCTCCAGATTTACCTGGATAAACTTCATCAAAGAAAAATCTGATGTGTTTGATGTGTTTAAAGAGTTATGCAAAAGACTTCAAAGAGAGAAGGAAAGCTGTATTGTCAGAATAAGAAGTGATCACGAAAAGGAATTTGAGAACAGCAAGTTTGATGAATTCTGTTCCTCAGAAGGAATCAATCATGAGTTTTCTTCTCCTATAACACCTCAACAAAATGGGGTTGTGGAAAGGAAGAATAGGACTATACAGGAATCTTCCAGAGCAATGATTCATGCTAAGAAACTTCCTATTCATTTTGGGGATGAAGCTATGAATACAGCTTGCTATGTTCACAACAGGGTCACCTTAAGAAAGGGAACATCCTCCACCCTGTATGAAATATGGAAGGGAAGAAAACCAACTGTGAAATATTTCCATGTGTTTGGCAGCAAATGTTATATTCTGACAGATCGTGATCAAAGGAGAAAGATGGACTCTAAGAGTGATGAAGGCATTTTTCTGGGATACTCTACTAACAGCAGAGCATATAGGGTATTCAACTCCAGAACCCAAGTTATGATGGAATCTATTAATGTCATTGTTGATGATCATCATCAGGAACACAATGTCCCATGTGATGTTGAGACATGGTGTGAGACATCACCACAAGTACCTGATAAAGATGATGTACCTGCTCCTACTTCACCAAAATCTGAACCAAAGGAAGCCAACAAAGATCCTTCCATCAGAATTCAGAAAGATCATCCAAAGGAACTCATCATTGGAGATCCAACCAGGGGTGTCATTATTAGATCCAGAGAAACTGTCTCAAACTCTTGTTTGTGTCAAAAATAGAGCCAAAAAATGTCAAAGAAGCTCTAAGTGATGAATACTGGATTGGAGCAATGCAAGATGAATTGAACCAGTTCAAGCAACATGAAGTATGGGAGTTAGTTCCTAGACCAGAAGGAACAAACATCATTGGCACAAAGTGGATCTACAAGAACAAGTCTGATGCAGAAGGGGTTGTCACCAGAAATAAAGCAAGACTTGTTGCTCAGGGTTACACTCAAGTTGAAGGGATTGATTTTGATGAGACTTTTGCTCTAGTGGCTAGACTGGAATCAATCAAGCTACTACTAGGGGTTGCTTGCATTCTGAAATTCAAATTATTTCAGATGGATGTGAAAAGTGTCTTCCTAAATGGCTACTTGAATGAGGAGGTATATGTAGAACAGCCTAAAGGAATTGTGGATCCAAGTTTTCCTGATCATGTCTACAAGTTAAGGAAAGCCCTATATGGAGTAAAGCAAGCTCCTAGGGCCTGGTATGAAAGGCTGACCAAGTTCCTTACTGACAAAGGATACAGGAAAGGAGCCTTGGATAAAACTCTCTTTGTTAAGAATGAAGGAGGAAAGATAATGGTGGCTCAAATTTATGTTGATGACATAGTTTTTGGAGGAATGTCAGACACAATGGTGAAACATTTTGCCAATCAAATGCAAGCTGAGTTTGAAATGAGTCTCATGGGAGAGTTGACTTATTTTCTTGGACTGCAAGTCACACAGATGGAAGACTCAACATTCCTTTCACAGAGCAAGTATGCAAGGAATATTGTCAAGAAGTTTGGAATGGAGAATGTAACACGGTGAACTGACCTTGTAGGAATTTTGTATCGCAGATGTGCGGATAGCAAGAGTCGCCACCGACTTTTATTTTTATCCAATTAAGGGAAGGTAAAAGTACGTAAAAGACCTTCGTTAGATTCTCGAGTTCGGAGAATGGTTATGAAAAGGGAAGGTATTAGCACCCTTTCCATCCGTAGTTATCTACGGGCTCTAGTTGCTCTAGATCACCTTTTAAAATTGCTTTCGTGTGTTTGACAAAATGTTTTGAAAAGAGGGCATTTCGCTTTGACTTTGTAATGACTCATGTAGGAGTGTATACAAAGTGTTCGAAATGTTTCGCTTTTGAAAAGAATTTGAACTTTGAAAAAGAGTGTGGTGTGAAAAGCATTTGATAGAGCGAGCAACTAAAAGGCTTATTTACCCACTCGAATTGGTCGTTGCATTTCTCGCTCCTTTAGAATAGCGCTAGCCTTACCATTAGTTAGTAGGTAGCTCCATTCGCTGGATGTAAGCGGACATTCAAGGGACATCGGATGGTCATAGAAGGCAACTTGTAGGAAGTATTCTAGCACATTCGAAGGGACTATCATCATTTTTCGTAGGCGACAATCGAGGGTCAAGATCATGTATTCGGAAGCGACATCGTGGGTCTTATGATCTTTGTATCGAAGGGACTATGATGATTTGTTTGGAAGGCAACGGTGCTAGAATACCTCTACGTTCGAGGGACATGACCATTTTGGATTCGCAAAGGCAACGAGAGAGAATTACCTTAAGGAGTGCGTGTGTGAAAGAAGTGTGTTGATTTCAGATATTTTATCTTGAAAGTTAGTGAGCTATGTTGATTATTATCTTGCCATACACGCCTAGTTACTAGCAATTGATAGGGTGCGGAAAGTAAAATGCGGAATGTAAAGATGCGGAAAGGTAAATCCTACGCTATTACAAGGCTTTGGGGTATACATAATTTAAACTTATGGAAAATAAAAACCTAATTTAAACTATTACATCCCATGAACAGTTACATTATTGAAAAATAAAATGATAAAGAAAGAATCGTCTGAATCGGATTAACCTGTAAAGGAATGAGAAATCGGAAAATACGATATGAATCGAACAAGAGAAAAAATGTTAGAAAAATGCAAATTTTTATATGAGAAAATTATTACATGCTGGAAATAATATAAATATGCTAAAATAATTTTTTGGGATTTTTTGGATGCAATTTAATAATTAAAAATGAATTAAAAGTGATTTAAATGCAAAATTATGAATAAAAATAAATATGCATGCAAAATTATATTTTTTAATTTTTTAAATTAAATTAAGATTTTCAGATAATAATGTAAAAGGAAAATTAATTTTTGATGAATTTTAAATGCAGAAATAAAAATGTGAAATTAATTAAAATAACATATAAATATTAAAATATGTGAAAATATGAAGAAAATTGAGTTTGTGGAAAAAGGAAGCAAACCGCCCCTGACGGATTTGAACCCATGACCCTTGAGAGCATCTGGAAACAGTGAGCGCCTTTACCACTACGCCATGTGTGCATCTGTGTTTGAAGACGAAGTGAGTGGAAGAAAACACGCGTCGCTTCCTGGCTTCCTCCCGCTCGCGCCATCCATCGTCTTCAACCTTTTGAATTTTTGAAAGATAGCGTCGGCTTTTGCTCGACGCTACAGGCCCTGGCAAAATCAAAAAACACAGCATACATAATATAAATGACATCTAAGGCCATGGTTCGATTCCTGAGATCGTTCCGAACACGATGGTATAGGTCCTATTGTCCAATTTTTCCATTTAAGCAAAGCCCTAAATCGAGCTCAGAAACCCTAGCCATGGTGTTACACGATTCAGGCCATGGAAATTCAATTGGCTTGCCCAGAAAGCTTGCAAACACATCACTAAACACAAAAACAACAACAAATCGAGTTAATAATGCATGAATGAAGGAAATCGATTTTGAAAGAAACTTGACAAACCGAAATCGTGTTTGATGAATTCTTGATGGTTTTGAATGATGTAAGAGTCTGGATCGACTCTAAAGACCTCAAGGAATGCAATGGAATCCTCAAAAACGATTGAAAACGGCTGGAAGTATGATTGACACTTGCTTGTTTGCCACGGTTTTTTCAGTTTGGGAATAGGGTTTCTAGAGCAATTTTTTCGTTTTTTTCGATTGGTATGCATCAGGTATAAGTACTGGAAGGATTTGGCATTGTTTTTGGTAAGAATCAATCACCATTCAATGAAAATCAATTTTGATTTTTGTACAAAATCAAATTTTCAAAATTTGATTAATTCTCAATCCAATCTTGCCAAATTGATCAATTTTCGAAAATTGTTGGCATTTGTAAGTTACTTGAGTCTCAAGGAAAGAATAAAATCAATCTTTGCAATTAATTTTAATTTTGTACTTTATTTTTAAATTTAATTTGCATTTAAATGAATAAATTACAAATTAAATAGAAAAATAAATCAAAAATTCGTGGCATTGGGCTTGGATATTCCTAATTGTATGAGGAATAAGTTTGGATGAAGAAAAAGCAAGCCCATTTGCAAAAAATTTGATTTTTAGAAGTATCTCTCTTTGTGCATTCTTTCAAAATTGCCCAACCTGTGAATGGTGTATCTTGCTCAATTTTCCACATTTTTGAGTGTTATTGGACTTTTTGGAAAGCTGTAAGAGTCCTCTAACCAACCTTTTTGGTCTCATCTCAATTGGAGTTACCATGCTTAATATATCTTCAAAACAAAAAGTTGACTTTTTGTTGACTTTGAAAATGACCTGTAATGTTTTGAGCTATACCTCTCAAATGAAGCATTTTTTGGACATTCTTGTGAGACATGAAGTTGTAGAGAATTGAATTTCCTTCAAAACAAGAGGTGGTGGAATAATTTCGAGAAAGTATGAGAAAGTTATGATCACCAAAGTTCATTGACTTTTCACCTAGAAACCCTAATTTAGAAAGTTTGACTTTTGAGCAAATCTTGAGTTTTCTTGATGAATCATGATCAACCCTTGATCAAATGATGAATGTAACTTCAAAATGAGGATGTTGACCAAAAATTATGAAGTTTGACTGTATGTTGACCATGTTGACTTTTGTCCAATACAACTGATTTTCAACCATCTGAGCAATTGTCTGAGGAAACTTGACTTGTGAAGCTTGAAACTTGACATGGAGAATCTTTGAAACATATGTGGAGGCATGAAGACCATTGGAGATATTGGAAGTCCATCTTGCCCTGAGAGATACCAAACCCTAGTTTGGGTTGATTGTCTAGGAGAGTTTGTCCGATCAACTCTTGAGGAATCCTTGAGTATAGATGTATGAAATCTCTTGAGTAGATGGAGGGCAAATTTTGGGTATGACACTGCCCTGCTCAATCTTCTTGTACTTGAGGGTTAGATTGACACGCTTGTCTTTCGTGACCTGAAGGTAGAAGATGATTGAACACTCGAGTACACCTGAAAATTTGCACTCGCTGTTGGTGGATGATGCGGGAATGGGCTTACAGATGCCATTTGGATACACTGGAGATGAGTCGACGCTAGACTCAAGAATGTCGATAGGAGAATTGACGGGATGGGCTTAAGATGTCATCCGAAAGATCGATGTTGGGAGTGAGCCGACGCCTCGTAGTCGCTTCGAAGGAGCATGTAGATGGGCTTAAGATACCATCTGGAGGGAGTCATACGTTAGACTTTGTGTTCATGTTTTTTGAATGAAGTTATTGGTTTGCATTGACTTTTAACCATATATGCAGATCAAAGTGAAGCAATCGTGATAAGTAGTCGGAGATGGGCTTAAGATGCCATCCAAGGCAACCGAGTCGCACGCTAGACTCGGGTTGCTGTTGATAATAAGGAATCGAATAACTTTATGCCGATTACTCGAGGGAGATCAGTAGTTGGCAAAATGTGGATAGCTTCCGTCAGGCATCGGTGTTGATCCATTGCTCGTTATCGGAGGATAACCAGAGGCGGTCTTTCGGATAGTTTTCCCGGTTCGGGCTTAATCCGACCACCGTCGAGGACAACCAAGGGCGCTTTCGATAGTTTTCCGCCGATTCGGGCTTAATCTCGACCTGCTTTGCTGAGGATCACACTGCTTTTGAGAAAACAAGAGGAACTTTGATAGAATATTGGTTAGTTTTATGCAAAGTATGATGCATGACAGGTATATGAATGACATATGCATGAATTATGACTTTATGAGTAATGTATGATGTTAAATGTCGTGATATTTCAAAACATATCCATCTTGAAGAAGATGCGGATGCTCTTGAGGATCTCGACTCGCTTGGGGATTGAATAGGTGAGATCCCGCTTTGAAAGAGAAGAAAGATATCCGGATTCCTCCGATGCACTATCCGACCAAGTCTTGGGCCTAGATATTGTTGAGGAAGGTAGAGATTTGAGAAGCTCGTTGTTGGAGATCTCACATATAGACCCCGAGGAGAATCGGAGGCGATCCGCTGGGGACCTTGTATGTAGATCCCGCGAGGAAATTTAGGAGGCGCCTACTAGGGATTCTCGAGTGTAGATCTCACCGGAGAGCATTGATAGTTGCCGGAAACCCGGTTAGAAGGGTCGAATCCGTTGTAATCCCAGTGGGAGATGAAGATGTAGTTTCTCCTGCACTATCTCGACCAAGTCTCGAGTCCGATACCGCTGGGGAAAAGGAAGGGATCGAGAGATGTCCGCTAGGGATAAATATCTCGGTCGGGATGAAATGTTACTTCTGAGACCGATGTAATCCGCTTAGTTGATCGATCACGGCTCGGGACCAACACATACTCCACTGGGAGGTTTGTAGAGTGACACCTTTGTGGGGAATGCTTTGGTGACTTTCGTCCGTCCCACCGGAGCTCAGTAAGTACTTTGTATGTTCACTTTTCAGATATGTTTGTGATTAGATTCTTATTGTCAAATGCATATAATCATTCAAAGCAAACGTTGGACTTATTGCAAACGACAACAACAAGAATTGTAAAGAGAAAGAATTTATGCTTATTTGAAAGGTGGCGATGGCCAAGTAGTTTGTACACAAGAAAGGTAAAAAGCCATGGAAACAATCTCGTTAAGTTCCAACTATGCTAGTACTCATATATTTCACTATCTCATCTCCTTGCCAGAGAAAGTGAGTAGACTGATCTTCGCCATTTGAACCTTGAATGCGATAGTAGTCTCGAAGTGTGATTTGAAAGGACATAGTCGCACGCTTGAATCCCTAACTTTGCCTAGACCGCCTTTCGGTTTTCACCACCGATACCTTTTGCCCAAGCCGCTTTTCGTGTTTTCGACTTACCGTGTACATGTTTTGTATATATCCTTAACTTTTGCCCGAACCTTTGGTTCGCCAGATGCCCTTATTTTTCCTAGGTTCATCGACCTAGCGGGTCTCTTTATGCGTAGTATTTTTGACTATGTCCGCTCACTGTGGTGGGAAATCTTCACCATCCATGGTGCTAAGTATCATAGCCCACGAAAACACTGCTTTGACTACAAATGGTCCCTAGGTGGGAGTCCATTTGCCCTCGGATCACCTTGTGGAAGAATGATGCGCTTGACTACTAAATCACCAACTTGGTAGACTCGGTGCTTGACCTTCTTGTTAAATGCTCTAATCATTCGCTCGATAATCTGTCCATGGCGATGGACGCGAGTCGCTTCTCATCAATCAAATTAATGTCAAGGCGAGTCTGACCCAATCGCCTTAACTCGCCTCCCGGAGGACTCTAGTTGAGGGTATCCAACCTCGATGGGTAAGACTGCCCATACCGTATACGAGAGAGAAGGGGTTGAACTCGTAACATGTTCTCGACACGGAATGAGATCTTGATGCTTCTGATCCCACTCGCCTTAACTGACCGATCACTAAAGTCGAGTCTCCATACACTTGTAAGAACTTGATTCTTAAGTCAATAGCGCTTTAAGACCCATGATGCACGCCAGATTCGCCATGTTGTTAGTGCAATCAAACATAATCCGCGTGAAAGGTGTATGTCCGCATAGGGATGTAATGATGGCGCCAATGCCATTGCTAAGCGCGTTGAGGCTCCATCAAAACCATGGTCCATCGGGATCCTTGTTCAGTCCTTCGTCTGGCCTGTTCTTCACAATCAGAACTAGTAAAACATCTTCGTCTCGAAATTGAATCGCATAGACCGATAGTCATCTACGGCTTGATGAGCCAAATGATCGGCTACTACACTTCCTTTGATCGCTCGAGAAGTGTACCGATGTCATATTCGGTCAGATCATTTGCCATCTTGCTATTCTTCCGAGAGAGCTGGTTTCTCAAATATGTATTTTATTGGATCCATCTTAGAAATCAACAAGGTAGTGTGAGTCAACATATATCGCCTTAGTCGGCGAAAGCAGCCAAGTTAAAGCGCTGCAAGTTTTCTCGAGTGGAGTATCTTGTTTCACAGGTAAACTTTTGCTAAGGTAGTATATTGCATGCTCTTTTCGACTGCACTCATGTTGCCCCAACACACACCCCATTGAATTCTCTAACACCGCCAAGTACATGATAAGAGGTCTTCCTTCGGCAAAGCGGGATAGGAGGATTCGTAGGTACTCTTGATTTTGTCAAAAGCCATCCGCAATCGCTGCTCCATTCCACTACTTGATCTTTCTTAAGTAACTTGAAGATTGGCTCACAAGTAGCGCTAGGTGTGCAATGAATCTGCAATGTAATTTAATTGGCCCAAGAAACCTCGACTTCCTTCTCGCAACCGCATCTCTTGAATGGCTCTAACCTTGGGGTCAACCTCAATACCTTTTCCACTAACAACAAACCCTAAGAGTTTTTCGGATCCGACTCAAAGGTGCACTTGTTGGGATTCACTCAATCAGACTTCAACCCGTCGAACAGCTTCGCAAATGATCTAGATGTTCTTCTTCACCGTGAGCGAGCTATCATGTCGCCGACGAGACCTCTATCTCGTGATGAATCATGTCATGAAACAATGTCACCATAGCACGATAAGTGGCGCCTGCTCTCTCATCCGAACGGCATAACCTTGTAGCGAAAGTGCCCCACTGTAACAAAAGTAGTCTTCCATGTCTTCGGAGCCATTTTGATCCGATTGTAACCGAGAAACCATCCATGAAGGAGAAAACCTTTGCCGAGCGGTGTTGTCAACCGTAACATCAATATGAGGAAGTGGAAAGTCATCTTCGGACTTGCTTTGTTCAAATCAGAATCCACACACATTCGCATCTTACCATCCTTCTTAGGTACGGGTACCACATTTGCAACCCATGTGGATAAGAAGTAATGTTTAAGAAACCCGTATTGAACTCGCTTCATAACTTCGGCTTTGATTTTTCTCGACATCTCAGACGCATACGATTTAACCTTCTGTTTTACCGAGAAAACCTCTTTGTCGGCAATCGTGTACCACAATATCAATGTCTAAACCCGCATGTCTTCGTATGACCAAGCAAAACCTCAATATAGTCTCGTAGCATCCGAACCAACTTTTCTTTAACATCGCTCTCAAGACCCGCTCCTATCTTGATCTCTTCCTCTCGCTAGTACCCAAATTCACAACCTCAACTTGCTCTTCATGTGGTCAGATAACTCGATCTTCTTGTCAGAATCAAGTTCTCCTAGAACTTCACAATCTTCCTCACCTTCGCCTTCTTGGTTGATCGGATTATCAAGTCATATTTAGCAATAGCATAGTCATTATTAATTAGATTCGAGTGATTCGTTGTATCACGTGGGTGTGTGTAAGAACACATAGCTTTTGAAGGGGTGATAAAGTAAAAGAAAGAAAACAAACAATTGAATGCAAAAGTCCAACGATTTATTAAATGAAAATACGCAAACGATGATAATAACCCTCGCAACGAACCATGATGCCCCAAGGCACTAGGCTTTCAAAGTTTATTGTTCAAAACATAAAGAAATACGAAAAGCAAAACAAAACAAGAGCAATTACTCACTAAAGGAGATTGGTATGACGCCTTCGCCTTCCAATTGTTGAGCCCTTTATCCGAGTTGGGAAGATCCACTTGCCGATGTCGAAGTCGTTGTCGCCGCCTTCTATAGCATGGATTCCACTCGCCGATGCGGAAAGGAAGTTGGCCGGCACGCTCATGGGTATCATCTTCCCGACCTTGATGGTGAAGCCTAAACCAGCCTTGTCAAATTTGAAAGGAAGATCGAGCTGGCCCCAAATAGTACTACCTTCTTCAACAAGAAATGAGCATCTTTCAACGAGGCCATTCTAGGCGGAGCTTGTGTAACTCAGAGTGACAGAGAGTCACAGCATGACTGGGTATTGTTTCAAAAGCTTGACAGGAGTCTCAAGAATTCTCCTTCCATCTCGAGGTATCGGAATGATTGTAGATGACCGACCATATACTCTTCTTCACCACATACCGTGACAACCTTCCTTTCACCGGTACTTCAGCTCGATGCAAGGTAGAGGTAATACGCCCATGTATCCAAGGGCGTCCAAGTACAAGAGTAAGCGGACGGATGTCCATGACAAAGAAGGTGGAGTCAAAAGTCCGGGAACCGACTTTAACACGCAGAGTGAGCTCTCCAAGTCTGCTCGCTTGAACCATCAAAAGCTCTCACGATTATGTCACTGGTCTCGAACCAACCCTTCGACATCAAGTCGATCAAAAGCGCTTCTGAAGATATTCGAGCGTAACCGTATCAACCAAAACATGAGATGTGGTAACTTTGCATTCAACAGATGTGCAAGGCTTTGTTGTGTTTCTTCCCAAGGAGTCAAATCAAGATCAAAGAAGCCTAGGCCGTTGTTGGCAGCAAGCTAGCAATACAAACTTCGAATTGGTCGGTGGTAGTGTCTTGGCACATGAGCATTCTTCTAAACTTCACCAAGGCATTAGCATGAGCCTCGAGCATAAGAGCAAAGCAGCATGGAAATCTTGGACGGAGTCTCGTCCCAATTGTTCCACAACATTGTAGTTACTCTTCTTGATAATCTTCGAATTTCCTCCATTTCTTGTTTGAGGTGTCTTCAAGAACTTCCTTTGGTACTTCCGTCGAGGTGATGAGTTACCGGTTCTTTCCTCTAGCTTGGGAATGGGTTGAATAGCTTGAATGCGAATGGAGTCGCAGTGTCTTTTGGAGGAGAGATATCCGAGAGAATACTCTTCCGGTTCGGTCACCTTACTAGATCCGGTGATGTTTTCAATGTCAGGAATGGTAGCTTCGACTGAAAGATCCTCAATGGTCGAGGGTCTTGCTTGACACCATGATAGTAAACATCGATCCATAATTCCAAGGGATAGCTTTATCGAGGAATATGGAATCGCCTTGGAGAAGTGATGATGAGAGGTGCCACTCTAGGCACAGGATCGCAGAGGAAATCCTTATTGTATTAACATCAAGATAATCTTCGGGAAATCGTCACCCCATCCGGTCGCCTTAACATCTTCAATAGGAATCTTGTAGCTCTCGTGAAAGTGTACTTCACCATGTAATCATACTTTCCACTTGGCTGCCCCAAGGTATCCCATACGATGGTACTGCTTCATTCGCATTGTCAATCTTCAACTTAGACATTTCTTCACACAACTTCCACAGTGTGGTTTCGAAATAGTATCTCACGGTTATCCATCATGCACCGAACACGCCTTCTCAACCAAGCACAACCATCCGGGCGGATGGGCACCAACGACAGTCGGGCATCCCGGGTTGACACCGCTTGCAACAAATTCTTCTTAATACCATCGAGGAATGGTCAAGTCATCTATGTTGAAAACATAAGTATCATCACCAACAAAGATTGGAACCCTTGTCATGGTTAGGCATAGGCGCTGATCACATTCGAGTCTCAACAGAGGATCAAATTCAACTGCTTAGCTTCAATCATATCTTGAATCTTGTTCTTCGAGCCCAACAATCATCGATATGTCCCGGGCTATTGGAATGGTAAGCACACTTAGCATTAGGATTGTACTGAGAGGAAGTGTTGACATTCGAGGAGGATCCCTCAAGCAATCACCGCTTTCAACATGTGTTGCAAGGCTCATGCACAAAGGCATGTTGATCTTCGTAAACTGCCTTCGTGGTGCGCTCGTTACGCTGTCTCACCGAGGTTGTGCCGATGTAGGATCGAGATCACAACCGCCCCACAGATTGAGCACGGTCGGTCTTGGCTCGGCTTTTCCGACCATACACAAGATTGGCTTCTTTCTTACCACCAAAAGATCTCTTCAGCAGCTTGAAGATGTCTCTACCGAATCTTCCCACTCTTGATACCGCCTTCAATACGTCATCAAGTATCACCTGAATCCATCAAGAGTTTCCAATCGATGATTGAAGAATGGGCCTGCTGTCCCCATGAACATATCAACCAACTCCCTATTGACAAGGGTGGTGAACTCACCGCTAAATCTCCACTTCGAGCATACTCCTTGAACTTCTCATCACGACCCATAGACATGCTTTGTAGTTGCATGCGAGTGGGTGTCAATTCAGATTGTACTATATCTCTCTAGAAAGCATCACCAAGTCACCCAAGTATGGATACGGTCATTCTCTAACTGATAATACCACTCCAATTGAGTTCCGGACAAACTCTCTTGAAAATAGTGCATCCACAACTTTCTGTCATCAGTGTGGGGATTGATCTTCTCGACATAGGACTTCAAATGCAGCTTTGGGCAAGACATGCCATCATACTTGGCAAAAGTTGAACTTTGAACTTGGGAGGAATCACAACACCAGGAACGAGACTCAGATCATCAAAATTCAGCCCGGACATCTTCAAGTTTTCCACAACATTCAGACGATCTTCAAGTTGCTTGTACTTGTCATCTTCATTAGAGTATTGGCCATCATCATAGTTCTTCTCAAGCTCAGCCGACCTTCACCATCACCCTTGTTACTTTCCTCAAGATGGACACTTCCTTCAGAGAGCTCAATACGTGACCACCTTAGGACCACCTTTGTAGCGCCCATGTTGAGGAGACCAACAACCTTCTTCTTCTTGTTGATGAGCTTCTTCAAATCTTCTTGGCCTTGGACCAAACTGTGAACATCTCTGAAACCGAGCATTCGAGCTTGAGATCTTTGACAATTGCTCAAGAGCCATTTCGCTAAAATAAATAGCGAGCAAATGAGAAAACCAATCTCCAATGTACCTGTGATGCAATGTTATGCTATGCTATGCAATGTTTATGCGAATGCAATGCAATGTTTTCAAGGACCTTAGAGATTTAAATTTGTTAAACAAGCAATGAACAAACATTTATTAGTACTTTTTTCATTATTCTTTTTCTTTTTAAGTACAAGAGATAGTTCAAAACAATAAAAGAAAACATATAAATCCTAAAGCTCTAAGTCTCCCATGGTCGCTTCCTCTTGGTGCCGATGTAAGCTTGATGTTTCGCCTCGTGAAGTAGCTTAGTCAACTCTAGCACTTTCTTCTCACTTGCATAACACCGAGCCTCAAAGGTATCCTCTCTTCTTGTCGAATCCAGATCTCTTCAAGTCTTCAAAATCGTGAGGCATGTCGGATAGAACGGATAGGTACGCCACCTATAGCAACAGTTCCATAATTACGGTAGAACAGCGTGAATGGCATCATGAGGTTTTGAGCTCGAGCTCGCACCCATTTGAGGTAAGGTTCCCAAGGAATGGAGTTCGGTGCCCCAAAGTCTTGGTATCGCCTTCTTTACCATGCCCCAAGCGTATAAACCTTCGCTAATTCGAGATCGTGATTGTAGTCGAACACAACATCTTGGAGAAGCATATCATGTGGACCATCTCTTCGAAAACCAAACCGACGAGAGCTAGAGAAGGTTGTAAGTCATACCTCCCTTATACCAAGGAGTGGTACATTAGGGAATTCTCCACAACGCCGATGAAGGTGAAGTCCTTTGAGAGAAAAGACCCAAAGGATATCTTAATGGAGAGTGACATTAGCCTTTGAGACCATCTCAACCTTTGTTCGTTCTTCAAACGATGGAGGAAGGTGCAAATAAACCACCGGAAAGTAACGGACACAACACATGAGAGTTCCTTGTCGCTTAGTAGTACGAGTGGAGAGAATGTAGAATATCTCCAAGTAAAGTAGGCATGTGATCGGGTAAGGAACAACTTGATGGCATTGATATCTATGAATTGATCCGAGTTAGGAAATAGAACCAAACCATAAATTAATAAGGCCACAATGTTTTCAAATGCATGGAAACTCATAACTTTGAGGAGTTCTCGCTTTCTTGATTAAGAACTTGAAAGTAAACCCTTAACTCCACTTCTAGTTTCCCAATTGGCTTCAATGTCCGAGCGCTTAAGATGTAAGGCGATGCAATGTCTTCGCACTTAGGAACCTTTTCTAAACCGTGAATGGCATTTGGTCAAGAATAGGTATCCCAAGTAGCTTAGAGAACTCTTCCAAGGTAGGAACTAACGATAACTGGGAATGTAAAGCAATGGTGTTTCGGTCAAGAACTGAATAGGACATGCATCATATCTTCTTCAAAACCGAGATAACCAAATCAAGTAGATAACCATGTCTTTTGATGAACCGAGCATGGTCGGAATTTCAAACCAAATCTTTGAGTGAGAAGGATACCCATGAAGTTGATTCGATAGTCTTTCTAGAAGCCATAATCCCTACAAAAAGCAAAGATAAATCCCTAGGTCCTTGAAATAGTTAGAAATGATATGCAATGCGAATGATGTCATGATGTCATGTTTAGCACACACAAACAATCCACACAATGAGCCTAGGTTAAGGCTTGCATGAGGTATAGGTGATTACCCCACCAAAATTTTGAGTTGGTTCATCCTGCCCTATAATAGTAACCGGTTCTAGGAATCTCACATCATTGATCTTTCTCGTAGGCGCTTATTTCAATACGACGCCAAGTGGTCGATCGAAAATATCCCAAAAGTCCGATCTCAATGAGCGTAGCATCGAGTATCAACCAACCCTCCTACACCAAAGCCGCCATCTCACTACCTTCTAATGGCCAAGATGGGTCAATTAAGGTTCTAAAAGTTTAGTTAGCGCTGATGACACCACGCAGAAGCCAAATACTATCTTCAACTTGGGAATGAAGAGTATCGGACAACCAAAGTGTCACGCTAACGTAGCCATCATGTTGACCGCTTAGTTATACGCCTAGCGGTCGCGATGATCTAATGCTACTTACCTAAAAGGAAACCCGGATCCGTGTAGGATCCCCAACAATACAATGCCCAAGCAACCCTTGAAGATAAAGCATACAAGTCAAACAAAAGCGGTAAAGTTATCTAGAAATCCCTAAGGTATTCTCTTTAGGATTGATTCCCCACAGAGTCGCCAGCTCAGAATACTTGAACTCGACTTTGTAGGAATTTTGTATCGCAGATGTGGGATAGCAAGAGTCGCCACCGACTTTTATTTTTATCCAATTAAGGGAAGGTAAAAGTACGTAAAAGACCTTTGTTAGATTCTCGAGTTCGGAGAATGGTTATGAAAAGGAAGGTATTAGCACTTTTCCATCCGTAGTTATCTACGGCTCTTAGTTGCTCTAGATCACTTTTAAAATTGCTTTGTGTGTTTGACAAAATGTTTTGAAAAGAGGGCATTTCGCTTTGACTTTGTAATGACTCATGTAGGAGTGTATACAAAGTGTTCGAAATGTTTCGCTTTTGAAAAGAATTTGAACTTTGAAAAAGAGTGTGGTGTGAAAAGCATTTGATAGAGCGAGCAACTAAAAGGCTTATTTACCCACTCGTAATTGGTCGTTTTCACTTACGTTCCTTTAGAATAGCGCTAGCCTTACCATTAGTTAGTAGGTAGCTCCATTCGCTGGATGTAAGCGGACATTGGGACATCGGATGGTCATAGAAGGCAACTTGAGGAAGTATTCTAGCACATTCGAAGGGACTATCATCATTTTTCGTAGGCGACAATCGAGGGTCAAGATCATGTATTCGGAAGCGACATCGTGGGTCTTATGATCTTTGTATCGAAGGACTATGATGATTTGTTTGAAGGCAACGGTGCTAGAATACCTCTACGCTCGAGGGACATGACCATTTTGATTCGCAAAGGCAACGAGAGAATTACCCTAAGGTGTGTGAAAGAAGTGTGTTGATTTCAGATATTTTATCTTGAAAATTAGTGAGCTATGTTGATTATTATCTTGCCATACACGCCTAGTTACTAGCAATTGATAGGTGCGAAAGTAAAATGCGAATGTAAAGATGCGGAAAGGTAAATCCTACGCTATTACAAGGCTTTGGGCGTATACATAATTTAAACTATGGAAAATAAAACCTAATTTAAACTATTACATCCCATGAACAATTACATTATTGAAAAATAAAATGATAAAGAAAGAATCGTCTGAATCGGATTAACCTGTAAAGGGATGAGAAATCGGAAAATACGATATGAATCGAACAAGAGAAAAAATGTTAGAAAAATGCAAATTTTTATATGAGAAAATTATTACATGCTGGAAATAATATAAATATGCTAAAATAATTTTTTGGGATTTTTTGGATGCAATTTAATAATTAAAAATGAATTAAAAGTGATTTAAATGCAAAATTATGAATAAAAATAAATATGCATGCAAAATTATATTTTTTAATTTTTTAAATTAAATAAAGATTTTTAGAAAATAATGTAAAAGGAAAATTAATTTTTGATGAATTTTAAATGCAGAAATAAAAATGTGAAATTAATTAAAATAACATATAAATATTAAAATATGTGAAAATATGAAGAAAATTGAGTTTGTGGAAAAGGAAGCAAACCGCCCGGACGGATTTGAACCCATGACCCTGAGAGCATCCGAAACAGTGAGCTTTACCACTACGCCATGTGTGCATCGTGTTTGAAGACGAAGTGAGTGGAAACACGCGCTTCCTCGCTTCTCGCCGCGCCATCCATCGCCTTCAACCTTTGAATTTTTGAAAGATAGCGCTTGGCTCGACGCCACAGCCCCGCAAAATCAAAAACACAAAGATACATAATATAAATGACATCTAAGGCCATGGTTCGATTCCTGAGATCGTTCCGAACACGATGGTATAGGTCCTATTGTCCAATTTTTCCATTTAAGCAAAGCCCTAAATCGAGCTCAGAAACCCTAGCCATGGTGTTACACGATTCAGGCCATGGAAATTCAATTGGCTTGCCCAGAAAGCTTGCAAACACATCACTAAACACAAAAACAACAACAAATCGAGTTAATAATGCATGAATGAAGGAAATCGATTTTGAAAGAAACTTGACAAACCGAAATCGTGTTTGATGAATTCTTGATGGTTTTGAATGATGTAAGAGTCCAATCGACTTAAAGACCTCAAGGAATGCAATGGAATCCTCAAAAACGATTGAAAACGGCTGGAAGTATGATTGACACTTGCTTGTTTGCCACGGTTTTTTCAGTTTGGGAATAGGGTTTCTAGAGCAGTTTTTTTCGTTTTTTTCGATTGGTATGCATCAGGTATAAGTACTGGAAGGATTTGGCATTGTTTTTGGTAAGAATCAATCACCATTCAATGAAAATCAATTTTGATTTTTGTACAAAATCAAATTTTCAAAATTTGATTAATTCTCAATCCAATCTTGCCAAATTGATCAATTTTCGAAAATTGCTGGCATTTGTAAGTTACTTGAGTCTCAAGGAAAGAATAAAAGCAATCTTTGCAATTAATTTTAATTTTGTACTTTATTTTTAAATTTAATTTGCATTTAAATGAATAAATTACAAATTAAATAGAAAAATAAATCAAAAATTTGTGGCATTGGGCTTGGATATTCCTAATTGTATGAGGAATAAGTTTGGATGAAGAAAAAGCAAGCCCATTTGCAAAAAATTTGATTTTAGAAGTATCTCTTTGTGCATTCTTTCAAAATTGCCCAACTTGTGAATGGTGTATCTTGCTCAATTTTCCACATTTTTGAGTGTTCTTGGACTTTTTGGAAAGCTCTAAGAGTCCTCTAACCAACCTTTTTGGTCTCATATCAATTGGAGTTACCATGCTTAATATATCTTCAAAACAAAAAGTTGACTTTTTGTTGACTTTGAAAATGACCTGTAATGTTTTGAGCTATACCTCTCAAATGAAGCATTTTTTGCACATTCTTGTGAGACATGAAGTTGTAGAGAATTGAATTTCCTTCAAAACAAGAGGTGGTGGAAAATTTCGAGAAAGTATGAGAAAGTTATGATCACCAAAGTTCATTGACTTTTCACCTAGAAACCCTAATTTAGAAAGTTTGACTTTGAGCAAATCTTGAGTTTTCTTGATGAATCATGATCAACCCTTGATCAAATGATGAATGTAACTTCAAAATGAGGATGTTGACCAAAAATTATGAAGTTTGACTGTATGTTGACCACATTGACTTTTGTCCAATACAACCGATTTTCAACCATCTGAGCAATTGTCTGAGGAAACTTGACTTGTGAAGCTTGAAACTTGACATGGAGAATCTTTGAAACATATGTGGAGGCATGAAGACCATTGGAGATATTGGAAGTCCATCTTGCCCTAAGAGATACCAAACCCTAGTTTGGGTTGATTGTCTAGGAGAGAGTTTGTCTGATCAACTCTTGAGGAATCCTTGAGTATAGATGTATGAAATCTCTTGAGTAGATGGAGGGCAAATTTTGGGTATGACAGAGAATGCCAGCCATAAAAGGACCCCTGCTCCCACTCATTTGAAGTTGTCCAAGGACACAAGTGGTGAAAATGTTGATCAAAGTTTATATAGAAGCATGATAGGAAGCTTGATGTACCTAACAGCCAGCAGACCTGACATTGCATTTGTTGTTGGGTGCAAGATACCAAGCTGAACCTAAAGTAAGTCACATCAACCAGGTGAAAATAATTCTGAAGTATGTGAGTGGAACTTGCAATTATGGTATTCTGTATTCTCATGGATGTGAACCAATTCTGTCTGGTTATTGTGATGTCGACTGGTAGTAGCGATGAAAAAGCACTTATGGAGGATGTTTCTGAAACAATCTTGTTTCTTGGTTCAAAGAAACAAAATTGTGTGTCTCGCCCATCAAGTCAATACATAGTACCGGTAGCGCTTGTTCTCAAATGGTCCGATGAAGCGATGTCGATGAGTACAATGTCACACAAGATGTCATGACATTATACCGTGACAACTCGAGTGCTATTAATATTTCAAAGAATCCTATACAATACAGAGGACTAAGCACATTGACATTAGACATCACTTCATCGTAGACCTTGGAAGAGAAAGTGATTAAATTGGACCATGTAGCCACCGAACTTCAATGACATTTTACTAAAGCTCTTGATGCTAGTCACTTTGAAAATTTAAGGAGCAAACTGGTATTTGTCAATATGAGGAATTGTAGCAATTAAGATTGCTTACAACAAGGAATGGAAGAGACCTTTATTTCAATTAATTATAAGTGGTCATTTAATTATTTTCCTCTTATTTTAAAAGTCTCAAGAATAGGAAGATACTCCTCCATATAATAGTATCTTCATTTGAAAGTATCATATTCTCTTCATCCAAAAGATACTCAAACTCCCCTGTCTTTCTTGTTTTCATTTTCTCAACATATCTCAAATAAATATGTCTTCATCATCTTCTTCATCCCAAGATTCCTACTGCTCATCTCCTACCATGGTCGAGATTAGTACCGCAGCCATGAATGTTGAACTCAGAAAGGTCTCTCCTCGCTCAATGGTAACCGACTCTAAGAAGACCAAGAATCGCATGCAAGGAATACACGAAGGTCATCGCCTTCACCCTCCGTAAGATCTCCGACTCATCCTCATCTGCTCCTCCGTAGATAGCAACAGAGAAGGTACTATGTATGCAAGAAGCCATTGCTAAGATAGTCACCAGGATCCTAAACGAAAACCACTCTGTACCTGGAGTTTCTGTCCCCCTTAACCAAGAGTCTGCTAGCCCTAGTTTAGCAGCTGATCCAGATGTCACAGAGAATGTCAAGACATTTGATGATCATGTCAAGAAAACTCCTGTGGATCCTGATACTGATACTCCTGCTGATTCCCCTATCAAAGAAAAGGTTGGTAACTCTGGTTCTCAAGTTGAGAAGATGACAAAGGCTGGAACTTCTACAAAGAAGTGTAGAGTAAAATCTATTGGTGGAAGCTCGAGACCCAAGAGGACACCAATTGACAAGAAGAGGAAGACTCCTGAACCTTCAGAGTCTGATCAAGATTCTGGTTTCAAGACTAAGGCTGAAGTGGTAGCTGGTAATGTTGCTGATGGTGTTGCTCACAGTGCTTCTTCAGGAAAGAAGAGCACCTGATCTGATAGCCTGTTGCTGTGATGGTTCTTGTTTTGTTGGTTATTGCCTTGTTGTTCACATCTTGTTCCTTGTTCTGTTTTCCCATTTTTTTTGTTATGGATAATTGTAATTTTTCTGACAGAAGTTGTAACTGTACCCTTAATTATGCTGGTACTTTTCTTAATATATGATTGAATGCTTGGGGTATTTGTACTGATTCCTTTGGCCCCTTTGTGGCTAAAAAGGGGGAGAAGTACTGTGTGTCAATTGGGGAAACTGTATGGAATTTTTTTATGTGGGCAAATTGTGGAAAATTGGGAAATTTTGTATGGGTAGAATTTATATTCTCTCTAGGTTCTGGTTTCTTTAAGCTTAGAACTAGTATTTCTTCTGCTGCATAGGTTCTCTGATCTGTTAAGTAGTTTTAGCCAAAAATGTGCCAAAGGGGGAGTTTGTTAGTGTTTTAAGTTGGCATTACTTTTTGGTAAAACTAGGCTATGGCAATGTCTTGATAAATGTCATGACATTCAGAGATTGAAGATAAATCCTACTTGACAAGGATGTTTAAAGTGCATTTTAACTAGAAGGTAAAAGTTGAATTTAGAAAATATATCGATGTCATAAATGTTATGACATTCAGCAGACATTCTGCTCGTAACTGCTTTTCCCGAGTTTTTCGTGAAGTTTGTTGAGCTTCTTTATTATGTTTTTCTGTTATTAGAATGCATGCTCACGTAGCTGTTTGGTTAATCTTAGTTAGACCTAAATTGGTTGTTGAAAAGATCAATTTTTTAGGATTAATTAAGTGAACCCTAGCTATCTTTATGGAAGCCCAAAACTGAAGTTTCAGGATCGCTTTTATAAAAGAAAAGAACCCTTACATGCTGCCGGCCCGAATGTATTAAAGATTTAGCGGTGTGTTTTGTGTAATTTAGTTATTTGTGAGCCAAGCAATTATCAATTGATAAGTGCCTTGGACTAGGATTTGTTTGTAGGGTAGTTTATCACCAAAGCTTTGAAGCACGAGTGTTTGTCTCTTGGTTAAAGCTTTGAAGCAAAATCAAGATAGTTTATTGAAGTGTGTCTTCACAATTCAATTAATCAATAGGTTGATATCATGGTGATTGAGGGGAGTGAGTAGGAACTCGTGTCTAAGTAGGACTTAGATTGAAGTTGCATTGGGTAGGTTTTAAGTGAAGGAGATAAACCGTTGGTTTATTCCTGAATTAATTCTACTAATAGTGAATTTCCTCCCTAGCTTGGTAGCCCCCAGATGTAGGTGTAGTTAGACACTGAACTGGGTAAACAATTTATTGTGTTCTTTACTGCTGTTTGAATTTATTGTGTAAATTGTTAACAGAGTGTCAGATACTGTGTCATAACATTCTCTGTGACATCAAGTATCTGCTGCCAGGAATTTCAGATGGAAACCCATTTGTGGCTGTGGGGACATGGCTCTTCTTCGAAGGGCTTCTACTGTGACAATTTTTAAGAAATTAAATTATTTCTTCATCTCACTATTTCATGTTTATGGCAATTCTGAGTTTCCTTATTATTATTTGAATTTGAAATAACACAGGGTTTAACACAAACTGGCTGTGGATATTTTCAATGGTACTATAATGATGTTGTGGATGAGAAAGACCAGTTTATGAATAAGCAAAAGGGTCAGTTAGACAAGATGGAAACTGAACTTGATGCTGCAAAATTGGAGTTGCTATCTTTAAAGGCAACAAATGATGGTCTGAAATAAAAGATACTGGAGTTACAAATGCAAATTAAGACGATGATGAATTCGGAAAAAAAATATAAAAGAATTTTATGTATTGTTTTGTTATTTGTCATATGGAAAATGTTGTAATAATTGTTCTATTAGAATGTTTAATTATAATGTTGGACCAGGTGTTATGTAATGTTCTGTATTTGAATTCAACAAATGTTTAATTAGAATGTTCTATTGAGAACAAAGTTAGCATGAATATAGTATTTTTGAATTCAACAGTTAATATTACAGGTCCACAAAGTTGTAAACAACAATTAATTATAAGGTGGTGTAAACCACTAACATTCATACATTACACAATCAAAACATAACACCTGATATTACAGGTCCAAAACATAAAGCCTAATGTTATAGTTCAATAGATCCAAAACAACCTGATTTTACAGGATCAAAACAAGTTAACATACATCAATCCTAAACTTAACATAAGCAATCCTAAACTTTCCATTTTGGTGTTGCTCTCTTAGTTGGTGTTGTCCTTCTTGTTGTTGGACCTACAACAGTTCTTGCTGCATTCAACCTAGTTGTTGGACTAAGTGGGACAAATGGTGCATTTGGCCTTCTAATTGGCAACTTTTTGGATGATTTAGAAGCAACTTTCTTTGTGTTTGGGAAACAGGAACTGACTGAGATGCCTGAGAAGCCACTGGTACAGATGCTGCCTGAGATGCATGAGTAACCACTAGTACAGATGCTGGATGAGATTCTTGAGAAGCCACTGGTACAGATGCTGGATGAGATGCTTGGTCAGTCACTGATGTAGGAGTAGCTTGTGCAGGGGCTGGCTGAGATGCTTGTGTAAGGGCTGGCTGAGATGCTTGACTAGTAGAAGGCACCTTGCAAGTAAGCTTGTTGTGTCCTGATTTCTTACACCTGCTACACTTTATGATGAATCATGTCCTCCTCGTCTTTTTATCAGATCCATCTATTTCTCCTTGCTCTAAATTCCTCCTTTTCTTTGGCCTTCCTGGAATTTTCCTAAATTTGGGGGGGAGAACATCAGGATACTCTGTTCTGCTCCATAGGTTTGAGCCATTGACAGAGTATATTACAGGCTTGTACACTTGCATGTATCTTGATTTCCTATAGTAATTAGGTATATAATCATCAATTTTCGGGTTCCTACTTTTAATTGTGGCAAGTGAATGCACACAAGGCAGGCCAGTTAGCTCCCATCTCATGCATAAACATTTCCCGTCCTTCAAATTGACTGTCAATTTGTCAGCTGAATTTTCCATATGCCACACTTCAAATATGTGCTCATCAGACATCCTAACACAAATTCAAATAACAAAATTAGCCATTTTAACACAGAATTTGTGTAAATTCAAATTACAAAATCAGCCAGTTTAACTCAAATTACCTGACTAGCCACATGTTTGTGTATGAACTTGTTTTTTCAATTTTCTTCATAATGTTAGGCAACACATCAACATCTTCTAGTTTCTGAAACCTCATCCTGTTTGTAGCCCATATCTCCATCATGTATATCCTAATTTCTTCCACCATAATTATCAATGGCTTAGACCTTGCCTCCAGGATGACACTGTTAAATGTTTCTGACATATTATTGAGAACTGCATCACATTTATTTTCAGTCTTGAAATATGATCTGCTCCAGAACCTTGGAGGTGTGGCTATCATGTGTTTGTATGCTTCTCCATTGAGCTCTTTCATTACTCTCATCTCCCTTTCCCAATCTTGGTAGTATGTTGACTTGGTAGCTTCCCATATTATTTCCTTTGGTTTTTTCCCTGGACACGTCTTCCTGAAGTTATTGTAAAGGTGCCTAGCACAGAACCTTTGTTCAAATCTAGGTAGGAGTTCCTCCATTGCTGGCAGTAATCCCTATGTCATCAAGAAATTAAGCATGAGATATGAAAAGTTACAACATTAAAGGGAACAGAAAAATATACTTAGAGTCATACCTTTTGTTGATCAGAAATAAATGTGTATGTCAGGCATTCCTCTTTCCCACCAAGATCATTTATAAGCAATTCTAAGAACCATGTCCATCTATCTTTGTTTTCACTCTCCACCACTTTATATGCTATTGGTAGCATTTGGTCATTGGGGTCTCTTCCTATGGCTGCCAGTATTTGACCTCCACATAGGCCTTTCAAAAAACACCCGTCAAGTATAATGTATTGTCTACTTAACTTGAAACTTTCCTTGCAAGCTGCCAAGCATATTTACAGCCTTTTGAAATGTAGTTTCTGATCATCACCATTTTCTTGGGTAGGTTGTACACTGACCTTGACAATTGAGCCAGGATTAGATATTAGTAACTCATGTGCATAGTCATAGACCCTTGCATAATCTCCTAAGAATGATCCATCAACCATGTCTCTTGCTACAAACCTAGCCCTTATAGCCTTCATTTTGTTGACCCCCACATTCCACTTTCTCTGAACCTTTTCCTTAATATCCTTCAGCTTCATTCTAGGGTTGGTTTTAAGTGAATTTAGTAGCCTCTTGCTGAGCCATTTAGTCTTCAACAACTTCACATTATATTCTCTACTACAGCTATGAATGTCAACTACCTTTCTTAGTTGCCAAGAATCCTCATCTTTCAATTTAGCACAATAAGCTTCCCATGCACGTCAGCCTTACACCTAACCCTAATCCTTACCTTGTCACTTTTAATAAACCTTAAACCTCTACCATTTTGGACTGCATAAGTGGTAATTGCTTCCTTGAAATCTTCATTTATACTGAAATAAGTTCCCACTTCCCATTTGTAATTGGTCATATCTTTTAGAATCTTGAATATGGGATACTTTCTTCTCCTAACTCTACTGCTATCATCACTTTCACAATCACTTCCAAGATCCTCACTTTCATTACCTTTACTATCATCATTCTTGTCCTTACCATTTTGTTGTTTACTTGTTCACCAATTACTCCTTCACAGTCATCTAAGTTACCCTCTTCCTCTTCAAGTTCAGTATCATATTCATCAGAATCATCATCAAATACTACCTCCATTGCACTATCATAGTTGAAGCTACTATCCTCAGAACTATCATCAGAATCAGTAAGTCTCACATCATCATCAACCTCACTAGCCCTTTGTCCAATATCATCATCATCCGCCCTTACATCATTCACATTATCATCAGCCCATAATTCATTCACCCTGTCATCATCTACACTTACATCATTCATCCTAACATCAACCCTTACATCATTCACATTGTCATCAGCCCTTACATCATTCACATTGTCATCAGCCCTTAAATCATTCACATTGCCATCTGCACTTACATCATTTACATTGTCATCATCCCTTACATCATTCACCCTATCATCATCTACACTTACATCATTCATCCTAACATTATCTACAACTACCTTTGTTTCCTTCAACATCTCCTCAATCTCATCTACTATCACGTTAAGTGGAATCTCATCTAGCACAACTTCATATTCATCTACAAAATCAGGCTGGGACAATGTGTGTTAAATAAAGACTTCAACACTGAGATGGACCCTATATATATATAAGATATCTCTAAGGCCCCTCTGTCATCATACAACAAATTCATCCCAGCTGTTGGATCCTTATAATATATCTTCTCTATCTCTGCATACCCTAGTTCCTTAGTCGCACCTATCAACTCAAAAAATCCTCACTTATCAGCATCTACTCTCAAATCAGCAATCTCACCTCCTCCGTACACACTCAGGTCGTCACTAACAAAATAACCACTATGGTGGATCGTAATTTTCAGAATTTCTTCCATTTTAGAATATGCCCTAGAAACCCTAGATACACGAGAAGAACAAAGATTTAATAAAAATTGAAGGGAGAGTAAACCCTAGATACAAGCGAAGAACAATGGATTTCAGAATAAACTTACCTTTCAACGAATTTCCTCTTCAATTTCACCTTCAGGAGTGTCGTTTGTAGAAAATGTGTTCTTCACTCTGTTTGCACTTCTCTTCGTTTGCAGAGAACACTTCAAGCAACAATGACTCAGATTTTCTCCATTTTCTATTTCAATACATTAATGCGTGTCTAGCTAATATAATTCACATATGTTAAGACGTGTCAGCCACATGTACGCCACGTACACCCTTCATTTGACTTTGACTAACGTGGATGACAGAAAGGATAAACGTGGTCCTTTTTGAACAATTAAAGGACCACTTTGACACTTTTTAGAGATAAGGGACCAAAAAGGGTATTTTGCCCATAATATAACATGGGTATTTTGACGGTGATAACTCATATGGAATAATGCTCCTTTTTATTTCTCATAAGCTAAAAATATGGTAGATTTACTAAAAAAAAAAGTTATTTTAATGGATAATAAATAATTTTGATAATTTTTTATCATTATTAATTAATATATGATATACTATTCAGTTACAGTTTTGTTGTACTTCATATAACAAAACAAATAAATTAAACTTTAGTACAGTTTTTTAAACAATATTTTTGTTGTGTATATATTTGTCCATATGAGTATCAATTGACCCAAAGGATAATTGGTGGTTGGCCAGTTTTCATACAAACATGTGATAATAAATATGTGATAATTATAAGGTCTTATATATGAATAATAAATTAACTCAAAGAGGGGTTTATTATTCAATATGTTTTTTATTATCAATGTTTGATCGTTACAACAAGAGTACCACTAACTGTTAATATTAGTGTCCAAAAACTCAATATCGATGGTGCACTAGATATCTTGAGATGGATTATCACATTATTTAAACTTTCTTTTATGTGAGTATATTTATGGTATTTTCTTGTTCAATTTTCAGCTACAATTGCTTCGATATCTGCAAATAATAATAAGGTTCAGGTACATAATGGAACAAATCTTAAGGAATGGAATGAGAACATGGAAATTATTCTTGGCTCCATGGATTTTTACCTTACATTAGGGATGAATTAATCACCTTATCCTTCAGAATCTGGTTCCTATAAACAGATGAAATATTATGAGAAGTGGGACTGCTTCAATTGCACAAGTCATACTTTGGTTTATTCTGAGGTTAATTTAGCATAAGTACCTGGAAACACTTGGTGGTTAGACTCTGGATCAACTACCAACATCACTATTTCAATGAAGGGTTTCCTAAACTACCAAAATCCAATTGATTCTGAAAGATACATCTATGTGGGAGATGGCAAGTCGGTGGAGGTGGAAGCTATAGGGCATTCTTGATTATTACTGTATACCATATTTTATTTGGATTTGAAAGACACTTTTGTAGTTCTGTCATTTAGACGGAATTTAATTTCAATTTCTTATTTGGAAAAAATATGTTCAATTGTCTTTTGATCGAAAAAATAGTAAGTGTACTATTTTTACCGATGTAGTAATAGTTGGTTTCACCCTAAAGATATCACTCTCGAGGATTACGTAGGAAACACAATGTATGATGTCTAACCAATTGAACAAAAACAATGGTTATTGGGAAAATTGGAATAAATCCTTACTAAACGTAAACGACATAATGTTTACCTGACTTTCGATTTATAAAACATGCTAGGGGTAGCGTTGATTTGGTTTGCAATGTTATGATCCCTAATCTTTTCAAAGTTAACTATGTTTGTTCAATTACCCACCTCTAGATTGTTGTTCCCTAATTACTTAGTGAACAACCTTTAAACTTTTAGTTTTAGTCTCAATACCCATGATGAAAAAGAGTGAATTCAAGCATTCATAATATCAAGGTTATCGTAGGTGATTAAAGGGTACCCCTAGTCCTAGGTGATATCTACTATAATCCAATTAAGCACAAACCCTAACAACTACAGTCCAGTATTTGTTAGCCATAGATCTTCCTCAATTTTTCTAAAAGAGGAAGCATAACAACGTTGTAAAATTGAATTGACACAACATAAACACTTTGATTGAAACTTAAGGGTTCATAGTCATTACAATACCAAATCAGGACCACCCCCTAGCATTGGGGGGTTTAGCCTCTCATAGTACTTAAAAGAAATTAAACATTACAAAGAATAAGATGACTTTGATCTTCAATGGTTGATGCCCTTGAATCTCGTCGTTTTCCAATCCTCCGTAGTAGTTATCTTCCCTTGTGCAATATTTTCTTCAGTCTATCTAAAAGTCCTTTCTCCTTACACCAAAATCGTTCAAATAGTCTCGGCTCAATCTCAGTCTTTGCAAAAACTCCAAAGTACCCTTAATGACAAAAGGAGATCAAAAAATCACAAAGTGCAATTTTCCACACGCGTCCACCAACATGGGCCATGTTGATGCACACGGGTGCCTGTGTTGGTCTCTTGGCTATCTGAGCATATACTTGCATCAGGCCTTTCAACACGGGCCGTGTTGATGCACTCGGGGACCCGTGTTGATCCTTTAACTCCAGTGTTTTCATGCTTTTCTGCAACTTTTCAACAAGGGTCGTGTTAATGCACACGGGGCCCTGTGTTAATGAAAACACCGGACGAACCTCCGACTGATAACAATGGGTATCAAATAGAGTCGCCATCGAACGTCTTTTTTCTCACGAGGGAGAAAGGAAAACATCGAGTAAACCTGAGGGGAGAAATCACACTCCTGTGACCGAGAGATCAAGAGAATCTAGGTAAGGGAGTTAGTTATGCGAGGGGAAGGGATTAGAACCCCACACGCCCGTAGTACCCTACGGTATCCACTTTCTATTTCAAGCTAAAGGGTGTGTTATATCTATGCTTAATCGCTACCATGCATGCAAAAGAAAAGAGAAAATAAGAAACCACGGGGAAAAGAAGGAAGTATTTACAAAGTTTGCTCGATCGAGCCCCGTGACAAGATGCCTATGTATTCCCGTGTGCAATGGGAAAGTCAGAGCTCCGTAGTTCGGCTCACTTGTTTTGGTGGGTTTTGTGTTTTTTGCTTGTGAAAAAGGTTTTAAACACAAAAAGAAAAGAAAGCGCGCAAAGGCGAAAAAGTTTGTGTTGGTTGGTTGCTTTTACCTTGAGAAAGGAGTTCAAACCATTATTATGTGTTTTTGTTTGCAAAGGAAAAGAAAAGCAAGTTTTAATTTTAATTACATGCAAAGATGCCAAAGGAACTAGCAAAACAAAAGGGAGACTAGCTAAGCGCTACCCTAATGTTGTCACGCAAAAGGTTGGACCTACGGTTGAGGATGCAAGGGAATCTCTACCTATGTTGACATGCAAAGGATATGGATCCTAATATCTAGGCTAAAGAACCAAACCTAACCAAGGGAACCTGCAAAAGCAAACAACACACTTCACAAGTAGAATTGCCCCAAAACGGGTCTTTAAATAAACCAGAGGGGTTCCTGAACATGCTCCAACTACGGAAGCCCCATCATGCATCTCTATTCCTACTTCTCATGGAAAAAGAAAGCTGTAAAGCCCTACTTCTCATGATATCTAGGAAAGCTGTAAGAGAATGCGATAAACAGTGTAGAAACTACCGAATGGATATAGAATCCGAAGAGCACTGCGAGCTATGGAAATACTCCGGACAACTTCAAGTACTGCAGTCATGCAACAAGAACAAACCGATGAGAATTGTTCAAAGAATCGAAACAAGCGAAATGCGTTTCGATACGCATCCGAAGCGACAATGCCTGCAAGAACGAGATTAAGGCAAGCAAAACAAGATAGGAATGGTACACACGTGGGTGTACAAGCTCAAGCAACACCTGCAAGAAGGGAGTTAGTCCCAGAAAAGCAAGTAGAAGAAAAGTATGCGAGTATCGAAGAAATGAGTCGCGTGTATATGCGACACATGTCCCTGCATGAAATGGAGTATAAACAGCCAGCTAGGCATGGCTAGGGTGAATGATGTTTGCCATTAGAATCGAGAAAATCAGAAAAAATGCACCAGTAAACCCTGCTATGCCCGGTATACGAGCACGGCCCAAACAGAACATTTAGTGCTTAGCGCGCTCAGGATCGCGCTAAGCGCGACTTGCAACACAAAAGTCAGAACATTTGGCGCTTAGCGCGCTCCTGGTGGCGCTAAGCGCAACCTGCAACCTGCAGAAATGTTATTTTTGAAACAAACCACCTGTTCTTGATGTTCCCGTGCCAAAATTCGATCCGTATCGTTAGGCCACAATCCTAGAGCAAGTGAAAATCGAGTGAACATGCAAGGAATGCGTATCGAGCGATAAAACCAATGTTCATAGATGCACGAACATGTGAGGAATGCAAATCGAAATATAAAACCAAAGTTCATATACATGTAGAGATGCATGAACATGTGAGGAATGCAAATTGGATCGATAAAACCAATGTTCATTAGTGAAGCTAAATGCATGAACATGCAAGGAATGCAAATCAAAATGATAATTCCAATGTTCAATTGTGAAGTTAAATGCATGAACATGCAAGGAATGCAAATCAAAATGATAATTCCAATGTTCATGTGCAAAGCTAAATGCATGAACATGCAAGGAATGCAAATCAAAATGATAATCCCAATGTTCATGTGCAAAGCTAAATGCATGAACATGCAAAGAATGCAAATCAAAATGATAATTCCAATGTTCAATTGTGAGGCTAAATTCATGAACATGCAAGGAATACAAATCAAAATGATAATCCCAATGTTCATGTGCAAAGCTAAATGCATGAACATGCAAAGAATTCAAATCAAAATGATAATTCTAATGTTCAATTGTGAAGTGATGCATGAACATGCAAGGAATGCAAATCAAAATGATAATCGCAATGTTCATGTGCAAAGCTAAATGCATGAACATGCAAGGAATGGAAATCAAAATGATAATCCCAATGTTCAATTGTGAAGTGATGCATGAACATGCAAGGAATGCAAATCAAAATGATAATCCCAATGTTCATGTGCAAAGCTAAATGCATGAACATGCAAGGAATGCAAATCAAAATGATAATTCCAATGTTCAATTGTGAAGTTAAATGCATGAACATGCAAGGAATGCAAATCAAAATGATAATTCCAATGTTCAATTGTGAAGTGATGCATGAACATGCAAGGAATGCAAATCAAAATGATAATCCCAATGTTCATGTGCAAAGCTAAATGCATGAACATGCAAGGAATGCAAATCAAAATGATAATTCCAATATTCGATTGTGAAGTGATGCATGAACATGCAAGGAATGCAAATCAAAATGATAATTCCAATGTTCAATAGTGAAGCTAAATGCATGAACATGCAAGGAATGCAAATTAAAATGATAATCCCAATGTTCATGTGCAAAGCTAAATGCATGAACATGCAAGGAATGCAAATCAAAATGATAATTCCAATGTTCAATTGTGAAGTTAAATGCATGAACATGCAAGGAATGCAAATCAAAATGATAGTTTCAATGTTCAATTGTGAAGTGATGCATGAACATGCAAGGAATGCAAATCAAAATGATAATCCCAATGTTCATGTGCAAAGCTAAATGCATGAACATGGAAGGAATGGAAATCAAAATGATAATTCCAATGTTCAATTGTGAAGTGATGCATGATCATGCAAGGAATGCAAATCAAAATGATAATCCCAATGTTCATGTGTAAAGCTAAATGCATGAACATGCAAGGAATGCAAATCAAAATGATAATTCCAATGTTCAATGCATGTAACAAGCTAGTCATGACATGTAGTAGTTTTCCTTCAAAGAATCTAAGTCATGCGTTGACACAAACACTTGGAGTGCATATGCAACAAGTTTATGCACAATGCACTAAATGCTTGGATATCTACATATTGAATGCAAGTTATGCTTCAAATCACCATGAATCAATGTAAATCGATCAAGCTTGATACTCACCAATGCATGAACATGCGATAGATGATGCAAAATGTATGAGTTTACGTCCTATGTGCAAGTAGAAAACAAATGTACAAGTGTATATACATGCTATCTACAAATAAATCATCACTCCGACACGAATAAGGCGGCAAAATTCAATTCAAATCAAAGAACTCAAGAGTACAAGTGCAAGAACTAGAATCTACATTGAATCTGCATGCAATTTCAGTATTCAATTTTAAGAAAAACTGAAAACCAAGAACAGCTTAAAATAAGTGCTTATTTGAACCTAACACTTACTTGAACTTGAAGTTTGAGCCAAATTAAAGAGGAATTCCTTGTGCTCTTCAAAGAAAGTACCAAATCAGTGAGGAATTGTTGATAATATTCATAATTAAGCTTGAATCCTTGAAGAAAACTTGAAATCTTCAAATGAGGATTGAAGAAGAAGAAGAGAAATCCTTGAATCTTCAAATTGAAGAGAAAATCAAGATGAATCTGATCCTTCCATGTCGAACTCGTGCAGAAGAAGAGGAAGATGATATAGGTTGAAGAGAGAAAAGCTGCAATGGAGAAAACCAGAATTCGCAGGTCGCGCTTAGCGCGGGCAGCGCGCTTAGCGTAGTCTGTGAATGAACCAGGTGGTGATCAGAGGTACGGTGGCGGCCTGTGGTGGTTGCTTGGAGGGAAAGTTGCATTATGAATTTTTTGAGTTTTTTGTGCTTTGGAATTTGAGAGAATTGGAGTGTGTGTGGTAGTGAAAAATTAAGCAAATGAATGTGTTGTTGTGATTTGTGAAGAGGAAAATCTATTTATAGCTTTGGATCCATAATCAAGCCCAAATTATGATTATCCGAATAATTTTCGTACTTAATCCAAAATGGCTAAATTCGTGCGAAATTCGGAGTCGGAATGTAAACGAAAAGTGTCCCGACTTGATCCGATGAATGGTCAAGGAAATAGGAATTTTCGAAGTTTCAGCATCAATTTTGGACCACTGACACATGCAGCATTCCGCTCGCGCTCTGTGGGGAAAATGCCTCGGACAAGGATCTTCTGATCGAAATTTGCATATGTGTATTCCTAGAACATTCGAAGCTAACGAGGTTTGTGAAATTTTGGAACTGGTCCCATCCCGTTTTGATGAGAATCGAGTGGGATATGACTCTTCGAACTTCACGTATCAGATGAAAATTGCTTGGCTCAGCTCAAAATCAAACTCAGAGAGTAAAATTCTGGTATCGATCGATAAGGAATCAACTCCCGAGTTGCAAATGAGAGTTGTAGAAGACTTCGATACGGACTTCTAGAAATTAGTCCCACTCAATTCTGAGTTTCCAGCTAAGAGATAGAGGTCCTTTAGTGGACAGAACGCACGGCTCAACACTAAAATTCAGCTTGATCTACTGGGGAAAACGACTCATTTGAGAGCCTTCTTCACAAAATATGTTCTCGACTTTCAAACGAAAATCGTAGATAATAATGAGAGGGAAATGCCAGTCGAAAGCCAATAGAAAATTCCCAAGGGGATGACATATACGCCTTCCGGAGGCGTCCAAAATGCGTCGAAAACCCGAAATCCACTATGTTGAGAAATGAACGAGCAAACTCTTTTGGCTGCCATTCGGAATACCTGGAACCTGATACTCCTTATGAAGAATGCTATGCATGCTACTACATGTATGTTTTATGCAACGGAATTATAATCCAGGGAAACGCAGAAAAGAAGAGGGTAAATTTTGGGGTACAACAGTTAACTCCTGATTCTTCAACATTTTCAATCTTTCATCCTTCCAGAGTCCTTACAGTCCTTCCATTAGTTCCTCCGATCACATGCATCAACCTGAAACACTAACACTACCAAACAAAGACAAAAAGATTCTTTTGACATAAATTTTCAATCAAAATGCAACGCGACACTATAATAAAGGAAACACGCTAACTTACTTGAAAACAAATAAAAACGACCAAAAATGTTACCAAAGTGATGAATTAATGCCGGATAAAATACGGAAACTTACTAGAAATGGTGACTGATCACAACCCCAAACTTATCTCATTGCTTGTCCTCAAGTGATGCAAGAGACAAAAGAGAGGTCACCCTGAATTCTCTTTTTCCTAATGTCGTCGATATTATTCGCAACATGCTTCTACCTTCTTGATCAGGCTTCCGGCGCACCAAACCAAACTTCCTACCATACTTCCACATCAGAGTACCTTTTCACCTGCAAACTTTTTCACACTTCTCACCAAATCTCTTGGGGTTAAAGTGTTTCACTCAAAAATCAAGGCATACAATATCAACTCTTAACTTTGAATCAATTCTACCTTCACTGCACAAACAAAATTCACACACTTTTGAGGTCTTTTTCGGTTGTAACGAGGCTTAGGTACGGTGGGATAAACAAGGAAAAGGATAAACTAATGGTTTTGGGCTCAGCATCCCTATCGTGCTTTTCATCTTTGTGCTTGAATTGTTTCACATAGGGGTTATGCGACTTAGACTCATCAGTCCACTCACTATGACTTGGAGTGATTTCTTATATTCGAGTCTCATCTATTTGGGCAAGTGTTCTTTTTTTCCTTTTTTTTTCTCTTTTTTCATGATATTCACATGTCTCATTTGCATTTTTTTTCTTGTTTTTTTTATTTGCACTCGCCCTTTTCTATAAGAACTACCCCAAACTTATATTTTTGCACAAATCAAGAAAAACCACAACAAGAATACCGAGCAAGGGTAGGGAGTGTTTGGCTAGGGTTAACAAATATGGTTAAATCAAACAAAGGGAAATGGCTCAACAGGGTTTAACAAATGATACATATTGTTAGGGATGCTAGAAAGGCTCAAGGTAATAAAACAAACAAGTGCCTAGGTGTGTGTCCTCATATTGTGTTGTGTCAGTAGAACAAATGCAAATTCAGAGTGATAAAGTCATACCTGAATAAACTCTCATGATGAACTTGTTGTGTTTGGCTCTGATGTACCTCACCATGTTGGATAAACTTGCTTACAGGTTCCGAACTACTCCTAGTGTTAGATGGTTTCTTTTTGGTTCAGGTGCATCGTCCACCTTCTCAATTCTGTAGCAACCCATTGCATCCAGCAGTTACTTTTATTTCGGCGATATCAACATCCAAGGTGCCTTAGAGAAACAAGTTAAGGTTGCACCTTTCGTCCACTCACCACTATTCTATCAATCATCCGGTGTCCGCCAATCAATTTGTAACAAAGAGCAAAACAAACAAACTGAACTCAAAAGAATATTTCAAAAGCACAATCAAAATAACACCAAGAAACTAAAAATGAAAAACAACTGAAAAGAACCCCTCTCACACCTAAACTAAACATTGTCCGTGATTTTTTAGCCTAAATGTGGAAAGGACTCACAGAGGGTAATGCAGCACTAGTTGCTGCCTCCTAGCTTTTGCAAGTAAGACTCCCTTTTTATTATCTGCAAACTAAACAAAACAAAATAGAAACTAAGTTATTAAAAATGTGGGTTGCCTCCCACGAAGCACTTCGTTTAACGTCGCATGACTTGACGAGTCATCCCCTTATTGGGGTACTTTCTCCTCCATATCTCGTTGCTTGTACTTTCTGCGACCCATAACTCACCTAGATCAGAAGCACTAGCCACTGTGTGATTCATGTTATTTCCAACTTCCATCTTTTCACTTTTGTATACCTGCTTCCTTCTCTTCTTGACAGCTTGCGTGAACTTGGGAGTTGTTATGGATGCAACTTGAGAGATTATGCCCGAGACTTCTTCTGGGAGAGACTTTGTCATTTTAATCTCTCTTTCTACTTTGATCATACCAACGAAATATTTATTCTTTCCACCTGCACCTTGCTTCTTGATTTCCAACACCTGCAGGGTTATCTCTTCATCAAAAAAATTTAATGTTAGATTACTTGTCTCGATGTAAAAATTGCACTAACTAGTCAGTAAGAATGGTCCACCAAGAATGATAGGAGTCTCTTCATCTTCAGGGATATCCATGATCTGGAAGTCAACTAGAAAGGCAAAATTTTCAATTTCCACCAATACATCTTCAGTTATCCCGTATGACTACTTAATGGTGTGATCAACAAATTTCAATTTTGTTTTTCCCTCGCTTACCTTTTCAATATCGAGCTTCTTGAAGATGGATAATGGCATTAAACTCACACTAGATCTAGAATCTATTAGAACCCTTTTGAAAGTTCTATCTTTTATGGTGCATGGGATTGCCACTGATCCAGGATCCTTCTGCTTGATGGGTATTCTTCTCTCAGACGTGACTGCACACAACTTCTCATCCACTCATTCATCATTTGTTGGCCTCTTTTTTGATAAAACCTCCTTCATGAATTTTTGATACAGAGGCATTTTCTCGAGTGCTTCAAATAAAGGTATGTTGATCTCCAACTTTTTGAACAATTTGACAAATTTATCAAACTCTTTTTCTTTTGTGTCCTTCTTTTCCACTCTAGAGGGATGTGGCAGCGTGATCTTAGGTTTACTCTTTTCTTCAGCTGGCTTCACAGGTAGCGCCACTTCTTCCTGTTTTTTCTTGTTCTCTCTCACTTCTAAATCCACTTCTATAAGATCATCATGAACTTTTACCTCATTTTCTCTTTCTTTAGCAACTTTTTCACTCCTTGTTGTGACATCATTCACATTCTCATGGTTCTTCTGATTTCCTTGTGCTTGCATCGCTACTTGTTGCACAATTTGCCTCATTTGAACCTCCAGATTTTTAATTGCAGCTGTGGTGTTCCTGTGATTCCTTCGTGTTTCTTCTTAGAATTGGGAAATGTGGGAAGCCATCTTTTCAATGGCCACTTCCCATTCTTCCTTATGAGGAGCTTGTTGTTGCTGATCTTTCTAGGCGAAATTCGGATGATTCTTCCACCCAGGATTATAGGTGTTAGAATATGGATTATTCTGCTTCAAGAATTTTATCTCCTTAATATGTTTTTGAGTTGCAAGACATTGCACATTCATGTGTGGTCCACTACAAATGTCACAAACCACATTTTTAACTTGTGCTACCTGTTGAGTTCCCATGTTCATAGCTTTGAGCTTTTTCTCCATTTCTGCATCTATCGCCTCTTTTTTTAAAATTACTTCCTTCAAATTAATCATACTTTCTTGTCATTTGTCATAATTTTCATGATCTTCTTAATACTAGTGGTTGTTATGGATGGGCTATGTCAATAAGTTGCTTTGTCTTCATTCTTAGGCCATTCACAAACATCTACATTTGTTCAGTTTGGTCCATGTTTTGAGTGGGACAAGCTATCAACAATGTCTTGAACCTCTTATAGGCATCACCAAGTGTCTCTCCTTCTTTTTGCTTAAAATTCACAATTTCATATCTTTTGCGAATATAAACAAAAGCAGGGAAATACTCATCAAGAAAAATTTTCTCCATCTCTTCCCAAGTAGAAATACTACCAACAGGTAGTGAGTAAAACCACTCTTCAAAGATCTTGAGACGGGTTAAGAAACATTCTCGCTTTCTTTGCTCGATGCTAATCTTCAACGTGGTACTCATGGTCAAAAATTGCTGCAAGTATTTGTTGGCATCTTCATTGACCTTTCCGGTGAAAGACCTTCTCTCAAGCTGATTGATTGTACTCAGATGCAGTTGAAAATTGGAGACATTCACCAGATGGTTTACAATTATTAACCTGCCACCTGGTGCATTTGTCCCACCATAATCACCAAGAAGTCTCTCTGGTGGTGGTGGATTTTTACCCATTGTCTCTGAAAGTGTTTATGTCTCTGAATCTGAATGCTCTGAGTGAACTAAAACTTCGTCCTCTTTGTCTTGATCTGGTATGACTGCTTCTCCTTTTGCTAGTTCCAGTTTGTCTCGTTAAGCTCGTCTGAGCCCCGCGTGCAATGATCTTTCTGGTTCTGCGTCAAAAGGAAAATCAGCTGAGGCCTTACCTCACATAAACAAGTTAGACAATTATTAGCGAGAATAACCAAAAATAAAAAAATAACAGAAAAGAAAAATTTTAGTTACATGCGGAGCAACAAAATTTCAATTGATTAGTAATCAACTTTGTATTTTGGCAATCCCCGGCAACGGCACCAAAAACTTGATCGGAATAATAGCAAGTGTACTATTTTTACCGATGTAGTAATAGTGGGTTTCACCCCCAAAGATATCACTCTCGAGGATTGTGTAGGAAACACAAAGTATGATGTCTTACCAATTCAACAAAAACAATGGTTTTTGGGAAAATTGGAATAAATCCTTACTAAACGTAAACGACTGAATGTTTACCTGACTTTCGATTTATAAAAACATGCTAGAGGTAGCGGTTGATTTGGTTTTCAATGTTACGATCCCTAATATTTTCAAATTTAACTATGTTTGTTCAATTACCCACCTCTAGATTGTTGTTCCCTAATTCCTTAGTGAACAACCTTTAAACTTTCAGTTTTAGTCTCAATAACCATGATGAAAAAGAGTGAATTCAAGCATTCATAACATCAAGGTTATCACAGGTGATTAAAGGGTAACCCTAGTCCTAGGTGATATCTACTCTAATCCAATTAAGCACAAACCCTAACAACTACTGTCCATCATTTGTTAGCCATAGATCTTCCTCAATTTTTCTGAAAGAGGAAGCATAACAACGTTGCAAAATTGAATTGACACAACATAAACACTTTGATTAAAACTTAAGGGTTCATAGTCATTACAATACCAAATCAGGAACACCCCCTAGCATTGGGGGGTTTAGCCTCTCATAGTACTTAAAGAAAACATGGTATAGAAATTAAACATTACAAAGAATAAGATGACTTTGATCTTTAATGGTTGATGCCCTTTAATCTTGTCGTCTTCCAATCCTCCGTAGTAGCTATCTTCCCTTGTGCAATATTTTCTTCCGTCTGTCCAAAAGTCCTTTCTTCTTACACCAAATTCGTTCAAATAGTCTCAGCTCAATCCTAGTCTTTGCAAAAAGTTCAAAGTACCCTTAATGACAAAAAGAGATCCAAAAATCACAAAGTGCAATTTTCCACACGCATCCACCAACACGGGCCGTGTTGATGCACACGGGTGCCTGTGTTGGTCTCTTGGCTATTTAGGCATTTACTTGCATCAGGCCTTTCAACACGGGCCTTGTTGATGCACACAGGGACCCGTGTTGATCCTCTAACTTCAGTGTTTTCATGCTTTCCTGTAGCTTTTCAACACAGGCCGTGTTAATGCACACGGGGGGCCGTGTTGACTCCTGATTCTTCAACATTTTCAATCTTTCAGCCTTCCAGAGTCCTTACAGTCCTGCCATTAGTTCCTCCGATCACATGCATCAACCTGAAACACTAACACTACCGAACAAAGGCATAAAAAGATTCTTTTGACATAAATTTTCAATCAAAATGCAACACGACACTATAATAAAGGAAACACACTAACTTACTTGAAAACAAATAAAAACAACCAAAAGTGTTACCAAAGTGATCAATTAATGTCGGGTAAAATACAAAAACTTACTAGAAATGGTGACCAATCATCTTTTAATTCAGATATTGTTGGAACTAATTCACTCAAGGGTCATGATAATGTATATTTGCTTGAAAAAATAGCTATCTATGGTGAATCCTTGAATATGGAATCACGTGGTACCGAGCGTAAAATTGATGATAACAATTCAGGAGCATTATGGCACAAACGCCTAGGTCACATATCTAAAAATAGAGTTGAGCGACTAGTGTTAGATGGAGTTTTAGATTACATTGACTTTACAAGCTTTGATGTTTGTGTTGAATGCGTAAAAGGTAAACACACCAAAACAAAGAAATATAGTGCACATAGAGCTACGAATGTCTTATAATAGATGCATACGGACATTTGTGGACCATTTCCTACACCTTTTTGGAATGGTCAGCAATTTTTCATATCATTCATAAACGGTTATTCTTGATATGCATACATATTTCTCACACATGAAAATTCTCAGTCATTGAACATGTTCAAATCATTTAAGACTGAAGTTGAGAATCAACTCAACAAAAGAATAAAGAAAGTCAAATCTGACCGTGGTGGTGAATATTACGACATATATGACGGTTCAGGTGAACAATGTCCATAGCCTTTTGCCAAATACCTAGAGGAATATGGAATCATCCCATCACACACCATGACAAGGTCTCCTAGTATAAATGGTGTGGCTGAAAGATGAAATCAGACTCTTAAGGATATGGTAAGGAGTATAATTTGTTATTCTACCTTACTAGAGTCGCTTTGGGGAGAGACACTAAAGACTTCATTTTACATTAAAATAGAGTACCAACAAAGGCAGCTTCAAAAACACCTTATGAACCCTGGACTGGGCAAAAGCCTAGTCTAAAACATTTTCATGTGGGGGGATGTCTAGCTCAGGCAAGCCCTTATAGGCCAAATGAAAAGAAATTAGACTCCTGAATAGTAAGCAGTTACTTTATTGGCTATTCTAAAATATCTAGGGGATACAAATTTTATGGATCCCAAATATTTAATTTATTTTACATTAAGGCACACCTTTTCTATTTTATTTATCTTAAAACTCACAAATAAAAGGGATATCATTACGGTGATTTTGATTAACAATTGTGATATGTTTATAATAAATAAATAATTGTCAATACGGTTGGTAGTGTTAACCATTGTGAAATAGTTTACCCATATATAAGAGAATTAACTCTCACTTATTGACAATAGCGTCGTTTCCTTCACAGTGAAACCCTAACACCCATTTTTCTCTTCTTCTTCGCTATTATCCATGAATCTTATGCTTCACACGTTAAGGTATTTTTCTTATTCCATCGTCTTGTTAGATAGTTCCCTATTATCTCGTTTGTTGCATGTTGTAAATTGTTGATTGTTCTTATTTTTTCAAATTTGTATTCACTACCTTAACAAAGACCGTACTTTGGCTATGGTACATATTATTTGTGTAGCTATGGAAAAGGTACAAAAAGCATGAAGCTATGATGGAAACTTCATCCACCTTGTACTTATTCTTCATAGCTTCACAAACAAAATGTTTTTCATACTTTGTTGACAAATAAGATTGTGATTTCACATGTTGATAACCTTCATGGTTATTGTAGGACTCAACAAGAACAAAACATTTTAGTAAATGAAGAAACAATAACGGTACCAAACTTTATCTAGTTTGAGATACAATGAGAAGAAATATAAGAAGTATGAAGTTGTTGTGTGAGATTCTTCCTCCTTATATTTCTTTTTCATTGCTTCACAAACTAGATGAACTTCATAATTAATTGTTGTTCGACGAATAGTTTCAATAAAAGGTGTATCCTGGAAATTTATAATATATCTTTTCCATTGCTCACAAAGTTAGAATATCTGGTTGTGTTGTATGATGTTCTTTGGGTTTATCATATTCTATATAGGTTGTTTATTTCACTAACCCTCACTTAAAATACATTCATTTAAACTGACATAGATACTTTGATCTACAAATTAAGTTAAATTTGAAAATCAACCTATATCAATCATTGTTTCTGAATTGCACGTGTATCATCGTTCATTTCACGCTCCTTTACATATACATTATGGTATAATGACATGGCTCCTTAGATGCATCGTTGTCTTTGATTATAGTTAAATTTCATTAACTATAATTTATTGGATAATCTGCCTCATCATCATCACTTATCATCGTAAAAATTACAATTATAAAAATTACGATGATGAGGCAGATTATCCAATGTCTTGTTGTTATGAAAATTTAACTATAATCGAAGATAGAGATGTACTGAAGGAGTTAGACCAATAAACCATAATATATATGTAAAAGATCATGAAATTCACGATGAGACGCATGCAATCAGAAAATAATGGTTTGTTTACGTTTGTTTTCAAGAATAGTTTAACTTTCAGATTATAGACTTCTTCGTCATTTTGAAAGCTTGTATTTATTTAGTGAGATTTATGGAAAATAAAGAAATCTACATGTTATATCATAAACTTTGGGTACTTTGAACAATGGTTATTTGTTATTACTGTGATCAAAGGTCATTCATGTTTTACATGATTTGCTGCTGATGGATTTTGAACCTAATACCTAAGTGTATATATCACAACGGTTTAAAATCCTAACCGTTGGGATATGAGGTGCATGTCCTGCATTTCGATAACAGTTTCCAGACCGTGGTGGAAACAACAAACTTACAACCACACACTACTTAACAACAACATGACACACATGATGGTACCCATTTTCCAACCGTCGTGAAAGGGATTTTCCATAGTAGTGATATCGGGTCTTAGGGAAGAATAAGGTAAGAGACTTTGTTTTATAGGAAGAATCATTAACAATTCCATAACCGATTTATACAGTTGCTTTTTAAAAAGCAAGTGTGGAACCTCCAAAAAAACATTGTTGATTTTCCTCCTACTCAAGACGATTTGGTAATTCATGAAGAAAGAACTCAAAATTCTCAAGAACAAGTGTTAGAAAAACCAATACCTTTGCGAAGATCCACTAGAGAAAGGAGAAATAATATTTTGAATGACTACGTAGTATTTCTCCAGGAACATGAGGAAAATGATGATAGTATGGAAGATGATTTAATCAACTTCTGTCAAGCCATTCAGGATTCCAACTCAGAAAAATGGATTGAAGAAATGAAGGAGGTGTATAAGTCCATGCAAGACAATAAAGTTTGGAAACTTGTCCCATTAACAGAAGGTGTGAAATCCATTGGTTACAAAAGGATTTTTAAGACCTAGCGGGATTCTAACGGTAATGTGGAGAGTTATAAAGCTCGTCTTGTGGCTAAGGGTTATACCCAAAGGAAGTGATTGACTTTAAACATAATTTCTCCTCGGTTTCATCAAAAGACTCTTTTAGGACAATCATGGCTCTTGTTGCACATTATGATTTGGAACTTCATCAAATGGATGTCAAGACGACATTCCTCAATGGAAACATTGATGAAACGATCTATACAGTGCCACCAAAAAACTCTATGTTAGTAGACTCAAAGAATATGGTTTGCAAACTGACAAAATCCATTTATAAACTAAAGCAAGCATCTCGTCAGTGGTACCATAATTTTCATGAAGTAATTCTCTCATTTAGTTGAGGTGAATGTTGTTGAAGATTGTGTATATCACAAATTCAGCGGAAGCAAGTACATTTTCCTTATCTTGTATGTCGATGACATGCTACTTGTCGCTAATGATATAGGCATGATTCACGAAACCAAAAAATTTATGTCAAAAAAATTCAAAATGAAAGATCTTGGTGACACATCTTTTGTATTAGGAATTCAGATACATTGAGACCGATCTCGGGGTCTTCTAGGATTATCACAAAGGAGCTATATCAAAAAATACTTAAAAGGGTTAACATGCATGAATGTAAACTAGAGATACTCCAATTTCTAAGGAAGACAAATTTAGTCTTAATCAAAATAATAGTTTACGCATTAATCGGAGGATTTGAATCCCCTACTTATGTGTTGCTTTGCACCCATGACACTCTTTTCCGTTATTTCCTCCATTGAATTTGAAGGATTTTTGGCAAGAGACTCATTAAAGTTTCCTACTTTAAGCTTATTGAATGCTCACACGCACATCTCCTTGTTAAGATTGATTGCCTTAATCTTTGCCTCGTTGAAGTGTGCCATATATTAATATAAGGATCTAGATTGTCCATAATGCTCATTAAACAAGCTCTTGGTTGGCACCTTTCAATGCTTTCTTTTCGAGAACTAGTAGATAAAATTTTGAGAAAGGCCGAGGTAACTCATAGTGGAGAATCTAGGATTTTCATGTACTAGTGTAAGGCTTCCTTTTTCAACGTTTTTGGGAGAAGCTTGTAATTGAGAGAATCATTTGTGCATAAGATCGTCATCTAGTTGTTGACGGTGGTAACATGCCCCTAAGGGTCATTTTTTTCTGTCGAAAACTACCAACAAGAGAGACTTAAACTTTTCTATGATTGGCGCATTCCATATCTCGACAAACAAAATCTACCCAGATGTTCATTTCCATCTAATTTTGTTGTTGAAGGTTTTATATTTCATTTTGTAAGGTAACCATCAATATTGTGGAGTGGTTATTAGACAACTAAACTTCTTAAGAAAAGTATGGCATACTTGCGAAAATTGAAGTGATAATCTAACCTAGATCTTCGTACGAGTGTATATAGTCTTTCACCCATAAAACCGATCACACATAGCTTGTTTTTCTTAACTTTAATAGTGTTATTATTTTGGATTTAACAATTAATACTTTCATCGTTTTTGTTTTATATCCTAGAATGATAGAAAATCTCTGTGGTCATTAACGGTTGGAAAATAGTGTCAATGGTCAATACAAAAAACACACACACATGCAAGTCTCACTACACACGGAATGTTACTTCAGCATTATAAAAAGACAAATAAGTAAAAGATACATTGGTCCCAACCAATAGATAACTACCATGCCACACATGGCTTTGTTTTTAGAACTAATGTTCAAACAAGTAATAAGAGAAATAAAAATCCAGTGCAATGATTCTCCTCGTGCTGTTTTTCCAGCTCCCTCGTGGAAAATTAAATAAAAATTCCAAATTAGAATAAATTAGTACATAGAAATCAAATTTTATTCTTAGACTTATGTATGTGTTTCTTTATTTCCTTTTTCTTACTCTCTTCTCTTATATGACGTTTTCTCTTTCTTTGTCCTTTCCCAATAAATACATGATTGTCCTTTCTTTACTTTAAGGCATTTTATCAAGCAATGGTTGAAATTTTTGCCTATATATAACATGCACTCTCACTATGGTTTATACCAAGAGTTGAAGTAGTGATTTTGATAACAATATAATAAGTAAATGGAAAGAAAAATTAACCAAAATGATTCTTCTTCTTCATTTGTTTCTGAACCCTTTGGCTCCAAAGAAACACACTCATCTTCTTCTTCTCCCTCCCCTAATGAAGTGAGTGACAAAGCTAACAAGGAGAAATGGGACTCTATACTAGGAACCCCTGGTAATATATATACACTCTTTTAGACTATGTTTTTGTTTTTTTTTAAAGTTGATATATCATAAGTCAATCTTTTTCTAGATCTAATGGTTTGATGGTTATGTTTGGTATAAAAAAACTTTGAAGTTTTGTGGCATATACATTAAATGTTTTAAGATGAAATTTTGACAAAGTGACCTAATTAATAACTACATCAATAAATATATATTTTTTCTCACTTTTCACATGAATATAGATGTGATTTTCAAGGCCTGTGGTGGTGGATCTCAGAAAACACAAACTACAGATAAGAGTTCCATATATCAAGATCAAAGAATTGAGCCATGCAATCTCAGCTCATCAATATTTTATGGTGGCCAAGATATTATTCATTATGCTCATAGTACTCAAAATGAAGGAAAAAACTTGTTGGTAAGTAGTCATACATTTTATATATTTTATGGAGGTTAATCTGGCCATCTTAAAAAGTAAAGACTCGCACAAAACAAAACTCTATTTTTGCTATTTAATTTTGCCTCCATACGTAAATTTGCCTTATAGTTTATATTGTGTGTATTTGTTTTAATTTGTTCTATATATTTATTTTGAAGTTAATTTCGTAGTTTGATAGGATTTGATTTATGTTCATTTAGTTTTATATTTTATTTATATTTTTGTAATATATATATATATATATATATATATATATATATATATATATATATATATATATATATATATATATATATATATATATATATATATATATATATTTGGCTTTAAAAAATAATATATGATATTATTTTTTATTTTTTATATCAATTAAATTTAAATTAGACAATAATTGGAGTTTTTATTTTATTTTATTAAGAAAAATAAATATATTATTTCTAGTGTTGAGAATACCTAATAACACAATACTATTTTTTTTGCCTAATAGCCCAAAAGTGTTGGAGAAGAAGATGATCTGAGAATTGCTTCAAGAGGAGATTGGTGGAAAGGTATACTATGTATGACATAAACTTTTCTTGTAGATTTTTCTGTCTTAAAGTTAGCACGTTACTTTGTACTAGTATATGATATGACATAATATTAACATTCTCATTATTTTATAATTTTATTATCTTTTCACCTACAGGGAGTCTCTATTATTAAAATCATCATTGTCAGCACTATTATTAATACAAGGTATATATATGATCTTTTGAAATTGTATATATTGTATTTTAGTAGAGAATAGTAAGACCTGTCTCTGAAACTGTATATAACTTTTTGTCATATTGCCACATTTTCATAGCCCATATGAAATAATAATTCCAAAAATAAAAAGGTAAATTAATCAGAAGTATGAGTTGATGATCTTATTATTATTTAATATAATTCTAGTTTTTTTTAGCTAAACAAGTTTTAATTTTAATTTTAGTGTTATATATTCATCTTTTGATTTAATATTGTAGGTACATAGAGCACAAATCAAGTTATGTGGAACTTTCTTTGTATTGTCATCTATCTTGAATAATGTTGAAGTATTTATTTTATGAGATGTATCTTCTTGTCATCTAGCAATGAATCTTTAGCAATTGTTTTACATCGATCTAATTATTTAAACAATTGTTGTCGTTTACCTCAATGGAAATCTAGACACTTCTTGTTGTTCAATTATAATTATTTTGTAAAAGGAAGATCAAAGAATCAACGACAAAATCTTACGACTATCATAAGCACACCATCATTTATATATATATATATATATATATATATATATATATATATATATATATATATATATATATATTTTGACGGTTTTAAGACCCGGTTTATATATATATATATATATATACAAAAATGAAAACAGAAACAAAGACACAAAGAAGAGTAAGAAAGCAATCGCGAAATCCAACGACTGCTTCTTTTTCGACACCGTAGCAGCACCACACAAACTGTGGAGCTTCCACATCGACGTCGACGACTAGACCGCTAGTTTTCCGACCACTGCGTTTCCCCTTTGTTTCGGTTAATAACTGTTCAATTTCAACACTCCTATGATTTTATATTTCATTTATATTATCGTTGATTTATAGAAAAAATTGGTGAGGGAAAGATGGTTTTTTTATTTGAAAAAATGGAAGAAGAGAGAGCTGCTTGTGTTGGTATCTAAACTGCCTGCGGTTGGAAAGGAAGGATGAAAAAGAGAACTGCCACTTTTGTTTATTAATTTTTTAAGATAATAATTCTTCTTTTTTGTTTATTAATTTGTTGTTTTGTGTTTTAATTAAAAACTGCTACTTGTCCAAATATGAGAACTACCACTGTTTGGATCTTATCTTGTGAACCATAAAATCTGTCACTGTTTAGAAAACTTTGTGAAAATACTCATAATTAATTTTGGTTGTTATGATGGTAAATTGTTAAAGCTTTGCTATTTTGATAACTTTTTCCTACACTGTATATCCTACACAGTATAATTTGACAGAGGAAAATAATTTGGCACAGAAACTAAGGTAGGAGAAATTATTAAAAGATAAAACTAGTATTTTGTATGCATACTAATACGTTGTAGATGTTAGAAAATAGTTTCAACTTATCTTTTCTCTAATTGTTAATTGAGTATTAACTTAAAGATCATATAATTTTAAAGATGAAGAAAAATTTTATTGACAAAATAAGGATTAAAAATGTGAATGTTGTGCAAGCTGAATTAGAACTACCGTCTAATGTGATTAATGAGTTTAACTCAAATGAGATTCTACATAATTTAGATCGTAGGAAATAAATTAATGAGTATGCTCTGGATATTCAAGATCAAATGAGGTAGCGTGTGTGTATATATATATATATATATATATATATATATATATATATATATATATATATATATATATATATATATATATATATATATATATATATATGACATTATTTACTAAGGTCTTACGATGTGGTGATAAATTAGGAAGCGTGCTACCTATCACAACGGTTATATTAAGTAACCATTATGATATAAATTTAGGTCATAAATTTGAAATTCAACAACGACAATTTATTTGGAATATAATTAACATTTCACCACAGTTAGAGAAGATAATCGTTGTATTTGAAACACTGATTAATATTTTTCTAGCATTATGCAAATCATCGTGCATCTCATGTTATTTTATAGTTAAAATCTCTCTAGTACTTCTAATTTTCGTTCAACTTTCTTCCTTAATTGTTGAATAATTAACTTGAAATATTGAAGAGACTTTGTCCATGAAAGAACACGAGATGAACGATGAGTTGTAGAATGCTATTAATCAATGTAAGTTGTTTTTCAAATAAACACAATTTTTCATATAATTATTTTCCTAATCAATTTTGAGAAGTTATATGTTCAGTTAGAGTTTAGTAAAATAAACAATCCACATTAGATTTAATAAACTCAATCGTATTTTACTCGTCAGTTTTATGTCAAAACCGAGGTTAGTAAAGTAACTCATGCAGTGGCAAACATATTGTGAGTAAATTCACTTGTAGTAGCACGCGTCGGTTTAGTTTGTAGTAGAATTTGGGAATAAGATTCGTTGCAAGTAGAATCCGAAAAATTTGTGATTGACCATGTAAGTGTGATGAAAGAAAATGTTTAAAAGACAATGTTGTGATTAAGGAAGAAGATAAGGGAAATGAGTTTATTTGAAAAACTTGTAAGAAAAATGTCATTAATGGAGATAAAAAAGTTGTTATAATTAGGGGAAATGAGTCTACTCGAAGAATAAGAAAATGGTATTAATTTAGTGGTCGATTTAACATTTTTGAATTTGTAACCGATGACTATATGACATGTTGTTAATTATTATGGGTGAAATAGGACAAACAAACTTCACATAGTTCATGTGCATATCTTTTTTCTCCACACTACTACAAAACGCGCATACAACAATGCCAAAGTCACCACGGTTCGCTCCAAAACCGTAGTGACACTGCTAAACTAATGTGCTAACGTTTTATTTTTATTTTTTTAATTGAAAATTTAAGTTTATAATTACAGTTAATTCCTTAATCATGGTGATACAGTCCATGTTTCCTGAGTTCGGTCCTCAGCTCCCTCAAATAGTTTATCACTTTTACTTTAATGCACGCCTTTCCAATTATATTTATATATAATAAATAAAAAGTTTATCACTACGACTTTTTTTTACAACCATTGTTACACATTGGCGATTCTTTGTATATATTAAACACTAAGTGCTCATTCTTCCACTGATAAATAAACAAATCATAATACCAATGTCGTCGGGAAGAAGAAAACAACCATAACACTAATTGTTGTTGTCCAGTCTCGTCTCAATGTCTCATTCCAAGGGTGTAAAATCTCGATCTAGAAATTTGTGTGCTTGTGACAGTCGTATGATTTCATTCCTATGCAAGAGGGGTCAAAATAAAGGAAGGATTTTTTGGAGATGTCCAAATTGGTGGAGTGATGAAACATGTAATTTTTCATGTGGGACGATGAAAAAAATTGGAATATGAGAGTATTGTGATGCCAGAGTTGGAATCTGTTGGGTATTTGAAGGTTATATATACATATTCAAAAAAGAAGAACAAGAATTTGAAGAACAAATTGAAGTCAGATATATTTTCTGGATATTTGAAGATGTTATGTTTTCTTATCTCCTTTTTGTTTAATATTTACTTTGTTATAAAATATAATAGTTGAATTAGGGTTTGAAATTTTAAAATGTTATCTTATCTTATATCCTTTATGTTTAATATTTTATGTACTTTGTTATGAAATGTAATAGTTGAAGATGCAGTGGACTTGACAAGAATATGCAACTAACAGGCCGTTTCTTACGAGTAAGTTCATCGCAATAATTTTTAGTTACAATAATGTGTTTTATATATTTTGCAGTTTCAACTAATAAGTTAAGTTGAATGTTTAAGATGAATGTTTAAGTTGAGTGTTTAAGACAGCTAAGCAGATTAAAACTTCATTACATAAGACTTTTATTACATGATCAAAAACCATAATCAAATCTATATTCTCGCTGAGATAAAGTTAGACCAATAATAGTCATCATCAGAATAGAAAAAAATCATCATTTGCCTTCTCAGCCTTCTTCTTCTTCTCCTCACCCTGAGAGCTCTCATTAGTCTAAACACAACACCCTCTACAGCAACATCTTGAATCTGAGGATGGTTTGACACCACAGCACCGACCTTTACAGCAAAATCTTGATTTTGAGGCTGGTTTGGAACCACAACACCCTCTACAACAACGTTTGGATTCTCAGCATTGTTGGTGGCTTGAGCAGGATAACACATGTTAATTCCTTTGGATGAAGTTGTTTTTGTGTCTTGGTTCTTCAGTTTTTATGTTGTTCATTCTGATTCTTCATCTTCTTATCTTGGAAGTTTAAAAACAAAAGTGGCTAATCATTGTTTCTTTAATTTTATACGCTCTCTTTTCTCTTGGAAGTTAAAAACATTGCATATCTTAAGATGTTAAAATCTTATTATTTACTTAATGTAATTGTGTACTTGTAATATAAGTTTTTATATCAATTAAAAATTGGTTTAGTGTTGATTCTGGTATAAAATTTTGACATTTATTCATATACTATATCACAACGGTTAGTAAGAATAATTGTTGATACAAGGCGTGCATTTTCCAAATTACTACGACAGTCACTGGACCGTGTTAGTAAGTACCGCATATATTATCACATGCTACATAACACGCTTGGTCCCATGTGGTTATATATATATTTTCCTACCATTGTTAAATGTTTTTTCCATAGTAGTGCCAATATCATATTTTGCAATTGAAAAAAGTAAAATTAATGATGATAAATATAAAAATTTGGCTCGATAAGTCGGTGTATTTTTATTTTTATTCCTGTATTTTTTTCTTGAAAATGATTCTTAAATGTTAAATTCTTTTGATTTTAGCCGTTAAAGTTAAAATCCGTAAGGAATCGATATATTTTCCTGGGAATTTTAGTTTTAAGACTAAAACCAAAATAAACTTAACATTTAAAGACTATCCCAAAAACTTAAGGGCAAAAATAAAAAATAAAAACATGCCTAATTATAGGACCAAAAAACTATTTAAGTTTGAAATTTCTCTAATTCCCTTATCACTAAATCAAACTATAAAATGGAGAAAGATTTAGGGTTAGTTTGTTTTACCATTTTTTTTAAAATGATTTTTATTCTTTTTAATAGGAAAATTTGAATTAAACGAGAGTATAAGGGATACTCCACCCGAAAAAATAACAAGGAAAACTCCTACATCCTAAAAAAACGAGAGGTAGAGTATTCCAAATAGAGAAGTTACAACCATATACTATTTTACAACAAGCAGATAACCAAGTCCACAACCTAAGGACAATTATCGTCATACAATCATGGAAATTGAAAATCGAATTTTTAAATATAACATTGTTACACATCAACTAAATGCTCCAAGCGGAAGCGAGCCAAATCATGGCGATGATCAATCTTCTCACCTTATTCTTCACCTTCTCACAATGAAAGAAAAAAGACACCAGCTCTGATAAAGAAAATTCCAGCCCACTGCCAGTCCAATTAAAAACCTTGTTCCAAATGGAATCTGAATTAAAAAAAAAATACCAAAAATATGAGAAATGGATTCATCCTCAATCAAGCAAAAGACGAAATTTGTATCCGTCAAAATTTCTCATTTAAAAAATGTTCTTTAAAGGGTATAACCTGTTGAGGAGGAATCTCCATCCAAATAACAAAATATTGGATGGAACTTTGACCTCTCAAAGATTATTGATAGCTTCCACAACCTCACCCCAATATAGTAGCCAACCGCACCATTACTAATAACATCATAACAGGATTTGACGATAAAAATACCATCACTTCAGCATTTATCATTCATGTCATTTTATCTTTATGTCATTTTGTTTATGTCTTTTTTTATTTTGTCCCTTGGATATTTTATTTTCAAAGACATTAAATCAAACACTAAAAGACTTAATGTTATCCTTGGCCTATGGTTATTATCCTTAACTTGGAATTAGACTTATGGACTTAGATTTAAGTTCTTGATCCTATGCTTTGGAGTTGTGACTTGAGACCTTGAGTTTCATATGATGTTTAAGATCCATCTAAGACCCTAAAACTTTCATCTGAGACCTTAGGAGATTCATCTGTGACTTTGATTATTATCGGTGACTTTGAGTTTTCATCTTATGCATGAGAATTCATTTGTGCCCTGTGATTCATCTGATGCTTTGATTTCATCTCTGACATTGAGCTTTCATCTGATGCTTGGAATTTAATAAGTTCTTTGAGATCCCTCTGATGCTTTGGTTTTCATCTAATGTTTTTGATATCCATATGCTTACTTGTTGTCTCGTGGCTTAATCCAAAGGAAAATGAGTGCTCGTTTTTTACCAAGTCAAATGTTTGCTTCTTGTCTGGTTAGTTCACATGCACATACAAAGACTTTCTCTTGGGCTACCTTACAATGATGCCATTTATTTCCTTGTCATTTATTTTATATTTTAGGATTGTATCTTCATCTCCTACATCTTCTTTAATTTTAAAAACTTCTCCCCTTTTCAAAACCTTATAATTATAAACTTGAAACATATTTCTTAATAAACCTTGACTTTGTCACATTATTTTCAAAACTTCTTTTCTTAATAAATTCTAAGATATCTTAATCATATTAAAACCATTTTAAAAAGACGTAAAAAGACAAATGTCACTCAAACCTTTTACCACTTTGATTTTCATTTTAAATTCTTTCTCAAAGATTAGATATTAGTCTTGTTTTAGAAGTGATTGCAAACCATCCTACTTTTACAAACATGGAAAAGTGATGGACATTTTCCACTAATAATTAATAATAGTATCTTCAAGTTATACCCACAAGATCTTCAGATCAGATAAAACTCAGTAACTGGTTTGGAGTCTTGTTGAATTTCATAGATTTCTTGCATTAATTCAAAGTTACGCCCTAAATCACCTTTAAAGAAGTGATGCTTGAGATCAATCCAAACATCAACTATTTTTCATGAAAACAATAGATTGAGGAATCGGTTTAGATATAGAGTTGAGAATCCAATCATGCACAAGCATGTTGTATCGGCTACATGCACAATATAAAGGATTACACGTATCAGTGATAGGAATAATGGTTCAATGAATGAATTTGAGTTTCATCTTGCCTCCAAGTGCATGACGCGTTGAACGAGCCCAAGAATAATAGTATGAACCATTGAGTTTGAGGGTGTGTTACATTTATAAAATAATAAGTATTGGACAAAACAGTACTAGACAATACATAACAGTACAAAAAAATGTATTGTACTATATTTGATGATCGATGCACTAGACACTTTTATGCCTATTTTGTTTGGTATGTCTTTGTACCGAATACAATAATATAACGACTTTTACTATAATATTCTTTATTAATATATAAAATATTTATATTTATAGATAAAAATATTAAATAATAAGAAGAAAGAAAAAATGAAGAGATAGACAAAAATAATATTACTTTTATTATAATATTCTTTGTTGATATATAAAATATTATAATTATATTTATTAATAAATATATTAAATAACGAGAGAGAATGGTTTTGGTTTTTTTTTATAACTTGTGTTTGGGACAAAAAGTTGTCTCATGGTTCAGTGAGGTACACAAATTTTTATTTTTGTCTAGTCTCCTAATTAAATTTTGCATCGAACATGGTATAAAAGAAGTTGTCCATGTCCAATCCCTTGTGTTTTAACAAATCAAACACACCCTGAGAGAAACAGTGACAAATGAAGGTCAGTCTCTAGAATGTAAAAAAAACAAAGTTGATTGATCATGTTGAAAATCTCTAGAATTAGAAGTTATTACAATGGTGGAAATTCTTTGAGGTATAAATACAAAAACAAAACACTCTCGGATTGAGAGGCTCATAATACCATATTGAATTGAAAATAAGAGAAATGAGAAAAATAGCTCAACATGAAATAAGTTACAAAGAACAATACATATTTATACTAGTTTTAAATAAATTACTTTGTACAACTTATAAGCTTTCTAAGTCTAGTCACATACAGTTATAACTAAATAATGTAACTCAATATTAAATGCTTCTTACAGATTGCTACAATTGATTTCTTAAGATTTGAATGAGATTGCTTGTGATGTAAGATACTTGAGATTATAATGCTCCTTTTTCATATGATTCATCAACTTACCTTCTAAATCTAAATCCTTATTTTATTTTTCATTCATCAATATGGACCAACCCATAATAAATCCAGTGCACTCTCTTCAACTTTCTCTCTTTAGTTTTCTCGGATCTAGGTTTTGTTGTTCTTTCTTATAAACCTTTATTATGTAAAGTATAAATTTGGTATAGACAAACATTTAGAAAAAAAACTCTTAATATTGACTTTATTATTGGATGCACAAAGTAATTCAAATGCATTGTATAACTCATGGGAACATTCTGGTGAAAACAACTAAAAAATAAGTACTTCTGCAAGGCAGTGAGTTGCTTTTTTGTGGGCGTAATCGATTATAACAAATATGTAATCGATTACAGAGTGAATTTTAAAATTCTTGTTTTCTTGTATAAGTTTTCTTAACCGATTACCTTGTTTTGCGTAATCGATTACGAGCCTGTGTTTTGGTCTTTTTTGCTTATTTTTGAGTTGTTTTGTTTCCCAACATGTTTTTAATGCCTTGTATATAAGGACCCTCAAGTGGAATGTGTTTTAAAATGACATTTGATATACTTTTACTCAAACCTCAATTACTCTCTATTATTTTTTTTCATTTCATCTTCTCCAATTAACCACTTTTCTCCACTGATTCACCAACTTATTTTGTGTATGTTGCATTATTTGGTATCAAGCCCCTTGGTTCTGATCCATTAATCCTCCAAAAATATGACTGTTATTTTCAATGATCGAGTTCTTATCAATCTTCCAACCCATGATTCGAAGAACTACAATAAATGGTGCAAACAGATGAAATTTTTGTTAGGGTATCAAGACATTTTTGAAGTGGTTAACAATGGTGTTACTCCACACATGGAAGAGAAGAAGAAGGATTACAAAACACTCCTTTTGATACATTTTTGTGTTGACAATGACAACTTCGAAAAGGTCAGTGATTGCGATTCAGAGAAGCATGCATGGGAGATCTTGAAGAAAGCTTATGGATGGGTTGATAAAGCAAAGGTGGTGAGGTTACAAACTCATAATCGACAGTTTGAACTAGTACAAATGGAAGATAAGGAGTCAATCAATAATTATGTAACACGTACTACGCATTTGGTGAATCAAATGAAATCTTGATGTGAAATTGTTTCAGAGCAAAATGTTGTATCAAAGATCTTGTGTTCTTTAACGTCAAGATTCAAAAACATGGTAGTTGCAATCGAAGAATTAAAGGACCTTTTGATGTTGAGCAATGAGTGTATTCAAATCTCTCTTGAGGCTCAGAAGAAAAGGATGAATTAAAGGGGAAATGACAAAGCTAAAGCGAAGATTTCATTGCAAGCACGATTAAGTTAGAAGACTAAATGATCAAAAGGAAAATGATCTTCGAGAGGAAGGACAACTTTCCATAATTTTGGTGGAAAATATCCACAAAATTTGAATGCTTTGATGGGTAAAATAGGTGATAGTTACACCAAAGGTATTGGTCAAACTACACCAAGAAGATTGATAAGAATAATGCGAAGTGTTACAATTGTCATGGACTTGGTCATTTTGCAAGAGATTGCAATGAGAAACCAAAGGAAAATCAAAGTGATAATGCTAAGTTTGCTCGAAAGAAGGTGGATGATGATAACACACTTTTGGTCATGATCACAGAGGAGAATTATGGCAGTAATAAGCTGCTGGACATCAAAAGTAGCATCTACAAGTTGCTGGACAACAACTGCAATAGTTCAAAAAATGTTGCAGAAACGCATTTGGAGAAAAATGTAATGGTAATTGTTCGATATGGAGTCCAAGGAAGTGATGAGTGGTACTTGGATTATGTTTGTTCAATGCATATGAAGGTTAGAAAGGATTGGTTTATCGAAATCAATTGAGCCACGAAGAATAAGATGAAATTCGTAGATGCCACCATTTTAGGAGTCGACTTGGTTGATGATGTTTTGATCATGAGAAGGGATGGGGGTCATTACTTGATCAAATATGTGTCATAAATTCCAGGAATCAAATATAATCACTTTATTATTGTCCAATTACTTGAGAAGAATTACATTATTCGCATGGAAAACAAGATTTTGCGCGTTTTGGACCGAAACAGAGTTTTAGTCCTTAAAGCACCCATGGCGGCCAATAGGAATTTCAAGAGAGAGTTTAAAGTGATGTATCATAGGTGAATTGATACAACAATAAGTATTTATGGGTGTTTGTAGAACTATCGTCTTGGGCATCTCAATTTTCGAGACCTCGACACGTTACAAAGAATGGTATAGTAACCGGGTTTCCAAAAATCAATGTTCCAGCTGAGATATTTGAAGAGTATGTTCAAGGAAAGCAACACAAGAGTATTTTCATCAAGCATAAAGGTCATATGACCAAACATCACCTTGAGGTGGTGTACTTGGACGTCTGTGGTCCAATGCAAGTCGAATTGTATGGTGCCAATAGGTACTTTGTCACAATTATCGATGATTTTAGTAGGAAACTATGGACATAAATAATCAAGAGAAAGATGAGATATTTGATGTGTTTAAAACTCTCAACACATATGGACATAAGAAGTTCAAGTCCATGGTTGAGCGGAAAAGTAGTCACAAACTTAAAATTCTCAACATATATGGTAGAGATGGGTATTATCTTTAATGAGTTTGGAAATTATTGTGATGAGGAGGGTATAGTACACGAGGGTTTTCCATCATGTACACCTCAGTAGAATGGTGTTGCCAAGAGGAAAAAATGTTTGATAATGAACATGGTCTATATCATGTTGAAGGGAAAACACTTGTCGAATGAGCTATGGGGGTGAAGCCGTTTACACAGCCGCCTATTTGTTGAATGGGTACTGATAAGTGCCAAAATGTAGTTATTTTGTATATATGTTTTGTGGCACTTATTCGTTCTTGTTTGTTAATAATTATTGAATAACCCCATTTTTTGTTGTAAATACGTTTTATTGTGTTTTGTGTACATAATATACTGTTTGATTAGTTTTAATGTATTTTTTGTAAGTCTGAGAGTGCCTAAGAGGGGGGGTGAATTAGGTAGATAAAAATTTTATTCTGATTTATGAGAATACTTGGAGTATTTTTGTGGTTAAGTATCTGAAGGATTTTGATGATTGCTTTTCTTTTGTTGGTAAAGTTTATGAAAGCGATAAAAGCAGAAAGGTAAAGAACACAACGATATATCCCGGTTCCCTCACAACCGAGTACTTTCCCTTTCCAACACGAAGAGATTTTCACTATAGTTTAGAATAATTGTACAGCCAATGCTTACTTATCTAAACCTATAGAATGATCAAAGGTTCTTAACACCTTTAAGATCAAAACCAACACTCATGTGAATGAAGAACAATCCTCTTCAAATCACAAACCTTACTTCCAACAATCCGGAAAGTAAGAACACAATAATTTCATTTGTAGTACAATAATAGATTTGAAAGAGATGAGAGCAGATCAATTCTTGATTGATCTTCTTCTTCAAGACATACAATAATTCTCAAGAATAATATAAATGTTCACAAAGAAAACATTTGAAAATTTGGAGAATTATGAAAGATTATTGATTGAAGAAGGTTATTTGAATTTTGAAATTCGCAATATTTATATCCCCAAATGCCTTTTCATTCATGCCATTTTGTATGAAAGGGCAACTCAACCATGAATGAAAGCCATTTTGAAAAGGTTCAAAACTAAAATAAAAATAGTTTATTGGAACCGTTCCGCAAAACCGGTTCCTAGTGAACGTTATGGCAAAATATTTAAAATTCACGCAGAACCGGTTCCCATGTAGGACCAACCGGTTCCGGTACAAAACCGTAAAAGCTTGGAACCCGGTTCCCACAGGGGACGGAACCGGTTCCTGAAAGTTTATTTTCAAAAATACTTTTTCAAAAACATTTCAAATTCATTTTCAAATTATGTGAACATCTATATTTAAGTTTGAGGAATTATGTATACCTATTTACATTGTTGAATCTTCATAAACTCTTCTTCTAATCCTCAAGACTTTGTACCAAGGCTTCATGACAATGAAATACTTTTTGCACATCCTTTGCACTTTGAAATCCATTGTTGTCTTCATCAAAACCAAGGCTTTAAGAAGCTTGCAATCACATTCTCCCCCTTTTTGATGATGACAACCAAGTCTTGAAAAAAAAACGATTCTTGAAGAGTTGATGTTGTTTTGTGTAGCGCGAAAGTTAAGCAAAAACGCGAGGCTCCCCCTAAGTCCATGAATCTTTGAATTCTGGAGAGAGTTTTGGAAGATCTTTTGGCCTGCGATTTCATTGAGACAAAACAACACAAATGCATATTCTTCTCCCCCTTTGTTAACATCAAAAAGGATGGGGAAAAAGAAGTAAAATAAATTTGAAAACACACATACATTTGGAAACAAACATGTAAACACAGCACAAGATACGAACATAGCACATTGTACGTTACAACAAAACATTAAAATCCTAAACATGACAAACATGATAGGAAACATTGTCTAAACATAAAACAAACTGAAATACGGAATTAAAAGATAAGCATAAGCATTTGTAAAAATAAAAGTTTAATTTTCGTCTTCATTCATCTCATCTCTGGAATATAGTCATCTGGTTAAACAGCATGTCTAAAGTATAGCCGCCTTGAGGAGGTTGAGCAACATATTGGACAGTAGGTTCAAAATCCTCTTTATAGTGAAAATGGCCTCTTGCATCGAGAATGATACCGGTGTTCTTGAGCGCCGTTGTGTCTGATATAGCTTCCTTATCCCCTTGAATCTTTGTAACCTCCCTTTGAAGATTAACTCCAGCATTTTCCAATATGTGAGAAATGGCTCGAGCATAGGGTAAACCGCCATCGAGAGATTGCATCAATTGCATGTGGTACATAATTGAAAGTGCCCAATTAACGGAGCACCGTTGTTTCAAAGCATGCAGTACCATCAATTCAAACTCGTTGATGTGTAAGTGGTTAGAATTCTTAGGAAATAAGACATAAGCAATAACAAGATGAAGCATGCGATCACTAACCGAGAGGTTTGATCCAAACAGATTCGATGAAGACAGAAGTTGTTGGCGTGCATTGTTTTATTGATTTGGTCTGCACATGTCGATAAAAATCTCCACCTTATTGAACGGTAACCAATCGTGTGGGATAACACCACTGACCAGAGCAAGACCTTCATGAGGAACACCTAGCAAGTTTCCAAATTCTTCAACCGATAAAGCAATACTTGTTGTCAACACTTGAGAAGTAAGAGTAACATCACCAAACTCATCCGGTACCAATTTGAAGTTGTGATAGAATTCTCGAACCAAGTCCGAAACACGTTACCATGATCACTTACAAATCCCATAACACCAAAGATAAGCCAATTGTGCGGAAATAAAAAGAGCGGAAAAGTATGAATCTTACAAGACTTAGCTTTGAGGAGCTTGGTTCGTGATTTGAATGTGAGCCTTCTTGATTTGATGGATTGAGGATGAATGTGAGAGGTTTCTTCTTCAACTGGTGCCTTTCCTTTGCTTGATCTCGTAGCTCTTTTAGGACCCATGGAGGAATCTGAAGGTTAGGGTTTGGATTGGGAATTTTTTTTTGGGATAGTGAGAGATAGTGAGATTTGAGTGTGAAGAATGGAAGGAGAGATGATTATATAGTGGTTTTGAGTAGTGGGTATTAGATTTTTGGTGAAGAGAATGAGATAGTGGAGCTTTTATGTGGGGTGTTAATGGAGGAGGAAGGGTTTTGAGAGGTAGAAGATGAAGTTGGAAAGTGAGATGAATGTTGACTAATGATATAAACCCTTGAAAATCCATTTATAACATATATCCAAAAAGAAATAAAACAAATAAAAGTAATAAAAATGAGCATTTTTCAGCAAAAAAAATGGCGGGCTACTGGGAACCGGTTACACTGAGGAACCCGGTTCCTGGCTTTTGAGAAAATTCTTGTTTCTGGAAAATGGACCAGGAACCGGTTCCGTTCTACGTAGGAACCGGGTTCCACGTGCAAAAAGCCACAAAAACTTTGAAAAAATTTAAAATTTGTTTTGCATACACAAGAAACATCCACACATTTTAACACATAGAGGACATATAAAAGAGAGTAGAGTGTACCACATAAGAAATATTTAGATATCACCTTCATCTAAAATACCAAGTTCTCTTCGTATTTTGAAGAACGGTTCTCGTGCAAGTGGTTTTGTGAAGATATCTGCGAGTTGGTTATGAGTATCCACATACGTGACTTCGACATCCCCTTGAAGTACATGATCGCGGAGGAAATGATGTCGAATATCTATATGTTTGGTTCTTGAATGCATGACCGGATTCTTTGTAATATTGATAGCACTTGTATTGTCGCATCGGAGAGGAATGCATCCGAGATCAAGTCCGTAGTCACGGAGTTGTTGCTTGAGCCAAAGAATTTGTGCACAACAACTACCTGCTGCTATGTATTCTGCTTCGGCCGTGCTAAGAGCAACACATGCTTGCTTTTTACAAGCCCATGATACTAATGCATTTCCAATAATGTGACAAGTACCACTTGTGCTTTTACGATCAGTTTTACAACCTGCATAATCCGCGTCAGAATAACCAATTAAAGTGCAAGTACTACCTTTGGGATACCATAAGCCGACATTGGTTGTTCCTTTGAGATACTTCATGATCCTTTTAACTGCCATGAGGTGTGATTCCTTTGGATTTGCTTGAAAGCGAGCACAAAGACAAACACTAAACATTATGTCAGGACGGCTTGCCGTCAAATACAATAAGGAACCAATCATACCTCGATATTTTGTAATATCAATTGGAGTACCGGATTCATCTTGATCAACGTACATACCGGATCCCATAGGAGTATTCATTGCTTTACAGTTTTCCATATCAAACTTTTTCAGGAGTTCTTTGCAATACTTAGATTGGTTGATGAAGATTCCATCTTTTAGTTGCTTGATTTGTAGTCCAAGAAAGTAGTTCATCTTTCCCATCATAGACATCTCGAACTCTCCTTGCATCATCAATGAAAATTCCTCACACATTTCTTTGTTAGTTGATCCAAAAATGATAGCATCAACATAGACTTGAACCAACAAAGTGTTGCTTTTGAATTTCTTAATGAACAAGGTTTTATCAACCTTACCCTTTTTGAAACCTTTTTCACACAAGAAATTGCTAAGTCTATCATACCATGCTCTTGGTGCTTGCTTTAAGCCATAAAGAGCCTTTCTCAACTTAAAGACATGTGTAGGATGTTTGAAGTCTTCAAATCCAGGGGGTTGTTTGACATAGACTTCTTCATTGATGTATCCATTCAAGAATGCGCTTTTGACGTCCATTTGAAAAAGCTGAAAATTTAATGAACAAGCATAAGCAAGTAAAAGACGTATAGCTTCTAACCTTGCAACTGGAGCAAAAGTTTCTTCGAAGTCGATTCCTTCCTCTTGATTGTAGCCTTGGGCAACCAACCTTGCTTTGTTTCCGAACAATTAGACCATTCTCATCAAGTTTGTTCTTAAACACCCATCTGGTACCTATGATGTGTTTGCCACTTGGTCTAGGAACAAGCTCCCAAACTTGATTTCTCTCGAATTGATTTAATTCTTCTTGCATAGCAACGATCCATTGATCATCCCCTAAGGCTTCATCAACTTTGGTCGGTTCGATTTGAGAAACAAACGCCATATTTAAGCACGCATCTTTTAGATTTAATCTTGTTGAAACTCCTTGGCTAATATCACCAATGATTTTGTCAATAGGATGATCTCTATGAGTTCTCCATTCTTTTGGTAGATCATTGATGTTTGAATCTTGTTGTGGTACTTCTTGATGATGTTCCGGTTGATTCACATTTTGATTATTTGAAAGTTCGTCCGAGGGTAAATCTATAATATCATCATTATCACACACAACTATTTCCTCTTTAGAGGTGTTAGTTTCATCAAAAGAAACATGCATCGATTCTTCTATTGATAAAGTTCTTTTATTGTAAATACGATAAGCCTTACTTGACAATGAGTATCCAAGGAAAATACCTTCATCCGATTTTTCATCGAACTTACCGAGGTTGTCCTTGTCGTTGTTTAGAACAAAACATTTGCACCCAAAGACATGGAAGAATGACACATTTGGTTTTTCTTTGAACAATTCATACGGGGTCTTCTTCAAGATGGGTCGAATGTTCACTCTATTACTTACAAAGCATGCCGTGCTAACCGCGTCAGCCCAAAAGTATTTAGGAAGATTTGAGTCGCTTAGCATAGTCCTTGCAAGTTCAATGAGAGATCTGTTCTTCCTTTCAACTACTCCATTTTGTTGCGGAGTCCTTGGTGCTGAGAAGTTATGAGATATTCCATGTTCTTCACAGAATTCTTCAAAGGAGGAATTCTGGAATTCTCCACCGTGGTCGCTTCTTATGGAGGCAATAGTTACCGATTTCTCATTCTGAATTTGCTTTGCATATTTCTTGAACGCCTTGAATGCATCATTTTTCTGCACTAAAAAGAGAGTCCAAGTGTATCTAGAGAAATCATCAACAATAACTAATGCATAAACATTACCTCCAAAGCTTCTTGTTCTAGAGGGGCCAAACAAGTCCATGTGAAGTAATTGTAGTGGCCTAGTTGTGGACACCACATTCTTGGATTTGAAAGTTGATTTTGTTTGTTTTCCCTTTTGACATGCATCGCAAAGTCTATCTTTGATGAACTTTCTTTTGGGCAGCCCAATGACAAGATCATGCTTGATTAATTTGTTCAAGTGCTCCATATGAATATGAGCAATCCTTTTGTGCCAAAGCCATGAGTCATTGTTGTTTGCCAGAAGACATTGTACCTGCAAAGATGGGTCATCAAGGGAAATCATAAAGATATTGTTAGATCTTTTACCTTTTAGTATAGCCTTTGGAGTGACTTCGTCTTCAACCAAGCATTCATCTTTCGTGAATCTAATTTTGAAGCCTTTGTCACAAAGTTGGCTAATACTAAGCAAGTTGTGCTTTAGTCCTTCGACATAAAGTACGTCTTCAATAGATGTGAAAGTTGATGCTCCAATTTTGCCTTTGCCAAGGATTTTTCCTTTGTTGTTGTCACTATAAGTAACATATCCTTTGGCTTTAAGCACTAGATCTGAAAATTTGTTGATATCTCCCGTCATATGCTTGGAACAACCACTATCGAGATACCATAGATTAGAAGTGGTTGTCAAGCTTACCTACAAAACAGAGTTAGGTTTTGTTAGGTACCCAAATTGCTTTGGGTCCTTCATAATTAGTTCCTTTCTTGACCCACGCATAATGCCCATTAGATACACCGAAGTTTCTTACATAACAAGCATTAGGTGTGTGTCCTTGTATACCACAATAGGAGCAAGTAGGTTCAAAATTGCTTCGATATCTAGGAGGAAAAGATTTCTTTTTAGAATTTCCTTTCTTTTTAGGATAGCGATGAATTGGCTTAGGAGTGTTTTCTTTCTCTTTGATTGGTTGATCATTAGCCTTGACAAAAACAGTCTTGTTGGAACTAGGTTTTGAGAACTTTGAGTAACCAAGACCACTTTTGTCATTTGACAATCTTTGTTGGCTAAGAACACCTTCCAAGCCAATTTGTCCCTTTTCGTATCTTTCAAGAACTCTTTTTAATTGGACAATTTGGAATGAGAAAGATTCACATTTCGTGCATGCAACATTCTGTTTCTCAATACCATCTTTCTCAAGAAGTTCACATTTTTCTTCCAAGACTGAAATTTGCTTCTTTTGAGATGCAATGGTTTTAAACAAAATTTTGCATTCACTTAGCAATTCATTTATAGCACCTTGTGCATCACTATCATAAAGAGAGAATATATTACTAACCTCATCATCTTCACTTTCGGAGTGGTGTGAGGCCATCAATGCAAGATTTTCACTTTCGTCGCTATCGGAGTCGGATGACGAACTTAGTTCAACATCTTCCCATGCAACATATGCTTTCTTGTCCTTTGATTCCTTATTTTCTTTGTAGCCACTCTTCTTTGAAAGCTTTGGGCAGTCCGGTTTGATGTGACCTGGTTTACCACATTCATAGCAAATGATTTCTTGTGTTGATGTGGATCCTTCTTTCTTTTTGAATTGACCTTTCTTCTTTGAATGCGAGAAGGCTTTGCCATTTTTACCAAAGAACTTTTCGAGTCTTCTAACGAGAAGCATGAAGTTTTCATCTTCATCTGGATTGTCTTTCTTTTCATCTTCTTTGGAGTCGGTCTTCAAGGCAATATTCTTGGATTTCTTTTCTTGATTTTCACGTTTTTCCAATCTACCAAGTTCTGTCTCGTACTCTTGAAGCTTTCCGAACAGCGTTGCGGATGTCATAGTAGCAAGACTTTTCTTTTCTGAAATTGCCGTTACCTTTGGTTGCCATTCCCTAGTCAAGGATCTCAACACCTTTAGATTTAATTCGTCATTTGTCAAAACTTTTCCAAGAGCCCTTAGATGATTTGTAAGATGCACAAATCTCTTTTGTAAATCTAGAATGGATTCTCCGGGTTGCATGCGGAACAATTCATATTCTTGACTTAACGTATTAAGTCTTGATCTTTTTACTTCAGTAGTTCCTTCATGAGTTTCAACTAAAGTATCCCATATTTCTTTTGCCGTTGTGCATGCTGAGACACGGAAGAATTCATCCATACTAAGAGCACTTTGAAGTAGGTTTATGGCCTTTTTGTCATACAGAACCCTTCTCTTGTCATCATCATCCCATGAGGTTTTTGGCTTTGATGATCCAACGCCGTTGACAACAGTTACCGGAACAAAGGGACCATCTTGGACAGCATTCCAAATTTCTTCTCCTTGTGCTTCTAGATGAGCCTTCATCCGGATCTTCCAGAAGTCGAAATATTCACCACAAAACAATGGAGGCTTGTTACTGCTACCACCGTCTCTAAACACAAAATTATTATTTGCGGAAGTCATTCTGGATCTTTGAAGGAACAGGTTACCTTAACCTGCTCTGATGCCAAATGTAAGTCTGAGAGTGCCTAAGAGGGGGGGTGAATTAGGTAGATAAAAATTTTATTCTGATTTATGAGAATACTTGGAGTATTTTTGTGGTTAAGCATCTGAAGGATTTTGATGATTGCTTTTCTTTTGTTGGTAAAGTTTATGAAAGCGATAAAAGCAGAAAGGTAAAGAACACAACGATATATCCTGGTTCCCCTCACAATCCGAGAGTACTCGGTCCCCTTCCAACACGAAGAGATTTTCACTATAGTTTAGAATAATTGTACAGCCAATGCTTACTTATCTAAACCTATAGAATGATCAAAGGTTCTTAACACCTTTAAGATCAAAACCAACACTCATGTGAATGAAGAACAATCCTCTTCAAATCACAAACCTTACTTCCAACAATCCTGGAAAGTAAGAACACAATAATTTCTGTTTGTAGTACAATAATAGATTTGAAAGAGATGAGAGCAGTATCAATTCTTGATTGATCTTCTTCTTCAAGACATACAATAATTCTCAGCAATAATATAAATGTTCACAAAGAAAACATTTGAAAATTTGGAGAATTATGAAAGATTATTGATTGAAGAAGGTTATTTGAATTTTGAAATTCTGCAATATTTATACTGCCCCAAATGCCTTTTCATTCATGCCATTTTGTATGAAAGGGTGCAACTCAACCATGAATGAAAGCCATTTTGAAAAGGTTCAAAAACTAAAATAAAAGCATAGTTTATTGGGAACCGTTCCGCACAGTAACCCGGTTCCTAGTGAACGTTATGGCAAAATATTTAAAAATTCACGAGAACCGGTTCCCATGTAGGACCAACCCGGTTCTGGTACAAAACCGAAGGGCGTTTTTGAAAGCTTGGAACCCGGTTCCCAGGGACGGAACGGTTCTGAAAGTTTATTTTCAAAAATACTTTTTCAAAAACATTTCAAATTCATTTTCAAATTATGTGAACATCTATATTTAAGTTTGAGGAATTATGTATACCTATTTACATTGTTGAATCTTCATAAACTCTTCTTCTAATCCTCAAGACTTTGTACCAAGGCTTCATGACAATGAAATACTTTTTGCACATCCTTTGCACTTTGAAATCCATTGTTGTCTTCATCAAAACCAAGGCTTTAAGAAGCTTGCAATCACATTTTTGTAGGTATTTATGCGTGTTGGAGCATCGAGGAATAAAGTGTCTAAGACACGGCTCCGAAGACGCGGTTTTGATGAATAAAAGACAAGTTTTGTTTAGTGAAAGTCGCTGAGCATGTTTTGGAGCGCGCTGCTTGCATTTGTCACTGTTCCGGCAGAAATATAGCTTTAAGAGGCCACTGAGCAGGCTCACGCCGCTGATCGGCGTTTAGGTCAGTTTAAGTGTAAATATCTGAGGATGGCATTGAGCGCGCCCTCGCTGCTGAGCGCGGTCGTCTGTGATTTGTTTTATAACTTCATTTTTTCTCCATTTTTAGGTTATGGTTTTGGGGTGGATTTTGATCCCCATTTCCATCAACCTTTATTTATGGTAGTATAGCTTAGAAAACAACATTAGGGCTTGCTCATGGATGTTGGAGGTGGATTGATCTTCGATAGGCGTTGACACACCGGTGTAAATGAGTGGTTTATCTCTTCTCCTCTTTGTGTATTTCTCTATTTGTTGGTTATGTATGTATATCTACTCTTACTCATGTATATTTGTCGCTCTTGGTGTTGTATAAAGTTTGCTTTACGAATATGTGTTGGTGATTGTCTTAGGTTTTGACTCTATGTTAGGGATTTGAGCTTTGCTAGATATAGATCACTTAGATTCTTACCTAGGATGATTATCTGTTAGTTTCTGAATGCTAGAAATGGGTTTAGAGCTGACATTTACTTAGAGTATCTGATCTTAATGCCTCTGTGTTGGTTGTTTCGAGCTAGAGACAGTCGTTACGAGTGGCGTGGTTGACTTTTGGTTGTTGAGATAGGCCAGACATGGCTATCGAGGTGATTCAGAAGGATTCTCAATTTAGGTTAGAAATAGCTTAGGTTGTGAGAGGTATGTGATGACACAGACAAGTATCGTAGGCTGAGTATAACTAGATGGTAGATTTAAGTCTGTGACGGGTAGTGTGCATTCATTCCGGACAAGTTGTCTATCCTTTATAGTTTTTGTCTTTTCTTTACAAACATTTAATCTCAAACTCATTAACGATAGAATTGTCGAACGACAAATCAATAACCAATCTCTGTGGACACGATACAATATAACCTAACCACTATATATCACCCGGTAAAAATAAATACTTTACTTTTTGCTTGCTCGCTTTACCGCTTCAATAAAATGACGCCGTTGTTGGGGATTGGTTTTATTGTTTATGTATTGCAATAATTCCTTTGTTTTTGAGTTTTGTAATTAATGTATATGTTGTATAGACTTTGTATATGAACTTGTATATTGTTACTTGTGCATTTTGTGTGTTTACTTTCCATACTTGTACATATGTGTGTTTTTCCTAGTTTTCACGTATTAATGTGAATTGTCTCGTATTTGTAACATTTGTTATGTGTTTGTTAGGACACTTTCTTTAGGTTTGCGCGGTGTGAAAATACTATGGCATGACGAGAGGAGGTTACTAGTGCTCGCACAATAAAGGTGTCGAGCTTACGACGTAAAACAAGCATATTTGTTTATGTTTGTTTATGTGTGTGGTGACTTGTGTTTTAACAAGTTAAAATATGACTTTTTCTTAATTTTAAATATTCACTTTTTAACTTGTTAATTCATTTTCCCCATGTTTTCGTATTGTTATTTGTATTTGTTTTGTTTTTTCAAATTGTGTTATCCGCAAGCTTGTCGTGTTTAGCTTGAGGAGTTTTGTTGGATGTAAATTTTGTAAATTTTGTTTTTCTAATTCTTTTTTTTTTTTTGGAATTGAATTTTGGTCTAGTAGCTTGAGGTTGCGTTTTGTGATTTTCCGAGTTTGATCGTTTCAAGTCGCGGATGTATGGTAATGATAGTTTCAAAGTTGGTACACATCAGGTATTCGTTTATCGCTTTCTATAGCATAACATGTTTAGGAAATTTATCATTTGTATAATTACCAGGCTATTCATTTGTTTTGCATTACTTGATCATGAATTAAATCACTTTAGTTCCATTTTTAACCATAAATGTCAGGAGGCTTTTAATTGTTCACATATGTTGGAGGCCACATTCTTGTTTTAGCTGGATTTTATTATGCTTAATCTTTTGTTTTTGTTGATTGTATGAATGCATGAAAATGATCAAGGCCTTTTGTTTGATTTTGAGGATAAATACCTTGGCCAAATAATCAATTCACCTTGTGAGCATGTGAACCTTTGTTAACCCCTTTAAGCTTTTATCAACATCCACTTTTATTTGAATTTGATACTTGTCTATGAGTGTCAATTCACGTTTTTTGTATGGATGTTGATTTCTTTGTTTCTTGAACCCTTAACTATATGTTGTTGTAGGAATTTTTACCTTGCCTTAGAAAGTATGTAGTATTCACATAATGATGTTGGTTGGATTCAAGTTGGGGAGATGAATGTTTATGTACTTATATTGTGATTGGTATGAGGTTAAGAAAAAGAAAAGAAAAAAAAATATGAGAAAAAGAAAAAGAAAGATTAGAAAAAGAAAAACAAAACAAAAAAGTATGAATAATGTTGTGTTAATAAGTGAGGTGTTTTGGTTTGACAATTTGTGATGAAGAAGAAGTTTTATTGGAATTGTATTGTTTGGAACTTTGTGAGTTGATCACTTTCTTAGGTTTAGGCAAGTTTTTGTTTCAATTAGCTTTAGAACTTATCACTTGTTTGTTAACCAAGCCACATTACAACCTTGAAAAGCCCTTGTGATTCTTACATTTGTATTTTCAATTAAGTTCTTGGATGAATGTATAATTTAGTCTTTTGTTTGCAAGTTTGTGGATGAGTATTTTTTGTACCTCACCTTTGTGTGTTCTTCATCTACCGATGAATTTTTGCTAAGTGTGATTCATGATTGACCTTGTTTTGTTTTAGAATGTTTTGCATGATTTTTGTACTTAGGATTTGTTTCGTTTATATGTTATCGTTGTAGGATAGTGGTAAGTATGTATTTTGTCGTGTACGTTTTTGTTTGAACCATGCATTTATTTTCTGTTTTAAAAACTTGTTGATTCATGATTCTTTGATTATCGTCTTTTGTTTCTTTAGGTTTACTTGACTTTGTTTGAGGACAAATAATGTGTCAAGTTGGGGAGAGTTGATAAGTGTCAAAATGTAGTTATTTTGTATATATGTTTTGTGGCACTTATCTGTTCTTGTTTGTTAATAATTGTTGAATAACTCCATTTTTTGTTGTAAATATGTTTTATTGTATTTTGTGTACATAATGTACCGTTTGATTAGTTTTAATGTATTTTTGTAGGTATTTGTGCGTGTTGGAGCATCGAGGAATAAAGTATCGAAGACACACCTCCGAAGACGCGGTTTTGATGAATAAAAGACAAGTTTTGTTCGGTGAAGGCCACTGAGCGCGTTTTGGAGCGTGCTGCTTGCGTTTGGCACTGTTCCGGCAGAAAGATAGTTTTAAGAGGCCATTGAGCGGGCTCACGCTGCTGAGCGACTAGGTCGGTTTAAGTGTAAATATCTGAGGATGGCGCTCAACGCGCCCTCGCCGCTGAGCGCGGTCGTCTGTGATTTATTTTATAACTTTATTTTTCTCCATTTTTATGCTATGGTTTTGGGGTGTATTTTGATCCCCATTTCCATCAACCTTTATTTTGGTAGTATAGATTAGAAAATAACATTAGGGCTTGCTCATGGATGATTGGAGGTGGATTTCTCTTTGATAGGCATTGATTATCTCTTCTCCTCTTTGTGTATTTCTCTATTTGTTTGTTATGTATGTATATCTACTCTTACTTATGTATATTTGTCGCCCTTGGCGTTGTATAAAGTCTGCTTTACGAATTTGTGTTGGTGATTGTCTTAGGTTTTTACTCTATGTTACGGATTTGAGCTTTGCTAGATATAGATCACTTAGATTCTTACCTAGGATGATTATATGTTAGTTTCTCAATGCTAGAAATGGGTTTAGAGTTGACATTTACTTAGAGTATCTAATCTTAATGCCTTTGTGTTGGTTGTTTCGAGCTAGAGATAGTCGTTACGAGTGGCGCGGTTGACTTCTGGTCGTTGAGATAGGCCAGACATGACTATCGAGGTGATTAAGGAGGATTCTCAATTTGGGTTAGAAATAGCTTAGGTTGTGAGAGGTATGTGATGACACGGATGAGTATCGTAGGCTGAGTATAACTGGATGGTAGATTTAAGTCTTTGACGAGTAGTGTACACTTGTTCCGGACAAGTTGTCTATCCTTTATAGTTTTTGCTCATTTACTTTTTGTCTTTTCTTTACAACCATTTAATCCCAAATTCATTAACGATAGAATTGTTGAACGACGAATCAATAACCAATCTCTGTGGACACGATACGATATAACCTAACCGGTATATATCACCCGGTAAAAATAAATACTTTAGTTTTTGCTTGCTCGCTTTACCACTTCAACAGGTACCCTATAAAGAAGCTTGATAAGGTGACTTTAGAAGAGGTATGGCATGGTTTTAAACCAAATTTGAGTCATTTGAAAGTTTTCGGTTCGGTAGTTTTTCGACAGATTCTAGGTCAGCTTCAAAAAAAGTTTGGGTGACAAAGATGAGATGATGTTGATTATTAGTTATCATCATACTGGAGGTTACAAATTCTTTGACGTTGCAAACAAGAAGATTGTAATTAGTATGGATGTGGTGGTTGATGAGCAAAGGCATTTCGATAGCCAAAAAATTAGTTTAAGAGGTCCTCTAATCGATTATGAGCGTGATTTTTTAATACCAGAAGCTACTGTAACTGGCGTAGCAGAGGGTTTAATCGATTATGAGAATGCTATAATCGATTATTGCACTGAAATGAAGAAAATCATAATTTTGCAGGTGGTTCTGGACAACAACCTATTTTATCCGAAAATAGAGAAAATAGTAGACGATCAATTAGGAAAAGAGGGTTGCCTCAGAGACTCCATAATTGTGAAGTATTCCATGATAATGAAATCAATGATGATGGTAATTTCATTCACCTTGTGCTTATGGTCGAATCAAATCCCGTTAGCATGGAGAATATAACACCACACTTTCCCAGAATAAAAATTATAATGAAATATACAGAATATATCAGAGTCCACGAATGGGATGTCACATATTTCAAAAAATCATAAAGTCTCAAGTCACTTTATTACTTCATTTATTCATATCAATCAACTAAACAACAGAACAATTCAATTTAATTCACTTCCATAACTTTGAGGCCTCAACAATAATAAAGACTTCACAAAATATGTGGTTCAACATAATGATGAATTAAGACATGTAACAATTAAAAACAACGCTAAAACATAGCGAATTCACAAATCTAGTGTTACATATCAGAGCGGCTCCTAAGACTCGATCAAGTATCACTCACTCCAAGCACTACTCAGATACCTGGTTATCTGTACTCCTCGAGGAGCACAAACAAAACAACAGAAAAGGGGTGGGAATTTCATTCAATAAATACACAATGAATGTCACATGCTAAGGAGTAGTAATTCACACAATTCACATAATTCACAAAATCATATCTCACACAATACTTTAAAAAACATTCTTCATTCATATAACACAATAGCAAACCAAGATAGTGCAATGCAATGCAACTGACAACAACTAAATACATATGGTACCAACAGGGCATAAGCCCTATCCGAAATTCCAAATAGGGAAACAACAATGCATAAGCCCTCAACATAACGTCATTATAGGCCAACAACGGGGCATAAGCCCTCACCAATAAATGCATGCATCATCAACATGCAACACCACAACTATGCAACCACAAAGCATAAGCCCTCAATATTTGCCAATATGGCCACCAATATCATCATCATCATGCAACATACAAATCCACACAAGGTTCCACATTTTAACCCAATATCCATTATTAATAGACTTCTTATATCTACTTAAGTCATACTATTCATTACGGATCAAGAGAAATTACACTACACGTGAAAACGGGAAGGAAATCGCAAAAATGGGAATTTTTACCTTTTAGCCTGTCCATACACATATAGCCATGCGCCATACGCATATGGATTCTTCCCCGCCCTTATCATATGTGTATCATACGCGTACCACCAGTGTTTTCACACATAATAACCTATAGCCTTCATCCAATTTTGTTAATCCATCATTCTACATCAATTCTTTACATCCAAATCCTCATTGTTCATCATTGTTGACAATTACAATAAAACGACTCTTAAGCAAAAACTTGAGTAAGTATCTTTTATCGTCTCCATAGGGATTAGTGATATCGATGACATTTAATTGTTACTACGTTTCTAAGATTTTTTTTTAAAAGTATATTTAAAGCGAAAGGAAAAATAAATAAACAAAATAAAATTAAAGATCTTGGAGTGGGGAGAGAACATGCTAGGATTGGTTTCATAACTCGAAAATATGCCTTCTATCAGTCAGTTATACATAATCTATTTATTCCTCAATACCATCACGTATCGTTCACGTCAACGTTCGTGTCCAAACACCAACGAGGTTTCAACGTTATCATTTGTGTCCAAAGCAATATGGTAGCCTTAAGAATAGATACAAAAGTGAACATTAAGCCTAAAGATATGTCTAGCGTTTAGGACCTAACAAATGCTAAAGCATCGATACTAATTCCTAAACATATTACGTCTAACGCCAAGACAAATAACACAAATATACAACATACATATTAAACTGATTTATCGCGTGTTGATCGCAGGACTTTATCGTCTATGAATCGGGAGACCGCAAGTGCACAGTCCTATCGCGTAGTTTTAAAAAGATATCGAACCCACAGAGACTATAAATCGATCTATTGTTATCCTAAGTTACGGTATACAGCTAAGGCGAATAATTCTTTTGGATTTTGGTTTAAGGAAAAATAGAAATATAAATAAAACGGATATCGGTACGTAATGTAGTGAACCTAAGCAGATTAAATTGGACCTAAGCGTATAAAGATTGTTAACTTAATTTATCTGTAGAATTAATCAGTTTAAAAACCCTCAACTCACACTTTCATGGTCTTATCTCGGATTATACGTCTAAAGCCCTATACCGCGCTAGCCTATAAGTGTTTAGAAGTACTTTTTGGAAACTTAATTAATTCTAATTTGGTTTAAAGCGCTTTCACTGTATTTAAAGCAAATGTCTAACTTTAGCTATCCAGTTAAAACCTCACACTTTCGTGGTCTCGATCCTAACCTATTCTACTTAACTTACTTTCGAAAAAAGATAGATTTTAATTATAAAAGTTATAACCAAATTATGTTAATTAATATCTTAGTGAGAAACAATTCAATTCCTACTTTTACTACTATTACTTACCGATACCTAAACGGTTTAGCCGGACATATTTATTAATTCGGATTTGCCTAAATAATAAGGTTCAATATATTTAAACATTCCCATAATTAAATAAATAAATATCAAGCAACAATATTTAAAACAAAATAAAATAATTATATTAAGAACCTGGAAATAATAATACTTGAATAATCTTGTTCTTCACTTGAATCGAAAAGAAAATTGCAACAAGGAAATAAAAAGCACTAGATCTAACGTAAGGTCAGATCAAAATTTCACAACAATTTCCGGTGTAGAAATTGTTGTGAGAAAATTATAGAAACAAAGAAATTAAAATAGAAAATTAAAAACTAAGAAACTGGAAAAATAAAATGAAAGTACAAACTGAATAAAAATACAAAACTGAAAAATGAAAATGCAGAAATGGAAGAACGATTGTTCGGGAAGAAATCGCCGACCCTTGCTCTGAAGCTTTGAAGTCAGTATTTATAGCCTTTGTTAGTAACTACCCTTTTCCAATTTCATACGAAGAGTAATGGAGATCATGGGTAAACTGCCAAAACGTGGGAGAACATGGGAGAGAAAGAAGGAAGTGGGAGAAGTGGGTTGAACGTGGCATGAGTGGGTGGTTGAGAAGTTTCTCTGCTTTTCCACGCTCGCACTTATTCAGAATCGATATTAGGCGCATTACGGTCGTCACAAGTGCGTTCTGAGGTTTCATGTTTTCCGTGTTACGGTCGTGGCCATGGTGTTACGGTCGCCACGCGCTTCATGGATGTCTTACGGTCGTGGCGGATGGTCGACGACACAATAGTGGTGGATGAACTTTTTGGGCTTTTCTTTTGGGCTTTGCTCTTTTGGCTTGTATAATTGTTTTCTCCTTCTTTTACCCATCCTTTTACTATTATTACCCCTTTGCTTCATTTCTTTATCTTTTTAATCCGATTTTGCCTTGATTTTGTTCCTTTGCTCAATTAATCTTTATTTAATGCAAATTCCTGAAACGAAAGAAATACCAACATAATACGGAAATAAAATAGAATAATTAAATAAAAATAGTAATAGTGTCTATGAAAATTACGTCAAATATGTTATATAAATTCGTGTTATCAAACTCCCCTATACTTAAACATTTGCTTGTCCTCAAGCAAAAATTAAAATTGAAAGATCGTTTAAGCATAAGTCAAACGCAGATATAAAACACAATTCAATTCGTATTTGGTTGCTATTCACTTTTTTGTTGGATAACTCAAGTTTAGACTTCAACACCAAAATTACTGTAATAACACTAGATAACCTCATTTATGTAGACCAAATTAAGTCATGAATTATAACTCGACCTAATACTTTCGTTTTGTTTCACCCGTTTTCATTCTTGCGCAATCACATTAAGCCCTTTACCTTACGCGCACATAGTGGAGTAACCGGTTAGTGACTTTGACCTTTATAATCTAGCTTGGAGTTCTGGTACTTATATTTGGTACTCCTTTATCCAATTACAAATTGCGGGGGATCGGACCGTCGTCCGCCCTACCAAGTTCAGCACCAGAAACCACTGAACCAATTCATAATGGTTGTTTGCATAAATATTTTATAGTATCCGCAACTTTTGGATTAAATGATCTGGTAAGGACCATCTAACTTAATAAGTGCATCTTCTAATAAAAATTTTCCTTAAAACTCTTGATCAAACACTTATATTCATCGATTCTCCACGTAGTTTGTCGTTTAAGGCGGTCCCGACTGCTTTTATAAACTACTCGGGATTACTTTAAAACTAAGTCTTAAGGTGTTGGTATAATAAGTACTTAAACTAATCTAACGCATTGGGGTTCTGAAGAGTTATGACGATAATAATTTTGTTTTAGTCGCGCTCGAGTTCTTATTTATAAAAATAAGCAACCTTAATACTAGTTGAATATGTTAATATAACGTTTGAATTTTTCGTTATGGCTCAAGAAAATGGAGGAATTCGAATAAGCACGAGAATTTAACATAAAAGACTAAAATTTCATAAAGATGTATTTTATTGAATGGAAATTTTGCAATACATGGAAAAAGAAACAGAAAGGAAATACTACTAGAGCAAAGAAAATAAAAACGAACAAAGAAATGTTCTGACTCCCCTAAACTTAAAGTAAGCATTGTCCTCAATGCGATAGAACCAGGAGAAAATCAGAAAGGAGAAGGGTAATCACTCGTCGCTCGGAAATTTTTTTCTTGCTCCTCTACCTCTAGTACGAGGTCGGTCGGGTTTCACTTGACGATTGGTGTTTCGTGGAGCCAAGGAAGAGAAGGAAATGAAGGATAAAAAGGGAAAAAGATGGAGTGGATGAGAGAAGAATATATGAGGAGTAAATGGAAGGGATGTGAAATGAGAAGAAATGTGGAAGAATATTTATAATGGTGTGAGGATGGAAGAATAAATAAATTATAATGAATTATAATTTGGGAAATGAAAAGAGAAGAGTTTGAATGGGAATTATGGTGGGAAATGAAAAGAAGAAACAGACGAAACATTAAATCAGTCAAGGAGACCAGAAGATAAAACGCACGAGGCATGGAAGAAACACGAGGCGAGCGTCTCATGCAGCATGCATGGCACGAGAATTAGAATCTTGAAGGCATGCGTGCACGAATAATTTTAACATGCAGAGAATCTATTGAGATGACCGTCTTGGGCAGCGAGATGTGAATTTAGGCAGACTCTAAATCTTGGCATGTGAAGAATTTGCAGGGAATTGTAATTACATGCCTTTCTAGTAATACATGTGACTTGGGGTATGAGATAGGGAATTGATTTGTAGATCACATGCATATATACTACATACTTATATAATATATATATTATAGATAATTTAAACTTTTAATTAGTAGGATATATATATATATATATATATATATATATATATATATATATATATATATATACTAGTATATAATGCCTTATAATTAATATAATAAATATTGGGAAATATTAATTCGGTATATTAATAGGAAAAATACGATAATTAAAATAATACTCAATTATAATTATAAATATTAACGTGAAATGTTTAATTGAGTATAATTATCGGTATTACGGGGAATTAGTTCAGACGCATCAGAAGAAAGGGTGCAACCGACAATCGACTAAAAATTTAAAATTTAACATAAAATAGAAAAATTTGAAAATACGAAAAAGAAAATTTAAAATTTGAATGACTACTCGTTGATTTTCCATCGCCACTTATCAAGCCATCTCACATATCCCTCACCTTTTCTTTTCTTACGTCTGTAGGGCGATTTATTCTTTCGAAATTTTGGTAGTGGTCCTGGATTTATCCTAAGTATAAGTTTTTCAATTTTGGGCTTAGTGATTTCATCCATCGTCTCATAAGTTAACCTTACCCTCTTAACAGTAATTATATCCTTAATTTTATGGTCCTCTAATTTTCGCTTTTTAGGTAAGACTTCAAATAGTGGTGAATTAATGTGTATATTGTTTAATACCGCAACATACGTTTTAAATGTGTATACGTTTTAATGTGTATATTATTCAATATATTTAAACATTCCCATAATTAAATAAATAAATATCAAGCAACAATATTTAAAACAAAATAAAATAATTATATTAAGAACCTGGAAATAATAATACTTGAATAATCTTGTTCTTCACTTGAATCGAAAAGAAAATTGCAACAAGGAAATAAAAAGCACTAGATCTAACGTAAGGTTAGATCAGTGAAAATTTCACAACAATTTCCGGTGTAGAAATTGTTGTGAGAAAATTATAGAAACAAAGAAATTAAAATAGAAAATTAAAAACTAAGAAACTGGAAAAATAAAATGAAAGTACAAACTGAATAAAAAATACAAAACTGAAAAATGAAAATGCGGAAATGGAAGAACGATTGTTCCGGAAGAAATCGCCGACCCTTGCTCTGAAGCTTTAAAGCTGTATTTATAGCCTTTGTTAGTAACTACCCTTTTCCAATTTCATACGAAGAGTAATGGAGATCATGGGTAAACTGCCAAAACGTGGGAGAACATGGGAGAGAAAGAAGGAAGTGGGAGAAGTGGGTTGAACGTGGCATGAGTGGGTGGTTGAGAAGTTTCTCTGATGAAGCTTTTCCACGTTATGCACTTATTCTGTAACTGATATTAGGCGCATTACGGTCGTCACAAGTGCGTTACGAGCAGGTTTCATGTTTTCCCGTGTTACGGTCGTGGCCATGGTGTTATGGTCGTCACGCGCTTCATGGATGTCTTACGGTCGTGGTAGATGGCTGACGACCGTCACAGCTAGTGGACTGAACTTTTGCTGGGCTTTTCTCTTTTGGGCTTTGCTCTTTTGGCTTGTATAATTGTTTTCTCCTTCTTTTACCCATCCTTTTACTATTATTACCCCTTTGCTTCATTTCTTTATCTTTTTAATCCGATTTTGCCTTGATTTTGTTCCTTTGCTCAATTAATCTTTATTTAATGCAAATTCCTGAAACGAAAGAAATACCAACATAATACGGAAATAGAATAGAATAATTAAATAAAAATAGTAATATTGTCTATGAAAATTACGTCAAATATGTTATATAAATTCGTGTTATCACGTGTGAACTTCTCAATCATTCACTATTATCACGAATCCCTCTTCGACATCGATCGTGTCCAACCAAATGAAGAGGAATTTACCATAACTAACTCAATCATGTCCAACCAAGTCTTACGCTAACATTAAAGAAATGATACAAATGAATATCGAATCCCACCTCCGTGTCCAAAGTATGGTATTCAATAGTCAAAAAATATTGGATCATAGGTTTTGAAATGGGTTTATCAAAGGGTTTGTCAAAAGATTCCCAAAACCTAGGTTTTACATAAACATAAATGAAATTAACAAAATCAAATAATCAATTGGTTCACATACAATAGAATCAAAGAAAATACATAGGAGTACGAGTTATTACAACCAAAACCAAAAAATAAGAGATTCTAACCACTTATGGTCTCTAACCATGATGAGGGGAAAGTGAAGAAAGAGAAGAACCAACTGAGGTGTCCCACTAGGTAACTCAGATTCGACTTCAATCCATAAAAATCAGCTTCTATGTTGTTTTTAGCACTTCTCTATCTCTCCAAAATGTTTCTCAACTCCATCTAGGTTGCCACCATGAAGAAAGATGTTAGAATGGCCCAAAAGGTGTGAAAAATCACTAATATAGAGTTGTTGTTGCAGCAAGGGGTGCTAAGCGCGATATGGGAGCTAAGTGCGGTAAAAAATGTCAAAAAAACACGTTTTATGGTGCTCCCAGGGCGCGCTTAGCGTGGTACGGCCGCTTAGCGCAGTCTGCTGTACTAACAGGTTTTGTTTTCATCATAACTTCTCAACCGTAACTCTGATTGACGCACGGTCGAAAGCGTTGGAAAGCTTGTTCAATGACCTACATTACATGGATGAAATATAATTACTTTAATACCTAAAAAAGAGATAAAAACAATCAAAAACAATGCTATTTGCACTAACCAACAAAACTAACTAAAATACTAAACAATTACTTATTCACACTGAAGTTGAGGTTTATTGATTAAAAACAAACAAAATAAGCCGACCAGTGCTAATTATTCACACTCAAAGTCATAATAATTTAGATCTCATCAAACTCTACCCTACTTTAAACTTGTTTGTCCCAAAACAAGAACTAACCAACTCAAGGAAATAAAAGCGAAAATATGAAATTCACGAATCAACAGGTTTTTACAAACGAAAACAAATGTGTTGGTTCAAATGAAAATGATACACACAAAGCATAATGATTACCACTAAACTATGATGACAACATAATTACGAAATAAACGCTAAATACAAAAGGCATATTAAACATTCCAAAATGATACATGTTCAATCACGAATCACACCTAGCAAAAACTTTATCGGTAGATGAAAAACACACAAACATGAGGGAAATGACACTCACACAACAATTTTGCTAACAACAGATTAAATTATGCATTTATCTAAAAAAACTTGTATTGAAAACACAAAACTAAGAATCACAAGGGCTTCAAGGGTTGTAATGTGGCTTGGATAACAAAAGAGGGTCAAAACAAAAGGTTCGAAACAAAGTCGCGTAAGCCTATGAGAACAATCACTTCCCACATTTTCAAAAAACCAAAAACTTCTCAGCTTTTCCTCTTTGTTATTTTTGCCTAAAACCTTGATCTTATTACTTTCTCTTTTCTTTTCTTTTTCTCTTTCTCATTCTTTTCTTTTTCCACATTTTTCTTTCTTTCTCATTTTTTTTCTTCACATTTTTCTTTTTCTACTTCCAATTATTTCTTTCACGGCCTTTGTAATGCCCCGAATTTAATTAAATTAGTTAATTAAATTATTTACGGATTCAATTATTGGAGTTAGTCAAAATTGGATTTGTCGGTCTTATTTTAAGAAGCGTATTTGGATTATTAATTTTAAGTCGGATTTTAGTTGGTTAATCGAAAGAATAATATTAACAATAATATTATTTATTTGTTAGAATATTTTAATTAAATGGGTTGGATTGTTGTGTGGTGGTATGAAGCAATTGGGAGGTGTAAGAAATAGGTCAATTAATAAGGAATAATAGTAATTATATTATTATTATTTGGGTTACTTGAAAAATAAGGTTAGTAGTGATATATGCAAGTATCGAAAAACAAAAACCTAAGTGTTGTTACGTATCGATTGGGAGGACAAGGAAACAAGAGTTTTGGAGAAAGAGGCATGAACGGAGGTTTTGGCAAAAAAGGAATCGATCGATGAATTGCTTGGAAAAGGCAAAGGGGAAAAGGCTTGCACTCGACCAGAAATTAGGATGCGATCGGAGAGTTGAACTACCGTTGAATCTAGGTAAGGGTGGGGTTCTGACTCTATAATGGGATGCATGATGAATGATATGTGGGATGAGATTATAGATTTTCCTTTGTTTTAGTGTTTAGATTATTGTAGTTTGATTCCAAATTGATGCTTGATAATCCATGAAATTGGTTATATGAATTGGTATGTGTTGTTCTGGGTTGATTCCTTATGTTGCTATTACATTGTACTGAATCGTTATGGTTTGTGAGTGGATTGGGTGCCAAAAATTGGGAATAGAGGCATGAGGAAGATGTTGGCAGCGCAGAAAATTCCACTGAGTTTCGTTTAGTTCGCGACGCTAACGGGTGCACGCGGTGCGAACCGAGTTCTGCTAAAGTCGCGGTGCGTACTGTGCGATTTTTGACATATTTTCTGATTTCTGAATTCTTCCCAAACTAAGTAGTTGATGTAGTTGACTTTTGGTAGGCTACCTTGAGTAAAATAATGATTGGTAATGGTTGGGAAATTGGTTCCAGTAATTGAATTAGTAGGCCATTATAATCAACTAAGATAAACAATTAAAATTGCCAAAAGGTTTATTAATAAAGTGATAATATGGTTGTATGATGATCAATTAAATTAAGTTGGTTCAATTGGATTATGTAGCTTATATGAACGCTGTCAGTAGTTGAATGGTTGTTGATAGCAATGTAGAGTCGAAAATACTAGTAATTCTAACTGACAAGTAGTTAACTAGAATTAGATGAAAACAATCTGAATGATTATAAGTTGAATGGTAGAATAAGTTCCTAGGAGATAAATGTAGTAACTAATAGTGGGTTATTAAGTAGATGAAGGTAGTATATGTTGGTAGCAAGTGGTATTAATAAGACTTATACTAATAGTATTGATATAAATAAGTTGTAGGCTTATAGCTAGTGTTGTGTTGTTGTTGAGATACTAAGTTATAGGCTTATGGCCAGTGTTGAATTGTTGTTGACATATTGATATCAAGTTGTAGGATTTTTAGCCAGTGATGAGTTGTTGTTAATTACGTTAATTACGTTGATATGTTGATTACGTTGTAGGCCTAAGGCCAGTGTTGAATTGGGACTATGTTGTTGTTGTGTGTTGTCGTTGAGTTTTTGTTCTTGATTAAGTTGATGTTGTGGTTGTGGTCGCATACATAAATTTGCATATTATGTTGGCCTGGATTGGGAAAACACGTTGGCCGTTAGGGACAAAATTATTACGTTGAAGGCTTATGCCTTGTGCCTCGATAAACGGGCAAATGATTACGTTGGGAGTTTTACTCCACTGGTACCACATGCATGTGCATTGCTAAGAGTCACATTATAAATGGGTTTGTTGTTGATGATTTTGTTGTGATAAGTGTTGTGTTGCGTTGACGATGTAGTTGTTAATACGTTGTTGATGACCTTGAGTGAATTTATGCTAACAGTTTGATGTGACAGGTACTGTGGTAAGATGTGTGATAGTTATTATAATTATTGTTATAATTATTGTCGTTGCTAATTGTTAGTATATTTGTTGTTGTAATCGTTGTTGGTGTTGTCGTTATAATTGTTGTTGGATTATGTGAAGCGGTGAGTTATATGATCTATATTCTAATATATTATTTATCATGAATTCGATTTTATTGGTAGATATCTCACCCCTTTCATTTGTTTCGTCGTTGCCTTTATACTGGTAACGTGCAGGTATTCGAGAATGAAGAATTAGTTGTTGTTAGTCCAAGTCAGTGTCATTGCTCTGATACGTCACACTCGGGGTGATAAACATTGTTATTTAATTGTCGTTGTTGTTTAAGTTGTAGAAGTTTATGAATAATGTGAATATTTATTAAGTGAATAATGATAATGATTTGAAGTTGTTTCCGTTGAATAATAGAAGCAAAGTTGCTACTGTTGAGGAATTATATTTTCGTTGTTTATTTGAGTAATTGATTCAATGGAAATACGTTGTTATAAGTTTATCCTTGATCTAAGTGTTTTGTATTTGTGTAGTTGTGACTAATGTATGTTTTTTTGTGAAGTAAATGTGGCATCCCTTGCATGATTATCTTTTCCACACTCTGATTTGAATATTATTTGATGGGTAGATTTGGGGTGTTACAACCTCAAGCAAAATACTTATAAATAAACAAACAAACATCTATTATCCCCAACTTGAATACAACTACACAAAGTGATATGAGTGCTCTCAAACTAGCTAGGCAAGGAAAAATTCAACAGAATATATGGTTGATGGTTCAAAGGCTTATAAACAAAGTAAGAATCCATGATGAACTACTTACTCATGCATAAGTTTATAGCTCAACACCAATATGAATCCTAATACTAAGGAACAAAGGGGTTAACAAATTCTCACTCACTCACAATGTAAAATTACTTTTGGTTTGGTGGTTATACTCAAAAACAAACAAAATGCCTTGATTCTTTTCATGCTTTCATACAATCAATAGAAGTGAAAGATTAAACATAATAAAATATATATAAAACAATAATTGTTGGAAAGCTTCCTCACATTTGGGGTGGATCCAAAGTGATTCAATTCATGAGCATGTAGTGCAAAAGAATGAGTGGCAAAAAATTGTAAAAAGCCTAAGTTCTAAAACCATGTTATAGTCTAGAAAATGATAAAAACACATACCTTGGAATGTAACAACTCGAAACTCTTATCATTACCATGCATTCACAAGTTGAAACGATCAAAATCGGAAAATCACCAAAACCCCCTCAAGCTACTTAAAACAAGCTCTTAGACAAACACAAAAATGACAAATTAAAACAAATACTATAAACATACTAAAAGACTGGGTGAAATTGAATTAAACAAGTAGAAAAGTGAAGATTTGAGAATTTTAAGAACTAGTCCAGTTTCATTTTGTTTAACCAATTCACCACACTACCTATACTAATACAATAAAAATAATAAAGAAACTAAAAATAATAAAACATGTTTGCTTTACGTTGTAAGCTCGACACCTATTATTTACAAACCAGCAAGTTGCTTTGGATGAGCCAAATGCTTTCGCTTCCGCCTTTGCTCTCATCTCCTCAAGCTCCAACGGAAACTATTCACCTAACCACACTTTGGAAAACGTGAAACAAAACAAGTATATGTATAATATGAACAAATGTAAAAAGCTTAAAAACACAACAACCATTGTGATGCAATAAATAAAAACACCAATCTCTGGCAACGACACCATTTTGTTGACAACAGCAGTAAAGCGACTCTTAAGCAAAGAATTGAGTAAGTATCTTTTATCGTCTCCATGGGGATTAGTGATATCGACGCCATTCAATCGTTACTAAGTTTCTAAGCTTGTTTGTAAAAGTATATTTAAAGCGAAAGAAAAATTAAATAAACAACAAAAAAATTAAAGACCTATGAGAGGGGAGAGAACATGCTAGGATTGGTTTTCATAACTAAAAAATATGCCTTCTATCAGTCAGTTATACATAATCTATTTATTCCTCAATACCATCACGTATCGTTCACGTTGGCGTTCATGTCCAAACACCAACGAGGTTTCAAGCTTATCATTCGTGTCCAAAGAAATATGGTAGTATTAAGAATAGATACAAAAGTGAACATTAAGCCTAAAGTTATGTTTAACGTTCAGGACCTAACAAATGTTAAAGCATCGATACTGATTCCTAAACAGATTGCGTCTAACGCCGAGATGAATAACACAAATATACAACATACATATTAAACTGATTTATCGCGTGTGAACTTCTCAATCATTCGATATTATCACGAATCCCTCTTCGACATCAATCATGTCCAACCAAACGAAGAGGAATTTACCATAACTAACTCAATCGTGTCCAACAAAGTTTTACTGTAACATTAACGAAAGGATACAAATAAATATTGAATCCCACATCCGTGTCTAGAGTAGGGTATTAAATAGTCGAAAAATATTGGATCATAGGTTTTGAAATGGGTTTGTCAAAGGGTTTGTCAAAAGATTCCCAAAACCTAGGTTTTACATAAACACAAATGAAATTAACAAAATCAAATAATCAACTGGTTCACATACAATAGAATCAAAGTAAATACTTATGAGTACGAGTTATTACAACCAAAACCAACAAAGAAGAGATACTAACCACACATTGTCTCTAACCACAACGAGGAGAAAGTGAAGATGGAGAAGAATCAACCGAGGTGTCCCACCGGGTAACTTAAATTCGACTCCAATTCATAAGAATTAGCTTTTATATTGTTTGTAGCACTTCTTTATCTCTCCAAAATGTTTCTCAACTCCCTCTAGGTTGCCACCATGAAGAAAGATGTTGGAATGACCCAAAAAGTATGAAAAATCACTTAAATATAGTTTGTTGTCGCAGCAGGACGCGATATGGACGCTTAGAGCGATAAAAAATGTCAAAAAAAACACGGTTTCTAGTGCTTCCAGGGCGCGCTTAGTGCGGTCTGCTGTATTGATAGATTTTGTTTTCATCATAATTTCTCAACCGTAACTCAGATTGGCGCACGGTCGGAAGCGTTGGAAAGATTGTTCACTGATCTACATTACAATGATGAAATATCATTAATTTAATACCTAAAAAAAGAGATAAGAACAATCAAAATCAATGTTATTTAAACGAACCAACAAAAATATACTAAAATCCTAAACAATTACTTATTCACACTAAAGTTGAGGTTTATTGTCGAAAAGCAAAAAAAATAAGCCGATGAGTGCTAATTATTCACACTCAAAGTTACAACAATTTAGCTCTCGTCAATCATCTCCCTAAACCTATATTTTCTAGATTGAGATTTTCATGGAACAACATCACACTAACAATAATTATAAGCAACAATCACAAAATCGACAACATTCAATTAACAATTCTACATGAATCACATATAAATAACATTAATCAAACAAAAGAAGAATCATACATCAATTATACACAAAACCTAAAGAGGGGAAGAAACTCTCACTACCCTCTCATGATATAATCACCATTTAGAGAACTCATTCACCCCTCTTACCTTAATTTTGAGCTTTGATTCTTCAATATTGGTGAAATTCTTCTTGCCCCAATTCTTCCTTCTATTCCCTTCTCTGTTTCTACGTGACAATAGTTTTTTCTCCCAAATGTTCCTATTCATCCTCTACTACTTATTTTGTTCTACTTAAATAATATAGTAATGGAATAATTATAATAATAATATCAATAACTATAATATTACTAATAATATTATTATTAGTGGTAACAATACCATATATCTAACAATATTTTATTAATAACAATATTATATTCTATCATTCCCTAATATTATTATTATTACACCATTGCTAATTTTCATTCTAATTATCTACTTAAAACTAAGCTATCACATAGCCTTAGCTGTGTCTACCTACCCTTAATCACACAGAAATAACTCAAAATCAACATACAATGACTAAATATTTAAATGGGGTGTTACAAATAAGGAATTAAGTGATCCAAAGTAGGAGTGTGTGATGAAAGAGGAGATGGAATCGATGGAAAAAACAATACTTAGGAGTTGGTTGATCTACCTGAATGAAATAAGCTAATCGGAGTTAGATGGGTCTATAAAGTGAAGGAAAATCCAAAAGATGAAATAGTCAAGCATAAGGCTCAACTAGTTGCAAAGGGATTTTCGCAAAGAGAAGATATAGACTTTGATGAGGTGTTTGCATTTGTTTCTAGGATAGAAACCATACAGCTAATTGTTGGTATTACGAATAACAATAATTAGTTGATTTATCAAATAGATGCGAAATTCGCATTTTTGAATGGTCCACTTGAGGGGGAATTTTATGTAGAACAACCCCTTGATTTTGTTGTGACAAATCAAGAGAAAAGGGTATACAAATTGAAGAAATCACTTTATGTATTAAAACAAGCTCCAAGAGCTTAGAACAAACGCATCGATGGTTTCCTAGTTAACGTTGAGTTCAATGTGTTTTCAAAAATGGTGTCTATGTGAAGACGAATGTAAGAAAAGATATGATCATACTTTGCTTATATGTGGATGACATGTTGATAACGTACATCATGAATTGAGTGTTTCTAAGATCAAGGGTGAACTTATGGAGAAGTTTGAAATGAGTGACCCTAGAATCATGACTTAATTTCTTGACATAGAGTTCCACAAGTCAAAATTAGGGTTGCTTATGCATCAAAGAAAATATGTCCTTGAGATTTTGAAAAGGTGTGATAATGGAGCATTGTAATACTACGAATACACATGTTGAAGCGAGGTTGCAGCTGTCCAAAAGTGATGATGAGAAAAATGTGGATCCAACTCAATATAGGAGATTGATTGGATTGTTACATTACATGTGCAATACGCGGCCAAATTTTGCATTTAGTGTCGATATTGCGAGTAGATTCATGGAGAGACCGAAGATGTCTCATTTGGCAGCAGTTAAGAGGATCCTAAGATATGTCACAGGAACTCTTGGATGTAGAATTCTCTTTCGAGTTGATACGGGAAAAAAATGTGAATTGCTTTGTTGCACGAATTTCAATTAGTGCAGAGATAAGGATGATCGAAAGTCCATGGCTAGTTATATCTTTATGTTCAGAGGTGCACCAATATCTTGGTGTTCTAAAAAGGAACTTGTGGTGGCACTCTCTTCTTGTGAGGCTGAGTATATTGTTGCATCATTATGTGTGTGCCAACTTGTCTGGCTTATGAATCTGCTAGAAGAGTTGGGCAGCAAGGTTGAAAAAGATGTCACACTCTTGGTTAATAATGTTTCAGCCATTAACATGACTATGAATTCCATTGCACTTAGGAGGAGCAAGCACATAGAAATGAGGTTTTATTACTTGAGAGATCTGGTGTGTGAAATCAAGTTGAGGTTGGGATACTGTTGAAGTGAGGAACAAGTTACAATTTTTTTGACGAAAGGTTCAGAAATGATGTGTTCAAGAAATTGGTGATGAGCTTTGAGCATGAAGAACTTCGAGAATTTGAATTAAGGTGGTGTATTTAATACACAAAATAATTCAAATGTATTGTATAAACTTCTGGGAGCATTATGGTGAAAACAACTTTAAAAATAAGCACTTTTAAAAGGCAGAGAGTTGTTTGATGGGCATAATCGATTACGTTAATAGCGTAATCGATTACAGAGTGTATTTTTAGCTTCTTGTTTTCTATTATTAGTTGGCGTAATCAATTATATATGTTGTTTTGCGTAATTGATTACGAGCATGTGTTTTGAATTTTTTAACTTATAAGTGCTTAAAGTGATAATATTTTTTAAGAATACATGTAATCAATGCATTAAAAATTAGAATAATTAACTTTTATAAAAGGATATTTTCTTTATTTAGTATCCTTAAAAAGTGTTCTAAAGGCATTAGTTAGTATAACCTTTAACTTGTTTTTGAGTTGTTTTATTTCCTAACATGTTTGTAATGCTTTGTATATTAGGACCCTCAAGTGTCTTGTGTTTAAAAATATCATTTAATATATTTTCTTCAAATCTCAATTATTCTCTATCATTTTATCTTTTTCAATTAACCATTTTTCTACATTAATTTACTAACTTATTTTGTGATTGTACAAAATTTATTATCTCTTATAAAATCTATGGGCCATATTTAACCGCACAAAAGAAAGTCACAGCTATTAAAAACTGCTGCATAGACTTGACTTACTATTAACAATTTTTGTGTCGGCCATGAAAACAAGTTGTATCCAACCGTTGACTTTTCTTACTAAGAAACTCTAATTACGCCCAAAAACTAGCATTAGTATTCACAGAAATTACACACAATTATCTGCAGTTCTATCCAAAAAAATCTGCAAATCGAATCATAAAATTAATATATCTACAACATTTCTCTAAATTTAAGTACATGTGAAAAATCCTAAGATTTACTATAACTAATTTGTTTTCCAAGGTGAACACTGTATGTTAGAACAAGAATCTGTCCATGTTTCTTTGCATGCACCTTCAATCCCATCATCACAACACTTGCAAATAACCCCAAGCGTCGCAAAAATCTTAGAGTACCCTATAACTGCATCATCATAATCATACATAAAATCAACAACCATATATTATACATATAAATATATCATATGACCAAGAAACTAATATTGTCACTAACCTTGATGAGGTATTAATGAAAGCACTCTTCCTTCTACAATTGAAGGTTTCTCTCCAATGGAACTAATCAAAACTATATAGAGCACAAACATAGGAGCCTTATTGAAAGCCATATTAGAGAGATGAAGGAAACTATGTTGAGATGATTTTAATATATAGTTGCAAAATTCTAAGGTTCTCTTGTAATGATATAATGAAGAAATTATATATGAATTTCGTGAAATAGGAAGAGATAAAAAGAGTGAAAGTGACATGTTTGGTTTTTGTGACATTTTCGGTTGATAAATTAATGTAATTTCTAGAAGAAATTAGGTGGTTAGTAATGTTATATGACTTTGGTTATTTGTTTTTTTTCCTATTTGGAATGTGGGCTTCTGGAAGAAAAGCAGATGTGGTGCCACACGTTTCCTGCTTCATTACGTCTCCGTGGGTAATGACTTAATGGGTACTACTTTTTCTAGATAGTGGATATGCCGGTTCTTTATTTAATTAATTGAAGAAAACTATTTTAACAACTTGTTAAGTTAATTTAAATTTTTTATTTGTTTTTTAAAAACTATATATATAAAAGTTGTTCTTTTAAGTATTGATAAGAACAGAGGCTATCTATCTTTTGGACATCAAAGGCGGATACTATGGAGAAAACTCGACCTTTGTAATCTTTATCATCTTCATCTTTTATTGTTGGTCTTTCATCTCTTAGAGCATAAATATTGGGGGTAGTATTTGCCTACATGTATCACTCTTGTCAGAATGGTATAGATAATTGCATCCAAAAACATGATATAAGAAAGTCACCATGACCAAATAATACTACTGTGTCTTAAGTTTTTTCTTTATATTTTACAAAGATTGAATCTTATATAATAGAGTTGGTGAGACCCAATTTAAACTTTTGTATAAATGGTATGGATATTTACAAATACTAAAGTGACTTAAAATTAAATGGGGCCCATTTAAGACACTAAAATGAGTATCATGGATATTGATGCTCTTAGTTTCTTGTTGTTTCTTGTTACAACACCTTATTGGTATTCATCTTCCATTCTAATTTCTTGTGAACTCCTTCTCCAAGAGAAAGATAAATAAAAGACATCACCTTATTGGTATATATTTCTACAACTCTAAGGATGTGTACTCTAAGAATGTGTTTGTTTCATGGAACAAAAGTATAATCTTGGAAATATCATTTCTGAAAATATTATTTTTGGGAATTTTATTCCCATCTATGTGTTTGGTAAAAACATTTAATTTCTTTGGAATAATTATTGTTAGTGTTTTAAGTTGGCATCAATTTTGGTAAAACTAGGCTTTAGAAATGTCTTGATAGATGTCATGACATTCAGAGATTGAAGATAAATCCTACTGAACAAGGATGGTAAAAGTACATCGAGCAGGGGAAGCTAAAGTGCTTTGAAATTCTAGAACGATGATGTCATAACGGATGTTATGACATTCGATGTGACATTACATTACAGTCTGTTTTTCTGAGATTTTCGGGAAGTTTGTTGAGCATTTTATTTATGTTTTTCATTATTAGAAAGCATGCTCACGTGGCTGCTAGGTTGATCTTAATTAAACCTAAATTGGTTGTTGAACAAACCATGTTTTAGGAGAAAATTAAGTGAACCCTAGCTATCTTTATGGAAGCCAAAAGCGAAGATTGGATGCTTCTATATAAAGAATTCAACCCTTATTCTATAGCCACGCCTCTGGATTCCATTGAAGACATTGAAGGCTTTTGTTTGTGTCTTTATTAAGGTTAGTAATTGGTATTGTGTAATTCTAGTTTCTCTTGTGAGCCAAGCAACTATCAATTGATAAGTGCATTGGACTAGGATTTGTTGTAAGGGTAGTTTATCACTCAAAGCTTTAAAGCACAGTGTTTGTCTCTTGATTAAAGCTTTGAAGCAAGATCACGATATTTTATTGAAGTGTGTCTTCACAATTCAATTAGTCAATAGGTTGATATCAACTGCGGTGATTGAGGGAGTGGTAGAACTCGGATCTAAGTAGGACTTAGGTTGAAGTGTCATTGGGTAGTGATTAAGTGAGGAGTTGTAAGCGGGTGAGTTTAACTCGAATTGATACTACTAATAGTGAATTTCCTCCTTGGCTTGGTAGCCTCCGGACATAGGTTTGTTAGAACCGTGGGTGAACAACTTATTGTGTTATTCTGCTTTCTATATTTCTTGTGTGAATTGTCAAAGCGATGTCGAATCTTGTGTCATAACATTCTCGTGACATTAAGTATCTAGAATTTCAATTGGCATCGAGCGGGCACCACGCTTGTTATTTCAGGTGAGATCTAGGGATTATAGTTTACGGCTTAATGGATAAGGAGTTTGGAGGTAGACCACCTATTCGGATGGGTCTAATTATGAGTCTTGGAAGCCTCGTATGGTTGCCTTCTTAAGATCGGTGGATATCAAGGCTTGGAGAGCTGGCGATAAAGGATGGAAACATCCAACCAAGGTTGAGAAAGATGGGACTACTTGTCTTGAAACACGAGGAAGAATGGAGCAAAGAGGAAGAGGAGCTTGCCTGGCAATTCTAAAGCAGAATGCTTTATTTAATGGTATTGAAACATCTTGATTGGTTCATCAATGTGAACCGCCAAGGATGTTTGGGACACCCTCAAAACCACTCATGAGGAACATCCAAGGTGAAGATGTCAAGACTTGGATGCTCACTACCAAATTTGAGAATTTGAAGATGAAGGAAGATGAGACTATTCATGAGTTTCACATGAATGTTTTGGAGATTGTCAATGCCTCAGGAGCTCTTGGTGAAAAGATGTCAGAGGAGAAGCTAGTGAGGAAAATTCTCAGATCCTTGCCTAAAAGATTTGCAATGAAAGTAACTGCAATAGAGGAGGCAGGACATCGACACCGAAAGTTGAAGAGCTTATTGGATCTCTTATGACTTTTGAGATGGGAATCAGTGAAACTGTTGACAGGAAGAACAAAAGCATAGCACTTGTATCCAATACTGAAGAAGGATGCAAGGTGGAAGATGAGGAGAAGATATCAAAGCTATAGCTATGCTTGGAAGACAGTTCAACAAACTCATCAAGAGGATTGATCCAAAGTCAAGGTCAAATGTCAAGGACATTCCATCGACATCAACAGATCTTATGACTCAAGAAGATCCAAGTCAAGAAAAGGAAGTCAAACCAGAGGGTCCAATGTCATGAATGTGAAGGATATGGACATATTAGAGTCGAATGTCCCACCTTTCTTAAGAAACAAAAGAAAGGAATGGTCACTTGGTCGATGGTGATTCGGAAGTGAATCGAGAGGAAGAAGGTGCCAAACTTGTCACTCTCCTGGAGTGTACAATTCTGATATGGATTCTAGTGATGAGGAAGCAACATTTGAAGAGCTTGCTGAAACCTACAGGAAGCTGTGTGTGAAAAGTGGTGAAGTGTGTAGCGGAATGAGGATCGAAAAAGGCGATTGAGAAGTTGGAAGCGAGAATGTGAAGTTGAAGGTGAGAAAGGAAAACACACCACTATAAATCACCTCAATAGTGATATTGTTATCTTTGAATTCAAACTTGATCAGATGTCTAAGTCATCAAAATGTTGACATCCGTCGATAAGTTGGAAGAAATTCTTCACTTGGAGAATCACGGAAATAAGCATGGTCTAGGATATGTGGTGAAAAGCAACTGTTGGTGACATTAAGAAGAAGAGACATAGGAAAACAATGTCAAAGCGGTGTCACAACCCAAAACAGAAATGTGTCGCTCGGGCTATGTGATAAAGAGATTTGCAAATAACCGAGAATGGAACAAACACGGAAAGTCAATGACAAAGAAGATGTCATATCACAAGCCGGTGAGCAGTGCGCAGGGTATATGAAGACTAAGAAGTTTGTCTATAACAAAAGGAAGAACAGACCTAATGAACCAATGTCAAAGCGGATGTCACAACATTGGATTCAACATCAAAATCATAGAAACCGATCCAAAAGTTTCAAAGATGGAGATGTTATTATTGTGGAAGGTTTGGCCACATAAAGTCCACACTATAGGCTACATGGGTATCCTAATCAAGTTCCTTATGTGAAACCCAAGTCCAACAAGGCATCACACTCTCACTGGAAGAAGAAGAAGACTACACTCGATAGCAGTCTTCTCTTAGAGTACCTTCAAGGAAGATTGGTACTTTGACTGGGTGTTCAAGCATATGATTGGAGCAATCTTCTCAATAATGTTAAGCCTCATTCTACCAGCCTTGTTACCTTTGGAAATGGAGCTAAAGGAGAAATCGAAGGTGTTGGAAACTCAAATTGGTGCAGGTTCCAAACCGAATGGATCTTCTTGGTAAAGGTTTGTTGCAAATCTCATTAGCATAAGTCACTATGTGATATGGGATTCATAGTCAACTTTACTAAGGCCGAATGTCTTGTGATTAATGATGAACAAGCAGTGATTATGAGAGGAGTCAGATCAAAGGACAACTGCTACTTGTGGGAATCTAAGAACCCCACTCTGCCATCTATGTGCTCAACAGACAAAGATGAAGAGAAAGTGAAGTTGGGGCAAAACTGATCAACCACACCTCAGAGGAATGAGAAGGATCAGTTCCATAGAGTCGGAAGATTACCAAGAGTCCACATGGGAAAGAGAAAATATGTGGTAATTGTAAGGCTGGACAGGAAATCGAATGTTTCACTCAATGTCCAGACATTTGATCACTCCTGAAGTACTGAAGCAAAGTACTAGGTTCTGGAATGAGAGGTTGACCAAGTGTCTTACTGTCAAATATTACAGGAGAAAAGTCTTGGATGATATCCTCGTTGGCAGAAGAGGAAATATCATGGTGACTTTCATCTATGGTAATAACTTAGTATCTGAAGGAATCTCAGACACATTGATGGATGACTCAACACTTCTTTCACAGAGCAAGTATGCAAGGAGGATTGTCAAGAGGATTGGAATGAAGAATGTCAGCCATAAAAGAACTCTTGCTCCTACACACTTGAAGATGTCCAAGAAAATAAGTGGGGAAAGTGTTGATAAATGCTTGTGTGAAAGATATGTTGAAGGATGGTTCATATGGAGAAAGCTTATTTCTTGGATCGGAAACAAAGCGTGTGTTCTATACAATGTTGGAGTGAACACATAGCGGTGATAGCAATTGCTATAAGATGATCTGGATGAAGCGAATCGATTGAGTACAATGTCATACAGGATGTCATGACATTAAACTGTGACATTGCACCTGAGGCCAGTCAATTTAAGACCTTAAGGGACAAATTGGGTATTTGTCAATATGAGGAATTGTAGCAATTAACTGGGGTAACAACAAGGGATGAAAGGGATTGTTTATTTCAATTACTTATAAGTGGGCCATTTAGGTATTTTCATCCCCATTTTAAAAAGTCTAAGAATAGGAAAAGACATCCATATATAAGAGTTTCTCTATTTGAAAGTAGCATCTCTTTTACTTCTTCTAGAAGAAACTCTGAATCCCCTTGCCATTTTCGCTCTCATTCTCTCAAAAATCATCAGCGAAAAATGTCTTCATCTTCCTCAACATCCCAACAATCAGGATCTTCATCTCCTTCAATGGCTGAAGTTAGGTCAAAAACTGAAACCATGCAAGCTGAAGCATTAACAGTTACTCCACTGCGTACCTTGGCAACTGACCCAGAAAGAGTCAAGAAGCTACGCACAAGAAATGCAAGAAGACAGCATCCCTTACGGTAAGACTTCTATTCCATCATCCTCCTCTCCTGGGACTAGGTCAGTGCATGAGGCTATAGCTAGGATAGTGTCTGATATCCTAAATGAGAATAGGTTTGTGCCTGGGGTTTCAGTTCCCCTGAATCATAAGTCTGCTAGCCCTAGCTTAGCAGTTGATCCAGATGTCAATGAGAATGTCAAGACATCTGGTGATGATGTTGATTCCCCTCTACTGTAGAAAATGATGTAAATCCTCCCTCCAGCTCACGAAGGATGATGATGATAAAGAATCTCCTCTGAAAATGTGAATGAGATTTACGATGAGGTTCTTGAGAAATCTTCAGATCATAGTGGTTACGATAAAGCTCCTGCCTCTGCTGACAACATATCTGATGGCATTCTTGAAGATTCTCCTGAGAAGAACACCAATCAAAATATGGTGTCTCACGTCATCAACCTAGATGAGGACTTCTCTGATAATGACCTCATAGCCAAGGTTAATCCCAGCATTACTAGAAGGGTAATGAATAGGAAAGGGAAGAAAAGTCTTCAAAGCCACATTAGGAGAAGGTTTCTCTGACTTCTCATAAGTCTCCTAAGGTGGGAACAAGGCATTGATGAAAGGTAAAGAGAAGGCTAAAACCTCGAAAGGGAAGAATAAGATGAAGAGTGCAATTGGTTCATCTAAGGCAAAGAGCACCTCAATGGTGAAGAAGAGGAAGGCACCTGAGCCATCAGAACATGATGATTCTGACCTTGATGCTACAGTGAATGTCACTGACATCCATCCAAGGAAGAAGGCAACTCGGAAGCGCCCACGGTGCACAAGTGGCCATTGACAACATCTCATTCCATCATCCCGAGAATCTTGGGAGATGGAAGTATGTTTACTGAAGAGGATTGCTTTGGAGGGAGGTGAATAAGAGTGCTCGAGTGTAAAGAGATTGTAAATCGATTAAGGAGGCCGATGAAAATAGTGGAGAAACTCTCAAGTTATGAAGCTTTGGTGAGAGAGTTTATTGTCAATCTCTCAATGGTGTGGGGATAGAAATTCGATGATTACCGGGCTTATGAGGGGAGAAAAGTCGGTTTTCTCCAAATGTGATCAATAGATTCCTAGGAAGATCTGCTAACACTCGGCCGGAGTGGAGGCCGACAACAAGATTTGTCAAACCATCACCGCCAAACAAGTCGGACAATGGCCTCTAAAGGAAAACTCTCACTAGCAAATTGAGTGTCAAATTTGCCATACATAAGATTGGTGCTGCAATGGGTCCCAACCAATCACAAATCCACTATTTCTAATGGATTGGGAAGATTCATTTATGCAGTAGGAACTCAAGCTACCTTTGACTATGGATCCTACATATTTGATCGACACTCAAGCATGCTAACTATGCTATCAAAGGACCAATAGCCTTTCCTCCTGCTGTGGCATTATAATTGATCAGCATCCGGACATTCTTGGTGAGAGATTCGATCTGAGAGCCCCCTCTTGGCTTCCACTACTGTTCCAAGGAAGCATGTCCCAGACATTGTCATGACATCTGCGAGACATCATCAAAGAAAATTCTCAGAAGGCCAATGTCATTGCTGTTCTAAAAGAAACTTGCAAGGAGCTTGAAGCAAGAAAGCAAAGTCTGGAAGGTTCTGAAGATGCTTCCTTTCATAGTGCTTCTTCTGGAGAAGAAAGCACTTGATGCTGGTGCTGTCAATGAAGTTATCTTCTTGTCCTCTTGTTAAGGACCAATTTGTAGTTATTTTGTACATTATTTTGTGGTCCTTAACAATGTCTTTGTATTTAATTTGTATATTTATTCTAGTATTTTGCTTTAATTAGGTTTTTATCTAGTTTTGTTTAATATATGTATTATTTGACTTTAGTTACTCTTAATTGCAGGAATTTATTAACTAATTCTCCCAAGCTTGGATTCAAGGGTACTTGAAGAGCTTTAGGGATGATTCTTTTGAAGATAATTTTGGAAGAGGAAACATACTACAGTCGCGCTCAGTGTGCATATGACCGCTCGACTGACTTAACGCTCGGTGATCTGAAATCGAAAAAGGACAGCCCATGCTTTCACCTTTGGAGCCACCAACCCATCACTTCACCAGACCTTTTTGGCTTGTAAAGGAGGCAAGAAAACATAGACCATCATTATCTTTCATCTTTGTAAATCTAGGGCAAGTTTAGGAAGAAAAACCATAGCTTTTCTCTTGATTTTTCTCATGTTCACCATCTCTACCAACAATCTTGAGAGCAAGGCAACCATGGAAATGAGTAGCTAAGCTCCTTTTGTGTCAAGATTAGAGGTAGTTGATCTATATAGTATGTATTTATTTTAATCCATTTGTGTATGAACATGGTTGATGATTAATATAGTTGAATATCTTTGTTCTTCATCTTTATGCTTTGAGTTTTGCTTGGAAAAGAATATTTCAAAGTGACCTAGGATATTCATCCTCTCATAAACAAATGCTAGGAATAGATTTGTGTGTTAGAGTTTACAAAATATTGAACTTAATGATTATCATGCTAATAGTTGTAGTGAGGAATCATGCAAGGATTAACATGATAACACTCACAATCTTGGTGGGAAATCTACAAGATTGAGAGGATATGTATTTGTAGAAATCATCTATTATGTTCATCACTTGATTAAAATGAATATGTATGAAACTAGATCAATGAAACTAATCTTGACATGCCTTCTTACTTGAAAACAATCTCAAACTCTCTCTAATCCAAATCATAACTCTTTTGAAAGAATTGATTTAGTTGTTGTTTGGAAACTCATGGTTCTAGTAGAGTAGATAACAAACCCTTTGGTTACATCATCTTAAAACATACTTTTCTATTGAAAGACTATAACATGCACCAATCCCTGTGGAATCGATAATCAAAATACTTTGTTCGCGGAAAAAACCTACAACACCTCTGCTGCTGTTTTGTCAACTTTCTGTCAATTGTTTTATGTTCTGTTTCTTGTATTTTTCCAATTTTGTTTGGATGTTTGTAATCCTTTATTGACAGATGTGTATCCCTTAATACTTGCTGGTACTTAATTATATTCTGCATAATTGGGTACTTGTATGGTTTCCTTTGGCCCTTTGTGGCTAAAAAGGGGGAGAAGAAATACTGTGGGAACTATTAATGTGGGGAAATTGTATGCCTTGGGGAAATTGTATGGGGAGCAATTGTATGCCTTGGGGAAATTGTATGCCTCCTGTTTGTGGGCAATTTTGGGATGTGTGTATGGGTAGAATTTATCTTCTCTTAGTTCTAGTTACTTGAAGCTTAGGAAAGCTTAGGGAAACTTAGAACTAGGTTGTTAGTCTTCTGCTGCATTTTGTACTCTGATAGGTCTAGTAGTTTTAGCCAAAAATGTGCCAAAGGGGGAGTTTGTTAGTGTTTTAAGTTGGCATCAATTTTGGTAAAACTAGGCTTTAGAAATGTCTTGATAGATGTCATGACATTCAGAGATTGAAGATAAATCCTACTGAACAAGGATGGTAAAAGTACATTTCGAGCAGAAGCTAAAGGCATCTTTGCGAGAAAACAGTCGATGTCATAATGAGATGTTATGACATTCGATGTGACATACAGAATCTGTTTTTCTGAGATTTTTCGGGAAGTTTGTTGAGCATTTTATTTATGTTTTTACATTATTAGAAAGCATGCTCACGTGGCTGCTAGGTTGATCTTAATTAAACCTAAATTGGTTGTTGAACAAACCATGTTTTAGGAGAAAATTAAGTGAACCCTAGCTATCTTTATAAAAAGCGAAGATTCGGATGCTTCTATATAAAGAATTCAACCCTTATTCTACACGCCTCTGGATTCCATTGAAGACATTGAAGGCTTTTGTTTGTGTCTTGTTAAGGTTAGTAACGTTGGTATTGTGTAATTCTAGTTTCTCTTGTGAGCCAAGCAACTATCAATTGATAAGTGCATTGGACTAGGATTTGTTGTAAGGGTAGTTTATCACTCAAAGCTTTAAAAGCACGAGTGTTTGTCTCTTGATTAAAGCTTTGAAGCAAGATCAAGATATTTTATTGAAGTGTGTCTTCACAATTCAATTAGTCAATAGGTTGATATCAACTGCGGTGATTGAGGGGAGTAGGAACTCGGATCTAAGTAGGACTTAGGTTGAAGTGTCATTGGGTAGTGATTAAGTGAGGAGTTGTAAGCGGGTGAGTTTAACTACGAATTGATACTACTAATAGTGAATTTCCTCCACGGCTTGGTAGCCTCAGGCGTAGTTTGTTAGAACCCGGGTGAACAACTTATTGTGTTATTCTTGCTTTCTATATTCTTGTGTGAATTGTCAAAGCAGTGTCAGATACTGTGTCATAACATTCTCTGTGACATTAAGTATCTGCTGCCAGGAATTTCAATTATTAAATATACTTAATTTAAAATATAAAACATAAAGTAAATGAATTAAAATATAGAGAATTAAGAAGTTATGGGTGGTTGTTGCAATCCAAAATTTATCCTCTTGATTTAGGCTTATGTTTCATCATAAACATCATATTGCATTGCATTCATACATTGTGATGGGATCAAAAGTTTTTTGGTTCTCAAGTCATCTACAAGCTATGGAGGTTGATTGTGTTGACATTTTGTTCTAATGGAGTCTCAGGTTCTCATGTCTTTGGATTTTTCAAGTTACAAGGGTGTGTTATAGCTCAAGGCATCTCATTTGTCTCATTGATTCCTCAAAAGTTGAAGTTTTGCAAAGAATTGAGGAGGAATTCATCTGAAACATTCATTTGATGAAATTAGGGTTTTGGTTCATTATGGAGTTTGAAGCTTGGCTAAGTCAATTTTGTAAGTGGTTATGTAATGTTATCTCTGAAGAGCAACTTTTAAGGGGGAGAATTAATCAGAATTACTCTGGGTTTAGTTTGTAGTTTGGTAGTTTTCTTTCATTTCTGCTGATCTAGTTGCTCTCTGACAGATTAGATGGTTTTAGCCCAAAAAAATTGCCAAAGGGGGAGTTTGTAAGTGTTTTGTGTTGGCTACAATTTTTGGTAAAACCAGGTTGATGTGCCAATGTCTTGACAGATGTCATGACATTCTGATATGAAGACAATTCTGCAGGTGAAGTGTGTTTGCAGATGCAACTAAGTATATTTGGATAACAAATGTTATGCTATTCTCAGAAGAACAGGTTCTGCAAGGGAATTGTGCAGGATGTGTGATGTCACAGCCAATGTTAAGACATTCTGTTTTGTATAAGTGAATTATGCAGTTTTGTATTTCCTGAGGACTTGCAGGAAAGTTTGTTTATTCTGGGCTGGATCGTTTCAGGAGGAAACAGGGTTCTTTTGTACGTGGAATTTAGGTTAACATTAGTTAACCCTAATTATTATTTTGCAAGCCCAAGACCAAGTCCACAGGTTAACAGGTTATAAATAGAAGCTTTGTAACTTAAGTGAGGAGCCAACCGTGATTTATAATGATGTAATTTTTAGGGTTATGTATGTAACCACTCTCTAGGAGAGTTGGTAGGGTGAACCTCCCGGGTTGTGGGAAGGTCACCAAGTTTACCTCGAAGCCTGTAGGCAGGAGGAGTGTTGTTCTCACTCATAAGTTGTGAAGTAATGAGCTAAGTTATGTTCTTGGAGGAAGTTGTGAAGCAACTCCAAGGTGTTGAAGAGTTGTTAGAAATCAAGATGTTGATGTAGTGGCTGAGATGTTGACTGCTAGACATCATTGCGATGATTGGAAGTGGGATGAGGATATTCCATATTTAGGGAGGACCTAGGTAGAAGGGCCATTGGGTAGGGATTAAGTGAGGGGTTGTAAACGGGGGAGTTTAACTCTGAATTAATACTGCTGATAGTGGACTTCATTCCTGGCTTGGTATGCCCCCAGATGTAGGTTGGTTGAATCGAAATGGGTGAACAATTTTCTTGTGTTTTTTGTTGTTGTTTCCAGCTTTTAATTGTATGTTCTACCTTGTCTGTTTTGTAATGTCGGATCAGATGTCACGACATCCTAAGTCTGGCTATTACCAGAATTTTAATTGGTATCAGAGCAGGCATCCTGTCTGTTTCTGGATGAGATCCTAGGGAGGATACTTTCTGGTTGTGTACAAGGTAGAAGGTTTGTAGTGAAGAATTGTTTGAACAAAGATTGTTCATATTGTATGGTCCCTTTAAGTGTATGATGGACCTGTTTATGTAAGACTGGTGGGGAGTAAAGACAAGCCTAACCAGAACAACTATATTTCCTTGTTGAAAGAAGAAGATGAAGCTAGAACTGAGGAATGGAGATTTCTAATCCTTTATGCGGGAGTGAAGACCTTGGAATGATCATTGTTCAGCTTGTGTTCAAAACAAGAGCAAAATTATCAAGATCTTTATGCGAGAGTGAAGATATTGATAAGGTAACTCTTATAATTCTCTGGTGAATGATTGTTCTGGTTATGGTATTGGTGTTGTCAAGTCTACAGCTTGGTGATAAGCTTATACGCATAGGATTGATTTGTTTTCAATCCTAAGATGCCCTTCTTGTTCTCGAATTATGGTATAAGCATTGTTTGTACTGTTGAGGTGTTTGTATATTCCGCTGCATGATTTCTGATGTGACCCTTTAAGTATGGAAATATACTAGGGTTGTATTCCTCAATAGAATTTTCTTTTAGATGTTCCCAACTATATTAAAAGTGTCAAAGATACTGGATACATTCCTCAAGTCCACTCATAAAGGAATTTTCTAATCAAATTGGTGAGAGTCAATTGATTAGTGTTTCTCTTGTGAATCTAAATATTGTGTGAAGACCTTGAAGAATTTCAAGGATGGTGTGTTCCAAGAAGATGGAACTGATTTTCTATGGGATGTTATAACATCATATCAACAGGTATGTAGCTACCAGTTGAAGAGCAGATGTTTTGGGTGTCAAACAAAGGTATATTTTGTTTGAAACCTACTCCTCATCTGGAAGAGGAGACATCTGAGTTGTGCTAAGTTGATCAGGACAGGATCAACAGTTTATATACTCCATATGTCAGCTTATGGAAGTATATATTTTGATCTCTATAAAGGTTTGCTACTCCAAAATCCTTTATATATAAGTGAGCTAATTTCTAGAAGAACCTTCTGATCAAATGAACCAGATTTAAGGAAGTCTATGACTATATAACAGATTCCATGAGAAAAGGAGAATTGTGATCCAACCACACTGTGTACTATTGGAGCTACGGAGACAGACTTCATAAGTCTGTATATGTGTTATGTCTAAATAAGTCTGTTCCAGAAACCTAGTAGAGGGAGTCTCCTCTGTAGGTACAAACATAGGCACCCAGTATCCCAAAATCAGATAGAAGATCTGAAGAAAAGATTATTGAGATGTGGTTTATGTTATCCCTTGGTTATTTTGATTGTCTGATCCTGGAGCATTGATCAGTTGTTGTTAATTGTGCTTCCTATGTTTTCCCCATAAGTGTATTTAGTATTTTCTTCCTCATGTGCATCATGGTCTCAGTTTTCTCCTTCTTTGTGAAAATAATGTTTGTGGTGTTATGTGTCTTGTGCTATAGTGAGTTCTATTTCAACAAGCCTTTGTCATATTATGGCTAAAAAGGGGGAGAAGTGGTTATGTAATGTTATCTCTGAAGAGCAACTTTTAAGGGGGAGAATTAATCAGAATCACTATGGGTTTAGTTTGTAGTTTGGTAGTTCTCTTTCATTTCTGCTGATCTAGTTGCTCTCTGATAGATTAGATGGTTTTAGCCAAAAAAATTGCCAAAAGGGGAGTTTGTAAGTGTTTTGTGTTGCCTTCAATTTTTGGTAAAACCAGGTTGATGTGCCAATGTCTTGACTGATGTCATGACATTCTGATATGAAGACAATTCTGCAGGTGAAGTGTGTTTGCAGATGCGGCTAAGTATATTTGGATAACAAATGTTATGCTATTCTTAGAAGAACAGGTTATGCAAGGGAAGTGTGCAGGATGTGTGATGTCACAGCCAATGTTAAGACATTCTGTTTTGTATAAGTGAATTATGTAGTTTTGTATTTCCTGAGGATTTGCAGGAAAGTTTGTTTATTCTGGGCTGGATCATTTCAGGAGGAAACAGGGTTCTTTTGTACGTGGAATTTAGGTTAACATTGGTTAACCCTAGTTATTGTTTTGCAAGCCCAAGACCAAGTCCACAGGTTAACAGGTTATAAATAAAAGCTTTGTAACCTAAGTGAGGAGCCAGCCGTGATTTATAATGATGTAGTTTTTAGGGTTGTGTCTGTAACCACTCTCTAGGAGAGTTGGTAGGGTGAACCTCCCGGGTTGTGGGAAGGTCACCAAGTTTACCTCGAAGTCTGTAGGCAAGAGGAGTGTTGTTCTCACTCATAAGTTGTGAAGTAATGAGTTAAGTTATGTTCTTGGAGGAAGTTGTGAAGCAACTCCAAGGTGTTGAAGAGTTGTTGGAAAATAAGTTGTTGATGCAGTGGCTGAGATGTTGATTGCTAGACGTCATTGCGATGATTGGAAGTGGGATGAGGATATTCCATATCTATGGAGGACCTAGGTAGAAGGGTCATTGGGTAGGGATTAAGTGAGGGGTTGTAAACGGGGGAGTTTAACTCTGAATTAATACTGCTGATAGTGGACTTCATTCCTGGCTTGGTATGCCCCCAGATGTAGGTTGGTTGAACGAACTGGGTGAACAATTTGCTTGTGTTTTTTTTGTTGTTTCCAGCTTTTAATTGTATGTTCTACCTTGTCTGTTTTGTAATGTCGGATCAGATGTCACGACATCCTGAGTCTGGCTGTTACCAGAATTTCAAATTTCTTGAAGTATTATCCTCCTATTATCATTTGAGTTATCATGGTGCAAATAATTTATCAATACATTCAGAAGATTTGAGGTTTTGAAGCTTGATTGGTCATCTCCTAACACAAGATGCAAAATTGGGGTTTTGGATATAATCAGGAATTCTTCAGATTTTTCGCTCGAACTTGATTTCATATGTCTCTATATGTTGTTGGGCATCCATGGTTGGAGGATTTAGGTTCAATTTTGATTTGAAGCAAGTCAAATGATCACAAGGGGGAAATGGTCAATTTGGTCAAAATCAATCAAAGTCAGGAGTTGACTAAGTGGACTTTTGGTCAACCATCAATTCAAATATCCTATTTTCATACTTCATGACCAAATTCATCATTGAATTAAGAAAATTGAAGAAATTGAAGTTAACTTATTCTTGAAGTTATTTGAAGTTTGAAAATTTTCTAAGTGTCCACCCTATAGAACTTTGACATGTCATAACTTGCTCATTTTTTATCCAATGGTTGCATACTATACATTTTTGGAAAGCTTGAGAAAAAATCTACAAGTTTGTCAATGTTTAAAATTTCTCAAAAATGCATCATTTGAAAGATATTTGAGTTTGAAGCTTTGTGCACAAAGTATGCCAAGTGCTGGTCATGACTTGCCTTCCACGCGCACATTTCATCAAACAAGTTTTGGGCAAGAAGTAAGAACATATTTATTTCAATTAAAAAGGAGTTTCAAAAAAGTGCTTCGTGAATTTTAAATTTGACATGGAGAGCTTTCTAACAAGCTTTGAATCACCTCAATTGGCCAATTATTGATCAAGTTATGGTCATTGTAAATTCAAGCCAAAACCGGATCTTCATGCATGCTCATGCGCGTGCAAGACTTGCCTTGCCATGACCTGTTTCTTCTCAACTTTGAAAGATGATATATCACTCAATACTTGATCATTTTCAATGGTTCAAATCTCAGATTGTAGACCATGAAGAGATCTATCCATGACCTAAGTTGTAAGGGAAATGCACGAGCCAATTTTCCATGGCCCAAGCTCAAAGTGGGATGTTTAGAATTGTGTATTTTCTTGGTCATTTTTCAGGTTTTGCACATTTTTTTGATTTGTTTGGTTTCAGGCCTTATTTCTTGCTTGCCTTGCACGATTTCAGTGCCACATCCATTGCCAAAAGAAGCCAAGTATATGTATTATGGTGCATTATACTACATTCCTCAAATATTTCCATTTAAGGAAACTTTGTGAATTTTGCAACATCACCAACACTGTACTATCAAGTCATCTCACCATTTCGTGATCCTCTCACTCAATTCCACTCACCCTTAGCTCATCAAAACACACACAAACTGAAGGGAATAAAGAGCAAAACGCATGGCATACACAACACACTCATTTTCTGATTTTTTTTTGTTTCAAATACCTTAAAAAAAGAATTTTGGGCCATTAAGACCACAATTCCCTCACTCTTGGAGCTCTATATAAGCTCACAAGTTCATTATTGCAAACCCTAGACGCTGAGTATACTCATTTCTTATTCATATAATTCCAAGAATCTTGTTTCTAAATTTGAAACAAACACCCCCTATGTGTAAATTGAATTCCTGAGAATAAAAAGTTCTTAGGTATAATTTAGTAAAACTTAAAACAAACATTGGAATAAAAAGTATTCCGACCTACATTCTTGGGAATAAATTTCTAATCTATCTTTTAGTATCATTGTTTGTATCACATATATTTACTTCTTAAATTCTCAATTTTATTCATTCATTCCTAAATTGTTTATGGATATTCATATTTCCATTTAAAACCTTTTTAAGTGTATTATGTTAATTATGTGCATTTGATCATTATTGTGTTTATTCATGCATTATGTAATCTCTTATTAATAGAAGTTTTGATTACGTAGTTATTTATTGTTGTGCAGTTGCATGTCTAATTGACTTTAGCAAGTTTATCTTCATATTATTTATTTGATCTTTGATGTTTTATATTCTTCTTAGCTATGTATAGCTCATTTGTTTCTCTAGAATATCATTTATGTTGCTTGTTATTTTGCATTTACGCTCATTAGCATCAATCTCTTTTTGATCATGTCAAATGGGGAGGACTTGTAATGCGAGTGTAAACTTGATATATGTGTTTTATGCTATTTTTTCGTGAAATGTTTCAAGGGAAGTACAAGAAATTGAAGGAAAGCATTGATCACATCTTGGTTATGCTTAAATTCGGCTCAATTCCAATTGCAAGTTTGCCAAGCATCAAAAAAGAGGAGACTGAAGTTGCATGTCTTTGTTACATTAAGGAGGAGATTGTGCATGTCTCTACTATATGGTTTTGTTTTTGTCCCTTAAGCTTCATTTTAGTTTATATCATTGAGCTACCTCTTAAATTGTGCATTTTTGGATCAAGTTTTAGATTGGTATCTTATAGCATTGTAATTCAAACTATTTATTTTTTAGTATAAACAATATGCTTTAAGTCACTTACTCGAGCTTTTGGATCAAGAATCATATTTGAGATAGGTTGATGTCATGACATTAGTAGAAGCTCAAAACATCTTTAAAATTGAAAAAAATTGAGATTCTTTTTGCATGATGTGAATCATACATTCTATGAGTTGAATCAAATAAAATGGAGGCTTTCAGGAAGTTTATGCAAGTATCATGATTCGAAAGTTGTACATGAATCGAATCATGGAACTAAGTGACTCGAATCACATAATACACATGAGTCGAATAATGAAGTGTTGAAATTACATGTTTTTCCTCTACCTTGTTTGATTCAAATCATACTCTTCATGAGTCGAATCATGAATTCAATCTTGAGTCGAATCATGGGTAAAATCATGACCTGAACATAAAAATGGCTTTCTCATGTGTTAGATCTTGATTCTACTTAATTTACCACTTGACTCAAATCATACACGTGCTTATGACTCGAATCAAACACCATATTTTTACTTATTTTGTGCTAAATCTCCATCAACTACAAGATCATTTTCTCTCAAATCTTTCACAATGTTATAGACACATACTTTCAATATTGATTTGAAAACTCACAAACCACTTGTTCTTTCATTTTCCAAAAGAGTTTTGAATCTTTTGTGAACACTTGCAAATAAATTTTTTATCTTCTACCTCATTCATTTTCCATTATTACATGGGTCTGAAACTCATCTTTGTAATTTTTTATTGTTGAGGAGATTTGTTGTTCAATTTAATGTTTCTTTGAAGATTTGGTTAAGATTTCAGAGGTTCGCAAGGTGTGTGGTGTTGTGACTGATTCTGGTGGAAATGAAAGAGGTTCTTCTCTCCAAGCTAACCTTGGTAGTGTTTTGTGGAAACCTACATATAGTTTAGTATTTCTTCTTAAATCTTCGGACAAACCGACACTCAAGATACTTGTAGAATCGAGTAAATAATGCCTCAAAATAGAGACATATGAGCAAGTTATTGAGACTAGAAGATTAGAAGCAATTTCACATGAAGATTTCACAAAACGTTTGGTTCCTGGACTATGTACAAGTCAAAGATTTAGATGTAATTGTACAAAAAAATGTGGAAGTTGTGGCGGTTAAAAAGTATTAATGCCATAATTTTCAAAAATTACATTTTTGATTAACATTGTAAATTCAAATGCTACTAAGTATAAAACGACAGTTTCACATAAACGCCACACAACCCGCCATAACTTAGATAATATTAAGTGGTAGTAAGCCATTACTTACCAATTACAATTGATAAGAATACTCTCTTTTACGCTAAAATTTGCTCCCCCTATGCAAAATCACTTTTGTTTCAAAAACTCAGATAAAAGTCCTTCAAACTATTTTTCAAAGAAAATAACTTTGGGAGATTTATTCACTCCCTCTAGCTTGTTTATTATCCATTATCGCACCCAACACACCAATGAGAGAGCGTTCCTTAATATAAAAAAGAATCTGACATCATTTACTTGAAATGCAATTATGAAAGCTCTCTTTACTATTAATGATGACCTTGAATTTAGATAAGGGGATGTCAACTCATCTTTCTAGTTTTCAAATTGGTCTAGGGTTGAGAAATTAGTGGATCAGCAATCAGGATGCTAAGACGACTATACACAACTTAACAGATTATGAATTTGCTATTCGCTTTTGGAAATCTATTAGCTTCTTAAACCCTTATTCTTCCAAGGTCATAATTTATATGATTTAATTAGACATGACATCGATGATGGGTCTATCTTTTTGGCTGATTGTTAGTGGTTGTGGCACTAGAAACAAATAGTGTATTGCAAATGAAGTGGTATATTCCTATACTTTGAAACTCATCATAGTGAGTTATGCTAATTTATTAGCTAAATATTTTCCCATGTATAATTTGTCTTAGGAATCCTGACATCTCGGGTTTTTGTGGATTGATTCAAAATGATGATGGTGTTTGGGCTCAATGTTTTGTGGGTAATATTAGTTATTCTAACATTCTTCATACTGAGCTAAAGGCACTATATTATGGATTGCGGATGGTCTGGGAACTTGGCATAAAAGGTTCAATATGTTATTCTAACTCCAACTCTACTATCAAGCTAATCTCAAAGTCTGTTAATGTTTTGTTCACAATATTAAATAACCTTTCTCTAAGGAATGACGAGATCAACTATTTCATAATCTTAAAAAAGGGACCGCTTGTGCTGACAATCTAGCAAAAGATGAGGCTGATAATGATTCGGTGTACTGAAGTTAGGGATTTTTCCTCCACTAGAATTGAGATAGAGGAAAAAGTTCTCCCAATAAATCTTTGGGGCGGAGATTGAGAAAGTACCCTCCGTTCCATGGATTTCCCAACTCCGACCATATTAGTTAACTTTTATATTTTATATATTTATAATATATAATTATATAATTTTACATAACAAATATTGTATTAGAAAATGAATAGTCATTAGTTTTTATTTTTATGTTTTATTGTATAATGTATTGTTTCACTACCAAAGTATCTAACCCTAGAAAAGTGCTCTCAATACATAGAATATACACACCGTCTCCTCCTTTTATTTTCTGAATCATCTTTGTCTCATATATTCATCATCTTCTCGGTTCTCATCATCATTACAACAACCACTCTTTTTGTTCATTGTGCTTATGCTAATTACTCTTCAAATTCACTTTACTTTCATTAGTAACATGTTTTTCATTCAATAAATAAATTAGTAGTTATGAATTTACCACTCACACATAATCAACCACTTGCGTTGGATAATGACGTACTATGGTAGTAAGTTAGCGGAAGCTTGGTAGCAACAAATTCTCTTAATATTTATTATTTTTTTACAAAAAAATATTAGCAACTACAAGTGCTTTTGCCTTTTAGTTATTGATGCTACATGTATTTTTATTTTTTTTAAAAGAAATATGCTAAATATATTTTTTTAAAGAAAAAAAATAACGGAATACTAGTGTCATAGTTTTGATAAAAAAATATAGAAATTTTTTAATATTCAATTTTTGCAGATCTCCGTAGGGATCTGTGGGGATGAGGATGAAGCAAAATATTTCTCTGTGACAGAGATTGAGGATGTAGATAGAGAATAAATTTTGAAATGAAACAGAAAGCAGGACAACATTCTCCGAACATTCTCTCTCCCGTTGACATCTCTAAAATTACCACATTAAATACTAGTCACCTAACATGTCCATAAAAACATATATTAAACAAAAGTGGAGAGAGTTTAAAGTATTATTAAGTACAAAACAAGATTTTTTTTTTATTATAAAGAAGAGCTATGTCTCAAACTAAATTAAAAAACTTTTAACACTAAATTATCATCAATTTTCCAATTGGGCCATATAATTAACCGGATTCAATTGGCCCAATAAACCAAATAATAAACCACAGTTAGGGTTTCACAAACACATAAATCCCAAATTCTTCACTGTTTTATTTCTTTGTCCCAACCTTCATCTTCTCTCAACTAAGGTAACCAATCTAATTCAATCAACTCAATTTCTCACATGAATTAGCAATTTATCTTTCTCAATTTTTGTTTTTTAGGGTTTATAATCCAACTGTTACTGTTATCATGTTTTGCAGAATCACAAACAACAATGGCAGTTACACTCTATAACCTAAAATCTGAATCTGGTTTGAAGAAACTCAATGAGTATCTTCTCACACGCAGTTATATCACTGGGTATGAAAAAGTTGTCTTTTTTTCTTTAATCGGTTGTTTTTTGTTTATGTTTTAATTTCTTATGAATTGGATTTATAATTGATCTGTTTAGATACCAAGCTTCAAAGGATGATATCACTGTTTATTCAGCTTTGTCATCAGTTCCATCCTCTGAATATGTGAATGTTGCTAGATGGTTCAAGCACATTGATGCTTTGCTGAGAATTTCGTAAGTTTTCCCTTTTTGATTTATGTACATTAATTGAATCGATTAAAAGTTATAGTAATGTTGTTAGCATTGTGGTTTTATAGGATATGGTTTTATGTGTTTGATCTTAACAATGTTTTTCATGTACTAGGTTGTTGTGCAATGTTTTATGTGTTGTTTTTAGTAATGTTTTAATGATTTTTTTTGTGTATTCAGTGGTGTTTCTGGTGAGGGATCTGGTGTTACCGTGGAATCTTCGCTAGTTGCTGAAGAGGCTGTTGCTACTCCTCCAGTTGCTGACACAAAGGTAAGTATTTTATTGATGATCGATGATTGAAACGTGGTCGAGGTCGAGATCACATTCAATTCTAGTTGTTGGTTAATTTATGACTGGTTGTGAAATGTTGATCAGGCTGCTGAAGCTGAGGACGACGATGATGACGATGTGGATTTGTTTGGTGAAGAGACCGAGGAAGAAAAGAAGGCAGCTGAGGAACGGGCAGCAGCTGTGAAAGCATCTGGCAAAAAGAAAGAGAGTATGTGTCTGTTAAAACTCTAATTATTTGAAATATGTTTGGTTATCAATTTATGCCAATTGTTTTTTGCTAATTGCATTCTCAGGTGGGAAATCATCCGTATTGTTGGATGTTAAGCCATGGGACGATGAAACCGACATGAAGAAGCTCGAAGAAGCCGTGAGATCTGTTCAGTTGGATGGGTTGTTATGGGGTGCATGTATGTTGTTTTTCTTATTGCAGTTTATATTTGCACATTTCAATTTTGCTGATTGCTTTCGTTCTGATATATTTTGTATATTATTGTCATAGCCAAACTTGTTCCTGTTGGATATGGTATCAAGAAACTTCAAATTTTGATGACTATTGTGGATGACTTGGTTTCTGTTGACAATATGGTTGAGGATTATCTTACTGTCGAGCCCATCAACGAGTACGTCCAGAGTTGTGACATTGTGGCCTTCAACAAAATATGTAAGCAGTATTCATATCTTTTTTACTTGACTATTGTTTTTTGAGTTTGGTCATGAAATGCATGTCTAAACGCTATATAACTGCACACCTTGTCCTAATGCTATTTCGTAATCTCTTGTGCAGAATTTGCTATTCATGTGGAATGGAGATATTATTAGTGGGAAGAAATTGCAATTGTCTATCATGGGATACTGATACGTTATGTTAGTGATTTTTGTTTTTGGAAACCTAATTGTCATTGTCATTTGAAGATTTTGTATTGTGAGTTTCATCACCATTATATGAATTGTGTTTTAATAATTTAAGAATTGGAGTTGTATTTATAAAATTTTGATTCTTGGTTGAGATCATGGGTCCTCTCAATTTCTCAAGAAATGTAAGTGTCGAGTAAAAAATATATAATTGCATGGTGACACTAATCAAAAGTCATAAACTATAGTAATGGACACTAATTGTAGTACAATTTTAACTTAACTTATTATGTCATAAGTACTTGTTGAAGGAAGTTAACTCTGTTTTTACCAAAAGAATCCAATCCCAAAGCCATAACATTAACCTGTAACTTCCAAAGTGGAATATCCAAAAGGCATAATATTTAGCTCTTTGTAGTGGCATCAATTCTGCAGCCTCAATGTAGTTTAAAATTTTGGCCAACTGTTATTATTTCTACATTAATGTAGGAAATCTCTTAAATCATCTCTATGCTAGTCACTGTTTGGATTGATGGATGGAGTATAACTGAGTAGGACGGAATAAAACAGAACCGAGTGAAAAGTTGATGAAATGAATTCTATCATGTTCCGTTTCATCAATTATTTACAAATCCAAAATTTAATTATTTATCACCCTATTTAATCTGATATCATCGATTCGAATATATTCTTAATTATTTAATTTTTTTCCGTCCAATGCTCTATTTTATATGCATTGACTTTTCTATCGACAATTACTCTTTATCGAAAATCAAATTGAACATAAAAGATACTCTTCATTGAAAATCAGGTCGACCATAAAGATAGATTTTTTATACAATATTTCTATACAACACAAAAAAGTTGTGTGAATATGTTTCAAAGAACTTTAGTTCACAACAGATGATTTTTCAATATAGCCCTTGATATATCATAAATAGTCAAAACTTCTTATTTTATAATATATCAATGGTGACAAATTATTGATCTAGAAGTGAACCAAAAATTATTCAGACCATACTATACATATCTAACTAAGACAAGAAAAAAAGTTTCTGAGCACTAGGTAGTAATAGTATCTAGCTTGTGCTTTGAAGTGGCTCTAATATAACAATAAACAACCACCAAAAAAGTGGTAGCAAGTCCTCCAAGAATAACACCTCCACCAGCTATAGACTTATCAAACCAATGATGTTGTTTCACCAAATGAAAATGACTTTGAGAATCCAAAACAGAAGTTTTTTCATGACTAAGAACACTCTCTTCAAAAGGGCTAGGACTTGGTGACATATATTGGTGCTTACCAAGTTTTCTTCCAATAGAGGATTCAACTTCATTTGTTCTTTGACTAAAGGGACTTTGAGATGGAGCATTTGAAGATGGTGATGAAGTTGATTGGACATTACTTTGAGGTTTGTTTGTGGTTGTAGCCATTACATGACATAGAAGAGTGTTTGCTAATAAAAAGCATAAGAAAATCAACTTGGCCATTTTTTGAAGATGTGAGATTTAATCTTTGGAAGATGATTATATATAGAGATTCTACAATCGTGTGGCTTGATCAATCTTTTGATGAAATTTCCTAATGTTGGATTGTGACAATAAATATATTTTCATTTGATTTGTTTAATACTAAGTTGTCTATGAGATAGGAGAAATTATGTTAATGTGTGTTGGCATTAGAGTATGTAGAAATACAAGTAAGAGAATCAAGGGAACAAGATGTTAGTGATGTTTATATGAAGAGTTGTGATGCAATTGGATTCCATTAATTATATAAAAATTAGTGTCTTAACTAGTGGCTACAAAATATTTCTAAGGAAGATGTTTAGAAGTTGCTTAATTTTCAATTAAAGGGCATTGGTTAAATCATTTGCACGTGAGGAAGACAATAAAAAATCCATTTCATTTCATGTCATTAATATATTAGATCCGGATTACCGCAAAAATTTAATAACATTTAAACAAAATGAAAATAAGATACTAATTATGTGATTGTAATTAGAGTTAAAACAAAATAAATACAAACATATTAAATAATCAGTGAATTTTGAAATCGCACAAACACGACTAGGCGTGACGTCCGATAATTGTATCACACGTGTTGAAATATAGGTTGTTAGAAATCTCTTGTTGTTGCATGGATATCTGAAGTCTCTTGTTTATATGTTTTAGCATCTGAATTCTATTATTTGTGTGTTTGAGCATTGGAGTCTCTTACTTGCGTGTTTGAGCATTTGGAAGTCTCTTGCTTGTGTGATTGAGCATTTGTAATCATATGTGATTATAGTAAGAATTCCTTGAAAGTGGAAAGGGACTGGACTACTCCTGATTTGTGGGAGAAACCAGGATAATTGCTTATGTTGCTCTTTCTCTCTTCTCCCACTCTTAATTATTTTATTCGTTGCTATTCATCAGACTCTAACTCAGATTTTGATATTGTATTCAAAATATAACAAGAGTTTTTAAGAGAAAAAGAAGAAAAGTTAACACAATTCAACCCCTTATGTTTTTCTCACCTTCAGTTGGTATCAAAGCCCGATATGTGCATCAACACTAAGTAGTGGTACAAAAAATCTTGAGAGAAAAACATGTATGAAGGACTTGAAACCACTCTCACTCCTTCAAATGTCGTGCCTTTTCATTATAATGCTTCTGGAATAAATAATTATGCTTCTAAACCTCCAACCATCAGTGGAGATTCTACAAAGTTTGAATGGTAGAAAAGTAAAATGTACAATGACATCATAGATCTCGATGATGAGTTATGGGATATTCTTGAAGATGGAATTGACTTTAAAGTAAATTGAGTAGGTATGGTAGCTAACACAAAGAGCCTTACAATTGCTCAGAAAAAAATATACATTAAACATCATAGAGTAAGAGGAATCTTGGCAAATGCTCTACCTCATTCTGTGTATCTCAAGACTCTCAACAAATCTATTGCCAAAATCATTTTTGAGTCTCTTTGTGCTACTTATGAATGGAATCAACAAGTTAAAGATGCAAAGACAAACCTGTTGGTCCAACAATATGAACTATTCAAAATAAAGGACAATGAAGATATTTAAAGCATGTTCTCAAGGTTTCAAGTTCTTATATATGAATTTCAAGTGTTGAACAAGATCTATACAGCTCTGGATCATGTCAAGAAGATTCTTAGGAGTCTTTCTGCCAAGTATAGACCTAAGGTGACTGCTATACAAGAAGCTAGAGACTTAAACAAGATAAGCCTGAAAGGTCTGTAACAATCTTCAGATATTTGTGGGTAATTTGATGTTTATGGAATACATATTAAGAGCATGCATATTTCTATTTTTACGTTCATAATGTTCTCTATAAAAGTATGAAGGAGGATGTCATTCTTTGCTCTCATGATTTTTTTCATAAAACAAAACATATCAATATGATCGTCTTTATTACTATAATTACATTATACGGTTTTGCATTTAGATATTGATTGGACATTTCAAATATTTCTAAAGTTTTTAATATTTTTTTTAGGTTCATAAATGATACCAACTTTATTGTAAGACGCCCATTGGTTTTGTATCAAAAGATTCAAGTTGTATGTTCCTTTACTGAATTTATCAAGTGTATTTTGAAGACCATCAATTTTATTTTTCAAAATGTCACATTTCCCACACTTGTTAGATTCGTCTAAAATCTTATGAGATGAGGAAGAGTTTTAGATTAGATCATATTGTCTTTCTCTAAGACTTTCTATTTCTTCCAACAAGTTTTTTTTTTTCAATTCAAGGGAAGATATAATGTCTTTGGAGATAGAGATGGTTTGTTCTAATTTACTGTTTCTTTTGTCAGCTTCTTACAAAGGCGAAATAAATCTTGATAGGAAAAGTGAGAGGTTGCCTCATCGTCTTCATGATTTACCGTGAGACAAATGTTTGCTTCTTAATTATCTAAAGATTCCATATCATCGGTATCCCAGGATATGTATGCTTTCTTTTTGGATTTCTTGAACTATCTTTGATTTTGGTTTCTTCTCGGGTTTTAGAGAAGTTTGGTATTAAGAGTCTCGCATCAAACAATATATGATTTGAAGATGTATTTATAATTGGGAGCAATTATATCTTACAAACCAATTTTGTATGGTTGAGTTTTCCAACCATATACTAATATAAGAATTTATCTTTCAAGCTAAATTGGCTTTGAGAGTGTATAAGGCCACATAAAACCTAAAATTTGTCACTTTTAAATTATGGGTAAACCATGACTCTTAAAATATGTTCACAATTAAATCATGGTTAACTAGATGTCTCTATTTATTTTTCCATGGCTAAACTGCGAAAAACCTACTCAACGCCTCCAAAAATTTAAGATGACTCTATTCTCAAGTGAAATATAAATGAAAAATCTTTCTTCGTGGAGAACTCTCCATTGCTAGTAAACATGGAGCTATTCAGGCGTCCAGAGTAATGAGTCTTGCCATGGACGAAAATAAAAAATATTTTTTAAAAAAATATTTTTCGAAAAATAAAAATATTTTCTGAAAATTAAAATATTTTTCTAAAAATTAAAAAATATTTTTATAAGAAAAAACTGAAAAAAGAATATATTTAGAAAAAAACAAATCTCCCAAAAACCACATAAAAAATTCAATTCTTTCAATAAAACTAGTTCGAAACTAGTTAAAATATATTAAGATGGTTTGAAACTATAAACTGGTTTGAATTAATTATACATTGAATTGTCACTGAATTAACAAATTAACCACTTTTTATTAAAGTAGTTTTTAATAACTGCAGTAAACCATTAATGTGGTTCAGTTCAATCCAGTTCATGAACTATGAACACTCCTAATATAAATTTTAGAAACCAATGCGCAAAACTTTCACAGAGAAGTGAGGAAATGCTCTGTAAAGGTATGAATGGCCATTCATTTTCACAAACTTGGGCCAACCAGAGGGTCTAACGAGCAAAGGACGATCCTATGCAACAAAAGTAACACCCACGAGAGAAATAATTGCATAATCAATGTCCTTACCTAAATGATGAATGGTTTGAGTAGTCTGGTCTGGATTTTTTACCAACATGCCACACAATCGAAAAGAAAACACCAAAGTGTCACACTTTGAATTTTTTCAAATGCCATTTTTTTCATAGGTTTGTCAATCCAAACCAAAGCTAAAACTTTTTCGTCCATGCATTGGACGAACGCTTGAAAAATGGCAGAAAACCTATTAAGTCAGTTTACCGAATACGACTTAACAAGTGTAAATTTCAGGTTCTACACTTGTTAAGTCAGGTATTTTATTAACCGACTTAACAAGTTTTCTGCCATTTTTCAAGCGTTCATCCAATGCATGGACGAACCTATGAAGATTTTTTTTTTTTTTTTAAATTTTGGTTCACCCAATGGATGGACGAACCAATGAAGAGAAAGTGGCATTTTGGATTTTTTTTTCAAAGTGTGGCATTTTAGTATTTTCTTTTCAATAGTGTGGCATATTAGTAAAAACTTCGACAAATCCATGACTAAAAAATCAAGAGTGAGGTCAGTTGAAGTGCAACATATTAAACAATATTAAAAGAACTTATGCTAGTAACTACAACCACAACTTCAGATGAGACCTCACTCTTCATTTACCCCTTGTTTTGTTTCGCCATGTTAGCGCATAAGAAAATTAGAAACAATTAACAAAGTGAGAAAAAACACAAAAAACACATACAAATTAATCTTTAATCATCGAACATACCAAAAATACCGGATATATTTTTGTAATTATAGGACATCACCAAATACTGAGTATCAATATACTAGCCCTTGGTGTTGATAAGTCTATACTTCTTTTCAACATAGAATGCATTATTAAAGCCACATAAAAATTCATTGATCCAGACAACACATTTCTTCTTCAGATTGTTTCAGTGTAGTTCACCAAACAACATCTCTTTTTAGGATTTCTCAGAGTGGCTAGGGCTAACAATGATGAAGGCATGACTTACAATTTGCAAGGGAGCTTAATTTTGAAGGGGTTATCCTTGTGAGTTCTTGTACACACAACCTTATTGGCTCTCTCAGAAAAAGGTTTCATTATAATTACACTATCTAAATTTGAAATTTTTAAGGGACTCATTGAAAACTTCAAACCCCTTGGGGGATTGCATGAAATAAATTAACCATTGGAGATTCATATCACTAGACGACTCTCAAGTTAAGGAGAACATGTGAAAAGGGACACAAATTGACCCTTGTACATTAAAATGTGACATATACAAGTTGAAAAGAATAAATTAAGGCCCCGCAATTGAGATAAATTTGATAGGGTGGCACATAAAAATTCCACAAGATTTATCTTTCAAGCACAAAAAACAAAAGGTAAGCCCACATCCATATGAAAATAATGTCATACATAGGGAAAAAATGGTGAGGATACTCACTTGAAATCCAAATAGAAGTATAAGGAGTCAACACAACCAAATCTCCAATAGTCTCACCTACATTTGCAACCATCATGTAACAAGTCAGATAATCATGGTCAAAATAGATGGACAAAGTCCGTAAATAGTAACTGTTCACATTATTAGGTCGACCATCAATTACAAAATTTACACGCGACCATAGGAGAAGGTAATTTATTGTATGTCCACACAAAGAGAAATAATGATTTAAAGGAAAGAAACTTGCTTACCTACCCTTTTGCTTTGCATAAAAGGGTTGAATACTGCTATAGACAATTTCGAGGAGGGAACACACTTTTGTGAGGGGCACATCATATATCCACCTATCATGTGTGTGTATTCTCGAAATCAAAGACTCTGATACCATTGTTAGGGGCAATTCCGAGGAGAGAAGATTTTACTTGGGACACACATTTGTGAGAGGCACACCACATATCCACCTAAAACCTTAAGGTGATATGTGTGGATTCTCTCACATATATAGTATTCAATCTTTCTTTTCCTAACCAATGTGGGACTTCTTCCTCACACTTGATTATCAACAAATAAAATATTTTCCCTTTCTCCCATGTATTTTACGGTCGCTCATAGGTAAACAATGAGGATTAACATTTGCTTTAGCCTAACAACCCTTAGAACGACCATAAAGGGGGAGATATAAGGAGAATCATCACAACTAGAAGGGCCAGTTTCCCAATAAAAAGTAAGCTCCATCTTGGGTGAGGGAGAATCCACCACATGCAGTAACAAATGAAACATAATAAAAAGGAAAAACAAAATATTAAAGAGTGCAAATGTACTGTTGAAAGAAGATCCGAAAGCGCATAAAAAATATGAAATCTTGGTGAAGTTGATGATCCAAATCCAACAAAGCGACTTCATGATTTGGGGAACAGTCTCACATAAAGTTTGGTGATGGTGATAAAAAATGTATGATCAGAGGAACAAAGAGCATAAGAACGGAAGAATATGATAAAGTCAAAAAAATGTAAAGGAAGTGGTTTACCCATGTATATATATATATATATATATATATATATATACTTTTTTACCGAGTCAGGAATATGAAGATGACACATATCATATGGTAGATAATCACCACAAGCCTGTGCGTAAACTAATGATCAAACACATCTTATCAAGAATTACGTCATCCAAAACTATGAACCATAATGACAATTATGGTTTCCATACAATAACTATTTCATGCCTATTCATAGGTCGATGTTTCCTAAATCGTAAGACTCACATGGTAGAAGGATAGAGCACCAAGGGATCCAACATGTCCCATCATATTATTACAATAGCAAGAACGACAATTATAGTATAGTCAAGACAGACTAACTCAAGTTTCTACTTCACCGAGTCTGGCTTTTGGGGTGCTACCTTTTTAGTTTGAGCCAATGCCCAGTCCATTAAGTTTCGCGTAACCCGAATCCACTAGTTAAGAAGCAACCCACGAGGTACGCTCACCCTAGATATTCACCCGATCAAAGTCGCTTGTGTTGTTGGATAATAATGCCACGAGATCTATTGAAGACTGTTCTTTGAGACAAATGTCATAGGAAGAATTCTAAGGCCGACTATCTAAGTCAAAAGACACATCAATCGTAAATACACATAATTTTAACCTAAAAAACTTCACATTTATGGTGTCACCACTTTAGCATCAAAGTGTTTGCAAATACATAAAATCGAACAAAAGACCATTCCAAAATTCAACCCTAATTATTTTATAGGACATAATGCACACCTTTGTGCTAAATTATCAATGTAAGAAAAGGGCTAGCTAATTTACTTATAGGATATAGTCTCTAATATCATTTAGGAATATATGCATGTTTGCTAATGCACATCAATACCATATATATCATTTATGACATTCTGGAATCTGTAGCCTCTAGTCTGTATTATCAATTTATGTCATGAAAACCAGAGACATAATGTAGGGTTTCAAAACATTTTGAATTAGAAGCTTCTGCCATACAATTAATGTTACCTTATTTTATTGATTAACAAAACATAACAACGATGATCATGAAATAACAAAGGTTTTAGTATATCCTCGGTACCCGGAGCCCACCATAGGTTAGTATTAGATATGTATTTTCTTTTGTTAGTAGGTATGTGTGCATTATTTCTGGTTTTTACTTAAAAATTATTGTTAATTAAGAAACTAATGGTACAATCAGCCAGCTCATATATGAGTGAGGTCAAAGGCAAGTGAAAAGCGATTTCCGATATGATTATAAAATAATTATTTATGTAATTTTGATTAATTATTACTATCCTATTCCTCAGTTGTTGTTTTTTTAAAGTAGAAAGCCGTGTTAACCATTTCCACATGCAGTCAGGTAGGTTCAGCAAATGGGTGGGGAGGTTCCTAGAAATTGGTTCATTGAGATCTATGTTTGAGTATGTATAATAGCAATAATCAGTTGATCTTTAAGGATTTTGTTCTAATTAAGCCCTCCTTGTCGTAGAAAATGTTGGAACATTAATAAGATTGGAAAAGAGTCTCTCAATGATATGGGTAATGTTTATAAAAATTGAGAAACATTCACCTTACAAATTAGTTTGATGAGTCAACTTAAATTTTAAGATGATATCAAAATATATTTAAAATTTCGTGTACACCTCTATTTTTTTTTTGAGACGGAAAAAAATTTACAATGACACTCTTAACAATGTTTGTTTCCCTTTTTTATACGGATTTTTGAGATACCAACTAAAACAAGCTTGTTTGCCACTCTGCAATACCTTCAAAAATCTGAAATATATTTGAAGCCTTAAATCATATAAGCACCTTCATCTGTAGGGTTGGATAATCGATCGATTTGAGTCAAAATCAAATCTAAAACTTAAATCCGATGCAAATCACAATTTCATTCTTAAGGTCCAATTTTAATTGATAAAATTTAAGCTTTTGAAAGATTCAATTTAATCAATTTGACAGATAAATCAGGTGGAATTAGTCAGTTTAATATTTATTGGGTTAAATCCATAAAAATGACTCTATTTTTATAAAATTCACAATCGATTATTTATTTATTTTTTAAAAAAAATATCAAAATTTTATAATAGCTCAAAGAAGAATTATTTTTTTATTATTGAAAAAAAATTACTCTTACATTATTACATTTTCAATATCATTTAATATTAATTTATTAATTATCATACTTTAAACTACAAATTAAATAACACTTGAAATTTCATATTAAGTATACAATGCCACCATTAAATTATAAAAATGATAATAAGATGATAACATAATGAACTTCATTTTTATAACAGGTCTGTAGTAATAAAAACAAATAAAACAAATATTAATTGAATTTGGTTGGATTCGGTTTTCGACGGGTCAAAAATGATTATCCGAGTCCGACCAAAACAACCTCATACCGTTTAGATTAAGCATTTGGATCAACGGGACACTCGATCCTTTTACACAAAAAAGACAACGAATGTGTCAATTTTAATCAAACGGTTCAAATTTTTCCAACTCTATAGGTAGGGTTGAAAATAAGACGAGTCGAGATAAACTAGCTTCAGCTCGGCTCGACTCCTTAAGAATTAATTTAACTCAAATATCAGTTCGAGTTCATCACAAATTTATTTTTCAGCCTAAATTCGACTTGGTAGAAGTTCATGAATAACTCATTTAATTAACAAACTTAATTTTTAACTCATATTCAACTCGTTTAATTCATGAAATACTTCAATAATTTAATTAACAAACCAAATTCTAAATTATTTTCAAATTAACTCGGTTTATTGTCTATCCTACTTACAACATTATATGTATACATCAAACTCAAATGCCGATGTCAAAATCAATTGACATGAAATTATCCATCACCTTGATAGGTAGTAGTACAATTCAAACAATAATAATGCGATCATTGTTAAAAATAACAATAATATTCCAGCAGTGCTGCTACTTGTTTTGGATATGAACCCATAAATCCAATCAATGACATGTTTTATGTACCAAATACTAGGGGTAGACAAAAGTTACCGAACCGTAATTGTCCGACCGTTCCGAACCTATTTTAAGTTTTTGGGTCGGTTTATATTGGGTCAACGGGTCAAACGGGTGATTGGTTCGATTTTTAGTGGGTTAGTCTGGTTCGGTTCGGATGAAAATGTTGGGTCTATCGGTGACCGGATCCGACCGAGTCAATATATACTTTTTTATTTCTATAATTAACACTAGGGTTATTTTTCATGGTTATTTATTGGGTTGACACCTAAGACATGTTGAGTTTCATTCACTTATTCTAAATCCATCCAAAGAGTAGAACCTTCTTGAAGAGAAGAAGTTAAAGAGGTTAATTTATTTCGTCAAGTTCAATTTTTTAGTGTTTCCTTGGATGAATATTACCATCAAGTGATGTATGTTGTGATTAAGATGAATTTAACTCTTTAGTTTGTAATTGTGTTATGTACTTTCAACTCAAATTTGATGTTGTATTGATTGCTTTGTTAATGATTCATTGTTGGTTTTATTTTTATCTCTTATAAATTTCGGTGTAGCAAATTGCAGACTAGTTTTCACATTTGTACCTGCTTTATTAATGATTTATTGCTGATTTTATTTTTATCTCTTATAAATTTCAATTTTGCAAATTGCAGACTGATATCACATTTGCACTTGCTTAATCTAAAGATTTTCTAAGTGTGATTTGGCTGAGGTTAGCCTACATTTCTTTTTTTTTTTCTTGGCATGTATACATATTTTATCATTGTGTTGTTCTTATAAATTCACTAAAGGTTGAGTTGCAATGAAATTTTTTTACTTTAAGTGTTGCTGCAATATATTCGTTGTAAGTGTAATCTTTTCCTTTGTCTATTCTCTGTTTATATTTGTCTCTTTTTCTCATTATTATTGTTCCACTATTTCCATTCATCTTTCTCGTAAATAATTAATTTATTTTCAGGTGTTTGAACTGATTTGAAGCTACATGAGGTGGTTCTACATGAAATTAAATCATACAAAAGGTTAATTTTTATTGATTTTATGTTAAACCAATAAAAATGTGTTTTTTCTTATGATAAATCATTACTGTTATTTATTTGTTAGGGAATAGAATTCATGAGTTTTAATGTTACAGAGTCAAATCATATACTATTAATTATTTATTCATGAATTAATAGATTTTATGAGTTTTAATAGAATTGTGTTTTTTTCAATAAAATCATTTATATAATTGATACTTAGTATTATTCTTACTATTAATATTAATATTGTTGTTTAACTTTTGAATTATATCATTAATATTGATCATTTACTCTATATTACTAATTCATCAGTCATTCAATTGTTGTTTGTGTTTGTGTCAAAATCCTTAAAAGAAATGTTATTATTTTTACTGTATTTACAGTTTTGTTTAACTTTTAAATTTTATTCCATCTTGATTTCTCTTTTTTATTTTATTTTTTGATTATACAGGTATTGCATGAATTAGTTGGAGGAAACATGCAGAATGGGACTGGACTGATTTCAATTTTGAATATTTTTATAAATTGTAATAATACAACTAAATATTACGTTTTTTTTCTATATTTTTTAATGTTTTAATTAAAATAATTTCTCTAAAAAATTTAGGATTCATTAGCATTTAAGTTAATTTTGTTTTTATTATACAAATTAAATATAATAGTGCATTTAAGTTAATTTTGTTTTTATTATACAAATTAAATATAATAAGTTTAGTGAATGATTTCATTACAATTTTTTTATTTTTTTAATATTATTGTTGAGGAAAAATAATTTAATTACAAAATTTTAAATATGAATGATTTAAACTAGAACAACAGTTGTACTAAAATTAACGCTGCAAAAAATAAAAAATTCAGACTTTTTTTGGACTTACAATTGTGGAATCGGAATTAAACCGCTCGAGCTATTCGAACCGTTTCAACCCGAATTCGAAAATAACTGATTTTAATAGGGTCAAAATTGAGCTATAGTGCGTCACCGTGAATTGGACCGGATTGGAATTTTGAGCCCGAGTCTGAACCGGCCCGAACCGATGTCCATCCCTACCAAATACAAACATACTCTATGCAATACGACAAGGCCATCCTTTATATTTTAAAGTGACATCTTTTCAGAATCCCCTCAACTTTTAAAGTATATCTAGCTTTAGTTGGTTTTGCAGAGGAATACTTATGATTCCTTCACATCTAGTCATCTACACAATGGAGCATGTTTCACGTGATTCATTTTTGTTTTGGTGTTTACATTACATGTAGTATATATTCTGCGGGTGATCACACCAGTGCTTTATAGTTTAGAATTTTGATCCTCATAAAACATTAAGAATTTGAACAATGATACAATACACTCCAATTTATTTTTCAAGTTATATATCCTTAGTAAAGGGGAATGGTAGGGTCAGTCATATATTAAACATGTGACTTTCTCACCAATTCTAAATAAGAGGATATCATTATAGCTTTTTTCATGAGATTTTGAGTTTTTTAAAAATATTTCATCTTATCTTTAAATTCGGATTTTTCTGTTCTCTTTTCTATGAATGTGTTGGTGTAAAATCTAGTGAAGAAATTCATTTTCAAAGAAATGAATAGGAATAAAGAAAAACTAAATGAAATTTAAGAATCACAAAATTGTAATACACGAATGGAGAAACGAGAGAAAATTGTACAAGTTGTGTATGACCAATATGCTCATATAACACACGAAGAACATTTGTCAAACATGATGCGTCATCAATCCAAGAGATATGGATTTCTCATAATCGAGCAAGGCGATGTATTATTTAGGAATGAAGAAGAGTTTATGACTTTCCAACGAGCCATTATTGGACATGAATCTGAGAAGTGGTTAGAGGCCATAAAATTTAAATGGATTTGATGTACGCTGACCAAATATAAAATTTGGTGGAGCCACCTAAAAGGGTCAATCTCATATGGGATAGTAGATCTTAAAAGAGAATGCATACATGGATGATAAGATACATAATTTTATTCTATGAGCTTATAAGTTGTAAGAGGTTTAGTTAAATCTATTATAAAAGGTGTAAGAGGTTTCAAGTTAAATATGTTATAAAAGATTGATTTTAGAGGTTGCAAGCTTAACCTAACATAAAACTTAGGGATAAAGGTTGTGGTTAAACCCGCGATAAAATATGAAAGTTGTTAGTGGAACATTTGTAGGGGAAATTCTTAGGAACTTGAGATATGCCTTATTATTTTGGGTTGAACTAGAATGGATCTGGTGTGTTCTTTCCTTATCCCCTATATTTTATTTTACTGTATTCACTTATTTCTTCTTATGGATGACAAACTGCTCAAAGCTTTATTCATATTTGGAAGGAAGACAAACCACTTCAGTCCATTTTTCACTGTTTGTTTGAAAGTAAACCTGAAATTTTATTTTATTTCTTGAATAAGGGGGTTTGTGAGCTTAACCGATTATAAGCTCATAAGCATTATTGAATACTCTCAATATCAAGTCTTGGGGAGATGATTATGTCACTTCATTTAAACTGAACATCTATAAGTCCCGGTGTCATCTCTTTATTTTCCACATAGTTTATTTACCTTTGTTTTTTCCGCTGCGAAATTCAAATGCTTTATTATAAATGATTTTAAACTCTTATTTTGAAAATAATTTGTTTTTAACTATCATTTTTTAAACCCTTATAACTCACCCTCATCTCTTGTATGTGGAGTCACATGTTCAACAAATGGCACCAGAGCTTAACTCCTAGTCAAACAATAATCGTCTCAGGAGAAGAATACCTTCCAACACTATTTCTAACAAGTAATATTTCCTAAACACACATCCATCGGTTAATGGTGATAAGTTTAAACTATGGAAAGCTAGATTTAAAATATTCATTCAAAGTTTCAATTTTGAATTATGGGAAACCATAATTAGTGGTTCATTTATCCCTATTCACCATATAAATGGAGAAATTTTGAAATTGATTTAAAAACAAAGAGTTCTTAGTTATGTCTTTAAGTTACAATCAATTTCTTTATGTTTGTAATTGCAAATGCACCAAGGAAATGTGATACTCTTGAGATGATATATAAAGTTTCTTCAAGTATCGAACAAGAACGAATGAACACACAAGGTGAAGAAGATGAAAATGTTTGTAAATTTTAGGAAAAATCAAAGAAGGAAGAAATTATAAAGAAATTGAACAAATTACTTTAATTAGTTAAGGATGAAGGCATAAGCTCAAAGCTTGAAGAATCCTCAACAACTTCATCAACTCCTACAAGATACTTCTTAGGGTTTCATTCAAAAAAAGTAGTCTCGCATATTGAAGAACCAAATAGGAAGAAAATGAATCGATAGATCTATAAATGCTCTTATTGTCATACATTTGTTCATTTAGAGACATTCTGTTTTGATAAATTTAAGAGGTATAAAGGCATTAAACCTAGACCTTCTAGAACCATTAACGCATCGGAAACCAAGAAAATATGGTAGGTGAAACCCTAATATTTTTCCAAAGAAGCTTTGGACGCTTTTATGAAGCCATACACATATTAAATGAAGTTGTGTAAATCAAAGAGTATAGTCTCGAGTATATAATAAACTTATATTCAAAGTCTATGATCCAAAAATGTCTGTTGATGATGTGTATCAACGTTCATGATTAAAGCAACTCTTTTGTTAAGGATGGTCTCAACATCTTTTATCTATGATGATCTGTAAACCTCGTAGTAGGTTGAGAAGATAAGTTTGTTGTGGACATATCTATCATGTTATTCAACCAAATCTCTTATCCAACGATCCTTAGAGAAAGACATGTCATATTATGTTGGCATTCCCTCTTAAGGAGGGTCTCAAGGTTTCTTGGTAATCAAGGTAGTACACTATCTTAAAGGTTGAATGGTCTAAAAACTTTGATTGATCCTTTAAAATTGTGGTTTTAATTTATTTTTTTCATTGATTAAAATATGTTTGGCAACCAAATAGATGAGTTTTTGAGTATTTTCTAGAAAGGGGTGCAAATAATTGGTCCAGGGGTGCATAAAATAAGAAAGCCAAAGCAATATCCAGCACAAGACCCAAAAAGCTCCAAGAAGGATGATGTAGAAAAGCTTAATCGATTGAGGTTATAAGCCAATTGATTGGAGCACCATGGTTCTTCAAATTTAAAATTAAACATGATGGAAAATTCACCTTCAATTCAATCAAATTTGCGCATTAATGGAAATTGCACATGACCTCTGAAAAATTGATGACCTACGCGATTAGAGCCTTGACCAAATAGACTAAAAAACATTGTAGGGAAGATTTGATTTTAATTTTTATTATGCATAATCCTTATGGATTTTGTGCAAATTTTGCATGATCAAAATTATAATTGTTGTACAAGTGACTTCAAGCACAAGAGGGGAGAAAGGGTGAATTGTGGTTTTTAGAAACATGTGGATATTTTTACCTTTCTCAATTAAGATCGTGTTAGTAGTGTTTTTGAGTTATAAAGCATAGAAGATGTAAAATAAATAAAATATATTGCAGAAAATAAAAGAGGTTAATGATAGAAAGATTGCACTAAAGAGTTATCTAGGTTTTGCCAAATGTTGACTTAGTACTACCCCCAACAGTTTTTCTTGAGAATTTTCACTATATCCTTAAGAGCTTTTATCGGTTATGCGCACAAACCTTAATACAACATGCCATTTTAAATTTGAACAATCTATTTGTTCAACCTATGAACTATTTCTCCCAATACCAAAGCTTTTTCACTGGCTAAGCTTCCCAAACCAATAATCGAGATCTACGACTAATCTCAAAGAAATGAAACTCAATTTCTTAAAGGTATTGTACCATTAAGCATATAAAATATTAACACAACTACTTACAAAATTTGTCCTCACAAATAATATTTCACTCCAAAGCACTAAGGCAACCAAAACAGAAGAATTTTTTTTCTAAGGAAAGGAGAGAGCTTAGAGAGATAAATTCCAAGTAAAAGTGAAAACATTAGAAATAGGCGTGATTTCAAATGAGATGACCATCCCTTTATGTAGTAAATGGATTCTTCAAGAAAAGAAATAATTCATGGGCCGAATTAATTATTTAATTGATTTTCCTAATCGGTCAAATGCTTCAAATAAAAGATTATAATGCCTAAAAACGGATTTTGGGTATGGTGTTGTAGTTCATCTTTAAGACTCTGATCTCATGTCTTGGCGCATAAGTTTGGATTAATCTAATCGATTATCCAATCGATTAAAAAGGGCCAAATTTTGCTTTAAGTCATCTATTCGGCTTTTAGGTCATTTGGTACAACTTTAGGGTATTTTTACTTTTTTTAAAATATATTTTTGTGTGGGTGTGTGTGTGAGTTACTTTAGTACTCTTAAGCTACTACCTTATTTTTTACAATAATCAATTCACTCATACAAACTGACATACAAGACTTGGAGAGCTTTTACACCTTTCCTTAAAGAGGCTTCAAGACTTCTTGCTAGATAATACTATATTGTATATGAAATTTTATATTGAGTCCTCTTTTTCAAGATCATATACATCTTTAATATTTGTCTTCATCAAAACTTCAGATGTTGATCTTTATTATCTAAAAAACAATATTCCACATTCTCCTTTTTTTATGATGACAACACATCTCTTAGGAAAGGTGGTAAGAGAAATAACGTATAATTGAAGTGAAAAAATATCCACGAGTTAGATAGATATATACCTTCCCCCTAGGAGTATACTTTTCCTCCCTTTTTTAAAATAAAAAAGATTGGTAAAAGATGCAAGTATGCAAACATGTTTCATGATAGACAATTTATTAGCATACATGTAATATATTCTTCATGCAAAGCAAGCATTTTGATTTTGCTTCTAATTTAATAACATGGAATAACTCATAGAAAGAACTTAGCAAATATATCATAGAGAAATTGGTGATATAATGAGTAATATCATGAAGTATGCTTTTGACATAAAAGGTATCACACTTAGTTGAGAACGTATATAACCAAAATTGTGTGAAGGATAACATATTTCCTATATGTGAAACAATTTTCCTAAAATATTATTTTTAGATATGGCATAAGGTATAAGTATGCATAAAATTTGAATTTTTTTGGTACATGTATCACTTATTAGTACTGACGTCCTAACATCATAATAATATCACTACAGATGTTACATCATTTGTTGACAAACTAAACATATTTACCAAGATGTAAGTGATTCATAAACTAAACTGCAGCATGATAAATAACACATAGAGTTGTTAACCCAATTCATTGCAACATTACTTGCATCTGGGGGACTACCAAGCTAGGAAGGAAATCCACTATAATAGTATTATTTCAAAGCCTAAATAATCTCAGTTTACAATTTTTCTCCTAATCACTACCTTGTGCAACTTCTACCTAGAAATCACCATATAGATATGAGATATCACATCTCACTTCCTAAGATCACCTCAATGATATATAACAGTCTCAATCCCAGTGATTGTATAAAAAACAACTCAACAAAAAGATTACACTTCCAATACAATAACTTAATTAAGACTCTTAACTAAGAACAATACTTGGTTTTTCTTAAAAGCTTCATCCAATAACAATACTTTATTCGTTACCTAAAGGCTTTTGAGTGAGAATATTACGTCTACCATAAGTATCAAAATACATAAGGGTGACTTGCAAATACAAGAACACGAGAGACTCTCAAAAATAAAACCCTTATTTTTATTCAACACCTAACTACTTAATTTGCATTAAGTCTTGGTCTTTCTTTTATAAGCGTTAGCAGTCCATGGGATTCAGATTCTTAGTCCAAATGTTTCTTGATCCACATGCTGAAAGATAGAAGAAAATACTGCATAATCTTTTTAAATCTTGGAACATAATCTTCAAGTTTCTTAAAATAGAAACTCTTGTACAATTGTAGATCCAATCTCTTGTTTGAGATTAAATCTTCTCCATGTTAACGGTAATCAATATCATCATGGTAGTCAGAATAATCATGGACCAATCAAAATTATCATCATAGGTATCTTCTCACTGGAATATCATGGCGTAAACCTACTGGTTCCCTTTGATTTCCTTGGAAGTATGTGCAACCAGTTAGAATGTGAAATCTCTACTTTAAAACATTCCTCCAGTTGTAATAATTACACATATATTTTATAACTACTGTGCAGTTATTCATGAAGTTCTTTGTGATGTAGAAACATTTATTTCCAATTATCATATACATTTTTACTTATTGATGTGCATTTACTTAAAGTAATAACATTAAGCTTCCATATTTAGAACATTTATTACTAACTCAATAGAAAATAATAGAACTTATCTGAGGGAAGAAAAGCGTGAGCTTGTCATTTCCGACTTCCTATTTCGACTTCCTTTATATGAGATTGAGCTTGCCAAAGGTTGGAAGACACACATAAATTGATTAATCCCCAAAATCATTAGCCACACAGATGACACACATAAATTGATTAATCCCCAAAATCATTAGCCACAAAGACTTTTTTTAATGACTTTGTATGACCTTTTCCTGGTTTCATCAGCACTTGTATTGAAGTTGTGATTCTGCACCGCAGTAGCAAACCTCAAACAAGCCCCTTTAATCATCCCCCATCACTTTACATGCGTTCGATGAGAAATGAAGGGAGGAAATCCTCAATGTTGATGTCCTTTTTCCTTTCAAATCTGGAGATTCTGGGACCTAATTCATCACTATTGAGCTTAACGGTGAAGGCAGATTTGGCATTGAGATTGTTGATAGATACAAAAAGGACTACAAATGCAATGGGACTTGATTTGGTTATATGATGGGTATACAATGACTTATTAGAGTTCATATATATCCATGAAGAAATAGGTTTTCGATGTAAGATATGGTTGTCTGGCCTTTGGAAAGTTTTACCGGACCCATGATGGGCGCCAAATGTTCATGTAAAACACTTTTGGATTACCTCCCGAAAGTGAATCCAGGGAGGTCAAAACTAAATAAGGTGTTTGGAGAGTTTTTATTTATAGTGTAATCATTGATCTAATGACCATTAACCAGCTTCATAACGTTTGTAACCGCCCTTAAGTATTGGAATGTCTTCATTAACCACATGTAACCGACTCCATCAATAACTTGTAATTGATTCATGACCCTTGGCCTTTTTGTAATCGGCCTGGCTATTCACTTGTCCATAATGGACTGTTATCTGGCTTAGAGTCCTCGACTATATGCTTCGTGTCTCGGGTGAGCGTATTTTTTGTACGTACCAACTTCATATCCTAGTTTCTCTTATCGTACAACTTTGTCTTGATCCTCAAAAGGCCTCGTCCAACTTACACGTCGAATTAAGGAATTTTATCATGTACATATATATATATATATATATATATATATATATATATATATATATATATATATATATATATATATATATATATATATCAAGCCTTTATTTTAAATAGGAAAACAATAATGGGTAGACATGATTATGTGAGTATCTCACAAGTCATGAATATTAGATAACGATTATTCACATAGGTATAAGTATTATGAGTTGTATTTATAATAGATTGAACTATCATGATAATTCTATATAATGTGTTATGTAAGTGTGATAAGTTGTTCTCATAGTGACAATGGTGCTTGCCAACCTTTGAATTGAAAACACTATAAATCCTACTTGAGGAGTTGGTCACTTTAGTATAGTTAAACGATGTTTATAGCGAAATTTTAAAATTGGTTAACTTAATACTCAATAAGTCATGTGGAGGGACATATGTGACCAAGATGGTATTTGTTCCTCCTAAATATATTTGAGACCCTTGGTCGAGTATGATGGTAAAATGCATATGGTCATGCGAAAATAAGTTAATATGGAAAATTGAGCTTATTTATTGTTAATAACTATACTATAATATTTAGGAATATAATATTTGACTATACAAGGGTGACAGGATTAGTTTCATGTGTTCAATATAAATATAAGGATGAAAGGATACTTAAACACATGATCTCATGTGACATTCTCGTCACTTGGATAACAATTATGTATCGATACACACCTCTATATGTTTATAATATTAAATAAGTGATTGAATATTATTATCAATGTTCCGAGAACCTACATGGTCACACACATAATAACAAATAAACCATAGATGATATAAATGAATAAGATTTATTTATGATATGGTGTTGCATTCTTATGATGTGATAAACTAATTAGAGAAGTAAAAGACATTGTAATCTAAGGTGTGTAATATGGTTATGAACCCTTATAATAAATTTATAATCACTCATCCACTCATTCTCAAACCCCTAACCACACTAGGACTATGAGTTTGTGTTCTCTTTAAACCTTTCGTTCATTCAACACTAGCATTGTATGCATAAGAATGTCTCATTGAAGATTGTTTTTGTGTGGCTTGAGCAGAGATGGTTTTGTTATTAGTGTGTTAGTGATCAATCTATTTTAAAGATCACATGTTCTTCACTATAACAAATATTTAATCAATCTCTGACTCACACTATTACAAAAATCACTTTTAACCTCGAACGTGAAATGCGTTTTACCTCGGCTAAAGAAGCGAGGTAACAAAGGGCGTCATCAAAAGTAATGACTTAACACCTCGGTTTTTAAAATACTGAGGAAAAAATTTATTTGCTCATGGGTTCGAACCCCACCATATGCATCTTTATTATTTACAAAACTAGCGTCTCATATATCTCGGTTTATCAATAAAATCGAGCGGTAAGTTAGATTGTTTTTTTTTTGTTAATTTAAACTCGTTATATTGTTTACACAGAAATAACTCAATGCTTACACAAAATAATAAAATAAAAATTAATTAGTCCATAAAGATCATATGTTGGATCTTCGAATCCTTAATATTTGGGGAAGATCAAATGCTGAGTATCACCATATTTTCAATTGTTTCTGATATAAACAGAAAAAGGATTAGATAAATAAATGATTTTCTGCTCAAATAAATATTTAAGAACACAAACCTTAAACCCAAATAATTTTTCTTCTCTTGCAATCCATCATAGAGAAGTCTTTATGAAAAACCCTCTTTCAAACTTTAAAGTAGATAGTTTCAAATACTTCAGGATGTTTCATTATCAATTATAGATATCATAATGCTTTTATAATGGAAGTTTTTTAGGCTTCACACGAATCACTAATGGTAGTATTTTGGGCGTTGATAGTCATGAAATAGACGATAATGACTTGTTTAAGGGCGATGATCAATATCCTCAATTTTAACGTTAAAGTATCCTGTGGATTTTGATAAAAACCGAGGTTAAAAAGCTTTTTTTTTATATTACATTGTTTACGCAGTATATTAAAAATACAATATTACAACAAATCCAAATTCTTAGAGAATAACAAATTTTTGTTGTAAGGGGATCTTTGTTTCAAACATTGAAAAATGTTATCGGAATTGCATGCATCTAAATTCTAAAGGAGTTATTTGTTCCAATCATTTAAAAATGTTTTTCTACACTTGAAATTCATCATAGAGAACTTTTTCAAGCTTCTTAAATTCCGTCTTACCATTTTCAACTTCTTAAAGGAAATGGTAAGCATCTATCTCAAATAATAATGTGTACAAGTTAGGATTATGGTCAAATATGTTTAAAGAGTTCTATTATAGTAAAATATGATTATCTTATCGCTCGATTATTAAGAAAATTGACGTGATAGATCATTTAGTTTCAAATAAAAATATAATAAAAAGAAAGGTTCATGTATTGTTTTCCCCTCTGGTATAATAAAATCTGATGTAAGATGTGGTTTTATTTCTAAAATATGGCATGCGTGCATTAGTATTATATCACTAGAATAACAATGATAATCTATGTTCAAAATGTAACATATCTTTTGGAGTTTTTATGAGGTTTTTGAGTTATTTAAATGTCTCATTTCTAACTCTTTGTGTCTCCAAACATCGTTTCAAAGTCTTTTCCTATTTTCGACGTCTCATTTTCAACTCTTTGTGTCTTCAAACCTTGCTTCAAAGTCTTTTCTTTTATTCAAAAATAGATACAAATATTTTGTTTGTTATCAGTGAAAAGTTTATGGATTTCGATGATTTGAAAGAAAAAGGTATGGATCTAAATAAATTTATTTTCAAACAAGAGTTGAATGGTTACTTTCACATTATTCATGGCCCCATATACACTAATCTTGTTAAAAATTTCTGGTTAAATGCCTCTGTTATGCAATTGGTCATGATGAAGCAATGCAGTCCTATGTCAATGACTCTCATTTTTTTATTACTTCATCATTTATTTTAAAGATAATAAATTGTGAAGAGACAGGTAGTTGTGTTGAACATTATGAATTCGACAATGTCTACTCAACCCGCCTTCACCGAATTTATGTCAACCAAGATAAGCCCACCAATCCTGTTTCTCTACTTACAATTGCAAAAGTTTGGTATCAACTTCTAGTGTCAAATCTTTGTGCAAGAGAGAAACTATTGGTAAATATTACTTGAGATGACAAGCATCTCTTGTACTTCCTTACCTACAACATCAGAGTCAATCTCCATCTTACCATTTTTAATTTCTTAAAGGAAATGATAAGCATCTCTCAGGAGGAAATGAGTTTTCTTATACTATATGGAAGAGTTCTTTTTGAATTTTTCTCTAAGTTAGATATAGTTAGGGATAATGTTGAAGTAGAGTGGAGTGAGGAGTTTGAATAAGTGGAATAGTTATTTATATTGTCCTATTTTTTATTATCAATGAAAATTTTCATTTTCTATAATGGTTTGTTCTTGTTTATTGATAACAAAGATTTTGAGAATTACAAATTAACAAAGAAAAACATGGAATCTGAAAAGACGGTAAGTGAGAAATCGTTGAAAAAAACTTTAAAACGCAGTAACAGGGATTTGAAGCGAAATGTCTTATAGCTCTATTCCCTCGATTTTTTAAAAAAGCGAGAGAATATGTTATCCATTTTATGGATAAAAAATTGCGCTCGGTTATAACTATGCTACCTCGATTTTTAATAAATATGAGGGGAATGATTGTTTATTTTCTTTTAAAAAAATCCAGCACGACGTTTCCAAGACCTATACTCTCGATTTTTAACAAATTCGAGGTGAAAGCTTAGTCATAACAAGTGTTATTTATAGCGGTGTCATGACCATTCTTTAGGGATCATTGTAAGAGAGATTTTTTATTTTTTTTTGTATTTTATATATTGTATTAGCAAAGATAGTTAATAAGTTTTTCTTATATTGACAACTTCAACTCATTTTTTAGACATTTTTCTTTTATATTGGCATTGATGGGGAACTTGTAAAGGCACATACTCATGGTTGAAAATCAAAATTGAGTAAGACAAACACTTATATATAAAATCTTGCTAGAATAATTCAACACCATCAACATAATTAAAAAAATTATAGTATAATTTGTCGCAGCAATATCACCATCATTTAACTAGTAGGTCAACCCATTCATATCTTGGCCCGACTCATTTTTTAGCAAGTCGAATGGATGAGACAAATAATAGAATCATGTTAAAAACTTCAATTAATCCTTTAAAATAAGAAGTTAAATGCACTAGCTCCACGATCCAACTTGTTTTTCACCTCCTAATTCACACTAAACATGTGAAGAGATAAGGAGCATGGGATAACTTATTGAGTTGCATTTGGTGTGGCAATAATAATAATCCACCACATCTTACCCTAAAATACATTTCACCACTAATTCACACAAAACATGTGAATAACTTACTTGGTGGGATAACTCATTGAGTTGCATTTGGTGTGGTAATAATAATCCACCATAGCTTGCCCTAAAATGTACTATAATTATTGTTGACCATCAGTGTAGAATATTACTAAATTAAGGCTGTAATAGTTGTATATCACTAATGAACATAAGAGTGCTTTGTCCACAATGGATTTTGCTTAACTTTAACCACAAAATGTTTGACTTATGCCTTGTTTAATTATTCTCCTTCCGATTTTAGGCAGGGTTAATTAAATAATTATCAAGTGGAATTTGATTGGTGTAGTAATTATATTAATTATTTTACTTGCATTATGTGCGCTACTATGATGTTGAATTGCCTTTTAGCAAATGGTCTATCTCCTATATATAGCTATAGGTAGCAACACGGATAAAATAAAGAAAATTAAAACTAAATGCATAAAAAGGCAGCACCACTGTTCATGTTAATATTAGAACGTTTTAAACCTACAATATTAATTTACATAGTGGAAATATATTGAGATGATAACTTGACGTCATATATCAATGTTGCTCCGATGCAAAACTAAAACTGGAGGGGATTGTAGAAACTATAACGAGTGAAGTTTTTTGAGCAATTCTACGATAGAGTACCGTAGATTGAATGATGCAATTACAATGTCTCTTAAATGAGAGATGTTAATCTTGAATCATCGTTGGTAATTGATGCGATTTTGAATTGGTGTTGTTACTCTCCAATACAACGGTTCAAAGGGGAGTAACTGCATGGTTAACAATCCAACACCAAAGTCAGATTAGAATTCAAGATAATCGTAGTAAGAGTAGAGATTAAAGATTGTGCCCTGAAAACCCTTTGTGAAGGTATTTATACTTAGGGCTCAGTAAAGCGGATTAGACAAGTGGGTCTCGTGTTATTGAGCCTTTGGCCGTGAAGGAAAAGTTACCCCAAAGACTTGTCGGACACTCTGGATGTCGGAGGAATCTTTTAGCAGTCGTGGTCGGTTTTTGAAATAGTTGTCTATGTCTCGATTACCATGCCCTGATTTAGTGTTGTCAAAGAGTAATGGGGAATGTGAGCATTAAATGCAGATCAATCATTGAAATGTTTCACCATTTATTTTCTGAACGTGTGTTAACCTGCAATTTTTGACTAAAGGAGTCGACTCTAAACTAAAGGTCGTTACCAAGGGCAAGAGTACTGTTGACAACCCATGGTGAGAAAGAAGGTGTTGACGGGTTACCAAGGAAAAGTATGTTTAAATATTTAACGAAATTCATAATGTGTTGAAGCTGGATCGACATGATGGTCTGAGAGTACTCGATTGAGAAGTTCAGAGTCGAACACGAAAGTGATTAACGTGGAGGCAATATCATATTGAAAATCTACAAAAATTCTCTCAAATCACATTCACCAAAGCTCAGCGTCAAACCTTTTCAGAGCTTCATATTGAAGCTCTGAGTAACGTGAGCTCAACCCTAGACTCAACAACACAATTTTAATCCTACACAACTTAGAGTTGAACATCAACCACACAATTGATTAATTAATTGACTAATTGATTAATTTATTGAAGTTAGCTCAAATGGTTAATTTTGTTAATTAATCTTAAACGAACTTGATTAATTATTTAAAGTTATTTTAATTATTTAATTCGACTAATTAGATTAATTAATTAATGTGAACACCTAAAACCAATCCATTTCCAAATCAAAATTGTGACAATTATCAAAAACCATTTTCAAAGCGTTTCTCCATTTCACAATCAATTCAAAACAATTTCCATCATTCCAAACCTTTTCGAAATCAATCTAAACACTTGATCAATATCACGTTACTTTTTCTATACTCAATCGAAACATTTCTCGCAAGCGCAAATCAAACCGTTTGTCAACACCAAGTATTTTCATAATAAAAAAAAACCTTTTCAAAAGCATTTTCATAACAAAAACTAGTCAAAAAATGAATGGTTATGACGTACATATCCTCTTTGATTCTCGAATACTTGGTTTGCTAGTCGTACATAGTTTGTGGCATGATGCTTGTTAATTCTCTATTTTTAGGATTCACATTAATTTTTATTAAACAAGTAAGAGCCGCAATATGTTAGATAGGATGTGTTATCTTGCTAAGGAGAACTTGTTGAGAAAGAAGTACTATTTTAGGTTGAGACATCTTAAGTTGAAATGTTTTAACATTTGGAGCAACATGTCTGACATGATGTCCTATACATATTATTCGACATCGCGCCTGAGCTGAACTGAATTGTTGTATTCTGTTAAGTCACAAAGAACATAATATATTAGGGACATTATATTATCCTGTGTGGTGTTGATTTGTAGGTTAATAAATAGAATTCTTTGTAACATAAGAAAGATACCATCCGAAATTAGAAAATATGTAATCATTAGGACTGAGTCTGTACCACTCTCTAGAATAGTTGGATGTGTAATCCACTCGACATATGAGTATGATTTGTTACAGAGTTGTGATCTTTGTTATTGTCTTACTCAAAGTTGTGAAGCAAGAGTGAGTATGGTTCTTGGAGGGAGCTTGTTAGAAACTCTAAGTTGTGCTCTTAGTCAAGATTTTTGGCTTGGTATTGTCATGGAAGTGAGTATTCTGTTGTGTTGTCATAGAAGTGTGTCTTCATGTGTTTGTATCCAATTGTTGTCTATGATTGATGAGGGATTGAGGAGGGCCTCATATATAGGTGAGTCTTAGGTAGAAATTTAGCACGGGTAGTGATTAAATGAGAAGTTGTAAACTTGGGACTAGTTTAGCTTTGAATTAATACTATTATAGTGGACTATCCTTGGTTTGGTATTCCCCAAGATGTAGGAGTGTTTCTCTGAACTGGATTAACAATTCGGGTGTGTTGTTTACTTTTCAATATTGTTTTAAATGTGTTTATACTTGGCCTGTTTGTTTATATCGTATTCTGATGTCTCAATATGTCATAGGACATCTGAAGTCTGGTTTACCAGAATTTCAATGCTTATCTTCCATTCCAAAAACACATTAGTCAAACGAACTTAGGTTTATCTCACATTTTTCCAATAAAAGTTTGGGGTGAAAACAAAGGTTAGAATGTACATATCCCCTCTATTCTTGAGCATTTCGATTATTATTTGTATGTAGCTTATGGTTAAAATGCTCGTCTCACGCATAAAAACAATCAAACTCATCAAATTTTATTTTTTGCCCAACTATGAACATTTCTTTCTACGCCCAAGTATGAACCTTTAATCAACAACTTTCATCACCCAAGTGTGAAACTTTTATCAAAAAATTTAATCGCTCAAGCGCGAATATTTTAATTAATGAGTTTATTCTACCCAAGTGAAACCACCCGGCTGAACTTCCGACTGATAGGGGTGTATCAATGGAGTCGCCATCGAACATCTTTTTATCTCATGACGGAGAAAGGAAAACATCGAGTAAACCTGAGGGGGAAGAAACCATGGTCTCGCGACCAAGAGATCTAGGTAAGGGAGTTTGTTACGCGAGGGGAAGGGATTAGCACCCCACACGCCCGTAGTACTCTATGGTATCCACTTCTATTTTCTAGCTAAAGGGTGTGTTATACCTATCTATGCTTAATCTCTACAATGCATGCAAAAGAAAATGGAAATAAAGAAAACACGGGGAAAAAAGGAAGTATTTACAAGTTGTGCTCGTTCGAGCCCCGTGACAAGATGCCTACGTATTCCCTCGTGCACTGGGAAAGTCAGAGCATCATAGTTCGGCTCACTTGTTTTGGTGGGTTTTGTGTTTTTTACTTATGAAAAAGGTTTTAAACACAAAAGAAAATGCGCCCGTAGGCGAAAAGAGTTTGTCTTGGTTGGTTACTTTTACCTTGAGAAACGAGTTCAAACCATTATTAAGTGTTTTGTTTTCAAAAAAAGAAAGAAAGCAAGTTTTAGTTTTAATTACATGCTAGGATGCAAAAATAAACAAGCAAAACAAAAGGGAGACTAAACTAGTACTAGCCCTAATGTTGTCATGCAAAGATTTGATCTATGGTTGAGGATGTAAGAGAATCTCTACCTATGTCAACATGCAAAGGATGTAAATCCTAACATCTAGGCTCGAGAGCTATCCTAACCGAGCGGTCCTAAGGGAAAGCTATTATATATCCGTCTTGGTTGTAAAACCAAGGGATGCAAGGGGATGAAGCAATCAAGTGCTTTGGCAGAAGCACACAAGCAATGCAATGCGCAAACAAATGTCAAACAAGCGTAGGCATAACCTACAAAGCAAATGATGCGAGTTCTGCAATAAATGCGAACCCCGGGAATGAGTGGAGATTCAGAATAGGGAACTTTAGCCACTTTGTTATTGACTCGATAAGGAAGAGCAACATGATTCGCGTGTGCCATACAAGACACGGACTAGAACTGTAGAGGACGACTGCTGACCATTTCCGCTTGCCCCATATCATGACTCGATAGCAAGAAAAATAACAACGCGGGTCTTTGCGTAGTGGTGCCACGTCGGGTTGCCTAACCACTTGACCTATGCAGGCACAAATTTAAACACTTACTGAGAATTGTCTCCCTATGCACGGATGAGGGCTTTAAACATAACTAAGGACAAGTAGCACACAGAAGCACCCTAAACGGGTCTTTAAATAAACTTGAGGGGTTCCTGAACATGCTCCAACTACGGAAGCCCCATCATGCATATTTATTCCTACTTTTCATGGCAAAAGAAAAGCTGTAAAGCCCTACTTCTCATGATATCAAGGAAAGTTGTAAGAGACTACAATAAAATCAGTGTAGAAACTACCAAACGGATATCAAAATCCAAAGAGCACTGCGAGCTAAAGAGATAATCCGGAAAAATTCAAGTACTGCAGCCATGCAATAAGGGTAAACCGGTGAGAAGCAATCAAGGTATCGAAAACAAGCGGAATACATGTTCATACGCATCTGAAGTGATAACACCTACAAGAGAGGAGAAATTTCAACAAACAGATAATAGAACATGCGCGTATGCGCACAAGAAATAGAGCATGTGCATACACATTCCAATCATAGTGTACCTATAAAAAAGTACGCAAGCAGACAATAGAATGTACGCATATACGGACAAGCCAAGGAACATGTGTATACACATTCCGATCAAGGTGTACCTGTGAGAACGGAGCAATACCGAACAAACAGATAATAAAATGTACACACATGTGTACAAGTGTCAAATATCTGCAAGAAGGGAGTTAGACCCCAAAAACAGACAAATAGAATGTATACGTGGGTATACAAACGTAAAATATATATAAGAAGGGAGTTAGACCCAAAAAGCAAGCAAAAGGAATGTATACGTGGGTATACAAACATAAAATATCTGCAAGAAGGGAGTTAGACTTGAAAAGCAGACAAACGAAACGTATACGTGGGTATGCGAATGCACAACACCTGCAATAAGGGAGTTAGACCCAAAAAGAAAGCAAAAGGAATGTATATGTGGGTATACAAATGTAAAACACCTGCAAGGAGGGAGTTAGACCCAAAAAGCAAGTAAAAGGGATGTATACTTGAGTATACAAACGTAAAACACCTGCAAGGAGGGAGTTAGACCCAAAAAGCAAGCAAAAAGAATGTATACGTGGCTATATAAACGTAAAACACCGAATGATTGTGTCATATGTATTTACAACACAAGCTCCTGCATCAAATACATCTCAAACAATGTTCAAGAGTGTTAGAACATATGATGTTGGCATTTGAATTCAAGAAAAGTAAAATTTCCAGTTCCAGGTCTCGCTAAGCCTGGTATTTGGCGCTAAGCCTACTCCTGGTGGCGCTAAGTGCGACCTACAACACAAAAGGTCAGTAAATTTGGTGCTTAGCGCGCTTCTGGTGGCGCTAAGCGCGACCTGTAACCTGCAGAATTTCCTTTCTTCGAACCAAATCTCCTTTCCATGACGTTCTCATGCCAAAAGTCGATCCATTCAGTCAAGTAAAAGGGAAAAGGTTTACCGGAAGCACTTAATTCCAAAAGTTGCGGTTCACAGGCAAGATGCAAATGAATGGAAGCATGGCAAAGCATTCAATCTTAACTTGTAAAAGTAAACATCAAAGTGATCAAGAGTAAACATTATAAGCCCATGTACATATGGATGAATTATGCAAAATGCTCCTAAAAAGAGAAATGTGTCCAATTCTACATCTCCACATGTTGTATGCAACTTAGGTTTCAAAATCACCTGAATTTATGCATGTTAGTCTATCTACAAACTCCTCAATGCATGAGCATATGATAGAAAACGCAAAAATGCAAAAGGATTAGCAGCCTAAATGCGATAAAGTCATGTGAGAATGCTAAAGGGAAAGTTCACAAGGTGTCAAGTTGTGGAGTGTGCATGCTTGTGAAATTATGTTGTGAAAAGTGAGGTTTCCTCATGTTTTCATGCCTTAGAGATTATGCATCGACATGTTCAGTTGCTTCAACTATCCTACATGTATATGCAAGGATACTCGAGAATGCAATTTATGTCAAAGAGTGTGTGTATGTGAATTATGTACAATGTGCAAACGCATCTAAAACTAGGTGTCTTAATTCCTACATTTCGACGCAACTCAATGCATAATTCTAGCCTCTAATCATATAGTTCAATGCACCTTAATTGAACTATACATATCCTAATGCATGAACATACAATTGATGATGCAAAGTGTTTAAATCATATGCCTAAATGAAAGGAAGATCAACACCACAAGTGTATGTATGTATTATGAACAAACTCTTCACACCGACACAATAACGTTGCAAAATTTAATTCAATTCAATGAATTCAAAGATGAAAATTTAAGAATCGAAATTCACACGAAAATTGCAAGCAATTACAATATTCAATTTCAAGAAAATCTAAAAGTCAATAATAGCTTAAAATAAGTGCTTAATTGAACTAAACACTTACTTGGACTTGAAGTTTGAATCAAATTGAAGAGGAGTTCCTTGTGTTCTTCAAAGAAAATACCAAATCAATGTTGAATTGATGATAATTCTTGAAATCAAGCTTGAACTCTTGAAGATCTTGAAGCTTGAATGGAGAATTAAAGAAGATGAAGAGAAATTGCTTAATTCTTGAAGAATTGAGGAGGAATCAAGAGGAAAAGCTTCCTCTAGGTTGAATCCTGCGAAATTGAGGAGAAAAGGAGAAGAATTCGGTGAAGAAACTGCTCCGATGAGAAGATGGAGATCTTAGAGATTGCAGGGCGCGCTAAGCCTGGTGAGGCCGCTTAGCGCAGTCAACAGTGGTGACCGGTGCTAGGGAGGTTCCAGGTGGTGGTTGCCTCGAGGGAAAAAGTGAGATTTGATTTTTTGTTCTTGAGTTTTACTTTTGTTTGAGAGAGAATTAAAGAGTGATTTGTGGTGAAAATTAAGCAAATGATTGTGTTCTCCTTTCCGTAATTATCCAAAACAACCAAATTCGTGCGGGATTTGAAGTCGGAATGCAAACGAAAAATGTCCGAAACGCGATTTAACTAGAGAGAATTAAAATTTTGACTCGATCAGATAAACGGTCAAGGCGATATGAATTTTTGAAGTTTCAGCACAGTTTTCAGGCAACTGACACATGCAGAATTTTCAATGCGTTCTTCGGAGAAAATGCCTCGAACGAGGGTCTTCTGATCAAAATCTACAAGTGAGTGTTTCTAAGACAATTGAAACTAACGAAATTTGTGAACTTTTGAAACTGGTCCCATCTCGTTTCGATAAAAATCGAGCGAGATATGATTTTTCGAAGTTCGCGTATCAGATGAAAATTGCTCGGTTCAGCTCAAAAATTGACCCGAAGAATAAAATTCTGGTATTAAACGGTGAGGAATCAGCTCCCAAGTTTTGAATGAAAGTTGTAGAGGGATTTGATTCAGAATTTTAGAAATTGGTCCCGTTCAGTTTCGAGTTTCCAGCTAGGAGATATGGAATTTTTAATGCGCAGAACACACAGTTCAACACTAAAATTCAGTTTAATCCATTGGAGAAATCAATTTCTCTAGGGACCTTCCTCATATAATTTGCTTTCGGATTTCAAACTAAAGTTGTAGATAATAGTTAGAGGGACTTGTCAGACAAAAATCATCAGAAAATACCCGACGAACTGAGAGATGTGCCTTCTGGAGTGCCCAAAACACACTGAAAACCCAAAATCCACTTTGTTGAGAAATAAGCGAATAAATTCTTTTTCTTGACGAAACAACCTCCGATCTAAACAGGTAAATTGGAGAACAAATCTAAATGATCCCAGAGCTTATGGAATCAAACCGAAATAGCTTTCTGACCAGAATACACTATATTGAACATACGAATCGAGGAATATCGATATCAGACTCAAAGCGATCTGAGATAACCAAAACGTGCCATTTCTTTCACCATTTGGGATACCTTGAACCTAGAAACCCCATGATCAATGCTATGTATGCGACTACATGTATGTTTATGCAATCAAATTATAAGCCAGAAATACGGGAAAGAAGAGGGTAAATTTTGGGGTACAACACCAAGCACAAGTAAACTCATTTTCAAAATTAAAATTAATCAACATATTCATGGTTTTTACCACGAACTACGAATCTCTAATTTTTCCATTGCATCTAGGAATAAGTAGGCACGAGAATTTGAAATCTTGGCGAGCACAATAATAAAAATCCTAAAAAATATTTTTTCCTTTTTACTCACATAATAAGCAGTAGATCGCAAATAAACATCAAGATAATATTCGATCACTAGACTATCCAAATGGGTCTCTTTAAGTACAACATGCGTCAGGGGTGTTAATACCTTCTCCTTGTATAACCGACTCATGAACCCTAATTTGGTTGTGATGACCATTTGTCATTGTTTGTGGGTTTTATAAATATTTCCCCTTTCCTGTTAGAATAAATAAAGTTCGTTGGAATTTTTTATTTTTTTGCGCGTGCGGTGCTCTTAGGAATTCTTTGCGCCGTGACAAATGCTTCTCTTTCTAAGGGATAGAAACTTTGGAAGAAGGCTTCTAAAGATACGGCATAAGTGTTTTGTGGATTCGAAGTGGATCAAAAAGTTCTTCAACATAATAAGGATGATCAGATCAACATCTTACAAGGCCTTGAGGAGGAAGTGTCTGCTGCATGACAAATATTTTAGGAGTCCATTCAGCGGGCTATGGAAGTCATGTATTGGGTTCGATCCTTGAGTGATTATGCTTTTCATCCACACCTATAATCATGGTTGTCAAACTCGCGAGTAGACTCATAAACTCGTACGAGTCTAGGAAGCAAAAACGAGTAGACTCGCGCATATAATCATTTCTTGATAGACTCGAGTAAACTCGGGTAGACTCGTACAAACTCGTATAGACTAGCGAGTCTATGGTGAGTTTACGAGTCTATAAGTTTTATGGAATTTTGTTTTTTTACCCCAAATAAAGCGCAAATTCCACAAAATAATTTTTTTGAATTTTTTGTTTGCTTGTACGAGAATTAAAAAGTCTCTCTCCTAGTCTCTTGTTTCAACAAAGTTACTTCCTCCCTTCATCGACGGTACAATATCATTTGTTCTTTCTCTTTATTTGTTCTTGTTCATTATCGTAAACCAATCATTTATTGTGTAAGTATTTTCTTCTATGTTTCACTTGGAAGCTTCCTTGTATGTTCTCTTGTGTAAAGTGATGTGCTAGTGTTCAATCAGGTCCCCTGATCCCAATCCTAATGTATCAATTTACACGTGACAAAATGGCTTAGAAGATTTATGATTTATGGCAGAAAATGTTTGTCTATTTTGAAATAATGCATTGCTCACATGAAAATTTCCTATAATTTTTACAATTAATTATAAATGGTTATTATAAGGAACGTGCATACAAGTGTTGTAAGGAAAGCTAGGGTGAGTGAACAACCTTGATGATAAAGACATACAAACCTCAATTCATAATCTATTTTGACATAAGGCTAGAACAGTTTGAGGAAAGACATAGTTTTAAATTATAGCTGAGGTGGTGGTCGTAGTTGTAGATATTGCAATTGTATTGGAGATTTAAAGCACCTCAAGATACCGATGAAGGTGATGGTCATTATATTGGTGGTGATGATTTCATTTGATCCTCAGATCCCTTTTACGTTAATGCACGCCTTTTCAATTAAATTTTATATTTAATAAAAAATAATATGGATATCACTATGGCTCTTTTGTAAAACCGTTGTTACACATTGGCACTTCTTTATATATAATAAACACTAAATACCCATTTTTCTACTGATAAGAGAAACAATCCTAGCTAACACCAACATCGTCGATATCATCAGGAAGAAGACAACAACACACGCACTCATTATTGTTGTCCAGTTTTGTTTCAATGTCTCATTTGAAGACAAACTCATACAAAGTTGTTACTATGTCTTCTTCCACTGTAAATTCTTGATCTGAAAATTTATGTGGTTGTGATAGTCGTATTGTTTTGTACCAATTCAAAAATGTTTTAGTGCTGATTCTGGTATGAAAATTTGACATTTATTCACATACACTAGCACAACAGTTAATAGGAATAATTGTTGTTATAAGACGCATGCTTTCTAGTTTACTACGATGGCCACTGGACCGTGATTGTAAGTACTGCATATACAACCATACACTACATAACAACGCTTGGTCCCGCATGGTTATATATCTTTCCAAATGGTTGTTAAATGCTTTTTCCGTGGTAGTGTTTGGATCATATTCATAAGAATAAAACACGAGTTTGAGTAAATGTGGATTATGCATTGGATCGTACTTATAGATGAGGGGAATGAAATCGGCTAGATGTGGCCAGGCTTTTGAACTACACTTTGCATCACAGAGGATCATTCACATCATCATCATAAAGAGAATGAGAATGAAGACAGGTTCCTCTTGGGCCTCTAATCAGCTCTAACTTGCCATCTATAACCAATTTTGTATGCAAAATAGTAAAGAAGACAAAGGGTGTCCTTGCCTAACCCCTTTTTTACAAGAGAAAAATCACTAGGAAAACCATTAATAAAGATAGAAAGTTTAGCATAACCAAGGATGATATGTATCCAATTGAAAACTTGTTCATTGAATCCATACTTTTTTAACACATTCATCAAACACTTCCAATTTATAGTGTCAAATGCCTTTGAAATGTCAAATTTGAAGGCTACTTTATCACCAAAAGACTTGTTATGGGGCAAGTTAATAGCCTTTGAGGTTAGAAAAATACAAATTTTTATTTAACTTTCGTAGAGAAAACTCATTCGGTTTTGAGAAATGGTGTGAGTTCTTATTTAACTATCTTTTTCTTGCATATGATTGGACTCTATCAGTGTTGGTCCAACTTTGTTATTAGCTTAGGTTCAACTTTATTTTGTTTGGGCTCTTTGTATACCTTATCATATTTAAACTCGAGCGCTCCATACAATATGAGACTCCTTTTTACTATCTTTCTTTGCCAAAAAGGTCTTTCTCGATTCAGGTTTTGCACGACCAACATTGTCTTTCAATATTTTACTATTTTTTACACTATCCAACAATCTTGAAAATGTCACAAAGATCGAGAAGATCCTCATAAGCTATATCCACAAAGAAGGCATACCAATTCTTTTCAAATAGGATATTGTTCCTAATTCTATCAAATACGTCATCCGGACACATTTATAAACAATAATTTTTTTTTAGATTAATTGAATTATTGATGTATATGATATAAAATAATGACTAAATATATTAATAATTCACCATAATTTGTGAATGACCAAAAGCATGTTCATAGATATGCTTGTTGCCTGATCCATGTAAATAGATGATCCTATACTACTATCAATAACATAAAGACTTTTCAGCCTCTAGTATTCTTAAAATAAACTTTGAAATTCTAATCTAAACTTGAGAAGTTGATTGATGTAAGCACTCAAATTGAAAACCCTTGTCCCCGTGAAAAGCTTCATTATCCATGAAATTGAGTCCTTTCCTATTGAAGTGCACACCATTGTTAACTTGTTACGCAAGGGTGTATTAGATTTAGAATTTGATGATCCTAGAATGGACTAGAGGATGACGATTGAAGGATTCACAAATGAATAGAGTATAAAAAGATCAGGTAGTGACTACGATTATATATTTTTGTTACGATTATATATCTTTGAAAATGTTTTTTTTAATACAAATGTTACTAAAAAAAATATTTTCCTTGTCAAAAATAAAATAAAATCAATTTTTTTTAATTAGAAAAAAGTTTGTTTTCAAAAAAAAATTTGGGAAAAAAGTTGAGACCTTTAAAACTTTAGTTTTGAGGGAGTTCAGTTTAAAGACTATTTTGGAGCTTAATTTTTCTTACAAGTTTAAGCCTCTATAAATTGAGAGTCTTTAAAATTAAACCCCAATTTTAAAAACTCCAAAAATTGACCGTTCTACTTGCCTTAAAAATGACCCCAATTATAAAACATTTAAGTATAAAATAGTTTTAGTGAAAATTTTGTCAAAATGTGAAAAACGTTCATATTAACTGTTATATTATTGACATAATAGACCGTTCTACTTTCCTTAAAAATGACGCTAATTATAAAACATTTAAGTACTCTAAAATAGTTATAGGGAAAAAAATTTCAAAAATTTGAAATACTTGTTCATATTACACTACTAAAAAATTAGATTTTCCTGCGGATTTGAGCAAAAGATCCGTAGGAAACACGTTTTCTGTGGATTTTTCTGCGGTTTATGGTTCCCAACTAATACCTTCATGGGTAATAATTTCCGCAGAAAAATCCGTAGAAAAAAGCCGCAGAAAAATTCGCAGGAAATGTTTATCTCAATTTTTTAAAATTACTTTAAATTATATATTAAAATGACTATAATATAAAAATTAAAATTAAATTTAAATTGCTTGAGTTTAAATAAAACAAGTTCATAAAATTAATATAAATAACCCTAATATAAAAGTAAAATTTTAATTTAAAATGCTTTGAACTTAAATAAGACAAATTCATAAAACTACAATTTTACAATTTACTATAAAAGGCACTATTGTAACAAGTTCTTACATAGCCACATTATTCAAAATAAGTCAAACAACCAAGCTACTAATATTCATTTGTCTACTTGTCCACGTAACTTAAAAAATAAAACTATCAAAATTATAACAAATCAACAACAAAAATAGTACAAATTAGAATTCATTACTAAGGTCTTCTTCATCTGATTCTTCAACGCCATCTTCATTACGCAATAGGTCTTCTTCATTTGATTCTTCGACGCCATCTTCATTACGGAATAGGTTGAGGTTGAGTGACTTGAGTAGATATATAACCTTTCTCACAATTCTTCTTGAACTTTTTTTGGCGTAATAGTCCTGTTGTGAATCGGATGCCTTGAAACAAATATATATAAGCTTGTTGCAAGGTAGGGAAAAAGAATGAAGAACACAATGAACACAAGGATTGGTTATTAACTGCTATTCTTTCCTTTATCTTAAAACAAGATTACAAGTATACAAGAATAACAAATAACCCTCTCACCCTAAATTAGGATTTGCAGTATGCAATGATGAGAGACTAGTATGCTATTTATAATAAACCTAACATACTAAACTAATGGGCTTTTATCACAAATACCCATTACAAGCTACCTTAGGGTACAAGCTAACTTAACCAATTGGACATAACAAACAGGCCCAATTCGATGCTAACAATTCTAGCATCCTTCGACACAATAGAGTTCGACCCAATATCTCACAAATCTCCACCTTGGAACAAACTCTATTATCAACTAACGAATTAGTTTTCTTCATGCGACTTTATCAACTGCATACGATGGAAAAACTTGCAACTAGGCAATGTCTTGGTGATCATATCGCATTATGATCTGTCGAAACCTTGACTTGGACTTCTCACGCTCGATTACCCTCGACAAGATGCAACCTCACATCAATGTGTTTGGTTCGCTCATGATAGGAATTCTTGACGGTGTATTGCACTTTGACTATCACATTTAACGTGATAACTTCCCTTGAATTTTAGCTCCTTAGCAAAACCTTGACAATGCTTCTTACGACTTAAAGAAATATATTCCGCTTGGTGGTTGATAATGCAACAACCTTACAAGTGTTGCTTTCAACTAATAGTTGTACCAAACATAGTGAAAACATATCCGAAATAGATTTTACGGAATCCATACAACCTGCATAATCGAGTCGACATATCCTTCGATTCTTTACTATCTTCACCAAAGGCTCCACCATAAATTAAGACTCTTGGAGACCCATTTATGTACCTTAGAATCCACTTCAATGCTTGCGGTGAGCCTTTCCGAGATTCGCCATGTACCTACTTACAAGACTTACTGCATATGCTATGTCGGGTCTAGTACAAACCATAGCATACATCAAAGAACCTACTACATTAGCATATGGGATGCTATTCATATAAGTTCTTTCGACCTCAGTACTGGGACATTGATCAATACTCAACTTTAATTGAGGGTTTGTTGGAGTCACAACAGGCTTCGAATTCGACATACCAAACTTTTCGAGAATCTTTCGTAAATATGCCTCTTGAGATAAGCATAATTTTGACTGCTTTCTATCTCTTCGAATGTCAATTCCAAGAATCCTGGAAGCTGCTCCTAGATCCTTCATTTCGAACTCCTTATTGAGTTCTTCCTTCACCCTCATTACCACTTCGACATTGTTACTTGCTATGAGAATATCATCAACATAAAGTAACAAAATAACAAATGAATTACCAGGACGAAATCTAAAGTAAACACAGTGGTTGAACTGAATTCTAACGAAACTTACGCGTGTCATGAATTTGTCGAATCTCCTATTCCACTGTCGAGGAGATTGTTTCAGCCCATATAAAGATCTATTCAACTTGCACACATAATCTTCCTTTCCCTTTTCGACATACCCTTCAGGTTGCCTCATCAGGATTGTTTCATCTAGATCACCATACAAGAACGCAGTCTTCACATCCATCTGTTCCAGTTCAAGATCGAACTGTGCCACCATGAAAAGCAACATTCGAATGGACCTATGCTTCACAACAGGAGAAAATGCATCATTGAAATATATACCTTCTTTCTGAGTGAAACCCCTTGCAACCAACCTTGCCTTGTATCTTTTGGACGCCACTCCTTCGATTCTTTCCTTAACTTTGAAAATCCATTTACAACTGACTAACCTGGCTCCAGCAGGTTTCTTGATCAATTCCCAAGTGTTGTTATCATCAAGAGACTTCATCTCATCATCCATGGCCTTCAGCTATTCAGTCTTATTTTGACTCCTCATAACTTCCTTATGGTCTCTTGGTTCTTCGTCCAGAACCTCACTTGCAGAGATTAAGGCATAAGCTATAAGATCTGCATACCCAAACCTTTGAGGTGGTTTGATGACTCTTCGTGTCCTATCTCTTGCCAATAGATAGTCATCAACAGTTTCCTCAACTTCATCAGCATCATCTGCTTCTTCGACTTTATCTGGGTTATGCAATTCAGCATCAACATGCTTCACCTCAACAGGAATCTCTACTTCCACTCTTCGTCGATACTTACGCACGACCAACATCATCCGTTTCCTTGAAAGCCATTTCAGCTTCATTGAAAACAACATCTCGACTAGTGATAATTCTTCTGTGACCTGACTCTAGGCACCATAGCCTAAAAGCTTTGACTCCTTCAGGATATCCCATGAACATGCATTTAAGAGCTCTAGGTTCGACCTTGTCTTGCCTAATGTGAGCATAGGCTACGCAGCCAAATACTCTCAGTTTGTCGAGATTTGGTGGATGTCCCGACCAAACTTCTTGGTGTCTTCATATCTACGCGATCGAAGGACATCATTTATCGATATGTTCTTTGTCGAAACCTCAAAACACCTTCTCTAAGCCACTAGTCAACATGCATCTAACTCTCTCCAAGATGGTTCGATTAAATCTTTCACCAAACCATTTTGTTGTGGAGTGCTGCGATGTTACGTGCCTTGCAATACCGAGGCAGCACAAAAGTTGTCGAATGCCTCGTTGCAAAATTCAAGACCATTGTCATTCTCAACCTCTTGAGCTTTACGCGGTTTGGTTTCGACCGAGTCTTCCAACCTTTGAAATTCTCAAAACTTTCATCCTTAGTCTTACGAATGAATACCCATAACTTTCGGAATAGTCATCTACTATGGATAGAAAATACCTTGCTCTGAATGTGATGGACACCTTGCAGGCCCCAAAGATCGGCATGGATGTAATCAAGGGATCCATGTGTTCTTTGTTTGCCTTTGTTGAACTTCACTGCAAGATTTTCCAAGTACAGGTTCACAAAACTTGAGTTTTCGACTTTGTCTCCACCAAGCAAATTTTGTTTCCCAATTCGACCGGACCCTTTCATTGACATGGCCTAATCTCATGTGCGGTTACATCTTCGACAAAGGTTTCGTGGATGCAACATTTGTCGAACCACTTACAACTTCAACAGGGTATGAGCCTTGTGTCTTCACGCCTCTCAGACTTCCTTCACCCCTTCATGACTCTTAGGATACTTTTCTCTCCTTGAAAACATATCCTTTCTTGTCGAATTCACCAAGAGAAATCAAATTTCTCTTCAAATCAGGTACATACCTGACTTCAGTCAATAACCTTATTGACTCATCATGAAGTTTGAATCTCACGGATCCAATACCTGCAATCTTGCAAGCTTTGTTGTTTCCCAGCAATACAGATCCACCATCTTGATCACATAATTCCTCGAACAAGTCTTTGTTTGGAGTCATGTGCCAAGTGCACCCAGAATCCACAATTCACTCCTTCGACGGGTTGCTGCTCGAAACCACAAGAACATCAGATGAGTCGAAATTATCTTGAACAATAGTTGCATTGCCATTATCCTTTCCTCCATGATTTTGCAGGCGTTCAGGGCACACTTTTCTTGTGTGACCCTCCTTCTTACAATGATAGCATCGAATACTAGATGCTTCACCACTGTAAAACTTCTACTGACTTTTACCTTTCTTCTTGTCGAACTTATTATCCTTTCGCAAGAATTTTCCTTTAACGGTCAAACCTTCACCAACCGTCGAAGGTTTATGCTCCTTTCGTTCATTCAAGTCCTTCGAATACAAGGCTGATTGAACCTCTTCAAAGGTCCGGGACTCCCTTCCATACAAGAGAGTTTCTTTGAAGTGGGCATGTGATCTGGGCAACACGCACAACAGCAACAACGCTTGATCTTCATCATCAATCTTCACATCAATATTTTCAAGATCAAGAAACAGCTTGTTGAACATATCCAACTGCTCAGCCAACACTTTGTCTTCAATCATCTTGAATGAATACAAAGCTTGCTTCAGGTAGAGTCGATTCACCAACGATTTAGTCATGTACAAACTTTCAAGTTTTACCCATAACCCTACCGTCGTCGTCTCCTTTGATACCTGTCGAAGAACCTTATCACCAAGGCTCAACAAAATTGCGATGTGGGCCTTCTCTATCATTGCCTTCTTCTCGCCGTTAACGCTCGTTCATGGTGACTCTCCTTCAACGCTTCCAAACAACCTGCTGAACCGTGGGGCTTTCATCTTCAGCGCCACGGACCGAAATCGTTCACTCCGTGAACTTTTCAATCTCATACTTTGTCGAAGGCATCTTCTCCACGCTCACCGCACCAATTTGTTGTGAATCGGATGCCTTGAAACAAATATATATAAGCTTGTTGCAAGGTAGGGAAAAAGAATGAAGAACATGATGAACACAAGGATTGGTTATTAACTGCTATTCTTTCCTTTATCTTAAAACAAGATTACAAGTATACAAGAATAACAAATAACCCTCTCACCCTAAATTAGGATTTGCAGTATGCAATGATGAGAGACTAGTATGCTATTTATAATAAACCTAACATACTAAACTAATGGGCTTTTATCACAAATACCCATTACAAGCTACCTTAGGGTACAAGCTAACTTAACCAATTGGACATAACAAACAGGCCCAATTCGACGCTAACAATTCTAGCATCCTTCGACACAATAGAGTTCGACCCAATATCTCACAAGTCCTTTAAATTATAATTTTCCTGAACAATATGTTAACAAAAAGAACACTAATAATAGTCATGTAAAATTATAATGATATTTTAAAATTATAATTAAAAGAATTATGTGCATTGATACAAACCAATATTTACTCTGAAGCACCAATCACTAAAACCAAAATTACTTAATACATAACAGAACTCGCAAAGATGAAGAAATACCTTGACAAACTCATCATCAAGAACTTTAAGCTTCTTCTGTATTCGCACTCTAATTTCGGCCAAAGTCTTACATTCATGTATGACCAAGAAGAAGGGTCCTCAAAGTTTTGAATTTGTTGTACATATAAAATGCAAAACCAAGTTACAAAAGGGTTGGCATACAATTAATGTATCGAAGTAGTCAAATACAAAGAACAGTATAAAGCAAAATGGATTGATTAAAATTATATACCATTTGGTTCTGAGTTGTGTCTTTAGTAAAATGATACACTTGGATTAGACGATCAAGAGGACCAAGATTTTTCTCTTATTCTGGAATCTGTAAACTAAGGGGTGTGTAACAGGTTTCGTAATAAACTAAGGGGTGCATAATTTTAATGTAATGCCAAACCTTGCATATTTTATGATAGAAGACTTCAAGCAACCTAAGCTCAGCATCAGGACGAGACAATTCAACCTGTAAAAACAGCCAAAATTGAGCATCAGAAATATAATTAAGTAAATGTGAAAATCATAAACTTAGGAAGATTATCAACTTCATGTTATATAACTGCTACTCATACAATACAACAGTCACAACTGCACAAGGCTGGCAAACATTGCATCACTTTTTCATTCTTAACTCAAGCCATGATCACGACTTTCATTTTTAGGAGTCAACAATTTATTGTCAACAAAATCCAAATTCTTGTTAGCTCCTACTTAGCAACTTCCTCTCTACATCTCCACACTAATCCCACACGATAACCACGCTTATACCTATCATCCAATAAATGGCAATGCTTATATTAATTTATTTTTTAGGTTAGAATTATATGATCATTTTTGAAATTTCTATGCAGTTTCTTCAACTCACTTTCTTAAAAAAAAAACTATTTATTATACTATATATACCTTTTTAATCTTAATTAGATCCTCAAAATTGATTATGGATTCTATTTCAGTTTCAGAACAGGGCATAGAAAATAGTGTCAACAATAAGGAGTTTCTTCCAAGAAAGCCTGTAAATTTGCCCAATTTCTCTCATACTTTGTAACTGTTAGAAGTATTATCGTGCTTTTCTTTTTCTAACCTTCTTTTTTTGTTTCACAACAAAGGAAAGACAACCAAATCCAGTTGTATATAGAAAATTGCGTCGAGGATCAGCTGCAGCCAAAATTTCTGAGAAGCAAACAGAGGCAAGACCGTGTTAATTTATTCCTCTATTTTGTGTTTTCTTTTCTTTTTGTAACATTGATGTCTTTAGTGTTGACATTAACAACTTTCTACTAAGGAGTTATTGAGAACTATTGCGTTCTTGACATACGCTAATGCTACACAGGTATTTTATGATTTTATGTTTATAATCTTTTGTATAACTTTGAAATATCAAAGTTCTTATGTGTACACATGTATGTATATGACTTTTGTCTCTGCAGCCTGACAAAGCATACATCAACGACGAAAGTGAAGAGTGGATCCCAAATAGTGAGGATGAGCGTGATGAAAAGGGAAAACAAGAACCTCAGATGCCAATACGCAAATCTAGCAACAACGACAACAATTACTACATCAAAAAACATAAAAAGAAAAGCAGTCATATTGACAGGGTAAGTAGTTGTCTAAATTTGCTTTCTCACTAGTTAAGAAAAATTGGGCTTATTTTTTTAAAATTGACAGACAAAGGAAAATAAGGAACGTGGTGGTGTTTCTCGTTCCCCCTCCCACGTGATATACTTGAAAGATATGATCCAAACTTCAGATTGCAACCAAGAACAAGGATTAACACAAAAGCTTCACACCTCTTGCAAAACATTCATACAATTTTGTTCAACAGAGATAATTTGTCCACAAGAAGATCGTTCTTCATTGGCAATTAAGTTATATGGATTTCAAGCAGCACTATTATCAGCTTTGGGAAATACATTTGAAAATGTATCACAATCCATGACCTCAAGAAACATTTCACAAAATATAAATAATAATGATATTCAGGTTTTAAAATATAACGTTAATTTATAAAAATAAGGATCAAAGTAATATCTATGTCAAGCAATTGGCAACTTACTTTCAACAATTCAAGCAATCTATGAGTGTAAAATAACATATCAATACAACAAGACATCTGGGGACTTACTTTCAACAATTCTCCTGCGAGCATCACTAAGTGTCTTCCAATCAGGAGACTCTTTAATAGATTTAAATGCATTATAAATAGGCTTACTTTGGCCCAGTCTAAGCTGAAACTTAACTTTTTCTGCCTGCAAATTTAAATTTATCATTTTTAGCAGCACAATAAAATTACAACAATATCAATTCATAAGAGAAATGAAATACATAGATGACCAAAAACCCATGAAAATATTTTAAACAAGGGAACAAACAAACAAATTCACCAGTGTTTGAAAACACTACGTACGAAACTGCAAATCACTCAATAATAGGAGGTTGTAGCCTCTATTTAAAATCATGCATTTCAGAAAAACTATGGTTCTACCTCCCAAATGCACAAACAACCATATCAATCAACAGAATCGAAGATCGAACTAAAACTCAAAAATAAAACAACAAAAATACCCGAACATCGAATGCGTGCACGATGGAAAGTTTCTTTTACTTATTTGTTGTTCTTCAAATTAGAGCCTATAACTCCAGTCCGGCATTGAGAAACTCGTGACATACCACTCTTCCATGAGTTTCCTTTTCTCTTCTAATGGATGGTAATCTTCATCTAACTTCTGCCTTTTGGTATTATATTCTGGTTTTGGATTATCCTGCTGCAAAAGGCCAATTATACACTACAGATTTTTCCTCTTCGTCAAGCTCCAGCTGAATCGCCTCCAGAGGATCAACGTCTAAAAGATTATCACCATAGTCAAGTGGAGGCTCCATCTAATTCAAATTTCAGGAGAATTCAAATAACATAACATCCAATGAACCAACAATCAGAATGAGTAAACACTGCCTCTTCTAAAGCACTAGCCTGTATGATGTGAAAACATAAAGATAATGAAATGAAAGTATCCTACTAAACTAAACTATGTATTCAAAAGCACCTTATCCCTGGAAATATAATTCCAAGTATTGGCACATTACTAAAATATTTTGCATACTTATTAATATTTTTCACTTATAGTAGTTGTTTATCATATGATTACCATGCCAACGAGCATCTGACTGTGACCTTTGTTGCCCACCAGTAGCAGTATTACCATTTTCTGTTGGGACAACCAGTGCTCTACAGGTAGGGCAAGTATGCTTCTGCTCCAGCCATGATCGGAGGCAATGAACATGAAAAAGATGACCACGTATAAGTTTCTTTGCATTAACCATCTCTTCACAACAGATGATGCAGGTTGCGTCACTTCTGCAAAGCCATAAAGAGAAGTATTACCGAAAGATGTAATAAACACAAGACATAGATTTGTCACAAAAGTACTTAACATAATGAAACAAATGTATCGATCAAATTAACTGATCAACACCTACTTAAGTTAGAGGTTCTGTCACATTAGCACCATCAACTGGAACATAATCTTTTGTCTGGAATGTTGTGGTCTCAGTTGCACACTCTTGCATCAAATATTTTCCTAAAGTAACAACACCTCCGACAAGTTATTTCAACGACGACAAGTCATAACCGTTCACAACTTGACGTTGATTGCATCAAATCTACTCTAACTTGTATTTCGAAATAAAGTTAGAATCTGTATTTCATCGAGCATGTGGTGGGCAAAGCACAAAACGGTAATAACGACAATAATTAGAGAACTATGAATCATAGACACTGAAAACAAACCGACACTATCACGTATTAGAGTTTTCTTCCCTATGAACCTTCTATTAGAGTTCCTATAGCTATCACGTATTAGAGTTCCTAGACACCGATATGCCATCAAACTATTGTGCATCCGAGCAGGGTTAAGCAGCTAGATGTTAACTTAAATCAACAATCAATCTTCCATCACAAGTTCCTATAGCTAGCTATATCAAGCTCTAAAGCGCCATAATTTGTCTAAACTAAGCAACCAAATAAGCTAGCTACATAACATCTTCACACATTATTATACTAAACAAATATTAATATCAAAAACCAAAGTTTTCTTGAGAATCAAAATCTATAATAAACCTTGATGAAGTTCTCCCTCAAAAACCTTCAGAGTATGAACATACTCAGTTAAAGGATCCTCTTTTATAGCATCTTCATCGTCATATACAAATGTGCTAAGTGGATTTTACCTATTGAATGAAACGAAAATCAAACACATGAATTTCGAAACAAAAAATCAAACAATTCACGCGGAATAGAAAAGCGAAAATGAAATCCTGTGAGGTTTAGATGAAGAGAAAACCCAAATCAAGCAATCTCATGCTTTAATCCAGATTCAATTATAATGCTCAAAGCCTATGAGGTTTAGATGAAGAGAAAACCCAAATCACTGATATAAAAGTTAACACTAAATCCCTAATCAATAATTTCTAACACAACAAAGCAAAAATCACTCTCATAACACAAACACTTCAAAGGAATCAGAAAAATCACCTCCGTCGTCAAGGTAGTTAGAAGAACGGCGATACAATGTACCGTATATGGTGGTGATTGCGTTTATGGACGGTGGTTGTGAAAATCGGTGGTGGTGATTGCGATTACAGGACGGTGGTTCTGAAATCGGTGGTGGTTCTGCGTCTGCGATGTTTGTGAAAATTTTGAAAATTCTGAATTCTGAAATTAGCTTGTGAAAATTCTGAAATCTAGGTTTTTGTAGATAAATAATAATTTAAAATTATAGTACCTTTTTGTTTTGAATTAACTTTAGTTGAATATTATGTGTCTTAGTGGTAAGAAGCTTCATCTATTAGAGAAAGAATATGGGTTCGATTCATACCAATCCCTTTTTTGACACTATTTTAAACATTCCCCACTTTTGACCATATAATTTAACCTTTTTATATATTTTAATAATTTAACCTTTTGACCATATTATTTGACACATTATTTTTAGGATTAGGATTAAAAATTTATAAATTTACATACCTTTTTGTCACACCCCAAAATTTATCCTACCACCTCAATTTGAATTGTTTATTTAGATTTGGTTGTTTTTTGGATTATTATACAAGTATCAGGGTTTTTATTCAAATTCAAAGGAATTTATCCAATCATTTGTGGTTGAGGAGTTAAAGCATGGAGAATACTATCTCGTGGAATTGACACTTGTTAATTCAATTGAAGATTCATTGTGCTTTGGGCATCATTCTTTTAATATTGGACTCTTAAGGTTGATTTGAGTTTGAAGTTACAGGTTTTAGCAAGAACTTGGTCATTTGACAAGATTCGTCAGAAAATCAGAACTTTTGTTGCTCCTAACGGCCAGAACTTCTGGTACTTCTGATGGCCAGAACTTTTGTTACTTCTGATGGCCAGAACTTTTGATGGCCAGAACTTTAGAATTCCAAGAGACCTGAACTTCCGAAGTTGGTTATTTGACAAGATTCATCAGAAAATCAAAACTTTAACTGCTCCTAACGGCCAGAACTTCTGTTACTTCTGATGGTCAGAACTTCTGATGGCCAGAACTTCTGATACTTCTGACGGCCAGAACTTCGGTTACTTCTGATGGCCAGAACTTTTGATGGCCAGAACTTCTGATGGCCAGAACTTCGGTTACTTCTGATGGCTAGAACTTCTGATGGCCAGAACTTCTGATGGCCAGAACTTCTGATGACCAGAACTTCTGTTACTTCTGATGGCCAAAATTTCTGATGGCCAAAACTTCTAATAGCCAGAACTTCTGAATTCCAAGAGACCTAACGTTCAAGGGTCATCAATAAATCCAATTGTAAGGTCTTTCATACTTCATGGATTAAAGTTAGCTTCATGAATAAAAATTTATAAATTTACATACCTTTTATTAAAATTAAGATTTAAATTAATGTTAACAATTAATTAAAAAATATCATAAAATTTTCTATATGTTAACAATTAATTAAAAAAATATCATAAAAATAATTAATAAAATAGAAAAAATAAATATTAAAAATAATAGATTAGAAAAAATAAGAATAAAATTTCAGTCTAGTTTTATAAATATCACAATTATGAAATATTTAAAAATATGTATTAAATAAGAGAGAAAAAACGATACATTGATAGTATAAATTAATAAAATAGAAAATTTAAGGCTTAAAATTAAAAAGTAAATAAAAAACATCATCAAAATAATTAATAAAATAGAAAAAATAAGGATTAATATTTTTTTGAAAAATTAAAACAAAACTACTGATAATTTAAAGAAACATTTAAATTCGTTAAAAAAAATTTGAAAAAATAAAACATTTTATTTTATAAAATACAAGTAGAAGAATTTTATATATATATATATATATATATATATATATATATATATATATATATATATATATATATATATATATATATATATATATATATATATATATATATATATGTATATATGTATGTATATAAAGTAAAGTAAAGATTAACAATTAATTAGAAAACATCATAAAAATAATTAATAAAATAGAAAAAATAAGGATTAAAAATTAAAAACTAAAAAAAATACCATTAAAATAATTAATAAAATAGAAAAGTAAAGATTAATAACTTTTTATAAAATTTAAACGAAAACGATTATTATTTATATCAAACATTTAAATCTGTAAAATATCTTTTGAGAATAAAAAATTATTTTATGTAAAATTTAAAATTTTTGAACAAGCTACAATCCGCAGAAAACGTTCCTCCGAAATTACCTGCGGTTTTTTATTGCAAAATGATGTTCTATTCAAAACTAGAAAACCGCAGTAAAATCCACAGGTATACCTGTGGAATTTGCTGCGGAATCGTGTTAAAGTTTAATATATTTAATAAAGTCGCAGGAAAATCTGCAGGTAATGCCGTTATTTCTAGTAGTTTTAACTGTTATATTATTGACATAATAAAAAGTTAACTATAAATATTCAAATTTTATTTTCCTTTATTCAAAAATAATATATTTTAATATTTACAAAAATTTTATTCATGCAGTTTTAATTTATGTTATTTTTTAAAATTTTAAAAATTATTTAACTATCTTTTAAATTTTAAATTTTGAAATAATTTTTTCAGACGTATTTAAAATACTATAAAATATTTCTTTATCAAATTTTAGAATTTTTAAAATAGGATAAATAAAATATTTTTCTTTTAATTTTAAAAATATTGATGAAAGTAATGGTCGACTTAGAAATCAAAATTTGAATTGTGTATTTTTTTTCACCCTACTTCTAAGGACAAAAATATATTTCACCCAAATAACTTCCTATTTCTCAAATCCGTGGTGACTTTTCACGTTGAAGTTTGTATTTGTTGCTTGAAAAAATAGTTCATAAATGTGAAGAATTTTAAATAGCAATGGTATTCCTATACCATATTTGACACAAATACTTACACTAAAACACTGTTCCGATGAACAGTATTTTTCTTTTAATAAAAATATATATTTGTGAACAGTATGTGAACAGTGATCCTTGAATAATATCTATAAACAATACTTTTAATGTTAAAATAAAGGCTTAATTATAGTTTTGTTCCTCATATTTTCTCCAACTCATTATATCACTCCCCCTATTTTATTTTTAAACAATTTTGGTTCCCCTGTCCATTTTCTTCCAGAAAACGTTGAGTTGTACCAGTTTTAATTACAGTTTTGGTTCTCCTATTTTTTTTAATTTTAAATAGTTTTTGTCCCCTTATTTCTCTCAAGTCAGTGCTTTTTGGCAGAAAAATGGGCATGGGGGATCAAAACTGTTTTTAAAAAAAAGAGAGGACTGATATCGTGAGCTGGGAAAAATAGAGAGACTAAAATTATAATTAAACCTAAAATAAAATTGGTTAATAAAGTATAAAAGTTGGTTAAATTAAATAATAAAGTTGGTTAATACACATCCAAATTTTAAAAATAATTTTTAATAGTAAAATAAAGTAAGTTAATAAAATATAAAAAAAAATTATTTATGAAGTTGGTTAATAGACTACTCAGATTTTTAAAAGTGATTGTTAATAATAAAATAAAATTGATTGATAAAATAATAAAGTTTATTAATTTCATAATTTTAAAACATTTATAAAAAATAAAAAAATATTTTTAATTTTTATAATATTCAACTGTTTATCATATTGATAAATAGTATAATACGAAATAGATGTAGTGTAAAAATAGCATTTTGCATTTTAGAATGAATATGAAACGCTTAACCAAGTTAATAATAACTTATTCAACTTGCTCTACTATCTCCCATGTTTTACTTGTGAAATAAACATAATGTTAAGTTTGAATTTATCTTAGAGCTACAGAAATACACTTAAGTTCTTGACTCTTACATTTTCAGTATTTCTTGACTCTTAATTTCTTGATTCTCCGTCTTTTAGTGCGTGTGGTGTAACTTTTAGAGACTTCAAAATTCCTTTAGACAGTTTTTTTTACTATATTGGTGTTGGAAATCCGGAGCACAGTTTTGTGTTATGTTACTTGTTATTAAGAAAGCTAAGAAGTTTAGTTGGAAGAAGTTTTGAATTGAGTCTGATTGTTTTACTGTGGTCAATTCTTTCTCGAACCTTAACCTTGTGCCTAACAATATCAAGTCTTGTTGGCTTATTTGTCGATCTTTCACAATTTCTATTGATTTTGATCACCCATATTTATAGAGAAGTCAAATTTATGTCGATATTCTTGCTGGCGTGAGTCTTAAATTTAGATTTTTTTTGTTAGCTTTTGTTTATAAGAATATACTAAAAAACTTTTTACTTGACAAAGAAGGTATCCCTAGACTTAGGCTTCTTTCTTAAGGGATCTTAGTTTGGTTCCTTGTATTTGTATCCTTTTGTTTTTATTTGTTTAAAAAAAAAACTTTGTTAATTTTGTTCGACTTAATTTTATAATTTTTACATTAAACAAAATTAAGGGTCTGTTTGATAACATTTAAAAAAACGTTTTTAGTTTTTCAGTTCATATTAACAAAAAAACGTTGTTTGATAACTGTCATTTAGCTTTTAGCTTGTAGTTCTTATACTAATTTTTGGTTTTTTTTTAAAAAAGTTATTTAGGTTTTGTTTGGTAAGATACTTTTTGAGCTAATATCTATTAACTTATAGCTTATAAGCTCATATGATGATAAAATACATATTTAGTAACAGTCTTTTCATCACGAATTTATAGTTTGTTTTACTGACTTATAGCTTATTTTCCAAACGCTATTTTAAATAACATTTTAACTTATAACTTATAGCTTATCATATTTTCTTTCATTTTTACCCTTATTATTTTATCTAAAATCCACTACAACCCTTATAATTTATGTTAATTTAAAATAAAATAATTATATATTAAATGTCTTTTATCTCATTTTAGTTTATCACGTAATTGAACCGCTAATTTTATCAAACACTTCAATTAACTTATCAGTTATAAGTCGTCAGTCATCAGTCGTTAGTCATAAGCTATCAGTCATCAGTTATAAGTTATCTTATCATCCAACTGTTATTTTTACCAAACAGAGCCATAAAGTAGCTTTTGAGTTTGTAGATTTTATCTTGTGACTTTTTCTTTCATTTATACCCTTATTATTTTAACAAAAATGTATTGAAACCATCAATTTCTTAATTAATAATGTCATTTATGTCATTTTATATTTAACAGCTAGTATAATAGATAATTTATCGAACACTCAAACTAATTTATCAACTATCAACTAACAGCTACTAGCTAACAACTACTAACTACTCGTTACATGTCATCAATTATCAACTATCAATTAGTTTTATCAAACATACCCTTATAAACTTTTTAACACAATTTTTTTCCTTTTTTTTAACTTGTTCCTTAAAATTAGAACAGTAACATGGTGAATGGTCCCATGAAATAAAGTGGGCACAGAATACTATGCTATTATTAGTACAAAAATGACGTTTCAGTCCTGATATTTGAAACTGCAAATGCAAGTTACTAAGTTAGGACCATCTCACATTTAAATTAAATATTTAATGTCATAAATGTATTAATAACCTAGGCTACCACAATATACCATGGTCAAATCGAAATTTGTAGAATAGAATGAATGATGATAAGTGGCAAAAAAAAATACAACTATTTAATTATATTTATAATTGATGTACTAAATCATTAGTATCTTTTTATAATAAATAAAACATTTTTAAAATTTTATTTAATATAGTAGTTAATATATTTAATTTATATATAGATTAAATATATTTATTATTCAATAAATTTAAATAGTTAATTAAGTTAGTAGTGTTTTGTGAATTAAAAAAAAAAAAAGAGTTCAATTACATATACAAAGAAATTCAGAGAGACAAAATGTAGAGAGAGAACCTTCGCCTTTTTCCTTCTATCTTGCTTTCAAGTAGACCGTTAAGCCTTTCAGATGTCTGCTTTCATTCTCCTTTCTGCGAATACCCTCCCTCCTCTAACTCAAGAATGAGTTTCTATGACCTCTTTCTGGAAGCTACATCCAACAGGAAAGTCACAACAACTACTTCGGCCCTGGAAACAAGTGAGAAGCTTGGTTCTTCCAAGAAATCATTTGTTGAAGCTTTAGGCAATGTCTGCAGCCTTCCCTTTATCCAGCTCCATATACCCTGTGTTGAAGGGGATAGTCTATCCATTCTCATACCAGAAGACGAATACCAAATAGGGCTTGAAGCCTGCAAGCATAACCTACACGACAGGATTTTATGGCCTAAAGGCTCTACGCCGCTAACTGTGATGCAACTAGAAGCTAAACTTCAAGAGTTGTGGGTCTCTCTGCCGAAAAGAGGAGTTACATCTTTGGGAAAGGGATTCTTCGAATTCTCTTTTTCAAGCATAGAAGATTCTTCGAAAGGGCTTCACCTTCGTGGAATCTAAACCCTGGCATGCTTAAGCTCTTTCAATGGACTAAAGATTTCGTTCCAACAAACACGAATCAATGCTCTGCTCAAGTTTGGGTACGTATTCATGGTCTGGTGTAGGAGTACTGGAGGCCTAAGATACTCTTCACTATAGCCAACAGTCTTGGCACACCTATTTGTATTGACTCCTCATCCAACAAGCCTTTGTTTGACCGCTCCTTTGGTCATTATGCTAGGGTTTTGGTGGATATAGATTTACAATAGGATCTTAGAGATAAGATTTTGGTGGAACGGGTGGGATTCGTGTTTTTTGTTGATATCGATTATGAGAGGATCCCTAATTTTTGCAACTACTGTAAATGCCTTGGTCATTTGGCGGTTAATTGCAGAAGGAAAAAAGCAATAGAACGATCCAAAACTCAAAAACCAAACTTGATAGACGTTAACCACATTGCCAAAGGTAAGGAACCTATCATTGACATTACACCTCAAGAGGCTGCACAAACAAGTGGTGTGGTCAAAACCCCAGTGCTTCATAACATGGCTATTCTAAACCCCATCCACGAACAAGAGAAGGAAAGATTGTTGGATGGAGTTAAGTGTAACACCCCTTCTAATTTACTCACGATTATATATATTTTATCAGAGTTTTATACATAACAAAAGGCGTTACAATTTAAATAATTCAAATAACTAAAAACAGTGAACATGCCTTTACTGAAGAACTTATCAATAAAACGAAAACACGGATTATGTTTAAACAACGGAAATATAACATAAAAATCCGGAATACTTCAATCAATAATTGTTCCAAAACATAAACCAAAACATAACGAAACAGCCAATTTTAAATCCATAAAGAATCCCAATTAATCATTCCCCAGTGTTACAACTACCAGAGCATGACACTGACACGCGGATTAACTAAATAGCACAACTCTAGAAGCTGTTCTCACCAATTTCTCGAGCAGCTATACTCCTCAATCTAAAATCATCAAAGTAAGGGTGAGATTTCATCAAATTAAGATGCATTATACATTTCTCAAAAGCAATAAAATAATCAATTCATTATTCACCCTTATTAACAGTATTAGCATACGATTCATGAATACAAACACACATATCATTATACAAACAACAACAATCAATGCAATTATAACACTGGAACCCATCCTAACATGTTATAATTACATATGCAATGCAGACTCAAATGCATGTGGTACCAATCGTGAACCAAGTCCACACCCTGTTCTGCTTACACCTCAGAAAACAACGTCAATTCAATGATTCGCCCATACATCACTGGGTCAAGAATCTAGCCTCACTACCTCTGTCCTTTAGGTAAGTTTATTGGCCCTGCAAGCTCAATTCCGCACAATGGGAATGAACCATAAACAATGCTTATGCATGCACATCAGAAGCATGCAACAATTCAAATACATAGTATGAACATACAGCAGCATTATTCCATCCATGATCAAATACAGCAACAATAACACATGCCAGCAGTGAAATCATGAACATAACATCAATCTCAATACATAGAATTAACATACAGTTTTTCCACGCAACAGATAACCACGAATTTACAACGTATTCGCACCACAGAAACCATATTAATTTCCTCCAGGTCTCAATTACTGGTTTTGAAAATATTATTATTAGATAGTACTCATCCTAAGCTTTCCAACGATACCAACTATGCCTAAATCGGAGTTACGGTTAAAAAGTTATGATAAAAATTGTTTTCAGAAAAATTTTGTCCATTCCAACACAATATGCATCGATGCATAATGCTATGCATCGACCTCAAATAGTTATGCATCGATGCATAACTTTAAATTCTGCAATTTTTCAAAAATTCTTCAGTATGTGTCTGTAACACGGTGAACTGACTTTGTAGGATTTTTGTATCCAAATGTGCGGATAGCAAGAGTCGCCACCGACTTTTATTTTTATCCAATTAAGGGAAGGTAAAAGTAACAGAAAAAGACCTTCGTTAGATTCTGAGTTCGGGAGAATGGTTATGAAAAGGGAAGGTATTAGCACCCCTTTCCATCCGCAGTTTATTCTACGGGCTCTTAGTTGCTCTAGATCACTTTTTAAAATTGCTTTCTGTGTGTTTGACAAAGATGCTTTTGAAAAAAGGAATTTCGCTTTGACTTTGTAATGACTCATGTAGGAGTGTATACAAAGTGTTCGGAAATGTTTTTGTTTTGAAAAAGAATTTGATCTTTGAAAAAAGTGTGTGGTGTGAAAAGCATTTGGTAGAGCGAGCAACTAAAAGACTTATTTACCCACTCAGAATTGGTCGTTTTGTTGTACTTCTACATTCCTTTAGAATAGCGCTAGCCATACCATTAATTAGTAGGTAGCTCCATTCGTTGGATGTAAGCGGGACATTCGAAGGGACATCAGATGGTCATGAAGGCAACTTGTAGGAAGTATCCTAGCATATTCGAAGGGACTATCATCATTTTTCGTAAGGCGACAATCGAGGGTCAAGATCATGTATTCGGAGGCGACATCGTGGGTCTATGATCTTTGTATCGAAGGGACTATGATGATTTGTTTGGAAGGCAACGGTGCTAGAATACCTCTACGTTCGAGGGACATGACCATTTGAAATCGAAAGGCATCGAGAGAGAATTACCCTAAGGGGTGCATGTGTGAAAGAAGTGTGTCAAATTCAGGTATTTTATCTTGAAGATTAGTGTGAGCTATGTTCATTGTTATCTTACCATACACGCCTAGTTACTAGCAATTTATAGGGTGCGGAAATTAAAATGCGGAATGTAAAAGCGGAAATGTAAAGGTGCGGAAAGTAAAACCTACGCTATTACATGGCTTTGGGGCAGATACATAATTTTAAAATGCGGAAAATAAAGATTCTAATTAAAACTATTACAACCCATATGCAATTACATTATTGGAAAAATAGAATGATAAAAAGAAAACGTCCGAATCGGAGCAACCTGTGAAAGAATAAGAAAATCGGGAAGTATGATGAAAACGAAATAAGAGAAAATGTTAGAAAAAATGCAAGTTTTAATATGAGAAAATTATTATATGCTGGAAATAAGATAAATAAGTTAAAATAATTTTTTGGGATTTTTTAAATGCAATTTAGTAATTAAAAACTAATTAAAAGTGATTTAAATGCAAAATTACAAATAAAATAAACATGCATGCAAAAATTATATTTTAAAATTTATTAAATTAAATAAAGATTTTCAGAATGTAAATGCAAAAAAAATTATGTTTTTGGTAATTTTTAATGCAAAAATAAAATTATGAAAATAATTAAAATAACATGTAAAATATTAAAAAATAGGAAATATGAAAAATATGCAAGCTTTGTAAAAGAAAACCAAAACCGTTCCCAAGGAGGTTCGAACTGGAGACCATGGGATGAAACCTTGAGTCTGCTTGCATCTACCACTGAGCCACGTTGCCTTTGGTGTTTGGGAAACCAGAATTAAATCAATATGAATGTACACGCGTCAGGAATATTTTGAAAAATCAAACACAGTCAGCGCGCGGGCCCAGTTGTTTTTTGAATGGATGAATTGGAACGCTCCGTTGTGCCACGCAGGCCTCCTCGCCGGTCAACTAAGTCAGAGACGCCGGAGCTAGGGCTCTGGTCGTCTTCTCCGGTGGCCCGATTCTCCGATCCTGCAAAATACACAAATTCGAAAGCAGGGATTAAAGCTACCCCCCTTAAATCGGGGTCTGCGAGTCCATTGGTGGTCTCCGTTTTCACTGAATCGGCCTGCAATGTGAGATTCGAAGCTCACAGTTCTAAGAACCCTAGTAATGGCATAATGCAATTCTGACGTTCAAAGCCAATAGCGATTACCCAGATCAAACCCTAGGCATCTTATGAGCATGATAAAAGCATTAGAAACATTTAAAACAAGCAGGATAGTAAAGTGCAAAAATCAGAAAAGTTTGAATATGTATGATCATGTATGCATCGATCCGGCTTGTTTTAACCCATGGCAAGAGTGTGTACTTACTCAAACTTACCCTCTGAGCACGATGGAATGGATGGTTTGGGCTGAAAAGGGCTGGAAACAAGAACACGATTTTTCAAGAATTGAGAAAAAATTTGCAAGAGTTTTGGGTAGTTTTTAGGTTAGGGTTCCGTGTCCTTGGTTTGTACACAATGCTGGCAATTTATAGAAGAGATTGGAAGAGAAAAAACAAGGAAAAAAGATTGGAAATTGAATGTGCAAATATTTTCCAATAAATAAAATCAAATTTCCTTTAAAACTTGATTTTTTTCTTTCCATGTGCATGAGTCACGAATTTGGCAATTGGTGTGGGCTTTCTTGGACATTAAGAAAGATATAAATCCAACTTATTTGAAAAGAAACTTAATTTTCATATTTTACATAATTTATTTTTGAATTAAATGTTGTAAAATTCAAATATAAATCATGAAAATAGAAAATTACCAATGCCAAGCATTTATAGGTCAAGGATATTGTCATGAACAAGTTTGGATCAAAAGATTATAGGCCCATTTGGAAAATTTTGCATTTTGACCAAAATGTCCTTTTATGCAATTGTCCAAAATTGCCCAACTTCTGAATAGTGTATCTTGATCAATTTTCCACATTTTTAAGTGTTCTTGGACTTTTTGGAAATCTCTAAGATTCCTCTAACCAATGTCTTTGGTTTCATCTCAATTGGAGTTACCATGCTCAATATATCTTCAAAACAAAAAGTTGACTTTTTGTTGACTTTGAAAATGACCTGTAATGTTTTGAGCTATACCTCTCAAATGAAGCATTTTTTGGACATTCTTGTGAGACATGAAGTTGTAGAGAATTGAATTTCCTTCAAAACAAGAGGTGGTGGAAAAATTTCTGAGAAAGTATGAGAAAGTTATGATCAGGTCAAAGTTCAGTTGACTTTTCACCTAGAAACCCTAATTTAGAAAGTTTGACTTTTGAGCAAATCTTGAGTTTTCTTGATGAATCATGATCAACCCTTGATCAAATGATGAATGTAACTTCAAAATGAGGATGTTGACCAAAAATCAGAAGTTTTGACTGTATGTTGACCACAATTGACTTTTTGTCCAATACACCCGATTTTCAACCATCTGAGCAATTGCCTGAGGAAACTTGACTTGTGAAGCTTGAAACTTGACATGGAGAATCTTTGAAGCATATGAGGAGGCATGAAGACCATTGGAGAGGTTGGAAATCCATCTTGACTTGAGAGATACCAAACCCTAGTTTGGGTTGATTGTCTAGGAGAGAGTTTGTCTGATCAACTCTTGAGGAATCCTTGAGTATGGATGTATGAAATCTCTTGAGTAGATGGAAGGCAAATTTTGGGGTATGACAGTGTCGACACATACGAAACTTGTATCGATGCATAGCCCTGTTTTTGGCCTATGTATCGATGCATACGCATCTTGCATCGATGCATAGCTTCCCAAATTTCCTTATGTATCAATGCATGGCTCTATGATTCGATGCATGCATTTTCTTTACTTCTGTTTTTTCTAAAATTCTACTGCTTGCACCGATTCATAAAGACTTGGGTCGACTCATACAGTTTGTTTTTCATCAAAAACTCAGTTTTCTCTACTGTTACGAATCTCCATCAATTCCAATCATCTCCCAACAACATACTATCACCAAAATAGAATTAATTCATGAAAATTCACATACTTTTGATTATAGGAATATGTTTTCCAACTAACCTAGAATCATTCCACGTCAATCTAATCGTTCTTAACAATTCCAATTACGGTTTTACGTCGGATTATAACATTAGGGCATACTCAATTATCCTAATTCGAGATTCCTAACGATTCAATTCGTTCTAATGATCATCAAAACCCATAAGGCATAAAAATCAGATTCAATCCCCCCTTACCTCGCGATGAATCTTTGAATTCTCGGCGTTTGGCTTTTTCTCCTCTTTCTCTTCTCTTTTCCAATTTCACGTAGTATGCAATCCTAATTCCTTTTCCTCACACTTTTTCCTTTTATTCCTTTATTTATTCCTTTTTATTTGCCAAATAATAGAAATAAATTAGTTAGGATTTAGTAGAGCTTTTTACTCCATTCACCCTACAATTCAACTTCACACCCCCAACACTTCCATTATTTAATTAATCAATTAAATCTATTAATTCAAAAATGCCAATAATTAAACCTTTAATTAAATTAATAATTAAATTTCTAATTAATTTAATAATTGAATTAATTTGGGGTGTCACATTGAGAACCCATTACTGTCGGAGGAATTTCATATTTCTGAGTACTCCAACTCTAGCTCTGATTCAGAGTTTGTGGAGGGTACTCAGCTGCCTCCCAACTGGAACATCGGGAGTTGGATATTGTTATCTCTCACCGGAAACCCTCATAGTTGCCTTTAGTCACACATCAAAGGGAGAATAAACAAAATTCCATAGAATAATTCCTAAACGAATCTTGGGCTAACATGGAAGAGCTTTTGGAGGGGGAAGATGTTTTGGAATATGAAGAACAAGGTCATTTTACTAAGGTGACTAATAAAGCCCAAAAGAGAAAGAGCAAAAGGAAAAGAAAAGGAAGGAACTTACTATCACTAAATTTAAGGCTGGTGTGCAAAATCCTTCCCTATAAAGTGTTTATACTTGAATATTAAGGGCATTGCCAATTCCCCTTCAAAATTGGCCCTTAAAGATATCATTCATTCTCACAACCCGGATTTCTGCATTATTGTAGAACCTTGGATGTCCATCTCTATTTTCCCTCCCAATTTTTAGAATAGGTTAAATTTGAAATTCTTTGCTTCTAATGTTAGGCCTGGTATTTTACCTAATTTATTATTTCTGTGTAAGAACAACATTACTCCCCAAATCAACAGTGTCTCCATTAACCATGTGGATTTCACGTTTGTTAAAGATGACAATAATTATGGCATGGTTGCGATGTATGCCTCTACTTATCATATTACTATAAGGAAGCTTTGGGATGATTTAACCACCATCAATTCCATCAATATACCTTGGTGTTTTTTAGGGGACTTCAATGGTATCTTGGGTGCTCAGGAACATCTGGGGTCCCGTGATCCAAATCGAGTTCCTATGGCGGAATTCAAAAGCTGGGTTGAGAACAACCACCTGGTTGATGTTCATTCCTCTAGAAGCTGGTACACCTAGTACAATGGCAAAGAGGGTTTGGCCTCGGTGGAAAGGAAACTTGATAGGTTTTTCGTAACAACGATTGGAGTGTTAAGTGCCATTCTTTGCAAGCGTGCATCCTCCCTTGTAATTGCTCTCATCATCACCCGATCCTGCAGAATTGTGCCCTTAGCAATGTTCTGTATAAATCTTCTTTCAAATTCTTTAGTATGTGTACTCTTCACCCCAATTGCAGAGATCTTATTCTTAAATGTTGGTCGCTCTTGTGTGTTGGCTGCCCGACGTGGATTCTGCAGAAAAATTTGCGGAACCTGAAAGTCCATCTCAAAAAATGGAATTGGGACATTTTTGGGAACATCAACATTAAGGTGAAGAACCAAAAGGTTGTCTTATATAATATGCAAGGTCAGATTTCCTCCAATGATGGATCTGCTAGGCTTCGAAAAACCTGGAGAAACAAGTGCATGAGGATTTGGATACTATTCTCAAGCAGGAGGAATTCTTCTGGGCTAAAAAAGCAAACTTGGCTTGGCAGATGAATGGAGACAGGAACACGACTTATTTTCACAATTGTGCCAAAATTAGGAGATCCAAAAATTCCATCCCTTTCTTTATGGAAGGTGACAGAGTGGTTACTGATAAAGCTGAGATGGCTAATATTGCCATCGATTATTACACTAACCTTTTTTGTGATGCAGGTACATCATTCCCTAGCCCGAATATTTTTGACGTTATTACGTCTTTAGTTTCAGAAGAGATGAATAACATGCTTACGATCATCCCATTGTTAGAGGAAATTCAAGTTGTTGTGTTTAGCCTTAACAAGAATAGCGCACTGGGTCTTGACGGGTTTGGTGGTCTTTTTTATGATACCTATTGGGATATAATTAAAGATGATGTGTACGTGGCGGTCTTACAATTCTCCATTCATGGTTGGCTAACTCCCAATTTTAACACTTAAAAAATATTCTGATTCCCAAGATTCCGGAGGCTACATCCATTGACTTATATCGTCCGATCGCATTGGCTAATTTCAAATTCAAGTTATTACTAAAATCACTGCTTCCAGGTTATCAACCATCCTTCCCTTCCTCATCTCAAAAGAGAAACATGGCTTTATCAACGGTAGAAACATTAAGGACTGTATTTGTCTCGCCACTGAGGCCATCAACGTTTTGGATCGGAAACACAAGTATGGAAATATGGCTATGAAGATTGGTGTGCCAAAGGCTTTTGACACCATCAGCTGGAATTTCATCTCGCAAGTTCTATATACATTTGGTTTTTGCGCGAAGTTTATGAACTGGGTTAACTCAATCCTTTCCTCGGCGTCCATGTCCATTTGCTTAAATGGTGAATTGCACGGTTTCTTTAATTGCTCGAGGGGGTCCGACATGGAGATCCTTTGTCCTTGATTCTTTTCTGCCTTGCCAAAGATCTTCTTAGCCGGTTAATTTGCAAAAATGTTGTTGAGGGTTCGTTGGATCTTATAAAGGCTTCTAGAAATACGTATGTTCCCTCTCATATTATGTACGCCGATGACATTCTTTTATTATGCTCGGGTAAGAGATCGAATATCCTCCTTCTGCAAAGTATCTTCTCTGATTATGCCATTGCGTTAGGGCAGATTATTAACCTCTCTAAGTCTTTCCTTTATACGGGTGATATATACCTCCGTCGAAGGAACTGTATTAGGGCTGCCACTGGTTTTCAGTTTGGTCTTCTCCCATTTACTTATCTTGGGATTCCTCTTTTTAAAGGGAGGGTTAAACAACTGCACTTGGCTCCTTTGGCTGACAGAATTATTGCAAGGTTAGTTGGTTGGAAGGGTGTGTGTCTCTCAATGGCGGGTAGATTGGTGTTGATCAAATCTATTATCTTCAGTATGACGATGTATTCTATTCATATCTATGACTGGCCAATTAGCATTATTAAAAGGATTGAAAAGCCTGTAGAAACTTTCTCTACTCTGGGAATGTCAGTAAGTGTTCCATTTGTGTTGTCGCCTGGAAAAGTGTGTCAGTCTTACAAAAAGGGTGGTGTTGGTTTGCTCTATTTGGTTCGCCTTAATAACGCTGCTAATATTAAGTTGTTGTGGGAATTTTTCAATAGCTCGAAGGATTGGGCCAAGCTTTTAAGGAGCAGAATTATCAAGCTTGGGGGTTTTATCAAGTATCATATTTATTCTACTCTCTGGACTGGAATTAAGAGGGAGCTTCCCTCTCTTGTTTCCAACACCAACTGGTGTATTGGGTCCCATAGCAGAGTCCAGTTCTAGACCGACTCTTGGGTAGGCGACCCTCTGATCTCGTTTACGGATCTGGCCTCTCTGAATCATCATGGCATCATCCAACATACTAGAATTGGTGAGCTCTCCTCCCCAGGTCTTTGGCTTATTTCGGCTGATTGGTTTGATTGGTTCCCCTTTCTCCGCGCTGAAATTGGTGAGATTTTACCGCCGATAGATGAGGCAGATGATTTTCTGTCCTGGAATCATTATTCCAATGGTATCTTTACTCTCAAAATAGCCTATGATTTCAAGTGACGGACAGCCCTGGATGTTCACTGGAGCAATTCTCTCTAGCACGCTAACATCCCTCTCAGCAAGTCGGTCACGATTTGGAGGATGCTTCAGCAAAAAATTCCCACGAACGATTTTATTATGAACTGTGGTGTCAGTATGGCCTTTTGCTACCCCCTATGTCATGCTAGAAGTGAATCTTACCAGCATCTTATTTTTTACTGTAGCTTTTCCAGTGCTTTGTGGAGATGGTTAACGAGTAAATTTCGACTTAACCAAATGCCTAGTACTATTGTGGATTGGTTGATTCTCTGTAGAAACAACAGGTCCAATCAAGCTGCTTTAGTTCTCTCTACAATTGTGATTAATACCTTGTGAAAATTTGGCATTCTCGTAACCTTTCCAAGCATCAAAACAAAAAAGCTACGATTGCTACAGCCATTGAGTGGATTTGTGCCCAAGTGCAGTCGTCGGGGAACATTTTGGTCAAAACGATGGGTTTGAATATGCTAGATTTCTACTTTATCAAAGCTTTCAAGGTGAATATTCAACCTCCCAAACCCCGTACTATTAGAGAGGTCATTTGGTCCCCACCGGTGTTTGGTTGGATTAAATGTAATTGTGACGGTGCGTTTGTCCATCATAATTCTAAAGCTGGTGGTGGTCGTATTTTTCGTAACCATTTGGGTAATTTTGTGCTTGCTTTTGCAGAGAATTTACGTTGTACCTCCCCAATTCAAGCAGATTTTGGAGCAGTTATTAAAGCTATGGAAATTAGTATTGTTAAGGGTTGGAATAGGCTTTGGATGGAGATCGATTCTTGTTTGGTGGTCAAAGCCTTCTCCAACCACAATTTAGTCCCACTTATGTTGCTATGGAGGTTTTGCCTCCTTAATAGATTCACTAACATTACTTTCACCCACATATTTAGATAAGGGAACTTTTGTGCTGATTTTTTGGAGAATTTCGTGCTCGACATTAGTAATTGTGTCATTTTTTATTCCATTCCTATAGGGATTAGGAATGATTTTGTAAATAATAAGTTAGGCTTACATTTCTTTAGATTTTCATAACCTTGGGGCTAACTGGTTCCTCTCTTTTGTACTGTTTCTTTTTTTAATATAATTGAGACCTTATTAAAAAAAGCATTTAAATTAGATCAACCCCATTTCTTATAGTTCCAAACAGTGTTTTAAAAACTGGACCAGTTGGTTGGACCGGTCAAATCGGGAACCAGCCAGATAATCGATCTGGTTTAATTACTAGATCAGTTATGTCAATGAACCGACAGAAACCGGTAAGAACCAGTGAAAACCTGAAAATTTGGAAAAATCTGCGATTTTTTCAAACCGGTGGTTCAACTGCATTTTTTAATCTTTTTTAATTTTTTTTTACTAATTTTTTTTATTTTAAAAAGTATGCGATTTTTTTTTATTTGATTATTTTATTAAAATATTATATTTAAATAAAAATAAAAATTAAATTAATTAATTATATTATTTATAGAAAAATATTACAGATGCGGTTGATTTTGTTCCAGATAGTTTTGATATTGAAGAAAGATATTTCAATATTGAAACAATTTTTACTCCTTAAAACTAAATTTAATAGACAATAGGATTATTTTATTATTAATTATTCAATTGTATTATGTTACGATTAGACTTTATAATTATGTATTATTTTATTATATATGATACTTATATTTAAAATTTAAATTATCAAATTATGATATAATATTTTCAAAATGTTTAAAATTTAAATTTAAATTATCAAATTGTGTTATGATATGATATTTTAAAAAAATTTAAGTCCTAGTTATATTTTTGTAGAGATTGAGTGATCTTGTTCGACAAGTTTTATACCTATATAGATTTGTTATAAAGATCAGTATATTCAACTTACTTATCTGATTTAATCTGGTTTAGTTATGCAGTTCGACCAATAATTCAGTTGTTCGATCAATAAATAAATGATCTAGTATCTTCACCAATTTAATATCTTGTCTGATTTTTTAAACACTAGTTTCAAACTCTTCTAAAAAAATTTATATGCAAAAATGTTATACAATAAAAAAAAGTTATACAATCTGTTATATAGTGAGGAGGAAAGGCAAAAATGCCCACATATCTTTATTTTAGAATATAATTTTAAATTTATTTTAAAATTTACTTTTTAATAAATTTAAATTTTTTCTTTTCTTTTTTTAATAATAAATATTTTTCAATAGATAACTAGGTCGCATACATGGAAAAGTTGTAAATAATATAAATTTGAAATTATGTCACTCTAAAAACAGTACTCTCTTATTTTCATTGTATATAAGAATTGAAATAAATCAAATATTCGAACTTGAATTCTTACTTGATTAGTGTTCACATCTCTTAGCACGAACTATAAATTATTTGGGAATCATATTATACAAAAGAAAAAAACTTAAATAATTAATTTATTTTGTTAAAGAATTTAAAAAGGACTTTTTTTATTATAATAAAGTGAATAGTTTAAAAAAAAATAGATAAATAGTTTTAAACAATATATTTTAGAATAATTTTGATGTAGAATTGGTTTGTAATTTCTTCTCTTTTTATTGAGGCGTTAGTCTCGTTTCTTTTGTGTAAAGGTTGGAGAACATTTAATTCTCTATATCAATGAATCTTGTTTATACAAATAATAACAATAATAATAATAATAATAATAATAATAATAATAATAATAATTTTAATGTATTATTATTTTTATTGTTTGTTTAAGGCGTTTCTAATTGATTTTAAATATGAATAAATTGATTTTGATGTTGTTCTTGTGTGAAATTGATTATGCTTTGCAAATTGATTATTTAAAATTTTATATAAATTTAAATCACTTTACATTTAATTTATTTTTAACTTAAATTAGTTTTATATAATCAATTTATTTAAAATCAAATTTGCCTCATAATTCTTATTATTTTTATTAAAATTTAATTAAATTCATTTTTATAAAACCGACATGTAAAATGAAAGGATATCACTTTAATCTTTTCAATACACTTTCTCACGCTCATCGTTTTTTCATCTTTTTTTTTAGATTTGTTGCATGGATTTTAAAACGATAGGTAGCCTAAAATTCAATCGATAGACTTTTATACTGTATTAGAGTTTTGTTTAATATTCTCTCTGTTATAAATTATAAAATATTTTGGTCATTTCACACTAATTAATAAAATAAAATAAAATAATGCATGATTTTATAAAAACATTTTTCAATAATTATATTGAAAAATAAAATTAAAATAATAATAATAAATAATATAGAATATATTAGACAAAAAATTATTAATAATGTATTGAGATTGTAAAATAACTTATAATTTTGACAAATATTTTTTCCAAAATAATTTATAATTTGAGACGGAAGCAAGTGATGTTACTTTATATAATCTTTTTGGATACTCTGTTTACGAGGGACTTTGACTCTTTCCAATAATTTTTAATTTCCTATTTACTTTTATTTTAATGTCCTAGTTTTATATTTTTAATAATTTGATATTAGATTTGCCTTTTTTTATTGATAAATTCACAGACCTCTTTCTATATTAGATTATATTTTATCAATTGCATTATTTGAATGTAACAATATACTAGTAAATATTATATTTTTTATCTCTATATCTATTTTTTTTATGTATTATAATTTTCACACTTTTTATCTATTATAATTTATTTTAAAAAATGAATTGCATCGACCATGGGGTGTTAATTAATTAACTAGGAAAGTTTTAATGTTATCATCTTAGAAGATAGAGTTAAAAAAATCTAAAATAATTGTAGTTAATTAAAAAATTCAATTATTTTATTTTTGAAATAAAATTTTCCTTTTTTATTTTATTTTTATTACTTCTAACATAGCCTCTAGAAGTACACATTTAAAATACATAAAAATAAAAACTTTATATTGAAAAGTTTGTATTCTATTTCTTGCAAAGTCAGATTTTTTTAATTTTATTTAAAATAAAATATAGTGATAGCAAGTGGGCCAAAAAGGCAAATCTCATTCTCTATATAAGGTGTCTATTATATGTCAATTCAATATCCATAACTAGTTCCAATATATCTTAATCTAAGAATACTTCATCAAATAACAGCTAGCACTACTTAGCTTGAATTGGAAGATGAAGAAGAACAAATATGATGCAAAAACAGGAGAAGCTGATGATGAGATGAAATTTGTTCATGATTCTTCTTTGGATTATCATGGAAAAATTCCTCTTCGATCTTCAACTGGTTCTTGGAAATCTGCTTTTTTCATTATTGGTAAGAATTAGTACTTTGATAATTTCATGCATATATATTTTAGCCTATAGTTTATGCTTAATCATATATAGTTATCATTGATCACTTGTTAATTAAGCTCTCTTGAATTTCATTTTGGCTATTATACAGACATAAAATTCTAGCAGTGCTGCATTATTATTTTAACTAAGTGTAATTAGTAATATATATATATATATAATTCTTCACCTTATTATTTTTATTTTATTTTATTATTTTTTCTTTTCTATTTTTAAATCATAAAATAAGCATGAATTTTCTTTAAATGCTTAAAGCTACTGGGTGATAGAAAGAAATAGGAATCACTAATGTGTGTTCATGCATTCATAAATCCAAAACTTTTGACTTATTCGTTCTTGATCTGTTTAAATATAAATATGAATTGTTTGATCATGTTCTAATAATTAATACTTTTTTGAAAACATGAATGTGTTGAACGTGATTGTGACTACAAAAAATATTAGTTTTTTTATTTATTAGTTTTTCCCATTTAAAAAAATATTTGAAAAATTATATTTTTCTTATTACAAAAAAAAAAACCTAATTTAATGTGTTTAATTTTTTTTAAAATGAAAAAAGGAGAAATTATTATTCATAATGGTGAACAGTGAATTTTTTTAGAAAAGAATTGGCCTATTAATAATAGTAATATTGATGGTTTTTTATTTGAATATATTTATATTACAATCTTTATGCTTTTTTAAAAATAAATATTACAACTTTTATGCTTCATTCCAAAATGATAGAATTTATTTAATTTTTCTAATATCTCTCAATAATATATATAATTTCACGTGGCCAACATCCATAAATAGGATTTTCTTTTCCTTTTCTGAAAACATCCGGACTAAGTTTAGGTGATAGAATATATACCTTTTGTTTTTTATTTACAAAACGGAATAATTCCAAATCAAAAGAAAACTTAGTAATTATGAACCAATATAAAAATGAAATAGGTAGATATAATAAATATTCACATTTAAGAATTAAAAACAAAATACATAGCCTGAAATGATTAAAACTCACAGTTAATCCCACTAGCTATACAATTACATAATATTCATTTTTGCCTTTGAATAAAGCATATGCTATAATGGGATAAGGGTAAGCATATAGTGGAAAAAAATAAATGAATAAAATTATGAGCTTGATAATTTTGAAAAATGTAATTTATTTCTTAAAAGTTGAATTTTATTTATATTTTTTTTACAGCAATTGAGTTTAGTGAGAGGTTGAGCTACTTTGGAATAGCAACTAATTTGGGGATGTATTTGGCAAAAGTTTTGCATCAAGATCTTACAACAGCAGTTAAGAATGTGAATGACTGGGCTGGAGTTACTACTTTGATGCCACTTTTGGGTGGATTCCTTGCTGATTCATACTTAGGACGATACAACACTGTCATTGGATCATGCATTATTTATCTGATGGTAATAATCTTATTCAAGTCATTCATCTACAACAGTCATTGGTGACATTAATCTTATTGTTTACATATTTAATTTATACATTAGACACAAGCTGACATGTCAAAGCGGACGTTTAAAGTAGTTAGACGAATCCATTTTGTCACTCTAAAGGTTAATCGTCCATCTAGTTTAGTTTCGCGTTCGTCAAAGTCCACCAACAAAATAGGGCAGGTAGAGTAAAGAAGGAGAACAAAAAATGTTGCCTCGGCCAATAAAAAATAGAGGTCTAAACGGGCGTGTTTCATGGGCTCGACTCATTATTCCACCCTAAACCTAATCTTGACAAACAATCATGTTCGCTTAATTTATGCCTATGCTCGCCAAAGCCCGCCAAAAAAATAAGGCAAGTAGAATAGAGGAGGTGAACCAAAAACCTTATATCAATCAATCAAAAATGGAGGGTTAAACGGACGTGTCCGATGGACTCGTTCTATTTTATCAGTCAAAAGCTTAAGAGTGATAAACAATTTAGGTTCACACTCAGCAATATCCATAAAAAAAAACATAACAAATAGATTAGAGATGGCTACTAAAAACATTACGAGGTCGAGTCCGTTGGCCCGCCTATTTTGCCACTCTAAATAAAATATATAGTTATTCAATAAATTTTTATTTTTACCAGTGATAAGATTTGTTTTGTTGAATAAAACAGGGTTTGGTGCTACTCACTCTATCATGGTTCTTACCAAGTTTAAAGCCATGTGCCCATACAACATGCACTAAACCAAGAAAGATCCATGAAGTGTTCTTCTTCCTAGCCATATACCTAATCTCAATAGGAACAGGAGGACACAAACCATCTCTAGAAAGTTTTGGAGCTGATCAATTTGATGATGGTCACATTCAAGAAAGAAGACAAAAAATGTCATTTTTCAATTGGTGGAACTGTGGCCTATGTAGTGGGCTCATTCTTGGAGTAACCCTTATTGGTTATGTACAAGATCATGTGAGTTGGGGTGCTGCTGATATCATTCTCCTAGGTGTCATGGCTTTCTCATTGGTTATTTTTGTGATTGGAAGGAAAATCTATCGTTATAGGACCCCAAGTGGAAGTATTTTGGCTCCAATGTTTCAAGTTATTGTTGCTGCAATCTCTAAGAGAAAGCTTCCTTATCCTTCTAGTCCAAGTGAATTGTATGAAGTTTCAAAAATTGAGGGCAATAATGGAAGATTTTTGGCTCATTCCAAGAAACTCAAGTAAGTATTATTCAATATCGTCTCGAGTTTTTGTAGATTTTATGTATGTATGCCGCAGTTTAATCATGAGAAAACAATTAGAGGTCTTAGTTAACCACAATTTAACTGTGACATTATTTTATAAGATTTAATTTAACCATAGTTTAACTGTGAAAAATTTTAGATTGTGACATTATTTTATGAGATTTAATTTAACCATAATTTAACTAGGACAATTTTAGATTATGTATAGTGGTATGACATACACGTTCTCAAAGGCGACAAAGATAATATTGTAAACTAGAGCTTTACTGACTATGGTTGAGATTGTAAATTGTAAACATCAACATTTTAATCGCATTTGACCACGAATATTTTTAATATCAAAGATCATGATACAATTGCATATTTTTTTTCAGATTTTTTGACAAGGCAGCAATAGTTGAAAATGGAGGAAACTTAGTAAAGGAACAAAGTCCATGGAGAATTGCAACAGTCACAAAAGTTGAAGAAATGAAGCTTATGATCAACATGATTCCAATTTGGATATTCACTTTACCATTTGGAATGTGTGCTGCCCAAACACAAACTTTCTTCCTCAAACAAGGCCAAATAATGGATAGAAAACTAGGACATAGTTTCGAGTTACCACCCGCTTCAATCTTCACTATTTCCGCAATCGGTATGATAATTTCTGTCGCGATCTATGACAAATTCCTCGTGCCAATTCTAAGAAAAATAACCGGTAACGAAAGAGGCATGAACATTCTTCAAAGAATCGGTGTCGGAATGGTTTTCTCAATCATAACAATGACAGTAGCCGCATTGGTAGAGAAAAAAAGACTTGAAATTGTCGAGGCGAATCCATCAAAAGGCTCACTATCAATGAGTGTTTTCTGGCTCGCGCCACAGTTTTTGATAATCGGGTTTGCCGACGGTTTAACGCTCGTCGGCTTACAAGAATATTTCTATGATCAAGTTCCTGATTCAATGAGAAGTTTTGGGATTGGAATTTATTTGAGTGTTATAGGAGCTGCAAATTTTCTAAGTAGCTGGTTGATAACAATTGTGACTCATGTGACAATAAAAAATGGGAAAAGTTGGTTTGGTGCAAATTTGAATACTAGTAGGTTGGATAAATTTTATTGGCTACTTGGAGGGATAACTACATTGAACATGTTTGTGTTTGTGTTCTTTGCTAGGAAGTATAGCTATAAGACTGTGCAAAATGTTGCTGTGGGTGATTGTTATGATGGAAAGAATGATCATGGTGGAGAAGTGGAGAGAGTGGTTTGAATAGCTAAGTTAGTTGTTTTATATTTTATCTTATGGTGGATGAAATTATTATATGTTTATATGAACTAGCAAAGTCATGTGTTTGTAAATTTGGTTTTTAATTGTGTTAGTTACTTTGGTTTTGATGTTAATGAATAATCATATGATATAATCTCTTTATTATAGATTATATGCAATATATGACAAGAAAAATATGGATATTATCATTTCAAAAACGATCACATTCTCAACAAAAATAATTTTGTTGATAATTTTTTTTATTTATTAAAGTGGTATTATTAATTATAAAATTTAACAAAAAACTAAAATGAAATCAATCTATTGTATTTGAGCAATTTTAATAAAGCGCAAAATTCATCTTTAGTTTTCTTTCACAAGCACAAATGTTAATATTATTTTCTTCTATTTCATATATATGTATGACATTGCTAATTTGTAAAAATTTATTGTTGTTTTATTTTGTTTGTTGAAGAATATATATTATTGTTAATTATTTTGTTGAAGAATATAATTATTGTTAATTATTTTAAATTTAATGTTATTTTTTTAGTACTAAACAATAAATGTTATATCTGTTTTCAATTTAGTTTTTTTTAATTATATTATTTCAAAAAAAATGAATTTGAGTTATACTATTTGTTAAAAACAATATTAATGTTATTTTGTGATTTTTTTTTAGTATATGTTATATGTTAATGTTATAGAAGTGGCTCAAGTTGACATTGAGATGGAAGTGGTTGAGACTCTAATTAACATTCAGGTTACAGCTTAGGCTGATGCGGAGTCGTCGTCTATACATTTATACGGGGTTTCTTTAGAAGTTTAGTGATCATACTTTACTCATCGCGTATGTCGATCGCGTGACATTTAAAGTATGACAGAGAAATGTATAAATATTTTATTTTAAATTTTTTATCATTGATTAATTAAAAATATAACTGATGGTTTATATTTTATTTGTTACATGTCCGTGCCCTATTAAAGGAGACCGCCCATGAGACTAAGTTGAAGAAATTCTTAGATGTCGAGATGCCTGATGAGGTTTGATATATTATTTTTTATATCAATATGCTTTCGTTGGTGGACTGTTTATTAACCATGATCGACGCTCCATAACTATCGACTTTTGTTAAATGATTGCATAAGGAATCATCCTTCTTTCAACTTCCAGTTGATGAAATGACGATAATCATGGATGATGTCTCACATCTCTTCCATCTACCCCTTACAGGGAAATTCTTCACCGCTCCTCTCATTAACCTTGCATGTATTATGGTTGAGCAGTACTTCAAGTTACCAAGGTCATGGTCATGGAGGAGTTCAGGTTTAATAGGGTTTCTATCTTTTGTCTCTCTACTCCTAGAGACATATTAGACTGTGGTGGATCACTCTACGTGTGAGACAGTTGTTAGGGTATACATTGCATCTTGTAGAATATATTATCCTAGCGGATAAGTCTCATGTATGCATTAATATCAGATACATTTCTCTATTTTCTGAGCTTGAGTGTGTCAACTAGGCATGGTGTGTTATGCTTTGACGGTACTATGTACATCCCTTTGTGAGACTTTTTTTTTAGACAATGAAATTTATCGATTATATGAGTCTATTTCAAATATGAATATTTCTTATGCTTTATTTATTTAGTTCTTATTTACCAAAGACATCTTGTATATGTAATTTCTTCTTCTTGTGAAAAGTTAAATATATGAGCATTTTTCGTCCATTTATGACAAATGTGTCTGTGTTCCTATCACTAGTTCTCCACGGGCCACCACATGGAGGGTCCAATATTCACATAGGAGGTCTTCAAAAATACAGGTGGAGGATCGATGTGTTGAGTGTTGATATCATATGAACACCATAAATAGAACATAGAGAACATCAAAACTTTGATGACACTATCATATTTTCGAATTATTTACAATGAGATAGTTCAGTGATTAGATATTGATTACTAGTTAATTAAGCTATCTTGAATTTCATTTTTGCTCTAATAAAGAATAAAAATTCTTGTAGTGTTGCGTTATTATTTTAGCTAAATATAATTAATAATATTTTTTTCACCTTATTGTTTTTAATTTTTTATTATAATTTTTCTTTTTTATTTATTTATCATTATTTTATTTTAATAATAAGCATGAATTTTGGATTATTAATTTTCATTAGTATTTAAAAAAAGCTACGGTGAGTTCATCTATTTACAAATCTAAAATTTTAAGATGGTTTGATCTTGATCACTTTAAAAAACTTAAATATGAATCGTTTCATCATTAATTTTTCTAATAGAATGTGATTGTGACTGCAAAGAAATTTTTTTTATAAAAAAGAAATTTATATTAAAAAACTACTTTAACGTGTTTAAAAGTTTTTTTCTTTGATGGTATTAAAAAAAGGGAGAAATTATTATTAATAATAGTGATATATATATATATATATATATATATATATATATATATATATATATATATATATATATATATATATATATAAAAAAATCTATTGCCCGAGCTATTAAGGTTAGGTAGGAGATATGAGTAATCGGACAAGTAAAACAAGGGTATTCTTGCAGGGCATATATACTCGGGTCATCAGGTCTAACTGTACAGGTCGGGTTGTGTCTGCCTAGCTGTACAGGTCGGGTTATGTCTACCTAGGTGCGCCAGGCTGAGCTGTATAGGTCGTAGTGTATCTGCCTAGCTGTGTCAGGTCGAGCTATATAGGCCAGGGTGTATCTACCTAGCTGTGTCAGACCGAGTTGTACAGGCCGGGGTGTATTTGCCTAGTTGTGCAGGTCGGGCTATGTGCTTAGCTGTGCAGGCCGGGCTACGCCTGCCGAGTTGAGTCAGGAAAGGTTGGTTACATAATTCAATGGACAGCGGTTACTGTGACACCCCGATTTAATTCGAATATTAAATAAATGAGAATTTAATTATTTATTTAATTAAAGTCTTAAGTATTTATATTTTTGGATTTAATTGGATTAATTGAAGAAAGAAGGGTTGGAGGTGTGCAGAGTAAATAGTGGGTGTGAGGAGTAAATCACTCTACTTCTACTAATTATTAACTATGTATTTTATTTGGAATAATAAAGGAGTATTAAAAGGAATATAAAAAGGAAAAGAAGGAAAAAGGAGTCTTTTTGGGAAAAAGCTATTTCACGTAGAATTGGAGAAGAGAAGAGAAGAAGAGAGGAAAAAGTCGACGCTGAGGAAATCGAAGATCATCGCGAGGTAAGGGGTGATTTCATTCGGTTTTAATGCCTTATGGGTTTTGGGAATCAACCGGGTAATCGGGTATGTTAGGAAAATTGATTATAGGTTTGTAGAATGAAATCCTATTTTGTGTCGGAGTATAGAATTAAGTTCATTAAGTGTGTCGAATAAATAATAGGAATAGTGAAACTATGATATGTAATGTTGTAATGATGTATAATGGTCGTATGTTGGTGTTCCCGAAGTTATAATTCGTATAGGAATGATTGGGAATGGTTTGAAATGCATAAATGCTGTCAAATAGCAGAATTTTGGTTCTGCAGGTCGTGGGAACCGGTTCCCTGTGGGAAGGAACCGGGTTTCCAGTGTTAATTTTTCAAAATTGGGGAATTTTGCACTCAGGAACCGGTTCCTGTATATGTCGGAACTGGGTTCCCATACAAATTCCAGAAGCGTGATTTTCAGACTTCACGGGAACCGGTTCCTGTATATGTAGGAACCGGGTTCCATGTGTAATTTTTCAAAATACTCAAAACTTCAAAAATTCATATTTTCTAAACCGTAACTCCGATTCGAGTGCCGTTTTCGGCGTTATTTCCTAAATTTCGAATGCTACCTTTTGAAAAGAGAAAAATATTATTTTGCTAAATTATTTTTAAAATGGTCGCGCTCCCGATTTTTGAAAAGGATGAGTAATTAAGAATAATGAGAACTATTATGAGTGGTATGAGTTACCTGATGAGGTATTGATGCTTACAGTGTTATATAATTGTTATTCATTTTGATTGAATGAGATACACTGGTGAATTGACATGATGTGATTTGTATTAATATCATGATATGTGAAATGATGATGGCATGCTTTTATGATGCATGCATATACATTTATTGATTTGGTTCATTCCCATTGTGCGGAAGCGAACTAGTTGAGCCAATAGACTTACCCGGAGGTTGAGGTAGTGAGGCTGGATTCTTGACCCAATAGCTATGGGCGAATCATGAATTTACACTGTCTATCCACATGTAAACGGAGCGGTGTGTGTGAACTCGGTTCACGTTTTGGTACCACATGCATAGAGTCTGCATTGCATATGGGATTGTAACATGCTAGGATGGTTTCCAGTGTTGCAATTTCTATTGTTTGTATACATGTTCATTGTGTGAGATGCCTTGTGAATTGACTACGATTATGTGTTTGGATAATGGATTAATGTATTCGATTATTCTGTTGTATTTAAAAACGTATAATGCATTTTATATTGGATAGAAATCTCACCCTTACTTTGATGATTTCAGATTCGAAGTGATTAGCTGCTTGGAATTGGTGAGGATAGCCCTAGAGTCGAGTCAGTTAGTTAATCCGCGTGTCAGTGTCGTGCTCTGGTAGATGTAACACTGGGGAAACGGTCGTTTTGAAATCCTTTAATGGATATCCTTAATGGTTTTGAATTATGTTTTGATTTATTATCCTGGAATAACCATGAATGATGTATTCGGGATTTGTTATGTTTCATTTCCGCTGTTAAACATAACTTTAAGTCTGTTTTATTTAATGAGTTTCTTCAGTGAAAGCATGACAACTGTGTTGATTGATTTGAATTATTTAAATTGTGACGCCTCTTGAATTGTGATTAAAAACTCTGATTATTATTTATAAAAACGCGGGTAATTAGAAGGGGTGTTACAATAGTGGTATCAGAGCATAGTCGGTCTTGTCTTACTGTCGTTATCCCTTTAGTATGCGACTAGTGTAAAGTAACATTGTCGATACTTGTGTGCTGATGTAGATTGTTTTGTAATGTTACAGAACAATGGCTGGAAGAGGTAACGGAAGGAATGATGATGCTATTGCTGAGGCTTTGGGAATGTTAGCTGGGGTGCTTGGAGGGAACCAGCAGGGAGTTGCGATTGGTGCTGACCGACAATTGGGGAATTTTCAGAGGAATAATCCTCCATTGTTCAAGGGTGCACATGATCCCGAAGGTGCTCAGAAGTGGTTGAAGGAGATCGAGAGGATCTTCAGAGTGATTGACTGTGCAGAGGGGCTGAAGGTGAGATATGGAACTCACATGTTAGCTGAGGAAGCTGATGACTGGTGGGTTGCTACCAGAACTGAACTGGAAGAAGATGGCGTTGCATTGAATTGGGCTGTGTTCAGGAGGGCTTTTCTGAGGAGGTACTTTCCTGAGGACATCAGAGGTAAGAAGGAGATTGAATTTCTGGAACTCAAGCAGGGTAGCAAAACTGTCAGTGAGTATGCTTTGAAGTTTACTGAGTTAGCGAAATATTATGCTCATTACCCTAACGATGCAGATGGAGAATTTTCCAAATGCATCAAGTTTGAGAATGGTCTTCGTGATGAGATTAAGCAGGGTATTCGGTATCAGCGTATCCGAAGATTTTCTGACCTGGTTGACTGCAGTAGGATTCTAGAGGAGGATCTTGCTAACACTAAGTCGAATGCTCGAGGATATGTTGACAGGAAAGGTAAGCAACAGATGGATCGTGATAAGCCTTATGATAGGAGCAATCAGAGATCCGGTGGTTGGAAGAAGTCTGGTGGAGGAGATTCTAGTTCTTCCGTTAAGTGCTACAAGTGTGGTGAGACAGGACATCGTATGGTGGACTGTAAGAGTAATGATAAGAAGTGTTTCAAGTGTGGGAAACTCGGCCATGTGGCCAATGACTGCAGAGCGAGAGTGGTGACTTGTTACAACTGTGGTGAAGAGGGTCATACTCGTCCTCAGTGCACAAAACCCAAGAAAGAGCAAGCTGGTGGTAAAGTGTTTGCATTGTCTAGATCAGAGACTAAACCAGATGATCGGCTGATTAAAGGTACATGTTTTATTAATGACATCCCTTTAATTGCGATTATTGATACTGGAGCTACGCATTCTTTTATTGCGTTAGATTGTGCTAAAAGATTGAATTTGGAAATTTCTAATATGGATGGAAGTATGGTTATTGATACTCCTGCGTCGGGTTCAGTGACTACTTCATATGTTTGTAGGAATTGTCCTGTTGTGATTTTTGGTAGGGGTTTCGGTATGGATTTAGTGTGCCTACCGTTAGAACAACTTGATATCATCCTTGGAATGAACTGGTTGGAATTCAACCAGGTTCATATCAACTGTTTTGAGAAGACGGTCATTTTCCCTGAGGAGGTTAAAGTCGAAAATGAGATTATGTCAGTTAAGCAGATGAACCTAGCTGTGAAAGATGGTGTTGTGGTGTTTATGTTGTATTCCGCGATAGAAACGGGGGGAAAAGCAAAAGGTGATGGATTGCCAGTGGTGAATGAATTTCCAGAGGTGTTTCCGGAAGACGTTAGTGAATTGCCACCCGAGAGAGAGGTAGAGTTTACTATAGATCTGATTCCTGGAACTAGTCCGGTGTCGATGGCGCCTTATCGCATGTCGGCATCTGAATTAGCTGAATTGAAGAAGCAGTTAGAGGAATTGCTTGATAAAAAGTTTAATCGTCCGAGTGTTTTGCCGTGGGGTGCTCCGGTGTTATTGGTTAAGAAGAAGGAAGGATCAATGAGGTTATGTGTTGACTACCGACAGTTGAATAAAGTTACAATTAAGAATCGGTATCCTTTACTGAGGATTGATGATTTGATGGATCAACTCATGGGAGCTTGTGTATTTAGTAAGATTGATCTGAGATCTGGATATCATCAGATTCGTGTGAAGAAGGAGGATATTCAGAAAACTGCATTTAGAACGAGGTATGGGCATTACGAATATTCTGTTATGTCGTTTGGAGTTACTAATGCACCTGGTGTTTTCATGGAGTATATGAACAGGATATTTCATCTGTATCTTGACAAGTTCGTAGTAGTGTTCATTGATGATATTCTGATTTATTCGAAAAGCGATGAGGAGCATGCAGAACATCTCAGAGTTGTGTTGGAATTGTTGAAAGAGAAGAAGCTTTATGCGAAGTTGTCCAAGTGTGAATTCTGGTTAGATGAAGTAAGTTTTCTTGGTCATGTAATTTCCAAGAATGGGATTGTTGTTGATCCTACGAAGGTAGAGGCGGTGTCTTAGTGGGAAGCGCCGAAGAATGCTTCTGAGATCCGTAGTTTTCTGGGTCTTGCGGGTTGTTATCGGAAGTTCATTGAAGGGTTTTCCAAACTGGCGTTGCCATTGACTAAGTTGACCAGAAAGGGTCAGGTGTTTGTTTGGGATGTTGAATGTGAGAAAGGATTTCAAGAGCTGAAAAGGAGGTTGACAAGTGCTCCGATCTTGATTTTGCCAGATCCGACTAAGTCTTTTGTGGTGTATTGTGATGCATCATTAATGGGATTAGGTGGTGTGTTGATGCAAGATAAGCAGGTTGTGGTTTATGCTTCGCGACAGTTGAAAGTGCATGAAAGGAATTATCCGACTCATGATTTGGAGTTGGCAGCTGTTGTGTTTGTTTTGAAGTTGTGGAGACATTATTTATATGGTTCTCGGTTTGAAGTATTCAGTGATCATAAGAGCCTGAAGTATCTCTTTGATCAGAAAGAGTTGAACATGAGACAGAGAAGATGGTTAGAATTCCTAAAGGATTATGATTTTGGTTTGAATTACCATCCTGGTAAGGCAAACGTTGTTGCAGATGCTTTGAGTAGGAAGTCCTTGCATATGTCGATGTTGATGGTCCGTGAGTTAGATTTGGTTGAGCAGTTTAGAGATTTGAGTTGGTTTGTGAAACTACTCCAAATAGTGTGAAATTGGGTATGTTAAAGCTGACTAGTGGTATTCTGGAAGAGATTAGAAATGGACAGAAATCTGATGTTGGTTTAGTTGATAAGTTGACATTGATCAACCATGGTCAAGGAGGCGAGTTCCGAATTGACGAGAATGGAGTTATGAGATTTGGTGCTCGGGTGTGTGTTCCGGATGTTGCCGAGATCAGGAAGAGCATTTTAGAAGAAGGACATCGTAGCGGGTTGAGTATTCATCCCGGTGCTACTAAAATGTACCATAATTTGAAGAAGTTGTTTTGGTGGCCGGGAATGAAAAAGGAAATTGCTGAGTTTGTGTATGCTTGTTTGGTTTGTCAGAAGTCGAAAATCGAGCATCAGAAACCGTCAGGATTGATGGAGCCATTATTTGTTCCAGAATGGAAGTGGGATGGAATCTGTGACACCCCGATTTAATTTAAATATTAATTAAGTGAGGATTTAATTATTTAATTAAATGAAGTCTCGAGTATTAATTTTAGTGGATTAATTGGGTCATTAAATGAGGAAATGTTTTGAGGTGTGCAGAGTAAACGGTGGGTGTAAGAGAGTAAATCACTCTACTAATTATTAAGTTTTAATTATTTTATTTTATTAGAATAATTAAAGGAACATAAAAAGGAAAAAAGAAAGGAAATAATAGGTTTTTGGAGAAACTGTGTTCACGTGGAATTGGAGAGAAGAGGAAAAGAGAGGAAAAGCCGACACCAAGAGAATCGAAGAATCATCGCGAGGTAAGGGGTTATTTCGTTCGGTTAATATGCCTTATGGGTTTTGGGAATCATAGGGATAATTGGGTATGTTAGAGAATTTGAATTATGATGATTATGAGTTATAGGAATAAATCCTATTTGTGTCGGTGTTGGAATTAGGAATCATAAGTATGTCAGATAATTGATAGGGGTGAATAAACCATGTTGTTTGATGTTAAAATGGTGTGAAATGACGATGAAATGATGTTCCTAATGTACCAAATCGTATTAGTAAGTTTGGAAATGAGTAAGAATGGAAAATGCTGTCAAAAAGTAGCAAAAATGCTGTCACAGGTCGTGGGAACCGGTTCCCTGTGGGGAGGAACCGAGTTCCCAGTGTTAATTTGGCCAAAACTGGGAAAAATAGACTCAGGAACCGGTTCCTGTATATGTAGGAACCGGTTCCCCATTCAAAAACCAGGGGCGAGGTATTTTTAACTCACAGGAACCGGTTCCTGTATAGGTAGGAACCGGGTTCCATGTGCATTTTTCCAATTTTTCTAAAACTTCAAAAATTCATATTTTCTAAACCGTAACTCCGATTCGAGTGCCGTTTTCGGCATTATTTCTTAAATTTAAAATACTATCTTTTAGAAAGGGAAAAATATTATTTTGCTAAAATTATTTTTAAAAGAGTCGAGCTTCCGATTTTTTGAAAAGTTATTAGTTAAGGATAACGGGAATAGGATATGGATTGTCTGATTTATTGAGCGAAGAATAATGCTTACAATGTTATGTTGGTATTCATTATGATTGAATGTAATACATTGATGATTGGCATTATGTGAATTATGTTGATATCATAATCTATGAATTGATGTTGCATGCTTTGATGATGCATGCATAAGCATTTGTTAATTGGTTCATTCCCATTATGCGGAAGTGAACTGGCAGAGTCAATAGACTTACCCGAATTTAGAGGTAGTAAGGATAGATTCTTGACCCAATGGTTATGGGTGAATCATGGATTTCCGCTGTCTTTCCACATGTAAACGGAGCAGTGGGTGAACTCGGTTCACGTTTTGGTACCACATGCATAGAGTCTGCATTGCATATGGGATTGTAACATGCTAGGATGGTTTCCAGTGTTGCAATTTCTATTGTTTGTATACATGTTCATTGTGTGAGATGCCTTGTGAATTGACTACGATTATGTGTTTGGATAATGGATTAATGTATTCGATTATTCTGTTGTATTTAAAAACGTATAATGCATTTTATATTGGATAGAAATCTCACCCTTACTTTGATGATTTCAGATTCGAAGTGATTAGCTGCTTGGAATTGGTGAGGATAGCCCTAGAGTCGAGTCAGTTAGTTAATCCGCGTGTCAGTGTCGTGCTCTGGTAGATGTAACACTGGGGAAACGGTCGTTTTGAAATCCTTTAATGGATATCCTTAATGGTTTTGAATTATGTTTTGATTTATTATCCTGGAATAACCATGAATGATGTATTCGGGATTTGTTATGTTTCATTTCCGCTGTTAAACATAACTTTAAGTCTGTTTTATTTAATGAGTTTCTTCAGTGAAAGCATGACAACTGTGTTGATTGATTTGAATTATTTAAATTGTGACGCCTCTTGAATTGTGATTAAAAACTCTGATTATTATTTATAAAAACGCGGGTAATTAGAAGGGGTGTTACAATAGTGGTATCAGAGCATAGTCGGTCTTGTCTTACTGTCGTTATCCCTTTAGTATGCGACTAGTGTAAAGTAACATTGTCGATACTTGTGTGCTGATGTAGATTGTTTTGTAATGTTACAGAATAATGGCTGGAAGAGGTAACGGAAGGAACGACGATGCTATTGCTGAGGCTTTGGGAATGTTAGCTGGAATGCTCGGAGGGAATCAGCAGGGAGCTGTTATTGGTGCTGACAGACAATTGGGGAATTTCCAGAGGAATAATCCTCCATTGTTCAAGGGTGCACATGATCTCGAGGGTGCTCAGAAGTGGTTGAAGGAGATCGAGAGGATCTTCAGAGTGATTGACTGTGCAGAGGGGCTGAAGGTGAGATATGGAACTCACATGTTAGCTGAGGAAGCTGATGACTGGTGGGTTGCTACCAGAACTGAACTGGAAGAAGATGGCGTTGCATTGAATTGGGCTGTGTTCAGGAGGGCTTTTCTGAGGAGGTACTTTCCTGAGGACATCAGAGGTAAGAAGGAGATTGAATTTCTGGAACTCAAGCAGGGTAGCAAAACTGTCAGTGAGTATGCTTTGAAGTTTACTGAGTTAGCGAAATATTATGCTCATTACCCTAACGATGCAGATGGAGAATTTTCCAAATGCATCAAGTTTGAGAATGGTCTTCGTGATGAGATTAAGCAGGGTATTCGGTATCAGCGTATCCGAAGATTTTCTGACCTGGTTGACTGCAGTAGGATTCTAGAGGAGGATCTTGCTAACACTAAGTCGAATGCTCGAGGATATGTTGACAGGAAAGGTAAGCAACAGATGGATCGTGATAAGCCTTATGATAGGAGCAATCAGAGATCCGGTGGTTGGAAGAAGTCTGGTGGAGGAGATTCTAGTTCTTCCGTTAAGTGCTACAAGTGTGGTGAGACAGGACATCGTATGGTGGACTGTAAGAGTAATGATAAGAAGTGTTTCAAGTGTGGGAAACTCGGCCATGTGGCCAATGACTGCAGAGCGAGAGTGGTGACTTGTTACAACTGTGGTGAAGAGGGTCATACTCGTCCTCAGTGCACAAAACCCAAGAAAGAGCAAGCTGGTGGTAAAGTGTTTGCATTGTCTAGATCAGAGACTAAACCAGATGATCGGCTGATTAAAGGTACATGTTTTATTAATGACATCCCTTTAATTGCGATTATTGATACTGGAGCTACGCATTCTTTTATTGCGTTAGATTGTGCTAAAAGATTGAATTTGGAAATTTCTAATATGGATGGAAGTATGGTTATTGATACTCCTGCGTCGGGTTCAGTGACTACTTCATATGTTTGTAGGAATTGTCCTGTTGTGATTTTTGGTAGGGGTTTCGGTATGGATTTAGTGTGCCTACCGTTAGAACAACTTGATATCATCCTTGGAATGAACTGGTTGGAATTCAACCAGGTTCATATCAACTGTTTTGAGAAGACGGTCATTTTCCCTGAGGAGGTTAAAGTCGAAAATGAGATTATGTCAGTTAAGCAGATGAACCTAGCTGTGAAAGATGGTGTTGTGGTGTTTATGTTGTATTCCGCGATAGAAACGGGGGGAAAAGCAAAAGGTGATGGATTGCCAGTGGTGAATGAATTTCCAGAGGTGTTTCCGGAAGACGTTAGTGAATTGCCACCCGAGAGAGAGGTAGAGTTTACTATAGATCTGATTCCTGGAACTAGTCCGGTGTCGATGGCGCCTTATCGCATGTCGGCATCTGAATTAGCTGAATTGAAGAAGCAGTTAGAGGAATTGCTTGATAAAAAGTTTAATCGTCCGAGTGTTTTGCCGTGGGGTGCTCCGGTGTTATTGGTTAAGAAGAAGGAAGGATCAATGAGGTTATGTGTTGACTACCGACAGTTGAATAAAGTTACAATTAAGAATCGGTATCCTTTACTGAGGATTGATGATTTGATGGATCAACTCATGGGAGCTTGTGTATTTAGTAAGATTGATCTGAGATCTGGATATCATCAGATTCGTGTGAAGAAGGAGGATATTCAGAAAACTGCATTTAGAACGAGGTATGGGCATTACGAATATTCTGTTATGTCGTTTGGAGTTACTAATGCACCTGGTGTTTTCATGGAGTATATGAACAGGATATTTCATCTGTATCTTGACAAGTTCGTAGTAGTGTTCATTGATGATATTCTGATTTATTCGAAAAGCGATGAGGAGCATGCAGAACATCTCAGAGTTGTGTTGGAATTGTTGAAAGAGAAGAAGCTTTATGCGAAGTTGTCCAAGTGTGAATTCTGGTTAGATGAAGTAAGTTTTCTTGGTCATGTAATTTCCAAGAATGGGATTGTTGTTGATCCTACGAAGGTAGAGGCGGTGTCTTAGTGGGAAGCGCCGAAGAATGCTTCTGAGATCCGTAGTTTTCTGGGTCTTGCGGGTTGTTATCGGAAGTTCATTGAAGGGTTTTCCAAACTGGCGTTGCCATTGACTAAGTTGACCAGAAAGGGTCAGGTGTTTGTTTGGGATGTTGAATGTGAGAAAGGATTTCAAGAGCTGAAAAGGAGGTTGACAAGTGCTCCGATCTTGATTTTGCCAGATCCGACTAAGTCTTTTGTGGTGTATTGTGATGCATCATTAATGGGATTAGGTGGTGTGTTGATGCAAGATAAGCAGGTTGTGGTTTATGCTTCGCGACAGTTGAAAGTGCATGAAAGGAATTATCCGACTCATGATTTGGAGTTGGCAGCTGTTGTGTTTGTTTTGAAGTTGTGGAGACATTATTTATATGGTTCTCGGTTTGAAGTATTCAGTGATCATAAGAGCCTGAAGTATCTCTTTGATCAGAAAGAGTTGAACATGAGACAGAGAAGATGGTTAGAATTCCTAAAGGATTATGATTTTGGTTTGAATTACCATCCTGGTAAGGCAAACGTTGTTGCAGATGCTTTGAGTAGGAAGTCCTTGCATATGTCGATGTTGATGGTCCGTGAGTTAGATTTGGTTGAGCAGTTTAGAGATTTGAGTTGGTTTGTGAAACTACTCCAAATAGTGTGAAATTGGGTATGTTAAAGCTGACTAGTGGTATTCTGGAAGAGATTAGAAATGGACAGAAATCTGATGTTGGTTTAGTTGATAAGTTGACATTGATCAACCATGGTCAAGGAGGCGAGTTCCGAATTGACGAGAATGGAGTTATGAGATTTGGTGCTCGGGTGTGTGTTCCGGATGTTGCCGAGATCAGGAAGAGCATTTTAGAAGAAGGACATCGTAGCGGGTTGAGTATTCATCCCGGTGCTACTAAAATGTACCATAATTTGAAGAAGTTGTTTTGGTGGCCGGGAATGAAAAAGGAAATTGCTGAGTTTGTGTATGCTTGTTTGGTTTGTCAGAAGTCGAAAATCGAGCATCAGAAACCGTCAGGATTGATGGAGCCATTATTTGTTCCAGAATGGAAGTGGGATGGAATCTGTGACACCCCGATTTAATTTAAATATTAATTAAGTGAGGATTTAATTATTTAATTAAATGAAGTCTCGAGTATTAATTTTAGTGGATTAATTGGGTCATTAAATGAGGAAATGTTTTGAGGTGTGCAGAGTAAACGGTGGGTGTAAGAGAGTAAATCACTCTACTAATTATTAAGTTTTAATTATTTTATTTTATTAGAATAATTAAAGGAACATAAAAAGGAAAAAAGAAAGGAAATAATAGGTTTTTGGAGAAACTGTGTTCACGTGGAATTGGAGAGAAGAGGAAAAGAGAGGAAAAGCCGACACCAAGAGAATCGAAGAATCATCGCGAGGTAAGGGGTTATTTCGTTCGGTTAATATGCCTTATGGGTTTTGGGAATCATAGGGATAATTGGGTATGTTAGAGAATTTGAATTATGATGATTATGAGTTATAGGAATAAACCCTATTTGTGTCGGTGTTGGAATTAGGAATCATAAGTATGTCAGATAATTGATAGGGGTGAATAAACCATGTTGTTTGATGTTAAAATGGTGTGAAATGACGATGAAATGATGTTCCTAATGTACCAAATCGTATTAGTAAGTTTGGAAATGAGTAAGAATGGAAAATGCTGTCAAAAAGTAGCAAAAATGCTGTCACAGGTCGTGGGAACCGGTTCCCTGTGGGGAGGAACCGAGTTCCCAGTGTTAATTTGGCCAAAACTGGGAAAAATAGACTCAGGAACCGGTTCCTGTATATGTAGGAACCGGTTCCCCATTCAAAAACCAGGGGCGAGGTATTTTTAACTCACAGGAACCGGTTCCTGTATAGGTAGGAACCGGGTTCCATGTGCATTTTTCCAATTTTTCTAAAACTTCAAAAATTCATATTTTCTAAACCGTAACTCCGATTCGAGTGCCGTTTTCGGCATTATTTCTTAAATTTAAAATACTATCTTTTAGAAAGGGAAAAATATTATTTTGCTAAAATTATTTTTAAAAGAGTCGAGCTTCCGATTTTTTGAAAAGTTATTAGTTAAGGATAACGGGAATAGGATATGGATTGTCTGATTTATTGAGCGAAGAATAATGCTTACAATGTTATGTTGGTATTCATTATGATTGAATGTAATACATTGATGATTGGCATTATGTGAATTATGTTGATATCATAATCTATGAATTGATGTTGCATGCTTTGATGATGCATGCATAAGCATTTGTTAATTGGTTCATTCCCATTATGCGGAAGTGAACTGGCAGAGTCAATAGACTTACCCGAATTTAGAGGTAGTAAGGATAGATTCTTGACCCAATGGTTATGGGTGAATCATGGATTTCCGCTGTCTTTCCACATGTAAACGGAGCAGTGGGTGAACTCGGTTCACGTTTTGGTACCACATGCATAGAGTCTGCATTGCATATGGGATTGTAACATGCTAGGATGGTTTCCAGTGTTGCAATTTCTATTGTTTGTATACATGTTCATTGTGTGAGATGCCTTGTGAATTGACTACGATTATGTGTTTGGATAATGGATTAATGTATTCGATTATTCTGTTGTATTTAAAAACGTATAATGCATTTTATATTGGATAGAAATCTCACCCTTACTTTGATGATTTCAGATTCGAAGTGATTAGCTGCTTGGAATTGGTGAGGATAGCCCTAGAGTCGAGTCAGTTAGTTAATCCGCGTGTCAGTGTCGTGCTCTGGTAGATGTAACACTGGGGAAACGGTCGTTTTGAAATCCTTTAATGGATATCCTTAATGGTTTTGAATTATGTTTTGATTTATTATCCTGGAATAACCATGAATGATGTATTCGGGATTTGTTATGTTTCATTTCCGCTGTTAAACATAACTTTAAGTCTGTTTTATTTAATGAGTTTCTTCAGTGAAAGCATGACAACTGTGTTGATTGATTTGAATTATTTAAATTGTGACGCCTCTTGAATTGTGATTAAAAACTCTGATTATTATTTATAAAAACGCGGGTAATTAGAAGGGGTGTTACAATAGTGGTATCAGAGCATAGTCGGTCTTGTCTTACTGTCGTTATCCCTTTAGTATGCGACTAGTGTAAAGTAACATTGTCGATACTTGTGTGCTGATGTAGATTGTTTTGTAATGTTACAGAACAATGGCTGGAAGAGGTAACGGAAGGAATGATGATGCTATTGCTGAGGCTTTGGGAATGTTAGTTGGGGTGCTTGGAGGGAACCAGCAGGGAGTTGCGATTGGTGCTGACCGACAATTGGGGAATTTTCAGAGGAATAATCCTCCATTGTTCAAGGGTGCACATGATCCCGAAGGTGCTCAGAAGTGGTTGAAGGAGATCGAGAGGATCTTCAGAGTGATTGATTGTGCTGAGGGGCTGAAGGTGAGGTATGGTACTCACATGCTGGCAGAGGAAGCTGATGACTGGTGGGTTGCTACCAGGACTGAAATGGAAGAAGATGGAATTGCATTGACTTGGGTTGTGTTCAGGAGAGCTTTTCTAAGAAGGTACTTTCCTGAAGACATTCGGGGTAAGAAAGAGATTGAGTTTCTGGAGCTCAAGCAAGGCAACAAGACTGTGAGTGAGTATGCAACGAAGTTTACTGAATTAGCAAAGTATTATGCTCATTACACTAATGATGCAGATGAAGAATTTTCCAAATGTATCAAGTTTGAGAATGGTCTGCGTGATGAGATCAAGCAGGGTATCAGGTATCAGCGCATTAGAAGGTTTCCTGATTTGGTTGACTGTAGTAGGATTCTGGAAGAAGATCTTACTAGCACTAAGTCGAATGCTCAGAGCCACGCTGATCGCAAGGGAAAGAGACAGATGGATCGTGGTAAGCCTTATGATAGGAATAATCAGAAATTTGGAGGTTGGAAGAAGCCTAGTGGGGGAGACTCTGGTTCTTCTGGTTCTTCCATAAAGTGTTACATGTGACACCCCAAAATAATTCGATAATTAGATAATTATGATTTCTAATTATTAAATTAATTGAGAACATAATTTATTAATATATTGGATTATTGAGATTAATGATGGAATTAATTGAGGTGTGAGGAGTAAATTTATTTTATTTATGTTAATAAGGAATAAAAGGAATAAAATAAGGAAAGAAGGAAAATGGAGTCATTTTGGAGAAAACAAGAATACGTGAAGTTGAGAAGAGGAGAAAGAAGGAAGAAGACCTAGAAGTGTCAGAGTTCGAAGAACCCACAAGGTAAGGGGTGATTTCGATTGATTATTTCGTATTATAGGTTTTGATTTTGATACTATAGATCATAGCATGTTAGGAAATCTTAGTTTGGGAATTTCTAGGTTTCCATGGGTGTATACCTAATGGTGTCAGATTGTGTCAGAATGTATAAATTCATTGATTTGTATGATATAGGATCATTAAGGATGAATAAAACATGTTATATTGTATGTTATTAATGATGAATGAGTCATTTTATGGTGTCGGAACATGTGGGCACGTTTTTGGATGAAAAGGAAAATGGTTTTGGAAACTAATGCTGTCAAAACTGAGTTTTTTGGTCTGAAGGTCGTGGGAACCGGTTCCCCAGTGGGAGAACCCGGGTTCCAGCTTTTAAAATGGTGAAAAGTGACATTTTTGAACTCAGGAACCGGTTCCTGTATGGGAGGAATCGGGTTCCACGTTAATTTTTCCAGAAAATGTGATTTTTACTTCTAGGAACCGGTTCCCTACCTGGAGGAACCGGGTTCCCCATACATTTTTCCAGGGGCGCTGTTTTTCTAAAATGTGGGAACCGGTTACTCCCAGGGAGGAACCGGGTTCCACTGAAAACTTTTGAAAATTTTTAAAACTTTAAAAATTCATAACTTTCAAACCGTAAGTCCGTTTTGAGCGCCGTTTTAGACGTTGTTTCTCAAATTTAATGCTCTATCTTATAAAATGAAAATATTTTCAAAAACTTGAAATTATTTTGGAAAGGAGTCGAATTTCGAAATAAACGATGATTGACTGACACATAATGATGTATGTGTAGCAGAGAACCTTTGGTGATGGAGATATTGGTATTGTATAGATGTAAAGCATGTTTATGCTGATGTTAATTGTATGCATGATTTGGTTGAAATATCATGATGATTGGTTGATTCAGTTATGTTAAGTTGATGTGTTACATAGACTGATTTGATGTTGCATGCTAGAGATGTGCGTGCATTTGCATTGTTTGGTGAAGTTAATTCCCATTGTGCGGAATTTGACTTGGATTGCCGATAACCGATACCCGAGTGAGGATGGGTGGTTAGGCTGGATTCGTGTCCGGGTGTTTATGGACGAATCGATGGTTACTGTATCCGGTTGATGATAAGATCAGTGTTGGGTGACTTGGTCACGTGTCGGTACCGCATGCATTGAGTCTGCATTTGTGTTTGCATGGAATTGTAACATGTTAGGATGTTTTCCAATGTTGCAATTCTTATGTTGTCTATTGATTATGCATGATGACTTACATGAATATGGTTGCGTGTTGAATTCTGAATTGTGTTAAGTGGGTGAAATAATATGCTTGTAATATATTGTTAATTGAGAAGCTTATAATATGTTTTAATTATGAGAAGTCTCACCCTTACTTTACAATTTCAGATTAAAGTTAGCAGCTGAGGAGTTGGTGAGGATGGCTCTAGAGCTTATCTTTTAAGTCCGCGTGTCAGTGTCATGCTCTGATTAGATTGTAACACTGGGGAACGTTTAGTTAAGAGAATTGTTATTGTTTAATTGTTTATTTGGATTCTTTGAGAACCATGATGGTTTATTAAATTTGGTTTGTGTATTTCCGCTGTGTAAGACATGGTCTTAAATTGATTAAATTATTTGGATAATGATCCTCAGTGTAGCATGGCTACTGTTTAATGGAAGTTTTATTTTATTTATTAATTGTGACATCCCTCATTTTCCGTGTTAACTCTGATTAAAGCTGATTTAGATATTAATTTAATTAATATATTCGGGGTATTTAGATGGGGTGTTACAATAGTGGTATCAGAGCATAGTCGTACTTGTCTTGTGTCGTTATCCCTTTTAGTATGCGACTAGTGTAAGTAACACTGTTGATACTTGTGTGCTGATGTAGATTGTTTTGTAATGTTACAGAACAATGGCTGGAAGAGGTAACGGAAGGAATGATGATGCTATTGCTGAGGCTTTGGGAATGTTAGTTGGGGTGCTTGGAGGGAACCAGCAGGGAGTTGCGATTGGTGCTGACCGACAATTGGGGAATTTTCAGAGGAATAATCCTCCATTGTTCAAGGGTGCACATGATCCCGAAGGTGCTCAGAAGTGGTTGAAGGAGATCGAGAGGATCTTCAGAGTGATTGACTGTGCAGAGGGGCTGAAGGTGAGATATGGAACTCACATGTTAGCTGAGGAAGCTGATGACTGGTGGGTTGCTACCAGAACTGAACTGGAAGAAGATGGCGTTGCATTGAATTGGGCTGTGTTCAGGAGGGCTTTTCTGAGGAGGTACTTTCCTGAGGACATCAGAGGTAAGAAGGAGATTGAATTTCTGGAACTCAAGCAGGGTAGCAAAACTGTCAGTGAGTATGCTTTGAAGTTTACTGAGTTAGCGAAATATTATGCTCATTACCCTAACGATGCAGATGGAGAATTTTCCAAATGCATCAAGTTTGAGAATGGTCTTCGTGATGAGATTAAGCAGGGTATTCGGTATCGCGTCAGAAGATTTTCCGACCGTTGATCGCAGAGGATTCTAGAGGAGGATCTTGCTAACACTAAGTCGAATGCTCGAGGATATGTTGACAGGAAAGGTAAGCAACAGATGGATCGTGATAAGCCTTATGATAGGAGCAATCAGAGATCCGGTGGTTGGAAGAAGTCTGGTGGAGGAGATTCTAGTTCTTCCGTTAAGTGCTACAAGTGTGGTGAGACAGGACATCGTATGGTGGACTGTAAGAGTAATGATAAGAAGTGTTTCAAGTGTGGGAAACTCGGCCATGTGGCCAATGACTGCAGAGCGAGAGTGGTGACTTGTTACAACTGTGGTGAAGAGGGTCATACTCGTCCTCAGTGCACAAAACCCAAGAAAGAGCAAGCTGGTGGTAAAGTGTTTGCATTGTCTAGATCAGAGACTAAACCAGATGATCGGCTGATTAAAGGTACATGTTTTATTAATGACATCCCTTTAATTGCGATTATTGATACTGGAGCTACGCATTCTTTTATTGCGTTAGATTGTGCTAAAAGATTGAATTTGGAAATTTCTAATATGGATGGAAGTATGGTTATTGATACTCCTGCGTCGGGTTCAGTGACTACTTCATATGTTGTCTGTTGTGATTTTTGGTAGGGGTTTCGGTATGGATTTAGTGTGCCTACCGTTAGAACAACTTGATATCATCCTTGGAATGAACTGGTTGGAATTCAACCAGGTTCATATCAACTGTTTTGAGAAGACGGTCATTTTCCCTGAGGAGGTTAAAGTCGAAAATGAGATTATGTCAGTTAAGCAGATGAACCTAGCTGTGAAAGATGGTGTTGTGGTGTTTATGTTGTATTCCGCGATAGAAACGGGGGGAAAAGCAAAAGGTGATGGATTGCCAGTGGTGAATGAATTTCCAGAGGTGTTTCCGGAAGACGTTAGTGAATTGCCACCCGAGAGAGAGGTAGAGTTTACTATAGATCTGATTCCTGGAACTAGTCCGGTGTCGATGGCGCCTTATCGCATGTCGGCATCTGAATTAGCTGAATTGAAGAAGCAGTTAGAGGAATTGCTTGATAAAAAGTTTAATCGTCCGAGTGTTTTGCCGTGGGGTGCTCCGGTGTTATTGGTTAAGAAGAAGGAAGGATCAATGAGGTTATGTGTTGACTACCGACAGTTGAATAAAGTTACAATTAAGAATCGGTATCCTTTACTGAGGATTGATGATTTGATGGATCAACTCATGGGAGCTTGTGTATTTAGTAAGATTGATCTGAGATCTGGATATCATCAGATTCGTGTGAAGAAGGAGGATATTCAGAAAACTGCATTTAGAACGAGGTATGGGCATTACGAATATTCTGTTATGTCGTTTGGAGTTACTAATGCACCTGGTGTTTTCATGGAGTATATGAACAGGATATTTCATCTGTATCTTGACAAGTTCGTAGTAGTGTTCATTGATGATATTCTGATTTATTCGAAAAGCGATGAGGAGCATGCAGAACATCTCAGAGTTGTGTTGGAATTGTTGAAAGAGAAGAAGCTTTATGCGAAGTTGTCCAAGTGTGAATTCTGGTTAGATGAAGTAAGTTTTCTTGGTCATGTAATTTCCAAGAATGGGATTGTTGTTGATCCTACGAAGGTAGAGGCGGTGTCTTAGTGGGAAGCGCCGAAGAATGCTTCTGAGATCCGTAGTTTTCTGGGTCTTGCGGGTTGTTATCGGAAGTTCATTGAAGGGTTTTCCAAACTGGCGTTGCCATTGACTAAGTTGACCAGAAAGGGTCAGGTGTTTGTTTGGGATGTTGAATGTGAGAAAGGATTTCAAGAGCTGAAAAGGAGGTTGACAAGTGCTCCGATCTTGATTTTGCCAGATCCGACTAAGTCTTTTGTGGTGTATTGTGATGCATCATTAATGGGATTAGGTGGTGTGTTGATGCAAGATAAGCAGGTTGTGGTTTATGCTTCGCGACAGTTGAAAGTGCATGAAAGGAATTATCCGACTCATGATTTGGAGTTGGCAGCTGTTGTGTTTGTTTTGAAGTTGTGGAGACATTATTTATATGGTTCTCGGTTTGAAGTATTCAGTGATCATAAGAGCCTGAAGTATCTCTTTGATCAGAAAGAGTTGAACATGAGACAGAGAAGATGGTTAGAATTCCTAAAGGATTATGATTTTGGTTTGAATTACCATCCTGGTAAGGCAAACGTTGTTGCAGATGCTTTGAGTAGGAAGTCCTTGCATATGTCGATGTTGATGGTCCGTGAGTTAGATTTGGTTGAGCAGTTTAGAGATTTGAGTTGGTTTGTGAAACTACTCCAAATAGTGTGAAATTGGGTATGTTAAAGCTGACTAGTGGTATTCTGGAAGAGATTAGAAATGGACAGAAATCTGATGTTGGTTTAGTTGATAAGTTGACATTGATCAACCATGGTCAAGGAGGCGAGTTCCGAATTGACGAGAATGGAGTTATGAGATTTGGTGCTCGGGTGTGTGTTCCGGATGTTGCCGAGATCAGGAAGAGCATTTTAGAAGAAGGACATCGTAGCGGGTTGAGTATTCATCCCGGTGCTACTAAAATGTACCATAATTTGAAGAAGTTGTTTTGGTGGCCGGGAATGAAAAAGGAAATTGCTGAGTTTGTGTATGCTTGTTTGGTTTGTCAGAAGTCGAAAATCGAGCATCAGAAACCGTCAGGATTGATGGAGCCATTATTTGTTCCAGAATGGAAGTGGGATGGAATCTGTGACACCCCGATTTAATTTAAATATTAATTAAGTGAGGATTTAATTATTTAATTAAATGAAGTCTCGAGTATTAATTTTAGTGGATTAATTGGGTCATTAAATGAGGAAATGTTTTGAGGTGTGCAGAGTAAACGGTGGGTGTAAGAGAGTAAATCACTCTACTAATTATTAAGTTTTAATTATTTTATTTTATTAGAATAATTAAAGGAACATAAAAAGGAAAAAAGAAAGGAAATAATAGGTTTTTGGAGAAACTGTGTTCACGTGGAATTGGAGAGAAGAGGAAAAGAGAGGAAAAGCCGACACCAAGAGAATCGAAGAATCATCGCGAGGTAAGGGGTTATTTCGTTCGGTTAATATGCCTTATGGGTTTTGGGAATCATAGGGATAATTGGGTATGTTAGAGAATTTGAATTATGATGATTATGAGTTATAGGAATAAATCCTATTTGTGTCGGTGTTGGAATTAGGAATCATAAGTATGTCAGATAATTGATAGGGGTGAATAAACCATGTTGTTTGATGTTAAAATGGTGTGAAATGACGATGAAATGATGTTCCTAATGTACCAAATCGTATTAGTAAGTTTGGAAATGAGTAAGAATGGAAAATGCTGTCAAAAAGTAGCAAAAATGCTGTCACAGGTCGTGGGAACCGGTTCCCTGTGGGGAGGAACCGAGTTCCCAGTGTTAATTTGGCCAAAACTGGGAAAAATAGACTCAGGAACCGGTTCCTGTATATGTAGGAACCGGTTCCCCATTCAAAAACCAGGGGCGAGGTATTTTTAACTCACAGGAACCGGTTCCTGTATAGGTAGGAACCGGGTTCCATGTGCATTTTTCCAATTTTTCTAAAACTTCAAAAGTTCATATTTTCTAAACCGTAACTCCGATTCGAGTGCCGTTTTCGGCGTTATTTCCTAAATTTCGAATGCTACCTTTTGAAAAGAGAAAAATATTATTTTGCTAAATTATTTTTAAAATGGTCGCGCTCCCGATTTTTGAAAAGGATGAGTAATTAAGAATAATGAGAACTATTATGAGTGGTATGAGTTACCTGATGAGGTATTGATGCTTACAGTGTTATATAATTGTTATTCATTTTGATTGAATGAGATACACTGGTGAATTGACATGATGTGATTTGTATTAATATCATGATATGTGAAATGATGATGGCATGCTTTTATGATGCATGCATATACATTTATTGATTTGGTTCATTCCCATTGTGCGGAAGCGAACTAGTTGAGCCAATAGACTTACCCGGAGGTTGAGGTAGTGAGGCTGGATTCTTGACCCAATAGCTATGGGCGAATCATGAATTTACACTGTCTATCCACATGTAAACGGAGCGGTGTGTGTGAACTCGGTTCACGTTTTGGTACCACATGCATAGAGTCTGCATTGCATATGGGATTGTAACATGCTAGGATGGTTTCCAGTGTTGCAATTTCTATTGTTTGTATACATGTTCATTGTGTGAGATGCCTTGTGAATTGACTACGATTATGTGTTTGGATAATGGATTAATGTATTCGATTATTCTGTTGTATTTAAAAACGTATAATGCATTTTATATTGGATAGAAATCTCACCCTTACTTTGATGATTTCAGATTCGAAGTGATTAGCTGCTTGGAATTGGTGAGGATAGCCCTAGAGTCGAGTCAGTTAGTTAATCCGCGTGTCAGTGTCGTGCTCTGGTAGATGTAACACTGGGGAAACGGTCGTTTTGAAATCCTTTAATGGATATCCTTAATGGTTTTGAATTATGTTTTGATTTATTATCCTGGAATAACCATGAATGATGTATTCGGGATTTGTTATGTTTCATTTCCGCTGTTAAACATAACTTTAAGTCTGTTTTATTTAATGAGTTTCTTCAGTGAAAGCATGACAACTGTGTTGATTGATTTGAATTATTTAAATTGTGACGCCTCTTGAATTGTGATTAAAAACTCTGATTATTATTTATAAAAACGCGGGTAATTAGAAGGGGTGTTACAATAGTGGTATCAGAGCATAGTCGGTCTTGTCTTACTGTCGTTATCCCTTTAGTATGCGACTAGTGTAAAGTAACATTGTCGATACTTGTGTGCTGATGTAGATTGTTTTGTAATGTTACAGAACAATGGCTGGAAGAGGTAACGGAAGGAATGATGATGCTATTGCTGAGGCTTTGGGAATGTTAGTTGGGGTGCTTGGAGGGAACCAGCAGGGAGTTGCGATTGGTGCTGACCGACAATTGGGGAATTTTCAGAGGAATAATCCTCCATTGTTCAAGGGTGCACATGATCCCGAAGGTGCTCAGAAGTGGTTGAAGGAGATCGAGAGGATCTTCAGAGTGATTGACTGTGCAGAGGGGCTGAAGGTGAGATATGGAACTCACATGTTAGCTGAGGAAGCTGATGACTGGTGGGTTGCTACCAGAACTGAACTGGAAGAAGATGGCGTTGCATTGAATTGGGCTGTGTTCAGGAGGGCTTTTCTGAGGAGGTACTTTCCTGAGGACATCAGAGGTAAGAAGGAGATTGAATTTCTGGAACTCAAGCAGGGTAGCAAAACTGTCAGTGAGTATGCTTTGAAGTTTACTGAGTTAGCGAAATATTATGCTCATTACCCTAACGATGCAGATGGAGAATTTTCCAAATGTATCAAGTTTGAGAATGGTTTGCGTGACGAGATCAAGCAGGGAATCAGGTATCAGCGTATTAGAAGGTTTCCTGATTTGGTTGATTGTAGTAGGATTCTGGAAGAAGATCTTGCTAGTACTAAGTCAAATGCTCAGAGTTATGCTGATCATAAAGTCAAGAGACATATGGATCGTGGTAAGTCGTACGATAGAAATAATCAGAAATCTGGAGGTTGGAAGAAGCCTAGTGGGGGAGACTCTGGTTCTTCGGGTTCTTCCGTAAGTGTTACGATGATGTGAATTGGGTCACCGAGCCCCGAATGCAAGAATGAGGCGAGGAAGTGCAACAACTGTGGAAGGTTTGGTCATTTAGCTGCTGAGTGTAGATCCGGAAAGATAACATGTTACAACTGTGGTGAAGAAGGACACACTCGTCTGCAGTGTACTAAACCAAAGAAAGAGCAAGCCGGTGGAAAGGTGTTCGCTTTGTCAGGGTCAGATGTTAAGCCTGATGATCGGTTGATTAAAGGTACATGTTTTATTAATGGCATACCTTTAGTAGCAATTATTGATACTGGAGCGACACATTCTTTTATTTCTTTGGATTGTGCTAAGAGATTGAATTTGGAAATTTCCAATTTGGATGGAAGTATGGTTATTGACACTCCTGCGTCGGGTCGTTGACTACTGTATGTTTGTAGGAATTGTCCTATTGTTATTTTTGATAGAGGTTTCGGTATGGATTTAGTGTGCCTACCATTAGAACAACTTGATATTATCCTTGGAATGAACTGGTTGGTCTTCAACCAGGTTCATATCAATTGTTTTGAGAAGACGCTTTATTTCCGAAGAAGTTAAGGTGGAAGATGAGACTATGTCAGTTAAGAAGATGAATTCAGCTGTTAGAGATGGTGCTGTGGTGTTTATGTTATATTCTTTGCCAGAAGTGAAAGGAAAGGCTAAGAGTGGTGAACTTCCAGTTGTTAATGAATTTCCAGAGGTGTTTCCGGAAGATGTGAATGAGTTACCACCGAGAGAGAGGTGGAGTTGCTATAGATTTAATTCCGGAACTAGTCCGTGTCGATGGCGCCTTATCGCATGTCGGCATCCGAGTTGTCGAGTTGAAGAAGCAGTTAGAGGAGTTGCTTGAGAAGAAATTTATTCGGCCTAGTGTTTCACCGTGGGGTGCGCCGATATTGTTGGTTAAGAAGAAGGAAGGTACAATGAGATTGTGTGTTGACTACAGGCAATTGAATAAAGTGACAATCAAGAATCGGTATCCATTGCCGAGGATTGATGATTTGATGGATCAGTTGGTCGGAGCGTGTGTATTTAGCAAAATTGATCTGAGGTCTGGATATCATCAGATTCGTGTTAAGGCGGGAGATATTCAGAGGACTGCATTCAGAACAAGGTATGGGCATTATGAGTATTCTGTTATGCCATTTGGAGTTACTAATGCACCTGGTGTGTTTATGGAGTATATGAACAGGATATTTCATCCGTATCTTGACAAGTTTGTGGTGGTGTTTATTGACGACATTCTGATCTATTCAAAGAATGATGACGAGCATGCAAATCATCTTAGAATTGTATTGGAATTGTTGAAAGAAAAGAAACTTTATGCGAAGTTGTCTAAATGTGAGTTTTGGTTAAGCGAAGTGAGTTTTCTTGGTCATGTGATTTCCAAGAATGGTATTGTTGTTGATCCTACAAAAGTAAAGCCGATCTCGAGGGCGCCAAGAATGCTTCAGAGATTCGTAGCTTTCTTGGTCTGGCAGGTTACTACAGGAAATTCATTGAGGGATTTTCGAAGTTAGCTCTACCGTTGACTAAGCTGACGAGGAAGGGTCAAGCATTTGTTTGGGATATAGATTGTGAAAAAGGATTCCAAGAATTGAAGAGGAGATTGACTAGTGCTCGATTTTAATTTTGCCGAATCCGTAAAAATCTTTGGTGTGTATTGATGCGCCTTTGATGGGTTTAGGAGGTGTTTTGATGCAAGATAAGGTGTTGTGGCTTATGCTTCAAGACAGTTGAAGATTCATGAAAGGAATTACCCGACTCATGATTTAGAGTTGGCGGTGTTTGTGTTGAAATTGTGGAGGCATTATCCGATGGTTCACGGTTTGAAGTGTTCTGATCATAAGAGCAAGTACCTCTTTGATCGTAAAGAGTTGAATATGAGGCAGAGAAGATGGTTAGAGTTTCTCAAGGATTATGATTTTGGTTTGAATTACCATCCTGGTAAGGCAAACGTGGTAGCAGATGCATTGAGCAGGAAGTCTTTGCATATGTCGATGTTAATGGTTCGTGAATTGGAATTGGTGGAGCAATTTATAGATTTGAGTTTGGTTTGTGAAACTACTCAGAATAGTGTGAAGTTGGGCATGTTGAAGCTGACTAGTGGTATTTTGGAAGAGATTCGAAATGGACAGAAGTCTGATGTTGGTTTAGTGGACAAGCTGACATTGATTAACCAAGGTCAAGGAGGTGAGTTCCGAATTGACGAGAATGGTGTTATGAGATTTGGTGAAAGAGTGTGTGTCCCGGATGTTGCTGAGATCAGAAAGAGTATCTTAGAAGAAGGACATCGTAGTGGATTGAGTATTCATCCTGGTGCTACTAAGATGTATCATGATTTGAAGAAATTATTTTGGTGGCTTGGAATGAAAAAGGAAATTGCCGAGTTTGTGTACGCATGTTTGGTGTGTCAGAAATCGAAGATTGAACATCAGAGGCCGTCGGGACTGATGGAACCGTTGTTCGTCCCGGAATAGAAATGGGATGGAATTTCAATGGATTTCGTGTCTGGTTTGCCGAGGACGACGAAGAACTGTGATTCTATTTGGGTTATTGTCGACCGATTGACAAAGTCTGCTCACTTTATTCGATAAGAATGGATTATCCATGGAGAGGTTGGCGTGTATGTCGAAAAGGTTGTAAGTTTGCATGGTATTCCGTCTAGCATTGTGTCGGATAGAGATCCGAGGTTTACTTCTAAGTTCTGGACAGGATTGCAGGAGGCTCTAGGTACTAAGTTGCGATTGAGTTCTGCTTATCATCCACGCATGATGGTCGACGAGAGGACGATTCACCGTTAGAAGATTTCCGAGAGCTTGTGTGTTAGAAAAGGTGGAGCTTGGGATAGCTATTTGTCGTTGATAGAGTTTACCTACAACAATAGTTTTCATTCGAGCATCGGTATGGCTCCGCTTGAGGCATTGTATGGTAGGAGATGTCGGACACCGTTGTGTTGGTATGAATCGAGAAAGTGTTGTAATTGGACCGAGATTGTTCAACAAACTTCGAAAGGATTAAGATGATTCAGAGAAGATGAGAACTTCAGCCGTCGAAAAGTTATCATGATAAGAGGAGGAAAGATCTTGAGTTTAATGAAGGAGACCATGTGTTCATGAGAGTTACTCGATGACGGTATGGTCGAGCCTTGAAGTCAAAGAAGTTGACTCCGCTTTATTGGTCCGCTTCAGATTACCAAAGAGTTGGGAAAGTTGCTTATCGATTGCTTTACCGCCACTTGCTAATTTGCATGATGTTTTCCACGATCTCGGTTGAGGAGGTACATCGCGGATCCGTCTCATGAGATTCAAATAGATGATGTTCGGAGCGGATAACTTGATCGTTGAAGCAAACTCGAGAATTGAGGATCGGAAAGTGAAGCAATTGCGGTAAAGAGATAGCACTGGTAAGAGTAGCTTGGGAGGACCAAGGAAATGTAACTTGGGAGCCGGAGAGTCGATGAAGGACTCGTATCCCGAACTGTTCGTTTAAGGTATGTTTTCGAGGACGAAAACTCTTTAGTGGGGAGAGTTGTGACACCCGATTTAATTTAAATATTAATTAAGTGAGGATTTAATTATTTAATTAAATGAAGTCTCGAGTATTAATTTTAGTGGATTAATTGGATCATTAAATGAGGAAATGTTTTGAGGTGTGCAGAGTAAACGGTGGGTGTAAGAGAGTAAATCACTCTACTAATTATTAAGTTTTAATTATTTTATTTTATTGGAATAATTAAAGGAACATAAAAAGGAAAAAAGAAAGGAAATAATAGGTTTTTGGAGAAACTGTGTTCACGTGGAATTAGAGAGAAGAGGAAAAGAGAGGAAAAGCCGACACCAAGAGAATCAAGAATCATCGCGAGGTAAGGGGTGATTTCGTTAATATGCCTTATGGGTTTTGGGAATCATAGGGATAATTGGGTATGTTAGAGAATTTGAATTATGATGATTATGAGTTATAGGAATAAACCCTATTTGTGTCGGTGTTGGAATTAGGAATCATAAGTATGTCAGATAATTGATAGGGGTGAATAAACCATGTTGTTTGATGTTAAAATGGTGTGAAATGACGATGAAATGATGTTCCTAATGTACCAAATCGTATTAGTAAGTTTGGAAATGAGTAAGAATGGAAAATGCTGTCAAAAAGTAGCAAAAATGCTGTCACAGGTCGTGGGAACCGGTTCCCTGTGGGGAGGAACCGAGTTCCCAGTGTTAATTTGGCCAAAACTGGGAAAAATAGACTCAGGAACCGGTTCCTGTATATGTAGGAACCGGTTCCCCATTCAAAAACCAGGGGCGAGGTATTTTTAACTCACAGGAACCGGTTCCTGTATAGGTAGGAACCGGGTTCCATGTGCATTTTTCCAATTTTTCTAAAACTTCAAAAGTTCATATTTTCTAAACCGTAACTCCGATTCGAGTGCCGTTTTCGGCGTTATTTCCTAAATTTCAAATGCTACCTTTTGAAAAGAGAAAAATATTATTTTGCTAAATTATTTTTAAAATGGTCGCGCTCCCGATTTTTGAAAAGGATGAGTAATTAAGAATAATGAGAACTATTATGAATGGTATGAGTTACCTGATGAGGTATTGATGCTTACAGTGTTATATAATTGTTATTCATTTTGATTGAATGAGATACACTGGTGAATTGACATGATGTGATTTGTATTAATATCATGATATGTGAAATGATGATGGCATGCTTTTATGATGCATGCATATACATTTATTGATTTGGTTCATTCCCATTGTGCGGAAGTGAACTAGTTGAGCCAATAGACTTACCCGGAGGTTGAGGTAGTGAGGCTGGATTCTTGACCCAATAGCTATGGGCGAATCATGAATTTACACTGTCTATCCACATGTAAACGGAGCGGTGTGTGTGAACTCGGTTCACGTTTTGGTACCACATGCATAGAGTCTGCATTGCATATGGGATTGTAACATGCTAGGATGGATTCCAGTGTTGCAATTTCCATTGTTTGAGTTATGTACATGTTCATTGTGTGAACTGTGTTGTGAATTAGTTATGACTTGTGCTTGATTAATGGATTAATGTATCTTTTATCCTATTGTATTCTAAAAACGTATAATGCATGTTATATTGAATTGAGATCTCACCCTTACTCAACATTTTCAGATCCGAAGTGATTAGCTGCTTGGAATTGGTGAGGATAGCTCTAGTATTGAGTCAGTCAGTTAGTCCGCGTGTCAGTGTCGTGCTCTGGTAGATGTAACACTGGGGAACGGTTGCTTGAATCCTTTAATGGATATTTTTGAATAACTTTGAATTATGTTGACTTATTATCCTGGAATTCTTTAATGTTGTGATTCAGGTTTTAGTTTATTATTCTGGAATACTGTGAATGTTGTATTCAGAAGTTTTGGTTATGTTACATTTCCGCTGTTAAACATAACTGTTGCATTATTTATTTGATAAGTCTTCTTCAGTGAAAGCATGACACATGTTTGGGAAATTTTTATGGTTTAAATTGTGACGCCTTCTTGGTTATGATTAAATACTCTGATTTATTATTATAAAACGCGGGTAAATAGAAGGGGGTGTTACAGAATCTCGATGGATTTTGTGTCTGGTTTGCCAAGGACAGCGAAGAACTGTGATTCTATCTGGGTTATTGTGGATAGGTTGACAAAATCTGCTCACTTCATTCCGATAAGAATGGATTATCCGATGGAGAGATTGGCAGAATTGTATGTCGAGAAGATTGTGAGTTTGCACGGTATTCCTTCTAGTATTGTGTCGAATCGAGATCCGAGGTTTACATCTAAGTTCGGATGGGATTACAAGAAGCTTTGGGTACCAAGTTGCGTTTAAGTTCCGCTTATCATCCACATACAGATGGTCAGACGGAAAGGACGATTCAGTCGTTAGAGGATCTGCCGTGAGCTTGTGTGTTAGAGAAAGGTGGAGCTTGGGATAGCTACTTGCCGTTGATTGAGTTTACCTACAACAATAGCTTTCACTCGAGTATTGGTATGGCTCCGTTTGAGGCATTGTATGGTAGGAGGTGTCGAACACCATTGTGTTGGTATGAATCTGGAGAGAGTGCTGTGATTGGACCGGAAATTGTTCAGCAGACTTCGGAAAAGATTAAGATGATTCAGGAGAAGATGAGAACTTCTCAGAGTCGTCAGAAAAGTTACCATGATAAGAGGAGGAAAGATCTTGAGTTTAGTGAAGGAGAACATGTTTTTATGCGAGTTACTTCGATGACTGGTATTGGTCGAGCTTTGAAGTCAAAGAAGTTGACTCCACGTTTTATTGGTCCGTTTCAGATTACTAAGAGAATTGGGAAGGTTGCATATCAGATTGCTTTGCCGTCGTCACTTGCAAATTTGCATGATGTTTTTCATGTGTCTCAGCTGAGGAAGTACATTGCTGATCCGTCTCATGAGATTCGGGTAGACGATATACAGGTACGGGAGAATTTGACTGTGGAAGCAGTGCCTGCGAGAATTGAGGATCGGAAGTTGAAACAGTTGCGAGGCAAAGAGATCGCATTGGTAAGAGTGGCTTAGGGAGGACCAGCAGATGGAAATGTCACTTGGGAGCTAGAGAGTCAGATGAAGGACTCGTGTCCCGAACTATTCGTACGAGGTATGTTTTCGAGGACGAAAACTCTTTTAGTTGGGGAGAGTTGTGACACCCCAAAATAATTCGATAATTAAATAATTATGATTTCTAATTATTAAATTAATTGAGAATATAATTTATTAATATATTGGATTATTGAGATTAATGATGGAATTAATTGAGGTGTGAGGAGTAAATTTATTTTATTTATGTTAATAAGGAATAAAAGGAATAAAATAAGGAAAGAAGGAAAATGGAGTCATTTTGGAGAAAACAAGAATACGTGAAGTTGAGAAGAGGAGAAAGAAGGAAGAAGACCTAGAAGTGTCAGAGTTCGAAGAACCCACAAGGTAAGGGGTGATTTCGATTGATTATTTCGTATTATAGGTTTTGATTTTGATACTATAGATCATAGCATGTTAGGAAATCTTAGTTTGGGAATTTCTAGGTTTCCATGGGTGTATACCTAATGGTGTCAGATTGTGTCAGAATGTATAAATTCATTGATTTGTATGATATAGGATCATTAAGGATGAATAAAACATGTTATATTGTATGTTATTAATGATGAATGAGTCATTTTATGGTGTCGGAACATGTGGGCACGTTTTTGGATGAAAAGGAAAATGGTTTTGGAAACTAATGCTGTCAAAACTGAGTTTTTTGGTCTGAAGGTCGTGGGAACCGGTTCCCCAGTGGGAGAACCCGGGTTCCAGCTTTTAAAATGGTGAAAAGTGACATTTTTGAACTCAGGAACCGGTTCCTGTATGGGAGAAACCGGGTTCCACGTTAATTTTTCCAAAAAATGTGATTTTTACTTCTGGGAACCGGTTCCCTACCTGGAGGAACCGGGTTCCCCATACATTTTTCCAGGGGCGCTGTTTTTCTGAAATGTGGGAACCGGTTACTCCCAGGGAGGAACCGGGTTCCACTGAAAACTTTTGAAAATTTTTAAAACTTTAAAAATTCATAACTTTCAAACCGTAAGTCCGTTTTGAGCGCCGTTTTAGACGTTGTTTCTCAAATTTAATGCTCTATCTTATAAAATGAAAATATTTTCAAAAACTTGAAATTATTTTGGAAAGGAGTCGAATTTCGAAATAAACGATGATTGACTGACACATAATGATGTATGTGTAGCAGAGAACCTTTGGTGATGGAGATATTGGTATTGTATAGATGTAAAGCATGTTTATGCTGATGTTAATTGTATGCATGATTTGGTTGAAATATCATGATGATTGGTTGATTCAGTTATGTTAAGTTGATGTGTTACATAGACTGATTTGATGTTGCATGCTAGAGATGTGCGTGCATTTGCATTGTTTGGTGAAGTTAATTCCCATTGTGCGGAATTTGACTTGGATTGCCGATAACCGATTGGGGATGGGTGGTTAGGCCGGATTCGTGTCCGGTGTTTTGGACGAGATGGTTGATGATCCGATGATTGGGTGACTTGGTCATGTGTCGGTACCGCATGCATTTGTGTTTGCATGGAATTGTAACATGTTATGATGTTTTCCAGTATTGCAATTATTTTGTTGTCTATTGATTATGCATGATGACTTACATGAATATGGTTGCGTGTTGAATTCTGAATTGTGTTAAGTGGGTGAAATAATATGCTTGTAATATATTGTTAATTGAGAAGCTTATAATATGCTTTAATTATGAGAAGTCTCACCCTTACTTTACAATTTCAGATTAAAGTTAGCAGCTGAGGAGTTGGTGAGGATGGCTCTAGAGCTTATCTTTTAAGTCCGCGTGTCAGTGTCATGCTCTGATTAGATTGTAACACTGGGGAATGTTTAGTTAAGAGAATTGTTATCGTTTAATTGTTTATTTGGATTCTTTGAGAACCATGATGGTTTATTAAATTTGGTTTGTGTATTTCCGCTGTGTAAGACATGGTCTTAAATTGATTGAATTATTTGGATAATGATCCTCAGTGTAGCATGGCTACTGTTTAATGGAAGTTTTATTTTATTTATTAATTGTGACATCCCTCATTTTCCGTGTTAACTCTGATTAAAGCTGATTTACATATTAATTTAATTAATATATTCGGGGTATTTAGATGGGGTGTTACATTACAGATGTGGTGAATTGGGTCACCGAGCTCCTGAATGCAAGAATGATGCGAGGAAGTGCAACAATTGTGGAAGGTTTGGTCGTTTAGCTGCTAAGTGCAGATCCAGAAGGATAACTTGTTACAACTGTGGCGAAGAATGACACACTCATTCGCAGTGTACTAAGCCAAAGAAAGAGCAAGCTGGTGGGAAAGTGTTCGCTTTGTCAGGATCAGATGTTAAGCCAGATGATAGGTTGATTAAAGGTACATGTTTATTAATGGCATACCTTTAGTTGCAATTATTGATACTGGAGCGACGCATTCTTTTATTGCTTTGGATTGTGCTAAACGATTGCATCTGGAAATTTCTAATTTGGATGAAAGTATGGTTATTGACACTCCTGCGTCGGGTTCAGTGACTACTTCGTATGTTTGTAGGAAGTAGGAAAAACAATTAGGGTAGGAAAAAGAATGAAGAACACGATGAACACAAGGATTGGTTATTAACTGTTATTATTTCCTTACTCTTGAAATAAGATTACAAGTATAAAAGAATAACAAATAACCCTCTCACCCTAAAATCATATTTTCAGTGTGCAATGATGAGAGACTAGTATGCTATTTATAATTGATCGTACATAAAATCTACAAGCCGAGATATGAGATCGGCTAGTCCTAGACAAGAGTGATTCTACTTGGCCAGGAAGGGCTAACGGATGAGCCAACGTCTACGAGATGCAGGAAGGTGAAGAGAGTGTTGTCGGGCACACAACTCGGTCCTAGGGTTTACGGATGTCCCAGTCATTATGGAGGCGTTATGCCCAAGCCGGATCATTAAGGATATAACTGCCATTTTATACTTGACGGCACGCGTTATGCTTCTGGTCATCATTGGCAGTAGCGGATGTTATTAGCCTTAAAGATAACCCTAGTTACATAACTTGGAAGGCCATAGATGTTACAGGCAGTGGTTAATGAGGACTTCGCACCTCTATAAATAGGGCTTCCGACTGATGGATAAGCAAGACATATCGCTTGGAGCACAAGTATCCTTCACTTGAGCTCTGAATCCCTAAACATATTCATATAATTATTCTATCAAGAACAATAATAAACCTAACATACTAAACTAATGGGATTTTATCACAAATACTCATTACAAGCTAACTTAGGGTACAATCTAACTTAACCAATTGGACATAACAAACAAGCCCAATTCGATGCTAAAAATCCTATCATCCTTCGACACTACAAGCTAGAACACACTTCGACTAAAGCTTGTAACACTTCAACAACAGCATGTGAGCAAACTTCTATTGCATGCTAAACTCTGTCGAACCGTCGAACCAAGATACTACCTTCGACCCAATAAAGTACAATCCAATATCTCACAAATATATATATATATATATATATATATATATGTGTGTGTGTGTGTGTGTGTGTGTGTGTGTGTGTGTGTGTGTATGTGTGTGTGTGGGTGTGTGTTGTATATTGTGTGTGTGTGTTGGGGGGATAATCAACCCGAATCGTCTAACAAGTCACTCTAGCCCAAATCCGAACAAAGTAGTGAACACCCTTGTCAATAGAATTTAATAGGAATCATTATTCACTTGTAATGGAACAAGAGTTCAATTGTCATCATCTCGGGTTCCTTGACATCATTGAAGAGCTCTCACTATAGATCAACAAATTCAATCATAAATTAATCATCATCGTCGTAGAATTACATAACAATTTGAAATTTCATTTCTTTCTAAATCGATTTGGTGGAACAACTTGATTAAATCGAAGATTTGATTCATGGATTCAATGAAGAAGTAACATAATTACAAAGATAACGTGAAGCAAACTGACACAATATTTGATAGTTAATCGTAGGGCTCCGGTTGATATTAACGACAAAGCTTCTGATTCTGGAGGAGTCGGTGAGATTTGCTATTACTGGAGTTTTCATTCAAATCCAGATAAGACGTGAATCATTGTAATGATGTCTCCACCAAAAGATAAATGATTTTTACTGTTATCCAGATTTTGTTGCATGTCCTTTGTGCATATTTATTTAAAGTTCAATGGATTGCATGCATTCAACTTCTAATAAGTTATTTGTACAAACTATTAAAAATATTTTTTCTGCACTTGCAATCCATATCAGAGAATTTTTTTCTAAATTCTGTAAGTTTCAAGATTTCATTATCTTAAGAAAATATTTTCATTGCAAATACTTTCACAAGAAATAGAACAAGATATATACTGGTGGATGTATGATATATATTTGTGGTGGATTGATGTCTTGGTATATTTTGAGTGTTGTTACTTTATGAATATGATCATACACGAAATCCTCAGCCGAGATAGATGCCTGGATGCAAGGATCCGGGATAGGTCTCGGCCATCAGAGAAGAGGCTTATGTCCGACTGGGATCTCGGGGAGAGCCAAGAGGACGGTTTCGGCCGGAAGTGCACCTCGGCAGTTACACCAGTGGGAACGATTGAACAGCCGTTATGAAGGTGAGGAGTTTCTAGAGCCTTTATGAGACGTTACGAATGAATGATTATAAGCTGTAACAGCTAAAAGCCATGGTTAATGAGCTGAGGCAGTTACGGAAGGAAGGAAATAGCTTCAGGGAAGGAATGATATAAATGGGGCTCCCGCCGGCGGGATAAGCAAGACACTGACAAGCTTGGAACTTGAGTTACGACACTTAAGCTTCCAAATCCCTAAAATCATTCTACTAAGGTTTTTCCTGCAAGAACATTTGGCGCCCACCGTGGGGCCTTGGTGAAATCATTCCCGTGCGCACAAGCAAAAAATCGACGACAATGTCTCGTGGGTCACCAACAGATCCACGGATCTCACTCGATTGGCCATGATCGATGACTTGCGCCAGCATAACGAAACACTTCAGGATAATGTTCAGGCCCTTCAACTGAGGGGCGCGGATGAGGCGGAGGATCATGAAGTAGAGCCTCTCGAACCGCAACCTTTGTCTCGTGCACCGGAGGATGTTGTTCGGATAATTTCAAACCACCGTCGGCATCATACGATGGCAAGACGGACCCCAGAGCACATCATCGCAGCTTAACAACACGATGGCACTCATTGGAGCAACCGACTCGCCAAGTGCAAGCCGATGGCCGGTACCTTGAGAGAATCGGCCTTTACATGGGGCTTCCTTGTCCGTAGTGAGCTATCAAGACTTCAACCAGAAAATTATTCAGCAGTTTTCAGCTAATCGGCATCGCAAGGTAGCCAATACCTCCCTCTTCAATGTGAAACAACGCCCCTCCGAATCTCTTCGGGACTTCATGGCTAGATTCAATGAGGAGACTATCAAGGTCTCACATCCTAATCGGAGATATTTGTGGTTGCGTTGGCCTTAAGGCCGGGCAGTTCAATGAGTCCTTAGCCCAAAAGCCCGCCAAGAGTATGGACGAGATCATTACTCGGGCTGAGTGCTACGTGAAAGGAGAAGAAAGTAACATGGAGAAGCGAGCTCGAGATTCTAAAGACAGAGGAGCAGGTCGTACCAACGAGTCCGGACACGGGATACTGCTATTACCCGTGAACGAGCTCGGGACAAACGACCTCGGCCCACGATCGGCTTTGGCTCGGAGACGTTTACACCCTCAACACCGGGAAGATATCCTCCGGACGTCGGTCATTTGAAGTCGCTCACCACCTACAGTAGAAGTGGATGCACGGTTCTAGGGAGTGATCCAGGTGCGTGGTGTGAATTTCATCGTCTGAAGGGGCACACCACAGAGTCCTGCGTACAATTAAGGAGGGAGATTGAGAAGTTAATTCAAAGAGGAAAACTATCAACATACGTGAAGGAGGATCCCGGGCGGACCAGCAAGCGGGATTCATCCCCACGACGAGACCCGGCTTCAGATTCTCGGTCCAAGAAAAAGGGCAAGGCAGTAGAAGAGGTGAAAGAAGCGAGGTCAACTCGGCATACTCTAAACACCATCTCAGGGGGCTTTGCAGGTGGTGGCTCCACAAGTTCAGCCAGAAAAAGATATGCTCGGGGTTCCGGGCAGGTACTTCGTATTGGAACCTCGAGGGCTGATCCCGGGGTGGTAACCTTCTCGGGGGAGGATGCCAAAGAAGTTCTGCCACATGAAAACGATCCTATGGTGATTGAGGTGCAGATCCGGGATTGGGGCGTGAAACGTGTGTTAATCGATCCGGGAAGCTCCGCAGACGTCCTCTATTGGGAAGCCTTCAAGGGTATGGGTTTCGAGCCAAATGAGCTGTTGCCTTTCACTGGGACTCTGGTAGGGTTCTCTGGCGAGCAGGTGCAGGTTCTGGGATACCTCCCTGTACAAACTACTTTCGGAGAAGGAGAAAATGCCAAAGCCGTTCAGGTTAGATATTTGGTGGTTAATGCGTCGTCACCCTATAACATTATCATCGGGCGACCTTCGTTTAATGCACTAGAAGCGGTATTGTCAACATTGTTCTTGACTATGAAGTATCCCCTTGGCAACGGGCGTGTCGGGGTTATCCGTGGAGACCAGGGGTTAGCCCGGAAGTGTTATAAAGACGATCGAAGGCCAAGAAGAGGTCAGGTCCATCGGAAGCTTCTCCAAAACATGAGGTCGGCATGGTTGATATTGATCCGAGAGAAAGGACGGGCGAGGACGGACTTACTCCTCAGGAGGAGGTCAAAGATGTTCAGATCGGCCCGTTGCCCTCCCAAATTACCCACCTAGGAACGCAGTTGACAAAGGAGGAAGAGACCGAGATAGTCCAGTATTAAGGCAAAATCTAGATCTCTTTGCACAGGCCGCCGATATGCGGCATAGACCCGAGATCATGTGTCATCATTTGTCAATTGATCCCGAGTCAAAGCGGTGTCACAAAGCGGAAGATGGGGAAGAAAGGGACAAGGCGGAGGAAGTGGGAAGGTTGAAGGCGGTTTCGTGAAGGAGGTACAATATCCAACTTGGCTATCAAACGTTGTTATGGTAAAGAAGAAGAATGATAAGTGGAGAATGTGTAGACTTCACCGACCTAAACAAAGCATGCCCGAAGGATCCGTATCCTCTCCTCATTGATCGGTTGATCGACAGTTCCTCGGGTTTCGTCTCCTAAGTTTTTGGATGCCTACTCGGTACAATCGATCCGGATGAACCCTACCGATGCGCCCAAACACCTTCATGACGGAAAGAATTTCTATTACGAGTTATGCCTTCGGTTTGAAGCGCCTGCGACCTACCAAAGACTGATGGATACGGTGTTTGCCCCTCAGATTGGTCGGAATATTGAGGTATATGTAGACGACATGGTGATAAAAACCACGTCAGGAGAAGACCATGTGATAGACATTAGGGAGACTTTCGCGGCGGTGCGGAAATTCAACATGCGCTTGAACCCGGACAAGTGTACATTCGGAGTTCAAGCCGGCAAGTTCCTGGGTTTCATGCTCACAAATCGAGGTATCGAGGCCAATCCAGATAAGTGCCAGGCAATCATTAACATGCGGAGTCCGACCTCGGTACGAGAAGTGCAGCAGCTCACTGGCCGTCTGGCCGCGTTATCTCGTTTCTTATCTTGTGCAGGGGACAAATCCATTCATTTCTTCTCGGCAATTAAGAAGAGAGCTCAGTTTGAATGGACGGAAGCATGCGAAGTGGCATTCAATGGGGTAAAGCAATTCTTTGCGGGCGTGCTAGTCGAGCCCAAAGAAGGTTCTCGCTTAATACTTTACTTGGCGGTATCCGAAGGGGCAATTAGTTACGTGTTGGTACAAGACTCGGATGAAGGAGGCGTCCATACTTTGTGAGTAAGGTGCTAAAAGGCGGAGACCGATACCGTAAGATAGAAAGGCCCCGCACTTGTGACTACTAAACTCGACATTACTTCCTGGACATCCCGTCCGGTGAAGACTAATTTTCCTTTGAAGCGGTGTTCAAAAGCCGACCGGCGGAAGGATGGTGTCTGGGTCGTGGAACTATCGAGTATGAGATCGACTTTAGTCCGCTGCATAAATCCCAATCTCTAGCGATTTCATGGTGGAACTTGTCTATTCGCCAGAGAGGACTCTATTCGAGGTGGATTTTCTCTGATGGCTCCTCTAATCTCAAAGGTAGTGGCGCAGGAATAGTTTTGGAGGGTCCGGAGAGATGGTGCTTGAATACTCTTTGTTTGGATTTTCGGTAACAAGGAGAATATGAAGCTTTGCTAGCCGTCCGAGGTTAGCTTTGAAGTAGGAGTGGCGCACTTGTTAGTGCGCTTGATTCTAATTGGTGGGGACAAGTGGGCCAGTCGTTTGTAAAGGATCCTATTTTGGAGAAATACTTGCAGCAGGCTATTTCATTGAGTCGGCAGTTTGAAGTTTTTGAAATATGTCATGTGGCCCGGGAAGAGAATACTCGAGCCGATGTACTATCACGCTTGGCTAGTTCTAAGGATTCCGGGATGAACAAATCGGTCATCCGTGAGATACTTCCAATGCCCAGTGTTGAAAGAGGAGAATCCCTGGCCATTCGTGAGGAAGACGGTGGGTGGATGAGCCTGATTGTCCGTTATTTACAACAAGAGATATTACCTAGAGATAGAGAGAAAGCCAAGCGCATCAAGAAGATTTCATCCCGGTTTGTAATGGAATCCGGAAGCTATCTGGTTGGGACGGGCTCCATGTTACAGCGTGTCGAGGGAGGATATGTCATGATGAAAAGAGGTTCATGAGGGGACTTGTGGAAATCATGGAGGAGGAAGGGCTTTGGCTGGTCGGATCTTAAGGGCCGGGTATTACTGGCCTACGTTAACAAAGGACTGTCGGGATTATGTGGCACAATGCTCAAAATGCCAAACGTTTGCTCCAGCCATTCACACACCATCCGAGCTCTTGCACACCGTTCTGGTACCATGGCCTTTTTATCAGTGGGGGGCTGACATCCTGGGGCCGTTCCCGGTGGCTCCGGGACAGTTGAAGTTCCTGATCGTAGCTGTGGATTATTTTACTAAATGGGTGGAAGCAGAAGCTGTGTCCCGAATCTCGGCAGACCGGGTCCGGCGTTTTTATTGGAGAAGTATCATTTGCCGATTTGGACTACCTCGTGTCATTGTCTCGGATAATGGAACACAATTTGCAAGTGCTTCGGTAGTGGAGTTTTGCAAGGAGCTCGGAATTCAAAACAAGTTCATATCTGTAGAGCATCCGCAGGCAAATGGGCAGGCTGAGTCGGCCAACAAGGTCATACTCAATGCAATGAAAAAGAAGTTGGATTCGGCAAAAGGGTTGTGGGCACAATGCCTACACGAAGTTTTATGGGCATACCATACCACAGTCCATTCCACGACTCAAGAGACTCCTTTCCGATGGTTTTGGTGCGATGCCATGATCCGGTGGAAGTAGTTTTACCCTCTTGGCGTCGGAAAATTTCAAAGGAGGCCAATAAACAAGCTCGAATGAAGAGGTGGATTTCTTGGACGAGATAAGAGACTCGCCCATGTCGAAGTAGCGACCAAATAGAGAATGACTAGACGTTTCAACTCGAGAGTGAAGCAATGAGGTTCAAGGTTGGATTTGGTACTTAAGAAAATAACCGATCCGCCAAGAAGGGTAAGCTAGATCCCAACGGGAGGGACCATTCGAGGTCTCGGAAGAATTACAAAGCAGAGCCTACAAGTTGGAGACTTTGACGGATCAATTACCAAGGACTTGGAACGTTGCAAGTCTTAAGTTTTATTTTAGTTAAATATGCTTATGTAAAAAATAATTGATGCACTCTTTTCCCTAGGCAAGGGCCAGGGTTTTTAATGAGGCATCCATCTAATGAAATTATATTGCGATCCGATGCATAATAAAGAGTGGCGTCGCAAAGCTCGGTCTATGATCGTCTTTCAGTCACGGAAAGGCTCTGTTCCCATGAGGAATACTCCTTGGTCAACCTCGCTTGAGGCTCTGAACCCTCTGGTCACCCTCGGTTGGGCTCTGAAAATCCGTCTCGGATCATCCCTATAGAGGCTCTGAACCCTCTGGTCACCCTCGGTTGGGCTCTGAAAATCCGTCTCGGATCATCCCTATAGAGGCTCTGAACCCTCTGGTCACCCTCGGTTGGGCTCTAAAAATCCGTCTCGGATCATCCCTGTAGAGGCTCTGAACCCTATGGCGACGTGCTGCTAAGCTCGGTCTATGATCGTCTTTCAGTCACGGAAAGGCTCTGTTCCCATGAGGAATACTCCTTGGTCAACCTCTTGAGGCTCGAACCCTATGGCGACGTGCTAAGCTCGGTCTATGATCGTCTTCGTCACGGAAGGCTCGCTCCCATGAGGAATACTCCTTGGTCAACCTCGCTGAGGCTCGAGCCCTATGGCGACGTGCTGCTAAGCTCGGTCTATGATCGTCTTTCAAGTCACGGAAAGGCCCTATTCCCATGAGGAATACTCCTCGGAACGACCTTCAAAAAATGTAATCGAGTTGCATCGGGCGTTCCATCAACACTCTTTCCTCGTGAACCGATATTACAGAAGCGTATGTTGGGGTTGTGAACAATTGTTATGTGATTTTCTCTAAAACCATTAGGATTGCTCGTCACATCCTATGGCTCGGGGGGCTCATAAGTACTACATAAATGTTCACAATTATGCATGAAATGAACAAAAGGCAAAAACTAACTTGGAAATTAATAGCAAAAATTTGGAAAGCAATTAAAAATAACCCGGCAGGGCAAATATTCAGAATACAAAATGCATCCACCACAAGGGATGACTAACTATGAAAATTCTAAACAACAAAGAAGTCAAGGGTTGGGGTTAGCGGAGTTGACATCCACCTTAGCATTTTCTTCACTAATGGTGGTCTCGCTATCATCTTCATCAACCTCCACCAGCTTCCCATCAACAATAGTCTTGAAGAAATCAACCTCCGAGATGTCTATGTCGGGGTAAAGGCAACTGACTTGAGCTTTAGCCCGGTCAAAAGCTATGTCCCCGGCATCTAACATACCCATCGGAGTTCTTCAATGCTTCCTACTGACATGATTTTTCGAGTTGAAACTTGGTGGACATTTAGCTCATCTTCCAAAGTCTTTATCCGTTCTTGGCCTCCGAATTCTTCTCTTCAAGACTTGTAATGTTGCCAGCTGCTTCGGATAGTTTGTTTTTGAATACATCGTTGGCGTTGAGAAGGAATTGCTCGTTGTCGGTTAACCTCTTGATTTCGGCCTCTAACTCAGTTTTCTTTTTCTCCACATGATCACCAGATTCAAACAGACTTCGGGTGAGCACAGCACACCTCATAAGGTATGAGCTCAGCTGATTGGTGATCTGTTGTGAACCCAGAGCAGTCAACTTGTTCACGTCGGTTGTGGCGTTGAGGTGGTCATACAAAAACTTAAGGCCGTCGAAGTCGGCAGCCCAGAACCGATTCTCAGAAGAAGCACGGCCAGAGCTATCACCAACTTCCTTCAGCAAATTGGAAATGGCCCAGTCTGCTGAGTTGGTTTCGTTTCCCATAATGGTCTTGACTTTTGAGGATAGACTGGGGTGGTTCGAGTTCAGGCGCTCAAAGGAGAAGCAGTAATGGTGTTTGCTTCTGCAGCAAGATCACGGGTCGTGGTGTTCTTTTTCTTCTTTGGGACGCGCACTTTCAGCCCGGCCAAATTGGACTTGGTCTCGGAGGGACCACCTTTGCTTTCGGCAGCGCGGGCTTCAGCCATTAGCTTCCTCTGTTCCTTTACGGATACATCAGTCATCTTATCTGTGGAAAATAAAATGAAGAAAGAAAGTCAAACATACAAATAAAGTATAGAATAGAAAGATAGTCGAGAAGTTCTTACCTAGGAAGTCGGGGACTTCCTTGGGAGACAGGGCAAGTAAATCCTTGACCCGAATCGGTCTGAAAGAGTCCATAATTTCTAAAGAGAGGATCTCGGTATCACTCAAGCTATCGTAATCAAAACCGGAGATAGGGAGTGGATCACAAGTCCAGTACAAAGGGAACTTATGATGCCCGTCAGAGCCATAAATAACATAGGGGCACCGAGACCCACATCTCACTCGGATAAAGCGCTCTTTGTAGCCTTTAAAGTTGGAGGTATAGGCTTGGAGGAAACTTCTTTTGGGATGCCAGATAGCAACCCGTTTCGGCTCGGTGCTTTTTTTGAAAAAAGAAGAATAAGCCAATGGTGGGGTTATAGGCAGGCCCAAATTACTTCGAAGGCCGGATGAAACCCCAGCTGTTGGGACGAAGTTGGGAAGGAGCTAGGTTGATGGTACGGAGGATATCAGTTTCGAAGTCGGAGAGTGGGAATTGAATGCCAAATTCCTCGATCACTCCCGTATAAAAGTAAAACCACTCCGTTTCAACTCCCTGGGGACGGATCATACAGACACTCTCTCGATTCACGATTCTAAAATCACATCATCTTCGTCTCGCTTGATGAGACACTCTGTAGGGAGCAGTGCGATTTCTTCATCTTGTATCGAGGCTTCGCTTAAAGCCAACTTCCCTTGATCGACGGTTGGTTTCCATTATTAGCTCCACGAACACAAGAGTCGGTCGAATCACTTTCGAGTAAAACTTGATAAACCACATCCACAACTCTCTTTAGGTCAGTCGTCCTTTTGACATTCCTCACCTCACGCATGCATTCCTCGAGCAGGTTTTCGCTCTTCGTTTCCTAAATGGATTTTGCGACCAAGTCATCGCATTTCTAATAATGACCATGTTCGGATTGAAACTAAAATAGTATAGAAGAGAGGATACCGAGTTGATGATTGATTGCTTGGTATGAGGGTTTTGGCGTCGTGGCAAGAATTGAAGTAGGTTTGAGAATATGTAGAGGAGGAATTTGTGGAAGGCAAATAAATGGAATATGATGAGTTGGAGGAAAAGTGGCATAAAATCGGGTTTTCCACTTATAGAGCAATCAGGCAAAAGCCCAGGTGACCGTTGGGAGTCACGTGAGGCACGTGTTGCATTTCTAAAGAAAATATGATACATCTCGGAGGGATTAAAAGTTGAACTGTTTGGTGACACGGATTCAAGAAGCTTAAAACAAGCGACCAAGGGGCTTATGATCATACACGAAATCCTCGGTAGAGATAGATGCGGATGCAAGGATCCGGGATAGGTCTCGACCATCGAGAAGAGGCTTATGTCCGGGGGATCTCGGGGAGAGCCAAGAGGACGGTTTCGGCCGGAAGTGCACCTCGGCAGTTACACCAGTGGGAACGATTGAACAGCCGTTATGAAGGTGAGGAGTTTCTAGAGCCTTTATGAGACGTTACGAATGAATGATTATAAGTATAATGACTAAAAGCCATGGTTAATGGTGAGGCGATTCTGGAAGGAAGGAAATAGCAGGAAGGAATGATATAAATGGGGCTCCCGGGATAAGCAAGACACTGACAAGCTTGGAACTTGAGTTACGACACTTAAGCTTCCAAATCCCTAAAATCATTCTACTAAGGTTTTTCCTGCAAGAACAGAATATATGGTATAAATTCATTGTAGTAGTTGTGTAACAAAATCCCTCGGTTCTGCTTTAAAACCAAGGGGGGATGTTTTTTCATTTTTAATTAAAAAATAAAATAAGGAAACCCCTCGGTTTTTATAAAAAATCGAGGTAATAAGTTACTTGCAAAAAATGGTGAATGATACAAAATTGAAAGTAACATGACATGTTTCCATTTCAATTTTTTACCATTCACCATTTTTTTGTGCTTCAATTACTTGCAATTTACGGCATGTTTAGGAATAAATTTCTAAATATTGTCAACCGAGAAAAGCAATGATGTTTTCTTTGATTGATAAAATATGAAGGTTATTTCAAAAATACAACAAAAACATCAACACCATTATGTGAGATATATTTCAAGGACATAAATAATTTTTTAAAACTTTAGACCAAATATTATGGGCCTTTCGAAATTACCCTTAAGAGTCAGCTAATACTACTCCATTTTGATTAACATTTGGTCATGACATAATTTTGCCTATCGAAATTTATTTACATTCAACTAGAATTCGAAGGCAAGTTGAAATTTCTTCTGACCATTATTGAAATGTGATGTTAGATGACTTAGTAGATTTAGATGAGGATATATTAGATTCTCTCAACATTCTTATAAGACAAAAGGAACGAATATCTAAGGCCTATAATAAAAAAGGTTAAGTCGAAAGCCTTTATAATTGGTGACTACGTTTGGAAAGTTATTTTTCCTATGGACCGAAAAGATAGAACTTTAGGTAAGTGGTCATCAAATTGGGAAGGCTCATTTCGAGCTAGTCAAATGTTTTCAAACAATGCGTATAAAGTTAAAGAGTTGGGTCCCGAAGATCAAATTCTAAGAATAAATGGCTAGTACTTAAAGAAGTACAAAGCCATGTTCCAAGAGAGTTGAATAATAGAAGAATAATGCATAGGGAATGAAAGTGCTAAAATGGCATTAAAACTAGAGTGTAAAAATGGAAAAAAAAAATTCATTATACAGTTACACAACAACAAAGGAAAAGTCAAAAATTCAGAAAAGAAATTTAGCCTTGATCCTTTCAAAGTGTTGTTTTGCAAGCTTGATTCTTGTATCATTAATTGATTTTTTTAATTTTCAGGGTTTAGATTTCTTCTTCCAAGATATAAGCGTCATCCACATACTGAAGACCAATGTTGACCTCTTGAACTAACTTTTCTTTACGTTAAGCTAGTTTTGAATTTTCTACTCCGTCCTTTTATCGTTGGAGTTCCTCAACATGTTTCATCGAGTTTCCAATTTGTTCGTTGTAAGACACTACTTGATCTTGATATTTTTTAGCTTGTGCCTCCAAATCATCAACTCAACTTTGAGATTGAGCAATTAGGTCTGATTTTTGTGACTTCTTTTGCCTAAGCTTGCTCATAGACTCCTTCTTCATTTTTATGTTTTGAGTGAGTTGGTTAAGAAATGATTCAAACTGCAGTATAAAATGGACAGTGGGAATAATAAAATATTGACCACTAACATGCTTTAATAAATTCTTGATGTCAAATACAACAAAGGGATTTTCTTCTATGACTTTGAATAAGTCTGCTTCGAAGACCTTTGCTTTTAATTGTTGAACCAACAGAGTAAGGGAGTCACCAAGAAGCCTACTGCTTGACATAGTTGAGGATCTTGGAGATTTTCCAATGGATTCAATACTTTAGTAGATCATAAGCTTTCTTAAAGCCTCTACAATTTTTTTGTCATTATGGTTTCTAGTTCTTCACGTCTAAGAGAAATACTATAGGTTTTGGATGAAGAATCTTCAGCCTACGAATGAACAATAGTAGATGTAGTCGAAAAAGGAACATCGATGGTTGTTCGTGAAGTTTGTAATTGTGGTTGTCCTTTTTCATAGGTAGCACCTAACTTTATATATAATATTGGTCCTTTTACACGTGGTTTAGTTTTCTTGGTCACTTGGTTGGGCATTTTCATCTAGACTAGTCGATTGTTAATCGAGATATTGATTTTCGACTGCTTTCTCTAATTACTTGTCATCCTCGACTAGATCTTCAACTGTTGGTTTTTATGATGGCGAGTGTGTTGGAAAATGGTCAATTTTGAGATCTCATCAGCATATGCATAATGTTTGTTGGAGGAGAAGTAACTAGGATTGGAATTTCCTATAAAAAGGTAGAAGTGGAACAATATTATAAATTTTTTGATATATAGTGAAAAAAATATATGAATGAAACTCAAAGTACATTGGAAGTCATGTGCATAAGGCATGAATCATCACTCTCTGAACGTTCATCAGGAGTAAATAGTCTTTGTTGATTTGATTTCTTTTGAGATAGTTGAGTACCTTCATCTTATTCTTCTTCGTCATAAATAAGAACTAGTTTTCTTGTTGGTATCTCTTGTGTATTGACCTTTTGAGTTTTGATCTTTTGCTACTTAGCTCGACGAAGTTATAATTTTTTAGCCTCGTCCTGCCATTGACTGCAATATTTGGGAAGGTTGATTTCAGAGGAAGCCTCTTCATTTTCCCAATTTGTTTACTAGTGTTTTTAGAAAACAACCACCATGTCAACAAATCAGATTCCATCAAAAAACACCAAAAAGATGTAAAAAACCTGCCTCGAAACCAAGACGGACACTCGATCTGCTATAAGTGTAAGTAGATGATAGGGTTCTGAAGCAATTCGATGAAGGTGCAAGAATCTATCAGTAAACTATTTCCAAACCAAAAAATACTATTCTCGTCCACATCTTTCGTTGATTTTGTGACTTCCAAAAAGATTAAAACATTCCGGACTTTTCAAATGGACCAGCCTAAAACGTGCCAAATCAAAAGGTAATCACCCTTATACTTAATATTATCCCACAAAGAAAGAAAAGACTAAAAAATAACTTTAAGTCACAAAAAATAACTACTTCTCACCAGTGGCGAAGTCAAACAAATTATGAAGCCTTGGAAAAAATGATTCTTTGAAATACTTCTAGTAAAAGATCATAATTTTTAGATACTTTTTCGGGCAAGTAAGGAAGTGGATGAGGATCCTGCATTATATGAACTTCATACATAAGCAACCTAATTATAAAGTTCTAAAATGTCAATCTCGAATGTAAGAAAATGTTTACCTGTTTTAGGGCTTCACAAGCAAAAGGTTCAAATGCGGCCAAGGTCACAATCCAAAGTGATATCGTTGTGGCTATACAATTTTTGGCACACACTATAAAATAAGATTAATACTGTAATAGCATTGATAATTAAGAAGATAACTTCCATTCAAATACTCAGTTATTTTTCAAAAGGACTTAAACATATGAAATAATTAATTGAAACTTCTACCAAAATTTTTGCTAAGAAAAGGACCAAGAGGAATATATTTCTATGCCTGAATATCTCGAGCTGCCAAATACAATTTACTGAAACATCAGCTACCGACCGCATTAACATCAAAAATAAATATTGAATTGAACAATTATCACTCCATTCATTCAATATGACAAGTCCTAAAGATATAAAAAGTCTTTAAATTCTTCGGCACACAAGAAAATAATTTACACATGTTTGATTTGAAAAGTCTTAGAATCCAACACATCAATTCTCTAGAACAAAAATATCAGAAAACAAAACTACATGTTACAAAACACAATGAAAGAAAATAATATATTCAATCATGTGATATATCTCACAAGAAATCATATGAAGAAACTGTTAAATGTAACCATATGAACAAATGATTCTATACATAGCACCCCTGACTTCCTTCAATTTCCAATGTCTTTCCAAGTCAAAAATCAACAAAACAAAATACAAAAACATGATCGGATAATATGTTATTACTCTTTGAATCCCTGTGAACAATAGCAGGAACACAAATCTCTTAGGCCAAATCAACAACTCACCATACCTTCCTCATGCAAAACATCACCTAAACTACCAACGTCCATATTATCGTAAACCAATATATCTAGGCATATATTTGAAATTAAAAAAGAAGATCAATTGTTTGCGGACCATATAGATAAAATTAACTTCATAAGACATAGGAGACTCAAATTTATCTAATTAGAAGGACTATAGAGTAATGAATACATTTGGATAAAAAGGTTTCTTAACATGACACTCAATGGAAACACTTCAATTTTTGTAGAAATAAAAAGAAAAGTAAATATTAGAATGAAATTGGCTCAATTCTAGCTAGATACGTAGTAACAAACAAATGAAAAACTATACATATAAAACTATAACTATTTTCTTTCAAATGTTAACAAATATGATACTAATTTATTAAATAAAATATCAAAGTGGTTCCTTTCTTACCATAGTTGGAACGAGAAACAACAAAAAGAAAGAGAACACAAATTTAAATTTCAGCATTTTTATATCAGACTTAAGAGCAATTTCGATTTCAATTATGGGTGAAATCAATTTCTACTATGACAGAAATCAATTTCGCTTTCAATGCTGAAAGTAGAAATCGATTTAGGTTTTGAAGGTATAAATAGATTTGGATTCTGAGGAGAAAATCAAAAGTGAATTTTTAATTAAGGTCAAAATTGATTGGAATTTTTGTGTTGAGATGAGAATCAAAAGCGATATACAATTTAGACTCTGAGGTGAAAACGAAAGAGGAGAAAATAAAATATGAAATAATCAATTAGAACAGAGGAAAGTCAATTTGGATATGGAAGTTTGTGTGTAAGGCTATGTTTGGATAACTTATAACTAACGGAGCGGAATTGAACGAAACGGAATGGAAAGAAACGGAACATAAACTTCATTCCACTGTTTGGATATTTTACAACGGAGCGGAACTAATATCTCATTCCACTATTTAGAAATTGGACGGAACGGAAAACATTTTAATTTTTTAATTCAATTTTTATCCTTTTGATATAATATAGATAGATCCAAGTAAAACAATATATAATCATAGAAAAATATCAACTTAACATTTGAAAGAAAATAAAACAAACTGTAATAAATTTAAATATTCATAAATGTAACATGGTTATTATAACCTGAAATTAAAATTACAAAGACCAGATACATAAGTTTTGATCAACACCATACTTAATAATCATAGTAATTTAGAAAACTCAAGTTTTGCTAAAGTTAAAAGATAAATATAGTTCTATGATAGATAATAATATCAAGTCTTGCTAAAAAGAAAATAGACAAATATTAGTCCATAATAGATAATGACTCTCTTCTTGAAGTATTCCACAAACCTGTAAAAAAAAACATAAAATAAATTGCACAAATATTTTATTTGTTAAAGATAAAAAAAAAATACATGAAAGTGATAAATAAATAAATAAGTTACCATTATCAAAAAGGATAGTCTAGAACAATGAGATGTAACATTTTCTTGCGCTTATTGATTGGAATTCCATTAAAAGCTTTCAATGCGTCAACATTCTTAACAAGATACATGTCTGAGAAGGAGAAGAGTTACAGTGAGAATAGAAAAATATAACTTGAATTGAAATAAGGAATGAGGATAATTAATAAAAGTGAATTTTTGAAGGACAAAATTGTAATTGATTTATTAATTGATTTCATTCCATTAGATACACTCCAATTTAAAAGAATGAAAAATGAGCTAAAATAGTGGTATTTGATGGAATGAGTTCCATCAGATTCTATTCCATTCAATTTAATTTTTATAAATCTAAATAGGGGAACACCACTTCATTCCATCTCTTTCTATCAATTTAAACAGACACTAACTTTCCTTGAAATTACACGAGGAAGAGCCTGGACAGATAGGTGCCTCGGCGGGCTTCGGCGTCGGCGTCACTACGGCTTGAGGTGAAACTCTATACACCAGAACACATTCCATTTAATGTCATGCAGTAACATCTCGCTATGAAACTTTCGAACAACACATAACAATTCTTTAACACCCTTATGAACAAACTTAACACTCTTTTGAACAAACTAAAATTACCTTATACTAGTTGGATTTCAAATGATCACCACTAAATTAAGTAAGACTCAAATAATTTATTAGTTAGCATAAAATAAACGTGTTGTCTATAAAAACAACGTATTTGAGTGGACGCCACACATCAAACTTATAGCTATCACTTCACAAACCAAAATGAGAAATGATGCCCACCACCTTTCTTTGCCTCTCCCATTCCCCTATAGTTATAGTCTAACCCAGGGCGGAGCCAGGATAAAAATTTTGGGTATTCCTATAATAAAAGTAAAATATATAAAAAATGTACGAAAAGTTTAATAACAAAAAATATGATAATATTACTTAATTAAAAATGTATTAGTATTTTAATTACCAGTCAAAAATAGAAAACGTTCTAGTCTAATCGTAAATGCATTCTTCTCTCGCTCTTTCTTTGAAACCCTTGATGATATCTATATCATTGATGATATTAAATATCTTTTCTGTACAAATGTCACTAAACAATCATTTAGCCATGGATTAGTCATTCTACTTCTCAACTCATTCTTAATATATTTTATCCCCGAGAATACTGCTCAACACTTCCGGTGACCACCGGTAAAGACAAAACTAATTTGATAAATGTGAGTGATTATAATTAAAATCAAGTGATTAACAATGATTTAGATATCATGATTCGTTGACAATATTATAAATATTAATTATATGATTGGTACATGCAAATTAAGTTTTATTACAAAAATAAATTTTAAGTAAAAAAGGTAAAAGTGTTAGAAAAAAAGTTAATTCTAAATGTGTGTTTTTATTTGTGCTGCTTAAAAATAAATATTAATTATATGATTGATACATACAAATTTAAGTTTTATGCAAAAAACAAAATTCATGTAAAAAAAGGTAAAAGTGTTAGAAAAAAAGTTAATTCTAAAGGTGTGTTTTTATTTGTGCTAATTAAAAACAAACTATTTTAGTTTATTTATAGTTAAAGTTTTGGCCGAAAAATGAGATTAAAAGATAAGAAAGTGATAATTAATTGAAGTTTTTTATTGGGATATAAGAGAAAAATGTCCATAATGAAATCTGCTTCCAATAGGTTTTGATCCTGAGACCTCAGGTATAAAAGACTAAAGCTTTTACCATTTGACCAAATTTCTATACATTCAGGGTATTCTAGAGAATACCCAATACCCCTCTGAATCCACCCCTGGTCTAACCATAATTATACTAGTTCTAGTAGCAATAATCATCCATGTCCAAAGACCAAAACTATATGTTACAATTTATGGTCAATAAAAAAATTCACCATCTTTAATCTCTTATACAATTCAAACAAAAGCATTGGGTCCCCATCCATTGAATTACATGTCTTCCTTAAAGACAAATTCAAATTCCATTATTAACCGACACCATACAACTCCTCATAATTACACATAATTTCATATTAGTGTCATTTTTCTCATTACTAGGAATTCGGCGCCACCAACTATATTATTCACATGTTTTTGTTTTTTTATTATACAAAAAATTAAATACAACATTTTTCTTAAATACAACATTACGACACATGTATCCAACGTGCCACGCTTGGAACACCTTGATTAACAGCAAACACCATATAATACCCCGGCGGCGCAACCACCCCACTCGGCGGCGCCGTACACTTGATCCTCCACCTCCCCTCACCACCCTCCGGCACAGCAGACCCAACCCCAAGTTTGACCAACCGTTGACCTTGAGAAAAAGAATGCGTCGCAAAAGGCGCACTACCCAAATTCACTTCAATAATCCCCACAATAGGTAACCCAACACTCACCACAACATCAAAACTAACCCCATACGACACCGTTTCGGGTATCTCCACTATCTCGGGTCGGATATTCATTTTATCCGAATCCAAATACTCTGGCGAAAACACCTCGAGTCTTAACTCCGTCGGAAACTCGACATCGAACCGATAAAACACGTGCGGGTTACTACCCGCAAGTAAAACCCGTCCATCCGGTAACAAATTCGCAGTCGAATGATACATTCTCGCCACATTACCCGGATTCAAAACCATGAACCGTAACCCAACCGGTTGATCGGGTCGATATAAAACCGGGTTCAAACACGGATCAGAACCCAATTCAAAACCCTGCGTCCCTTTCATAGCACCATTGATAATCAAAACGTCACCGTTTGGTAAAATTACCATATCACCCATTATCCTCTGAAACGGCATATCCTCCATTTCCCAAACCGGGTTTTCTCCGGTCGCCATTATCCGGCCGCAGCTTCCATGCGCCGGCGTATCTACATTCCGTTCCAAAAACGCACCGTATTGAGCACCGCCGCAAACAACAACAACCGCCTCAGAAAATTCACCTTCCAAAGCTAACATCACGGACGAACCCGCCGACGGATAGTTTCTCGGACCCCCGGTTAACTCCGGGTAGACTCTAACCACCCGATTCTCAACGAAATCGTACATCACCGACTTCGTATTCGCAAACACGAACAGTTTACCGTTCGGGAGGAGATGAACGTAGGGATATAGATTATCCATTTGTGTGTCTTCTGTTTCAGAGAGAAACGGAAACGAAACGACGCCGTTTTCGCGTTTAGGGTAGAATTCTACTGTGTTTGAACCTCTTCCACCGATTATGATGATGGAACCGTCTGGAAGAATTTGATTCGTCGCATACCAACGGCCTTCACTCAATTCGACGTCGTTTAGCTCTTCCCAATCACAAGACCCGGTTATATCACACGGGTTGAATTTTCGGATCTTTTTGAACCCGTCTAAGTCGCCGCCGGTTTGTAAGAGTGTTCCGTTAGGGAGGAACTGGGCGGAAGAGCACCATGTGTCGGTTAGGATTTTTAAGGGGCGGAGTTGGTTTGTTTTGGGGTCGAAGAGGATAGAGTGAGCGTAGCAGTCGGGTTTGGAACCGGTTTTGTCGAACCGGCAGTGGTTTTTTGGGAGGAGTTTACGGGATGGACCGGTGTTGGTTCGGTCGAGGAGGATGACTGTGTTGAAGCGGGTTACTGCTGTGTGCATTGAGGAAATGCCTGCGTTTGGGACTAGAAGCTCCCACGTGCCGGGGAGGGTGGCACGTGTGGGGTTTAAGAATGTGTGAAGTGTGAGGAAGCATATTAGAAAGAGAGGGATGGTTTTCATGGAAGATTACAAGTGTGTGGTGTTGTTGTGTTGGAGAAGGTTCTATAAAGAATGACAAGTGAAGTGGAAGGTGTGAAGAGAAGTGAAGTGGAAGTGTTACTATGATGTTGTGGACAATGATAGTCTTGTTTGTGGACCTTGCTTTGATGTTCAAATTACTTTTCCTTTGTTTTTTTTTGTATGCAATGATTAACTTGAAAGTTACTACTATGCCACTCACAACCTTTTTGTTAAGATAAACATTTTATTAGTGGATTAGTTTATTGTAAAAATGTTTATCATAATAAATGTGTATATATAAGAATGTAAGTTATTTTTATTAACATACCATAAAATTGTGTTTATTTATGTTATAAGAAATTTTTGTAAGCTATACAAAAGAAATCGAAATATTTAGTAAAAAATATTATAATGTTATAAACTTTAGAGAAAGTGTAACAAATTAGAGAAAAAATATTAGAAGTTATGTATTGTGTTGTTATTTATGTTACACAGTGATATATGTCATATTTATATGACACAAAAATCAAACAATAGAATAAATATTTTTTTAATTGAACAATACATAACACATGTCACAAGTCTATTATATGTATTAAATTAAGGTTCTCAACTAAATACATTATCGATTTATCTTGTGCAGTGTTAAATATTTTGCATAATTTGATGAAAATGTTGAAATTGTTTTTATAATATCTGAGTTTTTAAGTGTTTTGTTGTTTGCCCTATATTTATCTCTCTAGCAACTTAGTCAATTACAATTGGTTCTTTGCATTTCTCTTAGAAAATACTTTTTTTTTTTAAAAAAAAAAATCTTTTTTGCATACATAAATATGACCTTTTTTGCATACATAAATATGACCTTTTATGATCAGAAATTCAGAATTAAGAAACGCGTGCAGGGATTATCCAGAACATGCAAATATTTGACTTTAGTTATGATGTTTTTATTTTTCCATAAATGTGTTTTGACAATCCATAAATAAAATAAGAAAAAGTCATGACTCGAATCACGAGCAAGTTTTAGAAATTAAAGTTTAGGTTTTAGAAATTAAAGTTTAGAGTTAGATACATGATTTGAATCACACATTTTTTTAATCAAATTATAAAGAGTTCGGACTCGAATTATGATATGGTGTGACTCTAATTATGAATAAAATTTTCAATTTTGATTTACACACTAGAATACTTGAATCATGTTTTGGTTTGACTCGAGTTATGACTAAAATTATGATTTTTGTCATCTTTATTCAAATTACTCTCACTAAATATGAATAAATATTTTTGTTTTTAATCAATTCAAAGTGTTATTTTTACACATATTTTGTATCTTATCTCTATAACATATAAAAATAATGTTTTCTATCTCTAATTATATACATCCCAGAATTTTACCTCAGTCGAGATATGTCCCTCATTGTTGGACGAGATGGTAAAATCAGAAACGCCGGAGTGATTCTATCCAACAAAGAGTTGAGTTGTTGCTTGTGTGCCATGATCGGTTATGATTCTAGACTAGAACACCCAACTTGGTCCTTGAAAGAGGTTGGTCGACAGGTTCCCAAAGTCGCACATGTATCTCGTTCTTGGATATATGCTGGATAGCCGAGTTGGCAGCTCAATGTAACGATTAAGAGGAAGTCACATGATCACATATAGGTTACGAAATTGATGATAGAAGCGTTGTAAAAGAATAATTGGTAACAATTATGGTGATGGTGGACGTTATCTCAAACATTTGAGCATGAGAGGCGAAGGGAGCGACTCATTATGGCCAAAAGAGTTGGAACATATGCTATATAAAGGCTCCTAGAAGCAGATGAGAGGAGATCTGACAAATATTACACACATACACTAAAAACAAGCAAGTGATCAATACATTCATATACATGTTCTACCTCATCTGGCTAACTTCGGGGAGGCTATCCAAAAATTATTTTATCAAGAATATTTGGCGTCCACTGTGTGACCTCGATAAAACTTTCACAGGCCGCACAAAACCATCAAAAAAATCCTTTACCTCATAGTAACAGGATGTATGGGTCATCTCCCAGTAGGATTAATCCTCACACTCCCCTAGATATGGCATAATTATTGACAATTATTGAGACTATGCGCCAGTAGAATGAGTCAATACATAAGAGTGTTCACACACTTCAGCAAACTTAGAGCATCAGGGATAAGGGAGTAGATGAGGAACTTTTGGATCCTCGACCTCTTTTAGGAGCAATCTAGGGTGATCAAGTTCCAAAAATCTTCAAACCACCACCATTGGTGTATTTTGACGGTAAAAGTGATCCCCGATAGCACATCATATCAACCAATAATTAAATGGCAATTATATGCGCCAACCCCAAGAGGCTTTGAATGTTGTCCGCGTTAATAAAACCTTTGACCCTTTTGACGTCAACCTATAAGGGGCTTTGAACGTTGGTCAGGCTCTCGCGCCTCTGACCTTACTTCATGTTAACCCTTAAAAGGCTCAGAACATCGGTCACACCCTCATACATTTGTACCTACTTCACGTCAACTCCCAAGGGACTATGATCGTTGGTCACACTCGCGTGCCTCTGAATTTACTTTAGGTTAACCCTCAAGGGGATCTGAACATTGGTTGTACCATTGTGCCTATAATCACACTTCTCGTCAACCCTAAGGGGCTCAAAATTCCAGTCATGCTTCTGACCCCATTTTCATGCCAAACCCCATGAAGCTTTGAACGTTGGTCACACCATCGTGCCTCTGAACCTATGGGGTGATAACTCTGAATGGAGATTAGAGCATTAGTCATGTCCTAAATATCTCTGACCCTATAAAAATCCTAAGTTAAATGGGAAATCGGGGCCAGGTCAATAATACCCGACCACGTATAATTAAGCTTGAAGCTTTTGAAAATGTGTTCGTAAATGTATATGGGCAAAAACAAAAAATAGATAAGCACACATATAAACCAATAAAGCATGTTAGAAAAGCCTTCACAGGGCCCAAAATATTATGCATATCCCTAGAGGGTCTAAAAACGAGAAAAATGAAGAATTTATCCATACATTACAAAAGTGCATCCCCACGAATGACTAACGAACATAGTAAATAAACAACTAATTTAAGCATCAGTTGTCATTCCTATTGGACGATACCGACTTGATCTCCTACTCCATCCTCTTTAGAGGTCTCAACCTCTAGAGAATCCTCATCCATGTCCACTAGTCATCTATCCACAACAACTTTAAAATAGTCAATCTATGGCACATTGAGGTATGACAAAAGACATAATGCTTGGGCTTTGGCCTTTGCCGCTATGCCAAAAAAACAGAGTCTCCATTGAACTTTATTTATCGAGAGGAAGGAGAAACATCGAGAAAACCCTAAGGAATGATAATATGGTCTCGCAACCATTATACAAGTTCAAAAGTCAGTTATGCGATGAGAATGTATTAGCAACCCTCATATTTGTAGTACTCAATAGGATCTACTTTGTTTGTTCGTTTCTAATGGTGTATTTATCTAAAAGTTTACTTACTATGAATGATAAAGGGGGGAGTTTTAAATTAGGGTGCTCGCCTTGGCTTTGAAACATTGTACCTATGTATTATCATAGTGCAATAAGGAAACTTGAGATTTGTAGTTCATCTCGAAAAAGTTTGTTTGTTAGGTGTTTTTTATGGACAATGTTAACTTTCACGCTCTAAAAACAATCAGTCGACCTCAATGCATCAGAAGATACATGAGTGACATACAAAGAAAAACACAAAAACTCTAAAAGATTCCAAAAACCATAAACCTTTATACACCCACGGTTTCTTGTTGTGAATGCTTGTTATTTTAGGTCTAGCAAGTCCATATTTATAGACTCTTGCAAAATGGGCTAGGACTCTTCAATCAAATCTAATCTTCTAATTTTATACCATCTACAAGATCTTCAAAAAAAATAGGAATCAATCTTTAAAGTTTCCTAAAAAGTCTCAAAGATTCTTTTTATGAAACCAAATAAAATATGCATTCTTTCTAAAGTACCCTTGATTAGTTGCGCCCCTATGAGAACTAAAATCATCAAGAATCTCATATTTTTCAATCAAACCTCAAGGGAAAATAAAAACAATACCAATTGTATAGTTGGCCAATATGTCAAGTGTTATACCCCAATAGTTTCTCTCTTATTTCTCAAGACACTCCACATCTCCATACTCAAGAATTTCTCAAGGATTGACCAGATGAACCCTCTACTAAACAATCAACCCACAACTAGGATTTTGATTCTCTCAAGTCAAATATGAATTATAATGCCTCAAGTGGTCATCATACCTCATCATATGTCTCAAAGTATCACCATGTCAAGTTCCAAGTCTCACAACTCAAGTTTGCTCAATCAATTGCTCAAATGGTTGAAAATCAGTTGTATTGGACAAAACGTCAATTGTGGTCAACATACAGTCAAACTTTATCATTTTTGGTCAAAATCAAGATTTTGAAGTCACATTCATCATTTGATCAAGGTTTGATCATGATTCGTCAAGAAAACTTAAGATTTGATCAAAAGTCAAAGTTTTCAAATTAGGGTTTCTTGACAAAAAGTCAACAGAACTTTGACTAGGCATAACTTTCACATACTTTATCATAAATTTTTTCACAAAATCTCATTTTAAATAGAATTCAATTCTCTACAACTTCATGTCTCACAAGCTTTGGCAAAAAAATGCTTCATTTGAGAGTTATGGATTAAGACATTATAGGTCCTCCTAAAAGTCAACAAAAAGTCATCTTTTTGCAAATAAGTGTACATGAGAATAGAAACTTCAACGAAGATGAAGCCAAAAAGATGTTTAGAGGACATCTTGAGCTTTCTAAAAAGTCCAAGAACACTTCAAAATATTGAAAATTGAGAAAGATACAAGTTGTGCAAGTTTGGCATTTTTGAAGAAGTGCACGAAGAGAAATATTTAGCAAATTCAAATCTTTTCCAAATGGGCCTAAGTTTTTGTGATCCAAACTTGTTCTTGAGATTATCCATGACCTCCAAGACCAATTGAACGCCTCCTTTATTTTATTTTTATTTATTTTGGGTTTTATTCATTTAAATCCAATTTTAATTAAAATAAAATACTAAAAATCAAATCAATTGATGCAAGGCTGTATATTTGTCATTCTTGAGGTCCAAGAAAGTCAAAATAGCTGTCAATTTTGAAATATATTGGATTAGCAAGGAATTGAATGAGTTTGAATCCAAAAAAGGCAATATTTTGTGCAATTCCAAATCAAATATTTTCTCATTGAAAGCATATATTTTCTTCACATCTCTTGACCTATTTTCCATCCTCTATACATACACAAGATTTCTAGATGCAAATGACACGTTTTTGCATCCTCAAGAATCCTACCTAAATCTCAACATTTCGTGTCATTCAAGCAACTTTCATCCAAAGTTTTGTTTCAATTCAAGCCAAACAAAGCATTCCATCATGTTCCTTGGTGTTATCTGAAGCATTGCAGCCCTTCACAAGCAATCAAAGCATCCTGAAACTCAAAAGTACAAACACGGTTTGCACTTATATAATTCAGTTTCAATTTTGATCATATATGCATATTTAACATGTTTCGATTGTTTGTGCATGCTTAGAATGATGTTTGTAAGCTATCTGGGTGGTTCGATTTGAGTTTAGGAGCAGGGATCGAGTTACACCATTGTTAGGGTTTCGGAGCTGCAAATTGGGGAAACATGGTCACACGTAAAATTGGACCAAATCAATGGTATCATTAAACTCAAAAGGGAATTTCCAATCGAACCATGGCCTCACCTCTAATTTATATTGCGCATTCTTAATTTTTGAAACTTGCAGGTGTTATAGTGACAAACAAAACCGTCACTATAGGTTTTGGCAACGAAACCTGTCTGTAGGTAAAAGTCTGAAAATTCAAATGGGACGAAGAGCCCCAGCGCGCGCGTTTTTTAACTATATTTTAAATTTCGTTTTTATATATATATTATTTTTGTTTCGTTTCAATGACAACTTATACACTCAGCTCAGATGGCAGGGAAGCGCGCGTATGACCTTTGGAGTAGGGGTTCGATCCCTAGTTACCCTATATATTTTTACCACTTTCCAAAACTAACCTATTTTCATGTTTTTACTTATTTTCAATTTTATTTTCTATTTTAATTCTTTTAAAATATTTTCTAAAATACAACCAAAAATCACAAAAATATTTTTATTTTCAGAATTAGGTAATTAAAATACCTATTTAATTTTTGATGCAAAAGATATTTTTTCCCTTTTATTTTAATTAATTGTTAATTAACCATTAAATTAACTTTTAATTTCTTTTTCACACTAAAATTAATTCCAAAAAATATCAAAAGTATTTTTCTTTTACAATTAGGGTTTAGATATTATTTCCCATCCTTAGACATTTTTCTCCAATCTATTTACTTCAATTCACATTTTAAATTCTAGAAATCGATGTATAGGTCGCAAGGTTATTTTTGTAATAGCGTAGATTTACTTTTCTCGCAATTTACTTTCCGCACCTATATTATGTAACTGCCCCAAAGCCATGTAATAGCGTAGGACATTAACTTTTGGCACTTTTATATTTCGCACTTTACTTTTGTGTACATATAAACTGCTTAATTGTATAGTAACTAGGGTTTGTATGGCGAGACATAAAATCAATCTTAGATTATCCTAATTCAATATAGTGTATCTGAACTCAACACACTCTTCCACACGTGCACCCCCTCTAGGGTAATCTCTCTTGTTGCCTTTCTAAAACAATGGTCATGTCCCTCAAACGTAGGGGTACCATTAGCAAAGACGCTTACGAATAACATCATCACAGTCCTTTGAATATAAAGATCATAGTCCCTCGATGACCCTCGATGTTGCGTACAAATATATGATCTTGTCCCTCGGTTGTTGCCTACGAATAAGTGATGATTGTCCCTTCGAATTGCTAAGGTATCCTTACATGTTGCCTTCTATGACCATACGATGACCCTACGATTGTCCTTTCACATCCAACGAATAAAGCTACCTACCAACTAATGATATGGATAACATTATTCTAAAGGAGAAGGAAAATAACAAGAACGACCATTCTAAGTAGGTAAATAAGATTCTAATTTCTTACTTAATCCAAATCAAAAATGCTTCTCACACTTCAGACTTATTTTTAAAAACTTTTCAAAAAACCCTTTGTATACATTCCAGCGAGAATCATTACAAAGTTAAACATTTTCCAACCGAAATATTTCTGAACACTTCGTATATATTTCAACGAGAATCATTACGAAGTCAAAGCGAAATACTTTTCAAATCACACACACAAAAAGCAATTTTTCAAAAGTGAGCTAAGCAACTAAGAGCCCGTAGATAACTACGGATGGAAAAGGTGCTAACACCTTCCCTTTTCATAATTTTCTCCCGTACTCAGAATCTAACAAAGGTCTTTTCCTGTTCTTTTCACCTTCCCTTTATTGGATAAAAGAAAAGTCGGTGGCGAATCTTTCTATCCGCAATATTTGCGATAAAACGCAAAACAAACAAGTCAGTTCTCGCACCGTGTTACATCGAGACATTTGACTCAACATTTGTCTGATATACATGATAGCAAAACCTGTCATGATAGTTGCTCAAGATGTTGTGACATTTTGCTCAATATTAGCCAAGAACCATGTTTTAAAAAAATTTATGTCAGTCACAAAACCATGGATCTAACATGTCTCTTTCTCGACACTAACAAACATGAAGCATGACATATGGATAATGCAACAACAACAACTAGGATTCCACTTCTAACCAACAACAACTATGTTCAAAGTACAAATTTCACAACAACAGTGTCCGTAGATTTCATATTCATACACATTCAATATGGATAAAATTCAGCAACATACCAGATACAAATTTACACATTAAAAATCATAATTATCATGAATTAATCATAATCATACACAAAACTCATAAACACAACAATGGAGGAAAAACCTAGAGGAATATGAGGATTCATCTCGAAGATGGTAAATTGGTAAAGGCGAGCGTTATTGTGGAGAAAATTATGGATGTATGGAATGTTATAATAAATGAATCTATAAAATATCTATATGTTGATGCAGTTATACATTCCAGGAAGATGTGCATTAAATATCCCAATTTACTAAAATATGTTCGAAGCACGATTTTGGACCAGGTAAAAGAGAAAATTGTTTGTGCTTGGACCTACCAGGTTATGCACCTTGGAAATACAACAACAAAACGAGTTGAGTCGGCTCATGCTTGTCTGAAGGATTGGTTGGAAAATAGAAAGGGTGATTCGTATGCGGATTAGGAATTTGTGAGCTGAATGATACTAAACCAGCATAATGAAATTAAAATGCCACTTGATCGTAGTATCACAGTGTTAGAACACAAATTCAAAGACGACACTCTTTATTCTCAATTGGTCGGCAATATATCTTGATCTTCTATGAATTATATTTTTCAAGAAGCCAAACGAGCTTCAAATTTTGGTTCTGAAAGCTCAAACTATGGTTGAACACTTGTGAAAACATGTGGTCTACCATATGCTTGTGTCATATCTAAGAAGGTGAAACTTGATTGCCCAATACGAATGGACGAGGTATACAGTCATTGGAAGAGGCTTAGTTTTGATGACGACTGTGTTATGAAAGATGGTAAATTAAATATATCAAACTTGATAGAATGAGAAGCAATTCAAGAAAGATTTTTGAAAGTCGGTGATAATACAAAACTCCACCACCACACATTGATAAGGGTTCTCGAAAACTTTTTTTTCCACTACTCACTGCTCTACCGCCAAATCCCAATGATCGTTTCAATTCCTCATATCCCCCACTACTATAATTAAACCCATTCCTCATATTGTTTCATACCATAACACAAAAAACCAGAATGAACATCATTTGATACGTTGGAAATGTTCACTTTACCGACAATACACCATCACGAAAATTTCTGGATTATTATGTGGAGAATCTTTTTTTGTTTAGAATCAAAAGTTTTGTTCGAGTTAGATGTGATTATTTTGAAAATGGTCGATGAAATTATGAAGATATTGCAACGTCCAATTGGATGTTGAAGTGTAATGTATAATATATGTTTAAATCTTTTATGTATTTGTTATTTTATGATATTAATAGAATTTATATTTTGAGGAGTTGGTGTATCTTCGTTTATAATTTTCTACATTATTTAATGATATTTTTTGAAAATATAATTTCTATTCGATATCAAAAGTATAATTTCAAAAGTATAATTTTTTATAACATCTTTTCTAATTTCCACATACATTTATATATTTTCGCGTGTTAGGTAGAAAGTTATAGTGTAAGTTAAGAAATTTCCTTATCCATGACATAACATTTCCATCGAATAACAAGCGGCCCATAGTGCAAATCAAGTTCATTTATAAATGGATCAACACTCAACAAATACCATTAGACCATACATCCCATATTGTGAATCACATGACATAACAACGTAAGATAATCCCCATTAATTATCCCAATTATTATATGTATATCCATCAACTAGTGATAACTAAACTGAATAATTTTTTGATACTCCTAAAATTGATTTTTGATTTTTAATACCCATAATCAATTTCTACAGCGGTTAGAGAATTTTATAACTTTTAGGTAACTCTTAAAATTGATTTGCGAAGATAAAGCAACCCAATAAATTCAAATCATCCAACTAATGTAGTATAATTGTATCACTTAAATAAACCCATCATTATCATCATTAACCTATAATATACCGTTCAAATTACCACATAAACAATTTCTAAACTCCCAACACAATTAATCAATTTTCGCAACCTTATCAATTCTCCTCTAACTTCAAAATTCATCACAAAAATATTTTTTTTTTAAAAAATACATAAATATTATAAAATTAAGACTTTTTAAAAAAACAATGTTAATAACATACAAAAACAATATAAAAATATCTACTAAAATATTTATGTTTTCAGATATACGACATTAACGTCAAAATCTTTATCAAATTGTAAGAAATTAAAACAAATATATCAATTTGAACTAACAAATATCATATTAAGACAAAAAAATCAACAAACATCATACAAGACATAAAAAAACTTAAAATCACAAAAAGAAGAGCAAATCTACATGAATAACTATTTATTTAAATAAAAAGAGAAAACAAATAGTGTTGAAGAGTTATTTTAAATTAAAATGACAAAAAACAATCTCACGAGTTAATCTAGTAGTTGAGATTTGAGCCTTAAAAATGTAGTCTCATATAAAATTTTAGTTTAATTTTAAACGATCACCAAAAATGGACGGTGAGATTGAAGTATTGGTTTAACAACAGCAGGACCGAATTACAATGTGATATTCGATATAATAATATATTTAATTTTATTATATTTAAAATTACAATTCCCAGCATTATATAATAATATTTTATAATATTAAAAACAAAAAAACCTAAGCACATTGTACTCCCGCCAAAACAAATTGGCGCGCCCTTTCCTTTCACCACTATTACTATCTCTCTCTCGCTCTCTGTGGCTTTCTCTCAAACACCTTATCGACTTCGCCCTAGATCCATTTCTCTCTTCCCTCCGCCGCCGCACCGCTCAATCCAAACCCATCCCAGGTAAAAAATCTTTCTCTTATTTTCAATTTCACTTTCTTCTCTCTCAGATCTGAAAAACCCTTTTGCTTCAATCTACTCGTATGTTCTTTCAACCCTAATCTGTTTCAACTGGATTATGCATTTGTGTATCTACAATGTTAATTTGATTCAGTTTGCAAAATTAGTGGAAATTTTGAGTTATTTTCTTAGAGTAACTCAATTTAATAAGACAAACCCTAGTTTTGTTATAACTTCAGGAGAGAGCATTGATAAATTAGGTTTTCAATTTGAATCTGATACCCTTAATTTTTATCTTTCATATTTTTGTATGGATTTTAATGGTGGTATTTTGTTGGTGTAAACTTGCGTGTTTGTTTGATTTGTTTTTGATTTTGGTGTTCTGCAAGTATTTAGGTTTATTGGATGTTGATAATTCCTTGCTTGGTGGATATTATTATGGTAGATTTCATACTGGGTTTGTTGTTTTTTCACTGCTGTTTTGTTTTGTCTTTTTTATGTAGTCATGTTGAATCTTGCTTTACTGTCTCCAGTGGTTTGGAATTTTTGATAGGCTTTAAGGAAAAATTGGAAGAATATAGTTGAAAGATTGTGATTTTATCAGTAGGGAGTATCAAAATGGACTTTGGCCGTTGTGATAATCTTCATTATATTGAAACTATCAAAGGTGGTTTGGTTGCGAAAGTGCTAAATGTGTTTCGCGGGAGGCCAAAACTTTCATTCAGAAGCCTTGCAGATATACATGAACGTGAGAGCCTTATGGTTGATAATGATGATGGAAAGGCTGAAAGAGTGTGCATTGATGTAATAGAGGAAGGGATAGTGAAAACTGAACCTGATGTTTTGGTATGTGATGCTGATGATGGAGATGCTCAGAGAATCCGTGACCTGGATGATGAAGATGATGATGATGATGGTGATGACGATGATGAAGATTTTTCCATTTTCACACTAAAGCAACTTAAAGAAAATTACAAATCAAGGAAGAGGAAACGCTCACGCGGTCTTGACTCTTCTAAAATTAAAATCAATATTGAAGATCTGTCAACTGTGGAAGATTACGCAGAGAAGCAGCATATTGCAGAAGATGATCCTGATTTAATGGAGACTATCAGTAGCTTGAAAACTAAACTATCAAAGAATATGAAGTCCAAGAAGAAGAAGAAGAAGTGCCTAAAAGACCTTCCAATGTCCTCCCGGGAGATTGTGCTAGTTGAGCAATCGGAAGAGATACTTGAAAGTCAAGAGTTCTTACCCTCTAGTGGAGATTCAGCTGCTCTTGTTGAAGTTAAGTTTGATTGTCCTGAAAATGTTTGTTTTGATGGGCCAGATGATTGTTCCGGTAGAGAAAGTACAGGCTATCACCCAATTTCCTCCCAAGAGTTTGTGCTAGTGGATGAATTTGAAGAGGCACTAGATGGTCAGGTGTTCTCACCCTCTAGCGGGGATTCAGTTGCTCTTGTTGAAGTGAATTCTGAGTGTCCTGAAAATGATTGTTTTGATGGGCCGGATGAAGACCACTCAATGTCCTCCCAAGAGTTTGTGCTAGTTAATGAATCTGAAGAGGTACAAGATAGTCAAGAGTTCTCACCCTCTAATGGAGATTCAGCTGCTCTTGTTGAAGTAAATTCTGAGTCTCCTGAAGGTGATTGTTTTGATGGGCCAGATACCTGTAGAGAAAGCAAAGAAGACGCAGGGATACCTTTTGAATGGAATATGCAAAATGAATTAAATCACAAATGGAAAGACTTTTTTGAAAGTATTCCAGTAGGAATGGTGAAGCCATCTAGTGTGGGTAATGTAAGAAGTAATTCTGAACTAAGCAGCAACCAGGTTACAAACTTTCCTGCAATAGAATTTGAAGCCCGTGGTAACTCCAACATTTCTGACAATCAACTTGATGATGACACTGATATACCAGTCTCACCACCTGAAGTAGCGAGTCATAAAAATCTTGACTGTACAGATCTGGAGGTTAGAGATGATAATCACTGCAGTGAAGATGAATATACAGCTGGTGCTGATGTTCAAGATAAGCCCTGCTCCACTATTGAACATGGACTCAATCCTGATGTATATCTGGTCTGTCGCTCAGATGATTCACCTGAATATGAGGATAAGCAATCATTTGATTCTGTGTGTGAGGATGATACTGGCACGTTAGTCTCACCACCTGAAACTGCTAGTCATAAAGACCTTGACTGTGCAGGTCTGGAGCTTAGAGATGATAATACTTTACTCGATAACTGCAATAAAAATGAGTATTCAGCTGGTGCTGAAGATCGGGATAAACTCTGCTACACTGCTGAACATGGCCTCAACCCTGATGGTTGTCTGATTCGTCCCTCTGATGATTCACCTGAATACGAGAAGCAATCTTCTGTTTCCTTATATGATGGTAAGAAGATACATGTCAATGAAACTAGTGATGAATTGACTTCTTGTGATGATCATGAAGGGAGTTCAAAGCTGCATGGTCCTGAAAGGCTATTATCAACCAGAAAGGTGAAAACATTGTCACAATTTTTTTCGACTTGATTTTATGAGTTATGTTATTTCTTTTCTCATTAGTTGGTTTCTCTTCAGGCCATTTCGCCAACTTCTCAGGAAAAGCTCTGCAAAGCCATGGACTCCATTGATATTCGTCATACAGACAATCTAAGTAAGTGCCTTAAGTATTGCGATGTGATCTAGATCCATAAATGATAACTTACATTTTAATATGTGAAGGTTAATCCTTGCTTCTGTTGGCTGTAGTCACAGCAATGTTTGGAACTGCCAATTGGCTTTTATTTTGAGTGAAAATACTTTTACCTGTACTCTAAAGTGGCTATGGATGTTTTCTTATGCAAATATAACTAGTTTTTGTTTTCTCTGAATACCTTGATATTTTACACAATTTTGTTTTACTTATATTTGGTTATAATGATTTCAGAATGCAAAGGAGTACTGCAATTTACTGAGCAAACTGATAAGAACGGTGATGCAGAAGGGCTTAATGGTATCACAAGAACTGAAGTTGCTAATAACCCTAACAAAACTGGAGTTACTCCAAAGACTTCAAAAAGTGGTATCAGTCTTAAGGCTGTTCCCAAGATTCGTAATTCTTCTCGCTCAGCAACTCATCTGGGGTGCAGCACTTTACAGAATTGCTCAAAGAGTGCTATTTCATTTTCAAAGCAGCAGATGCATGATGCAGAATCTCTTGCTATGAAACTCACAAAAGAGTTGAAGTCAATGAAGGACATTGTGGATGATATGTTACGATCTGAATTCTGTCTTAATACCTCTTTGAGATATAAAGTAAATGAGGTAAGATACGACTAATTGCTCTTGGTGGATGTTTCTTTCTACAGTAGAAGTCATGACAATTTAGTTAGTCATGACAATTTAGTTTGTTAGTTTGCAGATTTTTGATCATTATTTGCCCAAACTGTCAATTGGTGTAGCCCATATTATGCTGGCTATTTATAGATTTCTTTTCCCTTCCTATAATCCTATTTAAGTCTTTAAATTGTAGAAATTTCTTTTAATTTCAAGTTTTCATGTGTGTAATCAATTTACATTGAAACTGACATTTTACTATTTCAGGCAAGAATGGCTGTCAAGAGTGCCACAAAAGCTGAAGAAGGTGCAAAGAGGTGGCTGTCCTTCATGTCAAGAGATTGCAACCGTTTCTGTAAAATAATGGTTTGTCCTCTAGTCTACTATACTATTGAAAGCCTACAAAGCACTTAATGTCAGATTGATGACATGTTCGGTATTTGAGACAAGTTTAATTCTAACACGACAGCAACACATGATGTCGTATTAATTCATTTCCATTTTCTTAAATCATTATGGATGTCTATGTGCTGGTGTCATGTGATGTGTCTGATTCAATACCTCTTAAACATTATCAGCTCTGTATTGTTTAGTTTCCTATTTCTTGTTTGGTTAACTATTGATCTTGATCAACTGCAGAAATTATCTGATAGTAGCTCTTCAACTCCACAAGAAGCAGTCTCACCTTCCAAAGAAGTGCCGCGTAAAGAGAAAAAAATAGCCTTTGCTGATGAAGCAGGCGGAAGGCTCTGCCAGGTTAGAATCTATGAGGACGATGAGGAACATTTGTCGGAATCCAAGTGAAGGAAGACACTGCTTTAACACCATGACATTTTCTGTATATTAGCTTCTTAATAGCTCCCTTGTATTAATAGATTGATTGATGGAAATTTTGTTTGTTCCCATATGTGCAAGTGATACATTGTATCCAGCTTAGTGAAACCAATTATTCAACGATGAAGTTCTTCATGCTAGTATTGTTCTGATTGTTTTTTACAGTAACAGCTCTCAAATAGTTTATTCAATGATCACTGAAGCTTTTAAATAGGTATAGAAATTCAGGAGTAAATCCTCATTTTTAGTATTTATGTATGAGACAATCTTAATATTTTCCTGTTATACAAAAATATCGTACCCTCTTTTCTTCAGTTTCCTCTTCTCTTCATATTCTTTGGTCGTTCTCTTTCCTGCATTTTCTTCTTCTTTGCCTCTATCTTAGTATTTTCTGTATTAACTATTACGTTAAATTGTGTTTCCTGTTGTTTCTTAGGTTTTACTTTTTCGATCATTTGTTTATCAGATGTATTACTGCTATAATCTTGCTTGCTAATTTTCATTTTACATCTATTTCCAAATCAGAACTTCAAACCATTGCATAAAAAAAAACTCAACATATATTACAAGATATATTACAACAATTTCCACGTTATCTAATCCCAACATCAACACCCAAAATTCCAGTTACATAGTACAGTACCAATTTCGAACACTCAATTCCAACTTTATCAACAAACATTAGCCACAAAATTAATCCCAAACAAAAAAGGTAACATATAATGTAATCACACTTTATCAACAAATTGCAGCAACATACTCTTTCATTATACATTTTGCCATTGAAACTTCCCGCGCAATCATAAAAAAATGGTGTTTTTTTAATGAACAACCATGTAAATGTTGGACTTCATAGTTTAATAATGTAGAGCAAGAGTACAAAGAGAGAGAGAGAGCAAGAGTACAAAATTGTTGGAAGATACACAATTGGGATAATGTGAATCAATGGTGAAAGATGTATTTGGAGAAGATGAAGTTTAGAGAGAAAAAGAGAAAATAAATTGGGAGAGAGAGAGAGTACAAAATTGTTGGAAGATACACAATTGGGACAATGTGAATCAATGGTGAAAGGTGTATTTGGAGAAGATGAAGTTTAGAGAGAAAAGGAGAAAATAAATTGAGGAGAGAGAGAGAGAGAGAGAGAGAGAGAGAGAGAGAGAGAGAGATTTGTTTGTTCACTAAAATTGGCATTCAATACTACTCATTACATAGAGGGAGAGTATTTATAATGTCTATTAAACATAACAACACAACAAAATCAACTAACAAAACTGCCAGTGACAGTAGTGTAGGAAAACAAAAACACGGGCCAAAGACCGGTTTCTCCAAATGGGGAAACCGGTTTTCTCTTCGAAAACCAGAATTTCGGCTTCAGTACGGAACAACCTTTTTGAATAAGCTATTTTCCAAAATAGCTTCTGAAGCCTTCCAATTGCACTTGGCTTATATCCTACATTCAACACACTACCTTAAGCCAAGTGCTCCACACTTCTCAAGCTCAATTTCTTCACAAGCCTCTTGAATACTTCGTTTGTTATCGCCTTCGTCAACACATTTGCAAGTTGTTCTTCGCTTCGAAAATGAGCTAGCTTAAGCTGTTCTTCACACACCAGCTCCCTCAAGTAATGAAACCTCATCTCTATATGTTTGCTTCTCCCATGTGCTATGAGATTCTTTGCAAGATTAACAACTGAGAGGTTGTCAACAAAGAGTGTGACAATTTTTACTTCAATGATGTCCAACTCTTTAAGTAGATTCATTATCCACACGACTTGACATGCACACATCGACGCTGCGATATACTCGACCTCACAAGAAGAGAGTGCCACCACAGGTTCCTTTTTGGAGCACCAAGATATTGAAGCTCCTCCGAACATAAAGACATAATCGGTCGTAGACTTTCGATCATCTTTATCTCCGCACCAATTGGAATCCATATAGCCGAGTAACTCACATATGCTGCCCACATCAGCCGCAGGAAAGAGTACCTTTGATATAGCGAAGGATCCTCTTGACCGCTTCCAAATGAGACACCTTTGGTCTCTCCATGAATCTACTAACAATACCGACACTAAATGCCAAATACGGTCGTGTATTGCATAAGTAACGCAATGATCCAATCAACCTTCTATATTGAGTTGGATTAACGTCACCCTCATCCTCATTCTTGGACAACTGCAACCTTGGTTTCATTGGTGAATTATCAGCATTGCAATGCTCCATATCACACCTGTTCAATATCTCACAAGCATACTTTCTTTGGTGCATGAAAAGTCCCAACTTTGACTTGTGAAACTCTATGCCAAGGAAGTATGCCATGATACCAAGATCGCTCATCTCAAATTCTTCCATAAGTTCACCTTTGAACTTGGAAATAAACTCCTCATTTATGCGCATAATCAAAAGATCGTCCACATATAAGCAAAGTATAATCACACCTTTGCTTGCATCCAACTTCACATAAACACCATGTTCGGACACACACTTCTTGAAGCCAACCTCAATGAGAAAAATATCTATGCATTTGTTCTAAGCTCTAGGTGCTTGTTTCAAACCATAGAGTGCTTTCCTTAACTTGTAGACTCTTCCCTCTTGGTTATCTATCACAAAACCGGGGGGCTGCTCTATATAGACTTCCTCCTCAAGTGGACCATTCAAAAATGCGAATTTCACATCTATTTGGTACATTCGCCAATTTTTGCTATTGGCGATACCAACAACCAGCCGTATGGTCTCCAATCTAGCTACCGGAGCAAACACCTCATCATAGTCTATGCCTTCTCGTTGCAAGAATCCTTTTGCTACTAGTCGAGCCTTATGCTTGACAATCTCGCCTTTAGGATTTGTCTTCACCTTATATACTCACTTTACTCCGATTTCCTTTTTTCTTTCTGGTAAATCAACCAGCTCCTAAGTACTGTTTTTCTCAATCGATTCCAGTTCTTCTTTCATCGCACATACCTACTTTGCATTGCTCAATGCCTCTTCCGTACTAACCAGTTCAGATTCGCCATAAGCATAAAATGAATGAGATCACCATCATTATTGATCTTATTATCATGGAACACTTCACAATCTTAGAGCCGTTGAGGTAAACCTCTACGTCTTGTAGGTCTTCTACTGGATTAACCATTGCCACATCCAGTCGGAATCAGAACAACCCTTTCATTCATTGCGACACGGTTTTCAGTTTTACGGTGGAAACGGTTTCGGGATCGGGGAACGGTTTACGCTTCAATTCAAGAGCGTCAAACGCATTTTGCGAGGAAACCGGTTTCATACTGTTGAGAAACCGGTTTGTGCGGTTTTGAAAAATTGTCGAAACATCCTCGGTTCATCTACCACCACATCTCGACTTATCACGATTTTCTTGCTATTTGCATCAAATAGCTTGTAACCTCCAGTAGGGTGATATCCGACAAGAATCATTTCCTCTCCTTTGTCATCCAACTTCTTTCGAAGTTGACCCGGAATGTGCCTAAATGCAATCGAACCAAAAACTCTCAAATGCGTTAAGTTCGGTTTGAGGCCAAACCATACCTCTTCCGGTGTAACTTTGTCAAGCTTTTTAGTAGGGAACCTATTCAATAAATAGGCTGTTGTAGAGACCGCTTCTCCCCATAGTTCCTTCGGCAAGTTTTTCCCTTTCAACATTCTACGAACCATGTTCATAGTTGAGCGGTTTCTCCTTTCGGCAATTCCATTTTGTTGAGGCGTATAGGGTGGAACAACCTCACGTACTATACCCTCATCATTATAATAATTCCCAAATTCACTTGAGGTATATTCACCTCCACCATCCGTTTTGAGAATTTTCACCTTGTGACCGCTCCACCATGGACTTAAAACGTTTTAACACATCAAACACCTCATCCTTCCTCTATATGAGGTAAATCCACAACTTCCTAATAAAATCATCAATGAAAGTGACAAAGTACCTATTTCTACCATACGAGTCGACTTACATTGGGCCGCACACATCGGAATGCACCACCTCAAGGTGTTCCTTGGTCCTATGACCAATATCCATGCTGAAGCTGTTCTTGTGTTTCTTCCCTTGCATAGACTATTCACACAACTCAGTTGGAAAATTTATCTTGGGCTGCCCGATCACCATACCATGCTTTTGCAATGCATTGAGGTCTCTAAAATTGAGGTGTCCAAGATGGTAGTGCCACAACCACTCATCACAACTTGCCGTTGTAGCAAGAAATTTGTGTTCCATTACTTTCAACTCTATTTTGAAAGTACGATTTGCATCCATGGGTGCTCTCAAGATTAAAACGCCATTTTGGTCAAAAGTGCGTAAAATCTTGTTTTCCATCCGAATTGTGTAATTCTTCTCGAGTAATTGGCCAATGCTCAAGAGATTACACCTAATTCCAGGAATGTACAACACATATTTGATCAAAGAATGGCTTTCATCTTTCTTTTTGATCAAAACATCACCCACACCGTCGACCGCTAAAGTGGTGTCATCCACGAATCTTACTCTATTCTTCTTGGCTTGATTGATTTTCACAAACAAATTTTTTCTACCCATCATATGAGTCGAACAAATCTTTTCCAACCCCTCTTCGCAACCATTATTCTCCTACGTGATCATGACAATAAGTGTATCATCATCCTCTACCTCTTTCCTAGCAACCTTGGCCTCATCTCCATGATTTTCTTTTGATTTCGCATTACAATCTCTTGGGAAATGGCCAAGCTTTTGACAATTGAAACACTTCACATTACTTTTGTCACCACTCTTGTAGTTGTTGCCTTGACCACCACCTTTGGAGTTGCTCTCTCCTATTTGATCCATGGAACCTCTTGAATTTTGTGGATCTTTTCCACTAGAATTCTGAAAATTTTCCTTGCTCTTCGAAGGCCACTTCCCTTTAGATCTCTTGTTCTTCTCGTTGAACCTTGCTCGCAATGAAATTTCTGCCTTGGCCTTGTCGTTTCCTCTTTCATCTAACCTTTACTCATGTGCCTCCAATGAGCTTCGAAGCTCCTACTTGATCATGGTGAGAAGATCCTTTGATTCTTCTATGGCTACCACAAGTGGTGTGACTCTATCATTCACCACTTCACAATTTTCTTGATACCTAAATAAAACTTTCATTTGTTTGCACCATTTGTCATAGTTCTTGGAATAAAGAATTGGGAGGTTGGTAGGAATTCGATCGGTGGTTGTCATGTTTGCAACAAATTAATGGATCAGAACCAATGCTCTTGGTGCCACATGTTGGAACACACACAATTGGGACAATGTGAATCAATGTTGAAAGGTGTATTTGGAGAAGATGAAGTTTAGAGAGAAAATGGGAAAATCGAGAGAGAGAGAGAGAGAGAGAGAGAGAGAGAGAGAGAGTAATTGAGGAGAAAATGTTTGTTCACTAAAATTGACATTCAATACTACTCATTACATAGAGAGAGAGAGGGAGAGAGAGAATATTTATAGTGTCTATTAAACATAACAACACAACCAAATCAACCAACAAAACTGCCACTGACAGCAGTGCAGGAAAACAAAAACATGGGCCAGAAACCAGTTTCTCCAAATGGGGAAACCGATTTCCTCTTTGAAAACCAGAATTTCTGCTTCAGTGCCGAAAAGCTTTTATGAATAAGCTATTTTCCAAAATAGCTCCTGAAGCCTTCCAATTGCACTTGGCTTATATCCTACATTCAACAAATAACCATGGCAATCTTTCGCTGCTGGCCATTATATATTTGTTAAAATTCTTCAACTAAACATATTTTATATTGAGTATGGGAGAAACACAATTTTGCCTTGTCATATGATTTCTATTCAAATAGGATGTTTACATTGTCTATTTAGAGAGTTCTATTATTGTCCTGATGGTAAGGATGAGAGCAAATGTATTTCTCGTATCATAGCAACAAACAGAAAAACGTCATATAAAATGCAATTGAGAATGATTGAGATTTATTTACTGAATTGTAGAAGTCTCCGAGGGTGGTTGAACAATGGTTATGTGGAAGGTGTATGAGTATTCATTCCATGAGTCGGACATGTCATCATCGTGATGGTTTGGTTAGTGCCACTCATGGAAAAAGGGAGATCGAAAGTCACATTGTGGGTATTGTTAAACCATTCACAATTGACTCAGATAACCTCGAAACAAACAAATATGTTCTAAATTTCAAATCTTCACTTTTCAAATTGTTAATTCATTTTCACCAAATTTTTGTATCGTTATTTGCATTTGTTTTGTTGTGTCAAATTGTGATTTTCGCAAGCTTGTCGTGTTTAGCTTGAGGAGTTTTGCTTGTTGTAAATATTATAAATTTTGTTTTTCTAATTCTTTTGTTGTTGTTTGGACTCAAATTTTGGTATGATAACTTTTAGGATTTTGAGGTGATTTTCTGAGTTTGATCGTTTCAACTAGCGGATGTATGGTAATGATAGTTTCAAAGTTGATACACGTTAGATACTCGTTTATCGCTTTCTATAGCATAACATGTTTAGGAAATTTATCATTTGTATAATTACCATGTCATTCATTATTTTTGCATTACTTGCTCATGAATTGAATCACGTTAGTTCCTATTTTAACCATAAATGTGAAGAAACTTTCCATTGTTCACATATGAGAGGCCACAATTCTTGTATCTTTTGTTTTGTGTTGATTGTATGAATGCATGAAAATGATCAAGGAATTTTTGTTTGATTTTGAGCACAACTACCTTGGCCAAATATTCAATTCACCTTGTGAGTGTATGATCATTTGTTAACCACCTTTGCGCTTTTATCAATATCCATGTTTATTTGAACTAGATGCTTGTCTATCAGTGTCAATTCACTTTTTTTGTATGGATGTTGATTTCTTTGTTTCTTGAACCCTCAACTATATGTTGTTGTATGAATTTTTACTTTGCCTTAGAAAGTAGGGAGTATTCACATAAAGATGTTGGTTGGTTTCAAGTTGGGAAGAAGAATGTTTATGTACTTATGTTGTGATTGATATGAGGTTAAGAAAAAGAAAAAAATGTGAAAAAGAAAAAGATTGGAAAAGAAAGAAAAAAAGAAAAAAATTTTGAAAAAGAAAAACAAAAAGATTATGGATAATGTTGTGTTAATAAGTGAGGTGTTTTGGTTTTACAATTTGTGATGAAGAATATTTTTGATTGAGATTTTATGCTTGAGTCTTTTCGAGTTGATCACTCCCTTAGGTTTCAACAAGTTTTTGTCTCGATTAGCTTTAGGACTTATCACTTGTTTGTTAACTAAGCCACATTACAACCTTGAACAGACCTTGTAATTCTTGCATTTGTATTTTCAATACGTTTTAGGATGAATGCATAATTTAATCTATTGTTTCCCAGATTTGTATTTTTTGTCCCTCGCCTTTGTGTGTTCTTCATCTACAGATGAATTTTTGCTAGGTGTGATTCATGATTGAGCCTGTTTTGTTTTAGAATGTTTTGCATGATTTTTGTACTTAGGATTTGTTTTGTTTATATGTTATCGTTGTAGAATTGTGGTAAGTATGTATTTTTTTGTTAACGTTTTTGTTTGAACCATACATTTGTTTTCTGTTTTTTAAAACTTATTGATTCGTGATTCTTCGATTATCCTTCTTTGTTTCTTTGAGTTATTTGACTTTGTTTGAGGACAAACAATGCGTCAAGTTGGGGAGAGTTGATAAGTGCCAAAATATAGTTATTTTGTATATATGTTTTGTGGCACTTGTCCGTTCTTGTTTGTGAATAATCGTTGAATAACCCCGCTTTTTGTTGTAAATAAGTTTTATTGTATTTTGTATACATACTGTACCGTTTGATTAGTTTTTTTATATATATTTTGTAGGTATTTGTTGAATTATTGGAGCAAGAGGAATAAAAGCTCCAAGATGCATTGTTGATCGATAATGGAATAAGGCAAAAGAAGAAGTCATTCCAAGTGGTGCAGAAAAAGCAACAAACGTTGCTTTTGTGGTGTCCACTGCCGGACGGTGAGGTGGCGATGAAAGGCCGCTGTGAGCGCCGAAAGCTTTGTCGGGTGATACAGGAGCGGGGAAACAATGAGAAAATCAATAACTTAACTTTGCTTGACTCATTGGCGAGGAAGAGAAGATGATTTGGGCTGGCGGTGAAGGATATTTTTGACCAGATGCTTACGTGAAGCATCGTGGGCCAAGAGAAATAAGAAAGCTCTCCGGGCAACACTCTTTGGGCGCAGGGCGATGCTTGTGGACTAAAATTTCCTTTATATTTCCGTTTCATTCCATTTTTGTGTTTCATGGTTTTTGGGTTGGTTTTTTGCTCCCAAATTCCATCACCTTACAGTTTTTGATAGATTAACTTAGAAAAAAACACTAGGTTCTTGCTTACGGATGATTGGAGATGGATTGCTCATCGATAGGTGTAGACAAACCGGTGTAAATGAGTGGTTTATCTCTTCTCTTCTCTTTGTATTTCTCTATTTGTTGGATATGTACGTATACTTACCTGGAACACGTGTATATTTGTCGCCCTTGGCGTTGTATAAAGTTTGCTTTACGAATCTGTGTTGGTAATTGTCTTAGGTTTTTACTCTATGTTAGGAATTTGAGATTTGCTAGACATAGATTGCTTAGATTCTTACCTAGGATGATTATTTGTTAGTTTCTGAATGCTAGAAATGGGTTTAGAACTGATATTTACTTAGAGTATCTGATCTTAATGCCTTTGTGTTGATTGTTTCGAGCTAGAGATAGTCATTACGAGTAGCGCGGTTGACTTCTGTGTTGTCGAGGTATGCCAGAGATGGATATCGAGGTGATGCAGTAGAATTCTCAATTTGGGTTAGAAATAGCTTAGATTGTGAGAGGTATGTGATGACACGGATGAGTATCGTAGACTGAGTATAACTGGACGGTAGATTTAAGTCTGTGACGGGTAGTGTGCATTCGTACCAGACAAGCTGTCCATCCTTTATATTTTTTGGTCATTTACTTTTTGTCTTTTATTTTAAACTCATTTAATCCCAAACTCATTAACGATATAATTGGCGAACGACGAATCAATAACCCATCTCTGTAGACACGATACGATATAACCTAACTTCTATACATCACCTGGTAAAAATAAATACCACACTCTTTGCTTGCTCGCTTTACCAAAGAAACAAAATGGCGTCGTTGTCGGAGAATGGTTTTATTGTTTATGTATTGCAATAATTCCGTTGTTTTTGAGTTATGTAATTAATGTATATGTTTTATAGACTTTGTATATGAACTTGTATATTGTTAATTGTATATTTTGTGTGTTTACTTTCCATACTTGTACATATGTGTGATTTTCCTTGTTTTCAAGTATTGTTGTAAGTTGTCTCGTATTCGTAACGTTTTTTGTGGGAATGTTAGGACACTTTCTTTAGGTTTGCGCGGTGTGACAATTCCATGGCATGAAGAGAGGAGGTTACTAGTTCGCATAATAAAGACGTCGAGCTTACAACGTTAAACAAGCATATTGTGTTTGGGTTATTTATGTGTGTGGTGGATTGTGCTTTAACAAGTTGAAATAGAACACGTTCTAAATTTCAAATCTCTTTTCAACTTGTTAATTCATTTTCACCAAGTTTTTGTATCGTTATTTGCATTTGTTTTGTTGTGTCAAATTTTGTTTTCCGAAAGCTTGTCGTGTTTAGCTTGAGGAGTTTTGTTTGTTTTAAATATTGTAAAAAAATTTTCTTCTAATTTTTTTGTTGTTGTTTGGACTCAAACTTTTGTCTGGTAACTTTTAGTATTTTGAGGTGATTTTTCGAGGTTGATCGTTTCAACTCGCGGATGTATGATAATGATATTTTCAAAGTTGGTACACGTCAGGTACTCGTTCATCGCTTTCTATAGCATAACATGTTTAGGAAATTTATCATTTGTAAATTACCATGTCATTCATTCTTTTTTCATTACTTGCTCATGAATTGAATCACTTTAGTTCCCTTTCTAACCATAAATGTGAGGAAGCTTTCCATTATTCACATATGAGAGGCCACAATTCTTGTATCTTTTGTTTTGTGTTGATTGTATGAATGCATGAAAATGATCAAGGCATTTTTGTTTGATTTTGAGCACAACTACCTTGGTCAAATATTCAATTCACCTTGTGAGTGTATGATCATTTGTTAACCCCTTTGAGCTTTTATCAATATCCATGTTTATTTGAACTTGATGCTTGTCTATGAGTGTCAATTCACTTTTTTTGTATGGATTTTATTTCTTTGTTTCTTGAACCCTCAACTATATGTTGCTGTATGAATTTTTACCTTGCCTTAGAAAGTAGGGAGTATTCACATAATGATGTTGGTTGGTTTCAAGTTGGGGAGATGAATGTTTATGTACTTATGTTGTGATTGATATGAGGTTAAGAAAAATAAAAATAAAAAGAAAAAAAATGTAAAAAAGAAAAAGATTGGAAAAAGAAAGAAAAAAAGAGAAAAGTTTTGAAAAAGAATAACAAAAAAAGTATGAATAATGTTGTGTTAATAAGTAAGGTGTTTTGGTTTTATAATTTGTGAAGAAGAATAATTTTGATTGAGATTTTATACTAGAGTCTTTTCGAGTTGATCACTCCTTTAGGTTTCGGCAAGTTTTTATCTCGATTAATTTTAGGACTTATCACTTGTTTGTTAACCAAGACACATCACAACCTTGAAAAGCCCTTGTGATTATTGTATTTGTATTTTCAATACGTTTTTGGATGAATGCATAATTTAATCTTTTGTTTTCAAGATTTGTGGAGTATTGCTAGGTGTGGTTCATGATTGAGTCTGTTTTATTTTAGAATGTTTTGCTTGATTTTTGTACTTAGGATTTGTTTCGTTTATATGTTATCATTGTAGAATTGTGGTAAGTATGTATTTTGTAGTGTATGTTTTTGTTTGAACCATACATTTGTTTTTTGTTTTTTAAAACTTGTTGATTCATGATTTTTTGATTATCATTCTTTGTTTCTTTGAGTTACTTGACTTTGTTTGAGGACAAACAATGTGTCAAGTTGGGGAGAGTTGATAAGTGCCAAAATGTAGTTATTTTGTATATATGTTTTGTGGCAGTTATCCGTTCTTGTTTGTGAATAATCATTGAATAACCCCGCTTTTTGTTGTAAATAAGTTTTATTGTATTTTGTGTACATATTGTACAGTTTGATTAGTTTTGTATATATTTTGTAGGTATTTGTTGCATTATTGGAGCAAGAGGAATAAAAGCTCCAAGATGCATTGTTGATCAATAATGGAATATGGCAAAAGAAGAAGCCATTCCAAGTTGTGCAGAAAAAGCAACAAAAGTTGCTTTTCTAGTGTCCACTGCCGGACGGTGAGGGGGCGATGACAGGGCGTTGTGAGCTCTGGAAGATTCTCTGGCGGTGCATGAGCGGTTAAACATTGAGAAAATTCAATAGCTTCTGACTTTGCTCGCCAGCAGCTCGTTGGGCGAGGAAGAGTAGCAGCGCCGGGCGGTGATTTGGAGCGCTAGGTGGTGAAGGATATTTTTGCCCAGATGCTTACGTGGAGCATCGTGGGCCAAGAGAAATAAGAAAAATCGCCGGGCGACGCTTTTTTTGCGCCGGGCGATGCTTGCGGAACAAAATTTCCTTTATATTTCCGTTTCATTCCATTTTTGTGTTTTTTGGTTGGTTTTTTGCTCCCAAATTCCATCACCTTACATTTTTTGATAGATTAATTTAGAAAACAATACTAGGTTCTTGCTTACGGATGATTGGAGGTGGATTGCTCTTCGATAGGCGTAGATAAACCGATGTAAATGAGTGGTTTATCTCTTCTCTTCTTTTTGTATTTCTCTATTTGTTGGTTATGTATGTATATTTACCTTGAACACATGTACATTTGTTGCCCTTGGCATTGTATAAAGTTTGCTTTACGAATCTGTGTTGGTAATTGTCTTAGGTTTTTACTTTATGTTAGGGATTTGAGCTTTGCTAGACATAGATTGCTTAGATTCTTACCTAGGATGATTATCTGTAAGTTTCTGAATGCTAGAAATGGGTTTAGAGATGACATTTACTTAGACTATCCGATCGTAATGCGTCTGTGTTGGTTGTTTCGAGCTAGAGATAGTCGTTATGAGTGGCGCGGTTGACTTCTGTGTTGTCGAGGTATGTCAGAGATGGATATCGAGGTGATGCGGTAGAATTCTCAATTTGGGTTAGAAATAGATTAGATTGTGAGAGGTATGTGATGACACGGAAGAGTATCGTAGACTGAGTATAACTGGATGGTAGATTTAAATCTGTGATGGGTAGTATGCATTCCTTCTGGACAAGATGTCTATCCTTTATACTTTTTGTTCTTTACTTTTTGTCTTTTATTTTAAACTCATTTAATCCCAAACTGATTAACGATAGAATTGGCGAACGACGAATCAATAACCAATCTCTGTGGACACGATACGATATAACCTAACTGGTATACATCACCTGGTAAAAATAAATACCACACTCTTTGCTTGCTCGCTTTACCAAAGAAACAAAATGGTGTCGTTGTCGGAGAATGGTTTTATTGTTTATGTATTTCAATAATTCCGTTGTTTTTGAGTTCTGTAATTAATGTATATGTTTTATAGACTTTGTATATAAACTTGTATATTGTTACTTGTATATTTTGTGTGTTTACTTTCCATACTTGTACATATGTGTGATTTTCCTTGTTTTCAAGTATTGTTGTAAGTTGTCTCGTATTCGTAACGTTTGTTGTGGGAATGTTAGGACACTTTCTTTAGGTTTGTGCGGTGTGACAATACCATGGCATGACGAGAGGAGGTTACTAGTTCGCATAATAAAGGCGTCGAGCTTACAACGTTAAACAAGCATATTGTGTTTGGGTTATTTATGTGTGTGGTGGATTGTGCTTTAACAAGTTGAAATAGAACACGTTCTAAATTTCAAATCTTCACTTTTCAACTTGTTAATTCATTTTCACCAAGTTTTTGTATCGTTATTTGCATTTGTTTTGTTGTGTCAAATTTTGATTTCCGAAAGCTTGTCGTGTTTAGGTTGAGGAGTTTTATAGAGTTTGCTTTACAAATCTGTGTTGGTAATTGTCTTAGGTTTTTACTCTATGTTGGGGATTTGAGCTTTGCTAGACATAGATTGCTTAGATTCTTACCTAGGATGATTATCTGTTGGTTTCTGAATGCTAGAAATGGGTTTAGAGCTGGCATTTACTTAGAGTATCTGATCTTAATGCCTTTGTGTTGGTTGTTTCGTGCTAGAGATAGTCGTTACGAGTGGCACGGTTGACTTTTGTGTTTTTGAGGTATGCCAGAGATGGATATCGAGGTGATGCGGTAGAATTCTTAATTTGGGTTAGAAATAGCTTAGATTGTTAGAGGTATGTGATGACACGAACGAGTATCGTAGAATGAGTATAATTGGACGGTAGATTTATGTTTGTGATGGGTAGTGTGCATTCGTTCCGGACAAGCTGTCTATCCTTTATACTTTTTGTCCATTTACTTTTTATCCATTTACTTTTTGTCTTTTATTTTCAACTCATGTAATCCCAAACTCATTAACTATAGAATTGTCGAACGACGAATCAATAACCAATCTATGTGGACATGATACGATATAACCTAACTGGTATATATCACCTAGTAAAGATAAATACCTCACTCTTTGCTTGCTCGCTTTACTGCAGCAATTGTCTTCCAGAGTAGCCTTCTATAATGAACATATAAAGAAGGTTTTGGAGGTTAAGCACTCGCTCAAAGAACCTCCCTCCATTTCGACCACCATGTTCTTAGAATATCCTATAGTGACTGATGCTGATACTATCTTCAAGTGCATCAAATAATTTCCTGTGGGAACATCATGCGGTATAGATTGTTTGCGCGCTCAACTTATATTAGACGCACTGTGTGAAGAAGGTTCTGTTGTGGCAAGATATCTTTTGTACTTCATCACTCTAGTTATTAAAGCCTTTGATATCATTTGGGAGACATGTCCATGATTAGGTATTGAATTGAATATTCATAAGAATGAGATATTTTGGCCTTTATGTGATGATAGTAAACTTTGTGAGAATTTGTTCCCGTCGAACATTGGAAGGATGACGTTGAGGATGGAGTTGCTTGAAGGAGATGTTAGTCGAGATGATAGCTTTATCAGGGTTTGTCTATGAAAAGATCTTCTAGAACCATTGGACTAACTCATATTTTGTCACAACTAAGGGATCCTTATAGTGATCTTCTTCTACTTTGATCCTACATGGATATTGCAAAAACAAATTTTGGAATAAGAACATGCCTACCTGATTATATTGAGGAAGTAACTATTTGGTTTGATAAAAATTTATGAAAGGTGATTGAATACATCGAGGTTGCTAAAGGTAATTTCTTCGGGGACCTTCAATTGAGGGTGACTTCTTAACCCATTAGAATTGGGGTTTGGGTTTGTACTCGGCAGTAGAGGCTGTCTCACACGCTTTTGTGGCCTTTAGGGCCCAATCTTGGGTGCTACTTGATCATATATTGAGAGATAGTATGATATATGATATGACCTCAAATTTCAAATGAGGTTTGGATGGTCTTAGTGTTGCAATTCCAAATTTTGATCTAACAAATTTACTAACAAGGAAACCGTCCCTCCTAAAGCACAACATGTATTGGCAAGTATCCTTTTTAGTAGAAATATTAAGGACATGAATGTAAAGTTTTACATGACCACAAGGTAGAAATGATTTTTTAGTTGTTTGCAAGTCGCCTATGCTTAGGACTTTCTTCTTGCCATTTCTATTGATGGGCTAAACCAACATATGTCTCCGGAGGAATGTCATTGTATCCTAAAATACCGCCTTATAATTCCTTTAGTTCCTATTGATGAAGTTTGTCCTATTTTTGTAAGGCGTGTTTGGATACATTTGAAAAATACACAATTCATTATAGGAAGCTTCTAGGTTTCAAATACAGAAATAACCTTGCCAGTGATGTCCTATTTGATATATTTTGGCGTGTTAGAGCATCTGCAAAGAAAGAGGCACCTGTGAATTTCTTGACTGAACCACATGAGGGGAAATCGAAACTTAGGCCATCAGGTGTTATGGTGTATGAGTGGGTATGAGGGAAACATGCTTGTGTGAGTTTAATTGGAGTTTATCCATAGATGGGAGTGACGATTGGTGTTTCTACTATGGAACATGAAACTTTCAAAGTTGTTTCAAGTAAAACGGTCAAACATAAAAAGTGTGTTCCGACAATCAACATGCGTTCATATCATTTGCATTTGATACTTTTGGTTTTCTATCACCAGAAATAGTTGATCTTTACAGATAGTTTGGGTCGAAGGTTTCTCCAATATGTTTAAGCCTTACGATGGCAGCTATGTCGGAGAGTGTGGGTGTCATCATTCCACGTGTAAAATGAAAGGTATGGTGTGTGCTATCCCAAAAATATAACGAAGCAACTAAGATGCTTGAGCAATATGCAGGTCATGTTTTTCGACATTTGAATCAAGTCGAAAATACCCATATCTTCCTAGAATTAGGATTTATTCTTTTCTATCTTTGTTAACCAGTCTAAGTAGTCATCATGATCTTTGGACAAAGGTGAAGATCGAAAAACCCTAAACCCATTATTCATATAATTTAAGTTAATAGGTTCATCTAGTGATAGGTTACCTTGTTGGTAAGGATGAGGGTTTTTCCCAGTTTGAGCTTCATCTTTAGACCTAGGTTTTCTAATTTTTGCTATAGGTTTATACCTATCATAAGTTGGAAAAAATTGGTTAACCCTTTCAGGGCCAGCCATTAGGTCTGCTGTAGGTCCTAACGTTGCATGAATTTCAGCATTAATGGAAATGAGAAGCAATACATGAGAATCATAGATTCTTATTTGTTCCTCAGTGAACAATTAAGGCATGCACTGTTGATTGCCAACGACTCGGGGGCCTGACCAGAGGAAGACCCGAATACTTTTTCGCTTTTTTCTTTTTCATCTCTTTATCAGCGGTGGTGGAAGACGCCATTGTAGTGAAAAGTTGTTGTAGAAAAACTTTGAAGTCAAGAAGATGAAAGGAAAGATTTAGAACCTGCAGAAAAAGAGTAAACATTTTTGAAAATGGCTTAGTGAGGCTATTTATACAGTGAAGATGGAAACGGTTTAGTGGAAAACATTTAAGATGCATTTCGTGAGTGAGACATGTGGTAGCTAGAGAACTTGTTGTGAAATAGTAACGATTGTAGCTTCCCGTGATCTCCTAGGAACTAGGGATGCCATCACTGAAAATATTCATACGTTAAGTATGAAAAGAAATTTTGGAAAAAGTGTCATAATGACTATAACATCATTAGGCGTGACAAGTTTAAACGTAGAAAATAATGGTTCAAAAAATGCCCATTTCTTCAATTTGCCGAAAAGGATATTTTTGGGAGCAATTTGTTAGCTGAGATTTTCAACGACTATGTTATTTTTGGAGAAAGAAGAAAATATATTTAGAGGTAGTTAGTGTTTTCGACGAGAAAACATGCTGGCTAGGAATTCAGTCGAAGCCACTCCTTTGCAAAAGGGAAAACCGTTGGATGAAACTTAGAAATATTTTCCAAGTATTTATAGGAGTTCGACGGAGGAAATGTGGCTTTCGACGAAGTATTTGAATTTTGAATAGGAAAAACTGATCTTTGTCTTTAGCCTGTTTCATCAGAAGACGTGTGGAGCTTCAAGAGAGATCAAAGACATGTCGAGTGCAACATGTCATTTTATGGACGGGAAGCCGTTTGGAATGGTTATGTCGATTTAGTATATATATGAGTCTTAGTGTTAGGATTCTGTGTGTTCATCTACTTCTATAAATCTCATATAAAACTCAAAGTACCAGTGTGTAGAAAAAAGAGCACACTGAGAAATGTACGTATAAACACCAATCTTATTTTACTAATGGATCATTCCAATTTTACTTCCAACAATTATACTTTTAGCAATTTACATTTAATTGCCATTTTACTGCATTACTTTACAAGTTTTTATCTTTACAAGTTTTGTAGTTATTCTCGTAAACCATTTACGTTTAAAAACAAACATTGTTATTTATCTTGTGAACACTGTCGAAGTATTCCTATTTAAAAAAAAACAAAATTTGAATCGAAACACATGTCCTAGGATCAATCTAATCGATCTTGTGAGTAACCAAGAAATTTCATTATTTTTGGAAGACTAGCTCTTGTTTAGAAAAATTCAAGGTAAACAGAAACAGAGAACCCCTTCTTTTGTTTCTTGAGGTAAGTGGAACATTCTGACCTAATGTGACCAAAACCTTCATATTCATGACACTGAATACCTTTTTCTTGATTAAGCATCTCATATGTTATTGTCTTCCTCTGAAACTCATTGTTCTTACTGATGTCGAACAATATGTTCTTAACATTTGGACTTGACTTCATATCCATTCTCTTTAGAACCTTATTGAATTGCCTCCCAAGAGCACAATAGCCTTAGAAATTCCCTCGTTAGTTTCCATGTCATATTGACCCTCTTTATTATCAGAGTTGGAGATAAAAGTTATGCTCTTGTTCTTCTTTTTTTTATCTATCATTAATAGCCAATTCAAAAGTTTGGAGTGACACAATCAGCTCTTCCACTTTCATGTTGCAAATGTCTTGGGCTTCTTTTATGGATGTGACCTTCATGTCAAACTTTTTGGGTAGAGACTTGAGGATTTTTCTGACAAGCTTTTGTTCTGACATCCTCTATCCCAAGGCACTGGATTAACTAGAAATGTCAAGAATACTCATGTGAAAACCATGAATACACTCATCATATTTCATCCTGAGATTTTTAAGCTTAGTGGTGAGAACTTAAAACCTTGACATTTTGACTTTTGATGTGCCTTCATGAGTGGTATTGAGAATTTTCAATGCATCTTCGGCCACTGTACATGTATTTATTAGCTTGGGTATATTTTTGTCAACACCATTGAACAGGACATTCAAAGCTTTGGAGTTCCCAAGAGCAAATTCATCTTCTTCCTTAGACCAATCCTCTTCTGGCCTAGGTGTTTCCTTCCCATCTTTGTCCTTTACCATAAGGTATTCCCAACCTTTGATGGTAAATTTCCATGTCTTGTTGTTCATAGATTTTAGAAAAGCCACCATACACACCTTCCGGTAATCATAGTTGGTACCATCCAGAATGAGTGGTATGTTAGTATTTCCTCATTCCTTATCCATAGTGCTAGAAAGTATCTTTCCTGGAGCTCATCCAACAATAGAACATGGTGTATGCTCTTCTTCCTGTTAAAATTCTAGCACAACATGGCAGATGTCGTATACGATGTCATAACACCAGGATGTCAAAACGTAATGTTAAGACATCGTAACAACAAACAGAACAATACATAATTTAAAGTATTTTCTTGGGAGTAAATAGCACAACTCAATTATTAACCCAGTTCGGTGCAACATTACCAACATATGAGAGCATTCAATCCAAGAAGTAAATCCACTATAGTAGTATTAGTTTGAAGTTCTAAACAACCTCAGGTTTGACAAACTTTGCACCTAATCACTACCCATGTAATTTCTATCTAAGACACTTCAAGATATGAGACACATCTCACTTTCCTTCAATCACACAATAATGATGACAACAATAACAAAAAAAAAGACACACTTCCAATGAAACATAACTCACTCTTTCTTAAAAGCTTACGAGTGATTCACAATTACAACTAAAAACTATTCAAGCATCAAAGAGATACGAGAATGACTAACAAATAATAAAGAACAAACTAAACCGTAATGGATATTCTCACATTTGTGTGTTAGAGTCTTTCTTTTTATAGCCAGAGAAACAACTTGGGTTTGAAGATTAAATCTGACTAAAACAATCTGCAAATCAATTCAAATCTTCAGTAGAATATTCTGGTGCAAAATATATATAAGGTTTCCCTGAATGTCACGATATCCAATCTTGAGAAATAAATCAAATCATATCAGATCTTTTGCTTGAAATAAATCTTCAGAGAATTAAATCTTCATATGCACAACTTGGTCCACACAAAACATAAATAAAATATTTAGAGATCTTAAGTTGCAAACAAATCTTCACAAATGTAAAACAAACCTTGAGCTACGATGTCGTACCAACATGTCATGACATTTTGTCCAACATCTTACTGAAATATTTGTTTTAATAAAATGCAGCCAAGACAACAAAACCAAATAGTTTGTTACAATAGATAATAATAAAGATGTCTCTCTTCAATCTACCATTGACTAATTTAATGTAATAATTACCCTTATTGAAGTTATGTAATGAGAAAAGATAGAAAGGAAAAAGATGTGAAGTTATGTTGATGGAACCTTATTAATCCCACACATAAAAAAGATGAAGCAAAATACGTGAAAGAATTATATACATGAGGTGTTAGTAGTTCATAAAGATTCTTACTTGGATCAATAATTCTGCTTCTCACTCAATAGGTATGCAACTACCAAAATATGATACTACTAACACTAATATTAAAAAGGCATTTAACAACGGTTGGAAAATATATATAACCACGCAGGTCCAGGCATTGTTATGTAGAGTGATATTGTAAATGTGTTGCTTATAATCACGGTCCTGGAACCGTTGTAGTATACTGGAAAGTTTGCGTGATATTACAACTGTTAGTTAACTTAACCGTTATTGCATGTCTCTTAATAAAATAAAATAAAAGAAAATAGCAGTAGAACAACAATAGCAGTAAGAACAACAAGAACAACATGAACATAAATATGGAAAAAAAACACGTAGTTGAATATATTCTACCACGGCGGATCCTTTGACTTGGTGACTTGGGCGCTGTTGTTTGCACGTTTTATAGTAGTGTAAGAGGGTTTGAGATCATTTTGGATGCGAAGAAATTTCTTTAATGAAAACGCAATATGATCGTAAAATTTATGACATGTCGCAAGAGATGCGAGCAATGGAGGCACTTTTGAAAAGCATGTTGTTCGCGTTAAAAGGATGCGACGTGAGTTCGGATCTACGAACGATTTAAATTTAATCTTTTATAAAAGATGAAAGCTTTATTATTTTCAACACAAGAAAGATGATTTAATGATTATGAAAAGGGAAAGGAAATACCCTCAATTGATATTGGTATGCGTAATGACTAGCGCAAACTAGACATAACGCATTGGGGAGATCCGAGTAAGGGGATTGGTATATAAAGGAAATAGAGCACCCTAAATATATGTAGTTATCTGACTTTATATATGAATCGTTTGATATGTTGTGTGTGTTTTATTGTTATTTCTATGATTGGGAAAATTTCTCCTTTGGATTTTAAGAATAGATTATGTGGGATTCTAGGTTTTGTTATTATTGTGCTGCAAAGATCGTGGATCTTCGCATACATATCTAGTGGGAATCGAGCATTTGTAGCTCGGATCTCAGGTTCTATGGTTTGTTTGGTGCGAGAGATAGAAATTTGCTCGGCAAGGATGAGACCTTGTGCCTCACGTATTCTCAAAAGGATGTTGAGAAAGTCGAGCAATCGTAGTTCCCACTTATGCTAGTGGAAAGCAACAGGATGTTAGTAAGAGCAGACAAATGTCATCTTAATGAAAATGTATCTAATCTATTTCATCACATGCATTTTGAAAAGTTTGATTGATTAAAATCTTTCGTCGTAAGTATTAGGTGTTTTGCTTGAGTGTACAAGCGTTACCACTTACATGTTTAAGAAAGATGTTTGAAAAAGATGATTGAATATTTTAACTGTAAGTATTGGGTGTTTTGCTTGAGTGTACAAGCGTTACCACTTACTGTTAAGAGATGTTTTGTTTGAATTTGAAAAGAGTTTGTTGTATGTGATGTGATAGATGAGATACTTCTTCCATAGAGATGATAGATATCTAAATCTCTTAGAGAAATTGATTGGATTAAAGGGATGCTTTTAAAAGCCCGTGGGTCCTTGTATTGTTAGCCCAAGAGGCATTCGGGTCATCGAGGTCCTTGTATGAAGCTCAAGAGGAAGCTATAGGGTATGGTCGTCTTTGGCTTGAAAGGATTTCACCGAAAATCATCCTTTTAAAATAAGAGCAATTTCACCGAAATTTTACTCATTGGGAATTTGAAAGTGATTTCACCGGAAACCATCCTTTCGTTTCTATCTTAGCGGGTGATTCTTTGTATTGGAAGCCCAAGAGGAGGTTAAGAGATTTCTGTCTCTTTCATTGTATGATGCCCAAGAGGCTAAACTCAATGAGGAGTTCTTTTGAGCGAAGCCCAAGAGGAGGCTAACTCAGCAAGTGTTGTCTTATATGAAGCCTAAGCGGAGGCTAACTCTATGGGAGAGTTTCTTTGTACAAAGCCCAAGAGAAGTCGACCCATGCGGGATAAGTTATCTTGTATGAAGCCCAAGCGGAGGCTAAACTCAATTGGTGATGAGTTGTCTTGTATGAAGCCAAGCGGAGGCTATCTTGTGGGAACCTATTGATTAGTCTAATTGTTATGTTATTATTAGACAGTTGTATAAATGTGTGTGTGTGTGTGTGTGTGATATGTATTCACGGGAGTTTATGAAGGAAATATAAACAATGCATGATGTTTATTTATTTATGAAATATAAACAAGTGTTTGTGAAACGAGCGTTTGAAACAGCGTAACTTGATTATTTACAAGTTTGAGCGTACAAGGAAATGAATATGTACACGAACGAGTTTTTATGTACACAAAAGATGGATGTACATAGGAGGTTGGACTTACATCGTAAAGAGGCCCATTGATTTGAAAGCAATTTCACAGGAATAATGCTCCTTTCAATACCAATGGTATTTAGTGTAAAATGTACGGATGAAACGAAATGATTGATCAAAGTTTATCTGTATTTTCAAAAAAAGAGTCATATTATGTACGGATAAAAAGTTTTGAAAAAAAGTATCATGTTATGTACGATAAAAAGGTTGTTTAAAAATATTTGACAAAAGTTTGATATGTACAAGGAAATATTATGTACATAAAAGAATGTTATGGGACTTACAGTGATGGAGGCCCATTGGTTTAAAAGTTTTACTCGGAGAATTCTTCCTTTAAAACCAATGGATTCAATATAGACAAGCGAATGAAAAACAAATGAAAGAAATTTGTTTATGTTTGAATATTGACAAAGATGTTTTGAATATGTACAAATAAAGCTAAGTATGTACATAAAGGGTTGGGACTTACACCATAAGGGTGGCCCATGATCGATAGAGAAATTCGAGAAGAAACGAATTCAGTTTTATCGTTTTAAATCGGATTGATCATGATAAAAGATGCAAGTTTGATGAAATGTTTTGAAAAATGATTTGAAATGTGAGGTTCATTTATGAAAAGTTTTGAAAAAAATCGGAAGTCGAAAACTTGAAAAATTCACCTTTTAAGGAGGTTTGAAAAAGTGTTCCATCGATTAAAATTTAATCGATGAAAATATTTTTGGATTTTTTTTGACATAATCATAAAATATATATATTAAATGACAAGTGTGCAAAAAATCATCTCAAAATGAGAAGTTTTGATTGGTTAAAAAAATTGTTGAAGTTTGATAAAAAAAAACATGAAAATATTGAAGTTTTGTGAAAATGAATAAAAAATGGTCTTCTTGGTTTGAACCCATGACCTTGAGGTGTACCACGTGGCGAAAGAACTTATGGGCAAGCATACAACCACTAGGCCAGCGTTTGAATGTGTTAGTGGATTAAAACACGCGTTGATATAATATTGGTTAATTTGAAAATTTTAAAAAGCGAAGAACACATGAACACGCGAATTTTACGGGTTTGTGTTTGATTTTCGATTTGATTGATCCAACTATCTCCCTCGTTTCAATGGAATTGGCGATGTAAACATCAAAGTCACTTTTTTCCTCACGAACACGATGGCATATGTTAATTTCATTTATTTTAAGCCCGAATGTTTTTGATTCAAGAACACTTTTGAACCCTAAAGCGATTTTTCAAATTAAATGATGGATTGTTCATGATTGTTTGATTTTGTTGAGGGTTATCATTCGTTATTAGTCAGAAAACAAATGGCCAAGAGCTTTTCTCAATTGGTGCAAGGAATATGGAGTTTGAAGTTCGTGTTCTAACAGGAAAAGTTGAGATCGAATTCATTCTAGAGCACTTCAGTTGTTATTTCTTGATCTTTAGAGCACCAACGACATGTAGGGATCGTGTAGTGGTCCGCACATCATGGAATTGCTTGGATAACTCTAACCAAGTCGACTGCATCAATGAAAAAGAAGCTGGAAATCGATGTAAAAGCGATTCTGAGTTCTGTTCTTGTTTTGGATCAACTCCATGATGTATATGGATTGTGTTTGGATCATTAGAACAACAATTTCTCCACCAACTTGAAATTCGATTCCTAAGTCGGTTTGAAGTTTTGAAAATTGAAAATTGAAAACTGATTTTCTCTTGCTTTTAGTTTGATTTTAAGTTATGAACAAGTTACATGTTGGTCTTGAAACATGTTAGACACCAAGATTTACCATGTTTTTAGCTCAAACTAAGAAATGCTATGTTTCTCAACTTTGCACTAATTGCTTGATTTTCAAGAAAGTGAAAGAAAGCATGGATTTTGTGAAGTTTCTTGGTGTTGATTTCTCTTGAAATGGTGATCCTTTTATAGGCCAAAAGTCTGAATTGTTAGGCAAGGAAGTACATGGCATTTGGATATTCAAAGAAAGCTTAGAGGGGCAAGATTGTCATTTGTAAAGCAAAAGGAAGGTTCCTTTTTTACCATGTGTGAATTTATCCAAACTTGATCCAATCTTCAATCATCACTTTTCACTGATGTTTATCAGTTTGATGAGTCAATTTGGCAAGGTGGCAAGTGGTTTAAATGCAAAAACACAAAATGACCTATAATTTTACAAGTTTGTACTTGAAAATTATGGATTTTGGAGCTCTAAATTTCAAATTCAAAAGTGTAGCTAGACTCCATGGATTTGAGAGTTCTTGGACATTTTGGAAAGATTTTTCCATGATCTACAACTTTCATGTTTTGAGTTTTTTCAAATTCCAATTGGAACTAGGTGAAAAAATGGCTTGAAGTTTGGAAAAAATGTGAAATTTCAACACTTAGAAATTTTTCTAAGTTATAGAAATTTTGACTTTTTGTTGACTTTTCCAAATTCTTTGATTTTTTATGATCATGATGGATCATTTGAAGTATTTTGATGATTGAAAAAGTTTTGTTTTGAAAAATTTGACCAAAAGTCAAAGTTTGACTTTTCTGTGCAGATGAAATTTCATCAGACGTTTCTGAAATTGACTGATGAATTCTGTGAACCTCTGTGATGTTTTGAATCCAGAAATTAGGTCAAGATGTTATATCTAAGATATAATGATCAATCTCTATCCAAAAAAGTCAATTACTGCTTCAAAAAATCAGAGAATGCCTATGCTCGACCAAAACCCTAATGGGTCGATCCTCGATTGATCTATGAGAAAAATGGATATCTGAGGATTGAAGGCTGATGATTTGATCAAGATAGATCAAATGGAGTGAGAAAATCTCAAACCTTAATTGGTTAGCTCTTGAATCAGATGAAAATCTGATGAAACCCTAATTTTGACCTGTGAATGTTATACCCGATTAATGCTGTTTGAACTGTTAGTTGTGCAACAATGCAAATGTAAGGTGGTATATTAGGTCAAAATTTGGGGTATGACACATGTATATGCAACAAAATCCATATTTAAGTGAAGATGAAGTATATGCTAAAATGAGAGAAGCTTTACACAATGATAATGTTCCAACACCAAGCTCATCGACATCTACCTACGCTTCTGCTCATCCAAAGGTACTACAATTGATACTAATCAAAATCACATTTATTTTATTAAGTGTTGAGTTGCTATTTCTTTAGTGTTTTGATTTGTAGGATTTGTGTCTAAATTTCATAAAGATTTGAGTTCAATCGTGCTTCTAGCTTTTGAAACAAGGACGTTTTTTAAAAATCTTCTTTATCATGAGTTGGATCAACAAAATCTACTTGCATAATACCTATGACATGGTTATTAATGTTGTAACTTCGCCGCCTCAGAATATCATAAGCACAACTATGTGTTAGAAATAGTTTGATAGCTAATTTATAATTAAAATCAAATTTTCACTGTTTGTCACGAGGAGGCTATCAAATTAACATCAAATTTACAATGTTTATGTTCATCTTGTTATTTAGTGCTCTTGATGTTCTCATGAGGAGGTTATCATGCAATTTTATTAACATAGTTAGGACCCCTTACAAAATATTTTATGTTTATACTTTGAAATAATTTGTGGTTGATGATGTTTAAAAGTGTGGTTAATTATGTTCAATGCATACTCAATAAATTATTGCACTCTGAATAGAAATAAATTTGTTTCATTGGTGCCTTTAGTTTTAAAAAGTGGTTTTTTTAGTGTTTATATTAATTTATAAATTGTTTTCTTCATATTTAATTTACAAGTTAGAAATGAAGATGATCCTCAAGATGAACAAGATGATGATCTCCAAGATGACAATCTTCAATATGATCAAGATGACGATCTTCAATATGATCAAGTTGACAATTCTCAATATGGTGATTATCAATACAATGAATATGATGAAGAGCATCATTGATTCAAATGTGGACAATTATGTTTTGTTTTATGGAGTAACATAAACAACTAATTAGTTTAATACTACATTTTAAAGAGTTTAGATTTATTTTAAAAATATTTGTTCTTAAATTTCAAAAAAATTGGATTTATTTTGAAAATATTTGTTACATTTCAAAGAGTTTATTACACTTCATCCTATTAATACTTCATATTGATATATTTTGATCAATTTATACATGTGTTATTTCTCATTTAAATAATAATATTCACTTATAATTTATAAGAATGAAATGAAGGTGTATGGCTGAAATGTATCACCATATAAATGAATAAGAAATTCTTTACTAATGTATATTTTAAGTTTAAAGTTCAACATAGAAATTACAAGATTTATTTTTTTTCCAATTCATAGACAATGGCTTTTACGTGTTTTAACCACAAAATTGTGGACTTTTCATAAGTTATAGGTGCGGTTAAGTGTCTATTAACTACATTTTTCGTCTTTTGCTTTTTAATAACCGTTGCATATTCATCTTTTGGAGACAATTATTTTGTGTTGCTACTTGAAAACTGCGGCTTAAAACAATAACTATAACTAAAACCGTGGACGTTTCACGTTTTTGACGATGGTGTTTTGAATCTGTGAATAAAAATACAAAAGCCGGGCTCTAAAGAAATAGGCCACGACCATTATTCTACACCTGATAAACCGCCCCCTAACTCATTAGACTACAATTATTCTACATTAGGGTGCAGTTTTGCATTCTTGTCGCACGTCAATTTTATGGTTGCTCTTACTCCTTCAATTGTTGTTCCTCTATCTTTGAATTCTGCATACCCATTTGACTAATTCACAAGTATTTGATCTTGATGAGTAGTTTTAGAAGTTTCTCACAACTTAGCTACATATTATGCCTACCTTCACTTTTAAAAGTTTGATCCCTCGAACTTAAAAGTATAGTTTGTCATATAGGTTATTTAAAAGATAAATTTTTTCTACCCCTCATAAAATTAGAGTAATTTATCCCGAATAACGTGTATCAATGAAATCTTATCGCATAAAATAAAAATTATAAATTATAAATTGATCTAAAAGTTTAAAAAATTAAAAATTAAATAAAAAGAATATATGACTTGATATTTTAATAATAAAATTTTGAACAATAAAATATTAATAATCACGTAAACAATAATTCTCATATTGAATGAAAAAGAAAATGTTGAATATTTTATAAATGAGATTAGACCTAACTTCAATATCTTATTAAAATGTAATTTTATGTCCTAAATTTCATTGATATATTATTTAAGAGTACCCTCAATTTACAAGTGTAACCTAGGTCTCAATTATTTAAAAACACTAACTAAATAAAGAGAACATTATTCATGAATAAATAAAATAATATTAAATGTTATGTAGCTAAAATATGAATAAAATAAGATGTATATGAAAATTTCTACTTTTAAGAATGCATAAAAGTTAACGGGACGAAATTTGTGGGGGTCTAGAGCAAATGCATATGAATGAATAATGTTACTAAAAAGCAGTGTATACGTACTATGACTGGTCTTAATAATTTGTAAGGTTTGGTTTGACCGTAACTTCAATAAAAGCTTCACACTACTCAGATTCACAGAGAGATTCACCTTCCTTCTCTCTCTCTCTCTATCTCTCTCTTTAATCTGACTCTGTTCATTCATATGTCTCAACAGTGAACAATCACGATCCCCGTTTTGTTCGAAAACGACGCCATATATAACTGTCCTCCTCATTCATAATATAGTAAAATTATCCTTTCAAATGTAACTCACATGCACATTCATATTAAAATTTAGTTTTATATAGCTAGGGTTAATCTGACAAATATTTAATATACATATCAAAAGTTAATATATATTATATAAAATTTTACTACATGTAAATATACTAGTACAAGTGAAGTTATTGAAATTAATTGTGTTTGAATAAAAAAGTATGTTGAAAAATAATTGACAGTGTATGTATGTATGTGTTGTGTTCATTTATAGCATTATTGATAATTACATGAGGACGTTGTGAAGTGAACTGAGTTCTGCATGCACATAGAAAACATAGATTCTGGGTTACTGTGTCACCCACCGATCAACCTGACCTGAATTTCTCTTTACCCATGCCGATCACATTATCACTGTCCAATGACATAGTAATATTACTGTTCACTCACCTTTTATTAGTATTTTTCTTATTACAGAAACAAGTAACCACGTGGATCTCTTTTCATTTTTTTACTGGAAAACTATTACTACTACAAAAGTTTATTGCTATGGAACAAAGTAGTAGTAATACCTAGTTGAGGGAGAGCAATTATGATATGATGGTGTTTCTACAAACATGAACATGTTCATATACTATCATTGAAATCTTTTCTTTTTAGCCGCAAAACCTTAGTGCTTTTTTATCTGATTTTAGGCAGCAATATCGACAACTTGTTTGGCAATATTCTTTTTCATTAAAGTTTGGATGATCTCTCCATTTTATATAACTTTTTAAAAATAATAAATGTATTTGTAAAGGTATAATTGTATTGCGTTTTATATATTTGAACTCCTCACACAAAGTTGGAGTTCTAGTTGTTCATGAATGTATGTGGTGATCGATGATCATTGATCACAACATACGTCCATTGGTTGTAACACCCGTTCATTAATCTCATCACTCGTTTCTCGTAAGGCTTGTGTCAAACCATCCATCACTCATTTATTATATCTGGAGATTAACGCGATACCTAGATTAACGTGTTTTTGGGTATCGACAATATGAAGGCTCAATCATGGAGGTAGTACGTTCACCACAAGAATAGGGATAATAACGATTTCAACGTTCCTCAGAGAGAGACAACATAAGCACTATGTATCCAACAAAATGGATACATTGATACAAAGTTTTTCACCATTCTACATGAGTTAGCCCTAACGTAATCAACAACCCTAAACACCACATATAACCCTTCAAATATATGGCTACTCTCATCGTAAACTTTTAACAAGTAAAATTGGCGTCTGGTCGGAAAAATAGTAAGTGTACTATTTTTACCTCTTGTAATAATAGGGAAATTCCCCGAATGTCGATCTCAAGGACTGCGTACAATTATCGAGTTCAATTCACGTTCAATTAAACAAAAAACTTAATTTGGGATTTTTGATTTTGAGATTGTCACTTAATAATTAATAGAAATATAAAATGGCTTTTTACTAATATGAGGAGTATGTTAGGGGTAAATGTGTGATTTGACCTTGTAATAACCTTCATTCTTGATCTCTTCAACAAGTTCATTACCTTCAACTATCGAATCTTTAGTTTGTTTTTCCCCAAGTCCTTAGTGGGAAAACCTTTGGTCCTTCATCCTAATACCTAAGTCCTTAGTGAATTATGATGAAACCAAACAGTTATGTTATCAAGATTTTACCGGTAACCTATAGGGTATCCCTAGTCCTAAGTGATATCTATTGTTCGTGCATAAAATCTACTGTCAGGACTAGGAACGATAAATAGAGACTGACATGGGTCTACTAGTTGTTAACCGGGTAAAACCTCGGCGTAATCCCTAAATTAACGCCGGGTATTATAACTTGACGCGCTAGGTGTAACACCCCATTTCTACCCGATAATTATAAGGAAATTAGAGTGCAAAATTTTCAATAAACAAATGAGATGCCACATTTTCAACTTAGAACAACTTCACATAACCATAATTAATTCAGATACATAACACTGATTCTGATAAACTGATAACAACCTGATTTATTCTTTCGAAATGAAAACAACTTTTATTAATAAGTGACTTCACATAATTCATCTTATATTGACATAACCTCGTGTTCAGCTCAAAACAACTTTTAATATAACAATTATTTAATAACAACAACTTAAGATTCAACTACTAAAAAATAACAACAATTAAACAACAAGTGTTCATCCCCCCGAGTGCTACGTATCAGAGCAACTAAACCGACTTGGACTAACAACAACTAAATTCTTCATTCTTGAATACCTGCACATTACCAGTATAAAGGCAACGACGAAACAAATGAAAGGGTGAGATATCTACCAATATAATTGAATTCATGATAAATAATATATTAGAATGTAGATCATATAACTCACCGCTTCGCATAATCCAAACAACATTTATATCGACAATACCAACAACGATTACAGTAACATATATACTAACAATTAGCAACGACAACAATTATAACAATTATATCATAACAACATTTCCAACACAACATAACAACTATTTCACAACTTGTGAATAACAACAACAACTTAAATCAACCGACACATCAATATAACAACTATAATTATGCGACATCGAATGCGACTCAACTGTGCATATGTATGTGGTACCATTGGAGTAAAACTCCCAACTTAGAACATTGCCAGTAATTCTGAGGCACAAGGCATAAGCCTTCAACATTTTGCCAATCTAGGCCAACATGGTGAGCATTCGCTCCAACATAAGAATTGTCAATCCAAGCCAACATGGTGTCAATCCAGGCCAACTTAATAATGTAATGTATGCCATGCGACCTCAACCACAATCAACAAAATCACGACAAATCAACGACAACAACACACGACAATGACAACATAACAACTAGTCAACTGAAATTCAACTTTGGCCATAGGCCTACAACTCGGTGAAATTCAACATTGGCTAAGAGCCTACAACGTAATACAATTCAACATTGGCTAAAAGCCTACAAAGCAATCAACATATCAACGTAAACAACGTAATTAACAACAACTCATCACAGGCTAAAAAGCCTACAAATTAATATCAACATATACTACTTTCATCCACTTAATAATCCACTACTAGTTACTACATTAGTCTCTGAGTAACGTAGTCTACAATTCAACTTACAATCATTCGGATTGTTTTCATCTAATTCTAGTCATTAAGTATACTACTAGGTGTTTATACCTACTAGACCATAACTTGAAACTAATCGACTTCTACTATTTTAGCACTACCACAATACCTCGGCTAACCAAAACACTGTCCGTTATCTTCAACCATTTCGCTCTTATCGGTATTCATATAATCTACATAATCCAACTAAACCAACTTAATTTAATTAAACACCATACGACCATATTTTCACTTCATTAACAAGCTTTCTACCAATCCAATCACTTATCTTAGTTGATTATAATGTCACACTACTTCAATTCCTTCAAATTTCGGCTAATTGGATATATCGATTACAACTATCGACATACTAATTGGAACTATTTCCAATCGATTCGGGTATCATTCCTTATTAATTACTAGCATTATCTCACTCAAAGTAGCCTACTAAAAGTCAACTCTATCAACTAATCACCATGGGCAGAATTTAAAATCAGAAGAATATGTCCAAAACCGCTGAGTACGCGCCACGAACCCTCATTCGCGTCGCGACCTTAGCAGGACTCAGTTCGCGCCGCGTCAACTCGTTGGCTCCGCGAACTGAACAAAATAGATTGGGTCTTCAACGCTTCCAGCATCTTCCTCTTGCCATTTTCCAAATTTTTTGGCACCCAACACCCACACAACCCAAAACGAAACATCCTAAGGTACTGGCAACATGGGGAATCAAACAAAGATAACATTTACCAAATCATTCCACAAGTTTCATGGATTTTCAACACAATACAACAAAACACCAAAACAATGGCAAAACTATAAACCCCACCCCACATATCATCCATCATGCATCCTGTTATAGAGTTAGAACTCCACTCTTACCTCTTACATGGCAGCCCTAAACTTTGATCGGCTTTTTGGAACTTGACTCTATCAATTTTCCTTGTTCTTGCCTCTTCTCCAAACCCTAGCCCTCTTTCTCACCTCCTCTCTATTTCTCTTCCTTTTCTTCTTTTATAACCCACTAGTAATAATAATAATAATACTATTTTATTTATATATCTTACTAACTTATCATAATGGGCCTAACAAATAACACCTCATTATTATTTTGCGATACCATAATTAAAGCCCAACTCAATTTAATAAAATAGTCCATTATTAATAATAATAATATTTCTAATATTATTTCTTCAATAAAATCAACTTTATTAATTCTCCGACTAACCGAATAAAATCTGACTTCAACTTAATAATCCAAATAAGTTTCCCAAAATAATACCGACAAATCCGATTCATTCTTGAACTTCGAGTAAATTCAATAATCAAATCCTTAAATAATTTAATTAACCAATTAATTAAATTTGGACGTTACACTAGGTTTGTACCTGCAGCCTAGCTGTGTTGGCCGAGTAGTGTCAGGCCGGGTTAGTTATAGTTACATAACTCAATAGATGGCGGTTATGGACGTTACAAACATTACAAACCATTATGGACGGTTACAGACGTTACCATATTAATGGGCTATTACAACCATTATGATCATAAATCATGGATGTAGTATATATATATGTGTGTGTGTGTGTGTGTGTGTGTGTAAGGTCATAGGCAAAGATATTTCTTCTCTACGTCTCTCACTCTCGTAGCTCTCTCGAGGGCATCTTCCAGAGAGAGAGATGTCATGTGATTCCATAGGGCTCCCGATCGAGGGGTAAGCCAGACATATAGCTTGGAGGCCATGCACCCCTCGCATGGACCTCCAAATCTCTTAAAATCACCAACAATACAACCATATCCCTTACGGCCTTTCCCCGGGATCCTCCAATTAGCGGAGAGGCCAATTGTACGAAATTTAGCAAGACATCTACTATGGTCTAATTATTTAAAATAACCTCAACACGACTGTCCAGCTCTACTGTGTTAAGAAAAGTATAACTATATTGGTCCGATTGGGAAAAATAATAGATTACTCTGAACAATTAAATTGATGAAAAAGAACTATTGTGTTGAATAAAACAAAGAGATCATCATCGTTACAGGTTCAAATCAGGGACACCCCCAAGCATTGGGGGTTTAGTTACTCATAGTATTTAAAGAAAATAAAATACAAAAACAGAGACTTTACAAGAATAAGAATGAAAAAATTGATCTTCAAATGATTTCGTTCATGAAAACCTTCTTCTCCTCCAAAACACTTGTTTTCTCTAATCTTCAATCGTATATTATTTAATCTTCCCCCTCTCTATTTTTCTTGTCCCAAAAAGTCATATAAACCAAATAAGTGTTTTCACTACTAACTCACACTAGGTCAGAAACATAAACCAGACCCGTAAAACGATCCGAAATAACTTATTTTCTAAAGTCTGCAACTTCCATGAATTTTTCGAGGCATCTAAAGTTTGAATCAGCTTCTGACTTCAAAATGAAAGTTGTATCTCTTTCTCTCAACTTTTTGAAAATTACTAGAACGCGTCGATCCGATTCATGTAGCTCCAATTATGAATTGTTTTAGTGAAGACTGATTAATCAACGCATTTGCTGATATAACCCATGTTAGGTGATACGGGTGGTCGTGTCAGACCTGCTGAATCGTGTTGGAAACTTTTTCGAAACTTTGAATTTTGAATTTTTTCGCCCAAATTTATCCAGATTTATTCCTGCAAGTCTAAAAACACTAAAACACACAACCAATGCATAAAATGTGGTAAAACGAAATAAAACATGACAATTAAAAGAAAAGATAACTGGAATTAATGGTAAATAACCATGTAAAAACCACTGATCAATGCCCATCATGGGACCCTTGTAAAACTGACTTGGCCACGACTGAATGTAAAGTTTTCATCACCCTGAAGACTGTGTTTAGGGATAAGAAGATCTCAAGGATGATCAAGGTAAGATATCTCATTATATACTTACCTTTTTCATTTAACATTATCATAGGGAGGCCTAGTTTCAACCTGCTTGGAGCCGCCATGCCCATAATATACCTATGCATGAGGTACTTGTTATCTAATGGGTGAGTTAGGCTTATCCAAGGGGGCCAAAAAACTTCCAAGAGATGTTATATGGATAGTTTGAGGTTGAAGAGATAGACTATGGTCGTGGCCAATGCCTAGCAGCTAAACACACAAGAAAGTTTATACTTGAAGGCAAAAAAAAAACACAAAATATATCACTTGATGATGAACATTTGACTTCATTATTCCAAAAGAGAATGAATATGGTAGAAGAAAAGGCCATTAACTTACTTAGACGTTATGCCATATTTTATTTGGTTTAAGTTTATAAGATGGACTGATTAAAGCGTGGTATCACCTTTGCCGATTGTATGGTTCATCTTAAAAACATTATATATTGAGATGGAAACACTATTTTTCCTTTGTTGCGCATGGGTTTTTATTGAGGTGCCCTATGTTATTCTATAAATATTTTTTATATTGTTGTTCTTGTTTTGCAAGATTTGAGGATTGGAGTTAGGAATCTTGTCAAAACTGGCAAGAGGTAAATATTTATGTTGAATTCTTATAGAGGAATCCTTGTTGTCCAAGAGGTAATTATTTATGTTGGATCCTCATGGAGGAATCCTTGTGGCTCGAGAGACAATTATTTATGATGAACCCTAATGAAGAAATCCTTACCACCCAAGAGATAATTACTTATGTTGGATTCTCATGGAGGAATCATTTTTTTTCATAAGAAGCAACTATTTATGCTAGATCCTATGGAACTATGTGTTTGCATATTTAATCAAAAAATGATCAAAGCCAAGAAATTCATGCCAATTTATATCATGGTTTTGATTATCTTAACTCAAGAAGATATATCATTTATATAACTCATGGGGGTTCCATTTGGTCTCGATGACAACAAATCATAAAGCAACCAAAATCTAAAACTTTTTTAATCAACCAAAGATGCACACGACAGTTTTTTCAAGCTCTTCCTCCAAAGGAAGCTAATGAGATAGGGTTTAATGATCTATATGATATTCTCTTATGATGGTTCCCGACTTGAAGATATCCCACATCTCATCTTCAAGAATATTCAACAAAAGTGTTCATATGATTTACATATTCTGCAAAGTCTTTAAGCTTCAAAGTGTGAAAGAGAGAAATATGAAAGCTCACCTAATCGCGTCTGAGTGTAATACGGTGAACTGACTTTGAGATTTTTGTATCGCAAATGTGCGGATAGCAAGAGTCGCCACTGACTTTTCTTTTATCCAATTAAGGGAAGGTAAAAAGTACAGAAAAAGACCTTCGTTAGATTCTAAGTAAGGGAGAAGGTTATGAAAAGGGAAGGTATTAGCACCCCTTTTCATCCGTAGTTATCTACGGGCTCTTAGTTGCTCTTAGATCATTTTCAAAAAGTGCTTTCTGTGTGTTTGACAAAAAATGTTTTGGAAAAGGCATTTCGCTTTGACTTTGTAATGATTCATGTAGGAATTTATACAAAGTGTTCGGAAATGTTTCGTTTTTGAAAAGAGTTTGAACTTTGACAAAAGTGTGAGGTGTGAAAAAGTATTTTGTTTGAGCAAGCAACTAAAAGTCTTATTACCTACTCAGAATTGGTCGTTTTCGTGTTTTTTACTTTCCTTTAGAATAGCGTTATCCATACCATTAGTTGGTAGGTAACCCCATTCGTTGGATGTAAGCGGGACATTCGAAGGGACATCGGATGGTCATAGAAGGCAACTTGTAGGAAGTATCCTAGCACATTCGAAGGGATTATCATCATTTTTCGTAGGCGACAATCGAGGGTCAAGATCATGTGTTCGTAGGCGACATCGTGGGTCTGTGATCTTTGTATCGAAGGGACTATGATGATTTGTTTAAAGGCAACAGTGCTAGAATACTTCTACGTTCGAGGGACTTGACCATTTGTATTCGTAAAGGCAACGAGAGAGAATTACCCTAGGGGGTGCATGTGTGAAAAGAGTGTGTCAAATTCAGATATGTTATCTTGAAATTATGAGTGATCTATGTCCGTTTTTATCTTGCCATACACACCTAATTACTAGCCGTTTATAGGGTGCGGAAAGTAAATTGCGGAAATGTAAAGTGCGGAAAGTAAATGTCCTACGCTATTACATGGCTTTGGGGCAGATACATAATGAGAGTGCAGAAAATAAAAGCCCTAATTAAACTATTACATCCTATAGGCAATTACATAATTGAAAAAGAAAACCAATAAAAATCGTCCGAAACGGTACAACCTATGATAAAATTGGAAAATACGAGAAAATTGCATAAGAGAAAAATGTTAGTAAAAAGCATGTTTTTTGAATGGAGAAAAAGTTTTTGTGTTAATAATGACATAAATATGATAAGATAAATTTTTGGTAATTTTTGGAATTGATTTGATAATTTAAAAACAATTAAAAGTCATTTAAATGATTAATTAGAAATTAAATTAAATATGCATGCAAAAATAATAATTTTTATATTAAAAATCAAATAAGTATTTTTCTGATGATTATGCAAAAAATAAATATTTTTGGTGTTTTTTAAATGCATGATAAAAAATATTGAAGATAAAATAAATTGGATGGAAAATATTAAAGAAAAAATAGAAAATATAAGCTAGTTTTGTAAAAGAGAAAAAAAATATGGTCCTGAGCAGGTTCGAACCTGTGACCTTGGAGAGCATCTTCACATCCACACGCCTTAACCACTGAGCCAGCGTGTACTTCGTGTTTGAGATTTGCAAAGGATTGTTTTTAAGGGTTTACGTGTCATGAGATTTGAAATTCAAAGCACAGTCAGCGCGCGGGCCCCAGGTGGAACGAAGGAGCGAATCTGAAAGCACGATTGTGCCACGCATGCTCACGCCGGTTAAACCACGTCAACGACGCCGGAGCCCTAGCTCCGGTCGTCTTCTCCGGCAGCTTCAACCTTCAAACCTGCAAAATAAGAGAAATAAATGGCAAAGGGATACCCTACCCCCCTAAATCGACCATTCCGAGTTCAATGGTGCCATCGCTTTGGCTTGAAAATGGCTGTATCGTGAGTTTCGAAGAAGATAACAAAAACTGCCCTAACAATGGCAATTCGGATTCCGGTTGGCATGGGCTTCATGTAATCACCCAGACCTGCTCTATGATACCCCAGGAACTCATAATGATGGTTAGATTCAGGCAAAACACGATGGAAATTAGAAAACGAATTCAAGAAATATATGCATATGTATGATCATGTATGGCACGATTCAGGTAGCTTTAGCCATGGTTCTTGACCTGGACTTACCCTATGATGCTTCTGGAACACGATTGAGTGCTTAAACTGGACTGAAAACGGCTGGAGAATGGATTTCGATTTTCACAACTTTGTGAAAATTTTGAGCAAAGTAAGGGTTGTTGTAGGGGCTAGGGTTTCGTCCTTGGCTTTGTGCAAATAGCTGAGTATTTATAGAGTGTAATGTGAGTGCAAAGAGAGTGAAAAAAGATATGGTATTCAATGTAAAATTAATTCCTTTCAAATAAAATCAAATTTTGAGAAAATTTGATTTTCTCTTCCATATGCAAGCTAGCACGAATTTGGCAAGTTGTGTGGGCTATTTTGGACCTCAAGTTTGATAAAAATCCAATCCATTTGAAAATATATCTTGTTTTCACATTTTATATAATTTAAATTTGAATTAAATGGTTTTAAATTCAAAAATAAATCAATAAAATAGAATGTGGTCATGGCAAGGCATCAATAGGTCACAAATAATATTATGATCAAGTTTGGATCATAAAATTATAGGCTCATTTGGAAAAAATTGGATTTTGACAAATATCTCCTTTTGTGCAATTGTTAAAAAATGCCCAACTTCTGTAAGGTGTATTTTACTCATTGTTCCACATTTTTGAGTGTTCTTGGACTTTTTAGAAAGCTCTAAGTGTCCTCTAACCAACCTCTTTGGTTTCATCTCAATTGGAGTTTTCATGCTCAATAAATCTTCAAAACAAAAAGTTGACTTTTTGTTGACTTTGAAAAGGACCTGTAATGTTTTGACCCATACCTTCCAAATGAAGCATTTTTTGAACATTCTTGTGAGAAATGAAGTTGTAGAGAATTGAATTTCCTTAAAAATGAGAGGTGGTGGAAAAATGTCTGAGAAAGTATGAAGAAGTTATGCTCAGTCAAAGTTCAGTTGACTTTTCACTGAAAAAACCCTAATTTGGAAAGTTTGACTTTTGAGCAAATCTTGAGTTTTCTTGATGAATCATGATCAACCCTTGATCAAATGATGAATGTGACTTCAAAATGAGGATGTTGACCAAAAAATCATGAAGTTTGACTGTATGTTGACCACAGTTGACTTTTTGTCCAATACAACTGATTTTCAATCATCTGAGCAATTGTCTGAGGAAACTTGACTTGTGAGGGTTGAAACTTGACATGGAGAATCTTTGAAGCATATGAGGAGACATGATGACCATTGGAGATGTTGGAAGTCCATCTGGATCTGAGAATTGCCAAACCCTAGTTTGGGTTGATTGTCTAGGAGAGGGTTTGTCTAATCAACCCTTGAGGAATCCTTGAGTATGGATGTATGAAATGTTTTAAGGAATAAGAGGGAAAATTTTGGGGTATGACACTAAGTGATCAGTATTTTGTAAAAACACAAGGGAGTTCTCATAAAGAAATAAGATTAAATCACATACACTCACTAAAACCATTTTTAAATCCCCTATTTCTCACAGAAAATAGCCTAAAAAATGTTTTGCATGATAGCCATATGAAATGGAAACTATTAGAACGGTTAAGACATAAATTTGAAAATGTCCAATCGATAGCTGAAAAATGAGCCCATGATTTATTATGACATTGTATTAATGAAGGGAAATGGATCACTATCAAATCTTTCCAAATTGAGCATTTATAATCGATTATTTAGGTCATCCGATCGATTGTAATGAGACTTAATCGATTGAACATTTAATTTTGCCCATGGATTTTTTCCTTTTTTAATCCAAACTTTGGCCTATAAATAGAGGCCACACCCTTCATTTTTTCACATCCAAAAATGTGATACTTATCAAACTCCTCACTCTCTCTCAAAATATTTTTTCTTTTTCATAAATAATTTTAGTCATGGTACTTTGAGAAAGGTTCTTGTGTTTATATAAGGAAGTTTGTTCTGAAAAGAATAATATTGTAAATTCACTAAGAGTTTTTTTTTCCTCTTGAGTGAATATCTCTTCCTAAATAAGTGTTTCTTTGGGTTCAAATTTAAACCCCTTAAAATATTTGAGTTTGAGATTTAGTATTAAGTTGTTGCTTGGTTTATGAGCTAAGCCACTTAAGGAAAAACTCTCATTTTGGGTTCTTGAAAATAACCAGTGAAACGTATTATCTTTAGGTCTTGATCTAATCCTAGTGTAAAATCTCTATTGGTTCGAGATCAACATGGTTTGAAATATCAGTTCGGTTCCTGGTCAACTCGTGTAAAACCTGGTTTATTTTGGAGGATAGCCAGTTTGAAACTCCACCTTGGTTTGAGATAATCCTGTATAAAATCGTGGATTTAATCTTGGAGACCAACTGCTTAAAGCTTTATTAGTGTTTGGAAATAAGAGTAATCGATTTAGTCCACTATTCATTGTTTGATTTGAAGTTAACCTGAAACTTCAGTTTTGCTTGTATAAGAGGGTTCACGAGCTTAACCTGCTAAAAACTGATAAGAATTATTGGAATATCTCAAGATCAATTCTTGGGGAGAGGCATTTAGATCGAACCTCTTTAAACCCCAATGTCATATTTTTTCTCCTATCTTTTTTTACTTTTCACACCTTTTCTTTCCATTGGTTTTCTGTTGCAATTATTCAATCATTTTTCAAAATGTTTTCAAACTCTAATTTAGAAAACAATTTTGTTTTAAACCAATTTTTATAAACCCCCAAAATTCATCCATTTCTTGTGTATGGAGTCACATACATGTCGAACATATCTTGATGTAGGAATCTTTGCCACTAAAAGGGCAATTACTTATATTGGATCCTTATGTAGGGATCCTTTCCACCCAGGCGAAAATTATTTATACTTGATTCTTATGGAGGAATTATGTACGTCTAATAGGAAATTACTTATATTGGTTCATGAAAGAGTAATCCTTGTCAACCTTTAGAGCAATACAATGTTGAAAACTTGTTCACAGAATTTAAAATAGTTTACTTTGGAAAAATAAGCAAAACAAAGTCATCTTAAGACCATGATTTAATTAGTAAAACCCCAAAGGATGAAGGTACAAGAGAAATCCCCTAAGGGAATAATTAACCATTACCGAAATTCCCTAGGATCATGGTTACAGAATTCCACAAAGGATAAAAAACAACGAAGTCACGAGCTCATTTACCATCCTTTGCAGCAAACTTCCCTATTAAGCGTTCTACTTGCAAGTAGAATCCTTCTTGGGAGTTTTCTCTGCCCCCGCCTTATCACCCTCAGGTTCAACGTTAGTGTCCTCATCAAGCACTATTCCAAACTCCTTAGAAGGCGACCCATATTCTTCTTTCACTAATAGGCTATCCCAAACCATTTTTAATACGTTCATTTGACTCAGGTCCATATCAGGGTATAGGAAGGTTACTTGCTCTTTTTTAACTCTAGAAGTACTAATCATAAGTGTCAACCATTTCGTCTTTAAGGGTGGAGAATTATTCCTCCGTATTCTTTTGAGAGTGAATGGCAACCTCAAGAGACTCTTTCAAACTCTTTTCTAAGAGAGCAAGAGTTTTTTTTCCCCTGATGCCACTTTTTAAGGGTGTATTTCACCCATTTTTATCTTTAATTAGTTGTTTCATAATCTCATGACCTTTGGCATATTTTTCCTTGATAATGGTGGGTTTGAACCTCGATTCGCCCATGGTTTGGTCATGGTTCTCACTAAATACCCGATCCATAAACAAGCCCTTAAGCGTAATATTTTCCATCAGTTCAGGAAAATTAGGAGGTATCATTGATCGCGACTTTATCGTCTATTAATCAGCAGACTGCAAGAGCACAGTCCTATCGCGTAGTTTTAAAAGATATCGAACCCACAGAGACTATAAATCGATCTATTGTTATCCTAAGTTACGTTATACAGCTAAGGCGAATAATTCTTTAAGATTTTTGGTTAAGGAAAATATAATAAATAAATAGATATCGGTATGTAATTCGTCTAACCTAAGGGGATCCGAATTTCCACTGACTTATTACTCAAGTTGATAAAAATCCTATTTCAGCAAACAATATTCATCTAAAAATCCTATCTCAAACTGTCGCTCTGTTGAATCGGATCATGCAATTAAATCCTAACGTATGCTCTCGCTATCCCGCCGAATTTAAAAACACTTTTTGAAAATAAATAAAGTTTAATCTCTTTTAAAACGCTGTCGCAGTCTTTAAAATTAATACCTAGTATCCACTATCTGGTTCTAAACCTCAAACTGTCGCTCTGTTGGTTTCTAACCTTAGTCCAGTTTATTAACCTCAAACTTTCGCTCTGTTGGTTTCTAAACCTTTTAATAAATTAAATTAGATATCTAAGTCAGAAAGAATATTTTTAACAACGTAACATTATGCCAGTTTATTTTCGGATTCCTTTGGTTCGATTAATTTACATACCAATATCAGAACAATTTAGCCAGACATATTAATTAATTCAGACATGCATAAATAATATGGTTTAATATATTCAAACATTTCCGAAATCAAATAAATAATATCAGGCAACAATAAATTAAATAAAATAAAATAATTAAATTAAACCTGAAATTAAGAATGCTGGAAATAATCTTGTTCTTCGAAATAAACGAGCATCCACCACAGGTCGGTTGGATCTGCTCGGAGACTTCTTGAATTCGAAAGAAGAAAATAAACAACAAATAAAAAGCACTAGATCTAACGTAAGGTTAGATCAGTGAAAACGAAAAGTAAAATCAAAGTACAAAACTGAAAGGAAAATAAATTGCGAAATAAAAATAACGATTGTTCGGTAAAAATGCAGACCCTAATTCTGAAACTGGAACTTGTATTTATAGCTCACTTTGTAACTGCCATTTTCCTCAACTTCGTATGCAAGCATGTGATCGTGGAGAGAAAATATTGCCTAAAAAGGAGGAGGCGGGCGCCTCAAGAATAGGTCCAATGTGAGACGTGCGTCTCACAAACTAAGTGGAAGTTAGTGGGCCCCACTTTGCTAAGGAGGCGGGCGCCTCCAAGGGAAGGGAGAGATTGAGACGGCCGCCTCAGCCACGTGGCAGCTGGCGTGCTAGGCTTGGTCTGGTGGGCCACGCATGTTGTGGGCTTAGTCTCTTGGCTTGCTATAATTGTTTTCTCCTTCATAACCCATATATTTGCTATATCACCCCCTTTGCTTCTTTTCTTTTGCTTTTTAATCCGATTTTTCCTCGATACTTCTTTGCTCGATTTATCTTTATTTAATACAAATAGCTGAAACAAAAGAAATACCAACATAATACAGAAATAAAGTAATATAATTAAATAAAAATAATAACATTGTCTATGAAAATTACGTCAAATATGTTATATAAATTCGTGTTATCAAACTCCCCTATACTTAAACCTTTGCTTGTCGTCAAGCAAAAATTAAAAATGAAAAATCACTTGAGCATATGTCAAACGCAGATATATAACACAATTCAATTCGTACTAGGTTGCAATTCACTTCTTTGTTGGATAACTCGAGTTTAGACTTTGACACCAAAATCACCGGAATAACACTAGACAACCCCATTTATGCAGACCAATTTAAGTCATGAATTATAGCTTGACCTAATACTTTTGTTTTGTTTCACCCGTTTTCATTCTTGCGCAATCACATTAAGCCCTTTACCTTACGCGCACATAGTGGAGTAACCGGTTAGTGACTTTGATCTTTATAATCCAGCTAGGAGTCCTGGTAATTATATTTGGTACTCCTTTATCCAATTACAAATTGCGGGGGATCGGATCGTCATCCGCCCTACCAAGTTCAGCATCAGGGACCACTGAACCAATTCATAATGGATGTTTGCATAAATATTTTATAGTTTCTGCGACCGTTGAATTAAATGATCTGGTAAGGACCATCTAACTTAATAAGTGCATCTTCTAATAAAAATTCTCTTTAAAAATCTTGATCAATCACTTATATTCATCGATTCTCCACGTAGTTTGTCGTTTAAGGCGGTGCCGACTGCTTAATAAACTACTCGGGATTACTTTAAAACTAAGTCTAAAGGTGTTGGCATAATAAGTACTTAAATCAATCTAACACATTGGGGGTTTTAAAGTGTTAGGACGATAACAATTTTGCTAAGTCGCGCTCGAATTCTTAATTAAAAATAAGCAACCTTAGTATTATTTGAGTGTGTTAATAAATGCGTTTTTAATTTTTGTTAAAATTTGTCGTTATGGCTCAAGAAAAAGGAGAAATTCGAATAAGCACGAAATTTAAACATAAAAGACTAAAATTGCATAAACATGTATTTTATTGAATGGAAATTTTGCAATACATAGAAAAAGGAAACTAAAAGGGAAAAACTAAATAGAGCAAAGAAAATAATAACGAACAAAGAAATGTTCTGACTCCCCCAAACTTAAAATAAGCATTGTCCTCAATGCGATAAAACCAGGAGAAATTAGAAAGGAGAAAGGTGATCACTCGTTGCTTTGAGAATTTTGACCTCTTGTTCTTCTACCCCTAGTACGAGGTCTTCGACGTTCGTCAGAATCAGAATCATTAAGGTTAAGTGCATCCGCTATGCGAGCTTGCAATGCTTCGAAGTTACGATCATTGCGAAAAGCATATTCTTGGTGTTCGCGTTGCATTTCTTGTTGGTGGCGTTGCAACTCTAGTTAGTTGCGCTGCATCTCTTGTTGGCTGCGCTGCATTTCCCGTTGATCACGTTGTAACTCTTGTACGAGACGTAAAGTCTCGGCTTGGTTTTGTTGCATGGCATGAAACAACTGATCTTGACGATTCATGTGAGCCTGCATAGCCGCGAAATTTGCAGCGGGAATTTCTTGTTGTTGCGCGGCAGGTGCATCGAGAGCAAAACGCCAATTAGCGCGGACTCGGACGTCGTTACGATTCGAACAAGGTAACACAACACCGGGTATTTGACGACGATTAATCATTAATGTAAACCGGCCATCCTGTCTTGGAGAGATTATATGGGAATCCCGACAATAGATGACATCAAGAAGATTGGCTGGCATCATATATTGTAACAAAGAAAATAGCTCGGCGGAAAGGCCTAAAGCATATGCTAAAGATGTGATGATGCCACCAAAAACAAAAGGATTAGTACCTGCTGCGTTCACGCATGTATGAATGTGGTTGAGCAAGAAGGGTGCGGCGTTGACAGCATGACCATTGAGGGCACAGAAAATGAGAAACAACTCATTTTGGTTGACCTTGTGATTATTGGTCCGACCAAAAATAGTGTTACCAAGTATGCGATGGAAGTACCTCAATGCGGGATTATGGATGTGGGAAGCATAGAGATCGCGCCAACTTCCCGTCGGTTGATCGGTTAAATCATTCCATAGGGCAAAGCCGAGTTGATCCCAAGAAAAATCGCCGTCATCATCGAACGGTTTGTAATGAACATGCTCACCACGAGTAAAATGTAGAAGCTCAGCGACCCTTTCTTGATCAAGAGAATACTCTTGGTTGAACATGCGGAAGTTAGCAGTTCCGATTGTGTAAGGATCGTCGGTAGGTGTTGTGTAGGAAAAAGAGCTAAGAAATTCAAGCACGAGTGGTTCATAGGTTGGACATGGGTTTGTGCAGAGACTGGTTAAACCAGTGTTATTGAGCATGAATACGATGCTATCGGTCATCCCTAAAGTTTCCAAACACTCCGAACTTACATATTTTGTAGGAACGAAGGAACGGGTATAGAATTTGTGATATTTGGCATGTTGTTGGCCGTCGTCGCCATCTCGGAAAATAATATTGGATAGGTCGGGTGGTGGACGGTCTGGTTTGACTTGACGTTGATTGTTTCGTGGAGCCATGATAAGAGAGAAATGAAAAAGGAATATGGTAGAAATATGGGTTGATGAGAGGAAAAATATGAGAGATAGTTAGAAAATGTTGTGAAATGAGAAGGAATGATAATGGGTATTTATAGTGGAGTGAGAGTTAAGAGTGATAAATTATAATAAGTAGGTGTTGGAAAATGAGAGGGAAAGTTTGAATGGGAATTGATGGTGGGAAGAATATTATTTGAATGAAAAGTAAAGAGTGTTGAATTGGAATTGAATAGTGTTGAAATGGGAAAACGAAACGGACAAGACAAGTTAATGACCAGGAGACCAGAAAAGCTGCACGAGGCAAGCATAGGGAGGCGACCGTCTGACCACAGGAGACCACGCGTGAGGCGTGTGTCTCAAAAAACGAATATTTAGACCACTGAGGCGACCGTCTCAAAAGACAGGAGGAAATGGGAGGCAGGCGTCTCGAGGTTGCATGGCTGGGGACATTTGGAGGCGTGCGTCTCCAGTCTGTGTGTTGGACTGAGGCGTTCGTCCCAACAGCTTGAATGGCACGAGAAAAATGGAGACCTTGAAGGCATGCGTGCACGAATAATTAAATCAGGCAGGGAATCTATGAATATCTTGGACAGCGAGAAGTGAATATAGGCATAAATAGTGACAGGGAACACTTTTTCAGATAACAAGCATCCAAGCTACATAGTTGTATATATTATATATGTATTAATATATATATAAAATAGTTAAATCTAAAATTTTAATTAATTAATATATTTATAATATAGTTAAATCTAGAATTTTAATTAATATATATATATATATATATATATATATATATATATATATATATATATATATATATATATATATATATATATATATATATATATATATATATATATATAATACATATAATGCCTTATAATTAATATAATAAATATTTGGAAGTATTGATTCGGTATATTAATAGGAAAAATGCGATAATTAGAATATTCAATTATTATATAAATATTAATGCAGATTATTTAATTGAATATAATTATCAGTATTTCGGGGAAGTAGTTCAAACGCATCAGATGAAAGGGTGCAACCGAATAAAATTAAAAATTTAACATAAAATAGGAAAATTTAAAATACGAAAAAGAAAAATTAAAATTAAAATTAGAAACTAGAACGACTACTCGTTGATTTTCCATGGCCACTTATCAAGCCATCTCACATATCCCTCACCTTTTCTTTTCTTACGTTTGTAGGGCGGTTTATTCTTTCGAAATTTAGGTGGCGGTCCTGGATTTATCCTAAGTATAAGTTTTTCAATTTTTGGCTTAGTGATTTCGTCCATCGCCTCATAAGTTAACCTTACCCTCTTAGCAGTACTTATATCCCTAATTTTATGGTCCTCTAATTTTCGCTTTTTAGGTAAGACTTCAAATGGTGGTGAATTAGTATGAATATTTTTCAATACCGCAACGTACGTTTTAGATTGGGAGTCTACCCGGAGTTTCCATAAAAATTTTCGGGAAGGGAATCAGTGGGATGTAGTGATTCGGGATTACAATAGATGCTTCTTTTTCTACCTCTTTTTACAACCTCCTCTTTGAACAGTGTTGATGGATTTTCATCAACCTCCCCTATTTTCTCGTCAGAACTTTCCTCAGCCACAATATCATTCTCCTCAAACTCATCATCGCTTTCTAGATTTCCAAGTAGTATTTCCATAATGGTTGTTTCAACATCCACATCTTCCTCAGGTAGAGGTCCTAGAAGGTTTTGTTCGAGTTGGGAGATTTGAGTCTCTAACGCCATACTGTGAGACGCGAGGGATTCAACCATATTGGTTAGTTGGCTAAGGGTTTCATTATTTTGAAGATTTTGGATAGTTTGTGTCTCTACAAAGTGCTCAATCATAGACTCTAACCTAGAGTTAGTTACCATCTCATCTGAATCTTCCATTGATGTTTCGAAATTAAAATCTTGCGATTCTTCAGAGTCTTGAAAGTAAGTTAAAGTCTCTTTTTGTGTTTCCCCGAAGCGACTCATCATCCTAGATGATTCATTAAATTCTTCCATTAATATTTCGAGATCAGATTTATATGGTTTTGGTGATTCTTCAAAATATTGGGTGTGATAATTGTAGGAAGAATTGGGTTGAGGAAAAGTTTGGTTGAAATTGTAAATTTCTTGTGGTTCTTCAAAATATGGGGATTGGTAGTTTTGGAGGTAATTTGGGTAAGAATAGGTTTGTGAAGCATTAAAGTTTTCCATTAGTATTTCAAGGTCGGATCTATGGGATTCTTGTGGTTCCTCATAATACTGATAATGGGCATAGGAAAAATTTGGGTCATACATGGTAGTAAAAGATAAAAATGCCTTAGTCTATACGGTGTAACACCAGAGTTACAATATCGACTTAAATAGTCCCCGACAACGGCGCCAAAAACTTGATCGCGACTTTATCGTCTATTAATCAATAGACTGCAAGTGCACAGTCCTATCGCGTAGTTTTAAAAGATATCGAACCCACAGAGACTATAAATCGATCTATTGTTATCCTAAGTTACGTTATACAGCTAAGGCGAATAATTCTTTAAGATTTTTGGTTAAGGAAAATATAATAAATAAATAGATATCGGTATGTAATTCGTCTAACCTAAGGGGATCCGAATTTCCACTGACTTATTACTCAAGTTGATAAAAATCCTATTTCAGCAAACAATATTCATCTAAAAATCCTATCTCAAACTGTCACTCTGTTGAATCGGATCATGCAATTAAATCCTAACGTATGCTCTCGCTATCCTGCCGAATTTAAAAACACTTTTTGAAAATAAATAAAGTTTAATCTCTTTTAAAACGCTGTCGCAATCTTTAAAATTAATACCTAGTATCCACTATCGGTTCTAAACCTCAAACTGTCGCTCTGTTGGTTTCTAACCTTAGTCCAGTTTATTAACCTCAAACTTTCGCTCTGTTGGTTTCTAAACCTTTTAATAAATTAAATTAGATATCTAAGTCAGAAAGAATATTTTTAACAACGTAACATTATGCCAGTTTATTTTCGGATTCCTTTGGTTCGATTAATTTACATACCAATATCAGAACAATTTAGCCAGACATATTAATTAATTCAGACATGCATAAATAATATGGTTTAATATATTCAAACATTTCCGAAATCAAATAAATAATATCAGGCAACAATAAATTAAATAAAATAAAATAATTAAATTAAACATGAAATTAAGAATGTTGGAAATAATCTTGTTCTTCGAAATAAACGAGCATTCACCACAGGTCGGTTGGATCTGCTCGGAGACTTCTTGAATTCGAAAGAAGAAAATAAACAACAAATAAAAAGCACTAGATCTAACGTAAGGTTAGATAAGTGAAAACGAAAAGTAAAATCAAAGTACAAAACTGAAAGGAAAATAAATTGCGAAATAAAAATAACGATTGTTCGGTAAAAATGCAGACCCTAATTCTGAAACTGGAACTTGTATTTATAGCTCACTTTGTAACTGCCATTTTCCTCAACTTCGTATGCAAGCATGTGATCGTGGAGAGAAAATATTGCCTAAAAAGGAGGAGGCGGGCGCCTCAAGAATAGGTCCAATGTGAGACGTGCGTCTCACAAACTAAGTGGAAGTTAGTGGGCCCCACTTTGCTAAGGAGGCGGGCGCCTCCAAGGGAAGGGAGAGATTGAGACGGCCGCCTCAGCCACGTGGCAGCTGGCGTGCTAGGCTTGGTCTGGTGGGCCACGCATGTTGTGGGCTTAGTCTCTTGGCTTGCTATAATTGTTTTCTCCTTCATAACCCATATATTTGCTATATCACCCCCTTTGCTTCATTTCTTTTGCTTTTTAATCCGATTTTTCCTCGATTTTACTTCTTTGCTCGATTTATCTTTATTTAATACAAATACCTGAAACAAAAGAAATACCAACATAATACAGAAATAAAGTAATATAATTAAATAAAAATAATAACATTGTCTATGAAAATTACGTCAAATATGTTATATAAATTCGTGTTATCAATCATCTTACAAATGACCTATTGAGTCACAAAGAAAATCTTCATAGAAATGGATGTGAACACTAGTTAACTTTAAAATATCAAATGTTATATCAGTCCACGTCGAGGATTTAGGGGGTGAATCATCCCTAATTCACGAAGATCGCTAACCCACTTAGACCTCTTCCAACACTACGATAACATCATCCTTTAGGACTGGGGAAAAACTCCTACCTTGCTTCAGGGTCTTAGAGGGGTGAGGCTCACTGAGGAGTATTGCCTTTGACATGCCTCTTGTTCTCTTTTGTAACAAAGCCTCGTGTATGAATCTTGGGACTATGTGCCATTTCTCTTTATGTGCCCAACCTTCTCCCTAACTAGGCGAGATTTCCTCATAGCCAGTGGAATGCATGACATATTTTATTCAAGCCCTAGTTATAGATAGAAATCTTGGAAGGAGAGATCTTGATAGTCAATAGAACCTCTACTTAAAACAACGTGAAAGGGATCAAAATCCATAAATCTTGAATAACGGGGATGTGTAAATAGAATTAGGGACAAGACGATCTAGTTAGGGCGGCTATGTGAACTTGTTTCTCCTTAGACTATGAATTCCTTAACTCTTCTTAAAAGTGTTAGGTATGGATTTTTAGATATTTTGAATTGCTAAACTGGAAAAACATATGTAAATTAAAATATAATGATAAATGGATGATGTGAAAAAAAAAGGTTTGATTACATTTGTTTGTTAATTTATTTAGAAGTATATTATTTATAACAAAACAATAGTCCTACTATTTAAAATGATCATGGCTTAGAGAATTAAATCTCGCTCAAATGATTACAAGGGAAGCATGTCGTTTTCTCGAAACCAAGGGTACATGGTACCCCATAGTTAGCTTGATATTTTATCTTTCACAATATTTCTTGTTTCTCTAATATTTTTGTGTGTCATCTCCTCATAAAATGGTTATGTGTCAACAACGACTTTGGTAGTGGCGTTACAAACAAGTGGCGCAAGTAAACTGTCAATTTTCCCAATTCCATGGAGCATTGACTGGATCTATAAACTTCCTATCCTTCATGTGTAACACCCTATATTTAACAATTGTTAATAATTTAGAATTTTTAAATTATTAATTAAATTAAATTAAATTGAATTTTCGGAGGATTATTGGAATTATTTGGAATTAAAATAAATGTTGGAAATTAAGGAAAATAAAAGAATTGGGCTTAAGTTGTGGTTAGTAGAAAATGGGTGAAGTAAGTAAAGCTTACTAATTTATTTTAGTATTATTTTATAAAATAAGGAGTTAGAAAGAAAATAAAAATTGGAAGCCAAAGTGAGAGAAGAGAAAGAACGTACGAAGGAAAGAGGAGCAAAGGAGCAGAAGAACTCAAAAGTTCAAGAACTCAAGAAATTTGGCTAAGGTAAGGGGGATTTATCTGATTATTATGCTTTATCGGTTTAAGAATAATAGGAATGGATTGGGTAGATTAGATATCCCAATTTAGGATATTAAGGTTTAGGAATTTTGGACTCTAATGTATGATTTTGGTGAAATTGATTCAAATTGATGTTATAGTGTTGTTAGGTGATATTGTGCCATGATAGAATTGCATTATAATCATGCTTTTGGGACTGTTTTGGTGTTATACATGTTTGGGGTCGAAATTGGATTGGAATTGAGAACCATTGTTGCTATCAGAATGTAGAATTTTTGCTACAAGTCACGTGGTAACCGGTTACCCCAGGGTGGTAACCGATTACCACATTGTCTTTAAAGAAAATCATGCTTCTGTCTCGTGATAACCGGTTCCCCTCCTGGTGGTAACCGGTTACCACTGAAACTTTTGGAAAAATATGTTATTTTGAAAATTCATAAATTCTAAACTGTAAGTCCGTTTTAATCGCCGTTTTGGACGTTGTGACTCAAATAAAATATTTTATTTTATAAAATAGATAAATTGGCAGTAGCTCGATTTTATTTTTAAAAAGCCCCGATGTTATTTAATTAAGTTATTTTTATACATTGTTTGAATACCTTTGAATATATGAGACGAGGTGGTGTTTGAGGTGTTATTGTGAATACATGATGTTGTTGGATTGTGTATGATGGTAATAGCATTACTAGTTATGAATATAATTGCTTTAAAGATTGCATGTTATTGGAGGTGGTTTATGATAGGAATAGTTATCATATTCAGTGTTTATATTGCATGCTTTACAGATGTGCATGCATACATATCATTGTTGTAGGTAGCTAATTCCCATTGTGTGGAATTAGTGAGGTTTCCATAATCGTATCCGAGTTATAATGGACGGTAAGCCGGTATCCGTGTCCGAGTTAGAATGGAACGGAGGGTGTTAACTATGCCTGAGTTGGAATGGAACGGTGGAGTGAATGGATTTCACATTAGTACCACATGCATAAAGTCGGTGTGTCTCATTGCATTAGTTGTATGTGTTATAACATGATTGGAAGAATTTCAGTGTTATAATGTAATGTTGCATGTGATTGTTGATTGTTTGTTTATGAACTATTTTGGTGATAAAATGATAAATCTGAAATATGTTGAATATGGTGAAATGATTTGCTTATGAAGTTCTAATTATTTATGAGCTTATAACGTATAATAATTGTGATTTAGTCTCACCCTTACTATTGATCGTTTTCAGATTAAAGATAGAGGTTTAGGCGCTTTGGTGAGGATAACTTGTAGAGCTAATCCATTATGTTATATCGAGTCCAGTGTCATGTTCTGATTTGTAACACTGGGGAATGAATATTTGTTTTAGAGTTATTATTAAACTCTTCTTTTGATTTGATGTTTTATTTGGATAATAGTTTTATTGAATTAAGGAAGTGACTTATTGTTGATGTTGTTGATGTTTTGATTTATCCAAAAGTTTATGAAGACTATTCCGCTGTGTTAAAACATGTTTATTAAATTATTTTAATTGGTTTATGTTCCTCAGATAAGCATGACACGTGTAACATTTATTATAGTGTGTTGTAGCATCCTTGTTGACATGTTACTCTGAAATAAAAAAAATTATATTCCGCGGAGTTTTTAGAAGGGTGTTACATCATGCACCTTAATAGATTTGAGAAGGATTCAATCCACCATATTTGACAATCTTTGTAGTTGGCTAACTTTCTTTTGGCTATAGGAAAACTCAATTGATCCAAAATTTGATTGATCATCTATTTCAGGTAATAATTTATTAATTTTTAGATGTAAACAAATATCATGTGAGTTGTTTTATTGGTTGGCCTTGAGATATGAGATGGTGTGTCATAAACAATAAATATTGTGCCTAAACAATGTCATCATTTAACAGTAAAAAGTAAAGTAGTTCATGTAAATCCTGTCAATGCTTATGAATATTCAAAACTCATTGATTCTTTATGATTTAACTACTCAATAATCTTTATCCTTTCCTAAAATTAAGTTATAAATATATATAATCATTGGGTGAATGCATATTAATAGTTTCATTTGAATCTTGACACCTCTACTACTTTTAAATGGTATGAAATGTCCTACTTTATCACATCATCTTTACATGCCTCTTGATTGAGGGACTATAGACTAAAATGTCCTATCTTAATCACATAGTCCTTAAAAGCCTTATGCTTAAGAGACAATGGGCTGGAATATCGTATCTTAGTCATATTGTCTTTATAGACCTTGTGCTTAAAGTATTGTGGACTGGAATTTCCTAACTTAGTCATATTGTCTTTGCAAGCCTCGTGCTTGAAGGATTATGGATTGAAAGTCCTACCTTAATTACATCAACCTTACAACCCTCTTACTTGAGGGACTATGGACCATAATATATTCAATAAATTTAAAAAGGGATTGACTCACAAACTCGCCATCATTTAAGTAATAAGGGAAATATCTTAGTAGAGGATTGAAATGTCTCTTGGCGAGTACCAAATCAATCTCAACCCCTTCCCTCATATGGAAAACATGGTGGATCATGTTCTAAGTGAGTTGAATAAGACTCAATCAAAGAATAACTAAAGTATTGGTTGAACAGATCCCAGTTTCAACATAATTTGATGATTCATTCTAGTCATTCCTTTATTAAGTCATACACAAGAGACACGTAGTCTGTTTTGTAGGCATAAGAAAGAATCCCCCCACTAGATTTTCCATCAGGTTTTTCATTATAAATATTCATCAGGGATCTGAGTAAACCATTCACTTTATAAATATCATAACATCGAGCCTTTCTTGCATACCTGATCGCGTGTAAGGGGTAAATATTCCACTCAATGCGAGTACAATTGGCTCCCATCATGGGACCCGATAAAACTAATTTGGACCACACTCTCATCTAGAGTAACCTTCAGACAAACCATCATTCGTCAACAGTGATACTTTCCTTTAACAACAACAATAGAGACCAAGAAGCCAAAGTAAAGATGCAGGGAGATATGGAATTTGTATGTCTCCATAACAAAGCGTTGCAATAGAATCTTTAGCAACAAAAACAATATGAGGTCTACCAACTAGAGGCTATCGAGATCCTAAATATCTAACCCCTCTTTGATGAATCTAGGATGTGTTACACCATAGGATTTGAAGCTGCCATAACTAGTAACTTTTATATAAAAAAAAGCAACCAACATGAGCATATTATCACCATCAACACTCAGATGGCAATAATAGGTGCCATCGACTCTATAAATTGTTAGCTTATTTCCATAAAGCTTAAAGAGATTACTTTTATATGGTATATAAACCAACCTAAGTTCTCTATAAACAAACACCATGATATATCCAAGAATTTAATTCACAAATTCACTACAAGAAAACATCATAGGATCTCAATGACCAGAGATGCTCAGCGGCAACTCCTAGTTTGTTAACCGATGCGGCAAATGCATGAGATTTTTTAATTTCATTCATGCCCCTTCAAAGATCTCGTGTTCAGTGATCTCCCGAAGGCCCTTTTATTGATGGGAGTGTACATATTAAGACCTTTACCATTATCACCCAGGAAATTAAAATTCCTGCTGGTCAGGATAGACTATTTCAGGAAATAAGTGGAAGTGAAAGCTATTTCTAAAATAGCTGTAGAATAGTACATTGTTTCTATTGGCAAAATATTATTTGCAGGTTCGAACTACCATGGACAATAATCTAGAACGACGAGATCATTTCACCAATTCTAAGGTGATCGACTTCTTCAAAAATCTAGGAATACAGAGAAAGTTCAACTCAGTCATGCATCCCCAAGCAAACGATCAAGATGGGCCAGCCAACGTGATCATTCTATTTGACATGAGGAAAAAGCTGGACAAAGAAAAAAAGACTATGGTAAGATCAACTTCATGAGGTAACCCCTATCATAATGCTTTTCAATTTTAGAAGAAGCACCCCTTATATTTATGTAACTTAAATATGAAGGATTGCATTAAGTATTATAGGTACAATTGTCATATCACATGATCCCTCATTAGTTGATGAAAGAGACACTTTTCTAGATGATTTATGAGTCTGATGCAATGTTTCCAATGGAGATCAATGTGATGACCTGATAGAAGAAAAACTTTGATGAAACTAATAATTAATCCGAAATTGAGAGTTCAACTGATATGGTAAAAGAAGTTAGGGAAATGGAATAAAAATTAAGAGTCTTCGACAAAGGAATGAGTGATGAAGAAACATACCACCAAAATAAGACCTGGGAGAATATAGAAAGGCGACATGATCCTGAATAGGTGATAAAAAACCATACAAAAAATAAAAACTTTATCACAATTGGGAAGGACCTTACTAGGTACGTCAAAAAAATCTTGGGTAGTGTTTAATCTGGAGTATTTCGAAGGCAGCAAATGTCCAATAACTTGAGTACTATAATTTTAGTTAAACCTTAAAGGCTAAATTTTATCTAATGAGACACCCGTAATGTTTAAGAATAAAATCAAGTATATCCATCCAAATATGAACCTATTGCATAAATCAAGAATTCTAGGTATAGAAAATACATGAATATGTTGAGCACTTCTTTCATAAATCAAAGACTACAACTTGAATAAATGTAGGAACCCACCATGCTTTCCTTGCATAAATCAAATACCCTAACTAGAGCAAATACAAGAATCCACCGAGATCTCCTTTCAAAATCTAAGACTCCAAATAGAGAACCAACCAGGACACCCCTAGGATCTCCTTGCATAAATACCCTAACAAAGCAGACACAAAATATTAATATGACCTCCTTGTCTGAGTTTAAAACCACTCGAGAATTGGTCTTGCACCTATATAAAAATAATATTGTAACTAGCAGTAACAGGCATAACATTACAAAATAAAGGAGGCATAACAAAAACAAGAATGGGATATAAATAAAAAAATAGAGTATGATTGCAAAAATTATCACTTTTTTATTAGAGATGATACATTCCTTGACAATACAATATAAAGCAAACAAAAACTAAACATTTAAATAGTTAGGGTGGACTCAAATTGATTCTCCCAAGAATTATCACTCGAGAATTGGTCTTGCACATATATAAAAATAATATTGTAACTAGCAGTAACAGGCATAACATTACAAAATAAAGGAGGCATAACAAAAACAAGAATGATATAAATCAAAAAATAGAGTATGATTGCAAAAATTATCACTTTTTTAGTAGAGATGATACATTCCTTGACAATACAATATAAAGCAAACAAAAACTAAACATTTAAACAGTTAGGGTGAACTCAAATTGATTCTCCCAACAAGACTCATTCCCTCCATGATAATATCTTCGACTACCTTTGTTGGAACAAATTTGGTTCTACATATATAATCCTTAAGTTTTGATGATAATAAAGTATAGAGAATAATTTTGTACACTAATCGTTTCATTAAATGTGCATATTTTAAAGAAGAATCTGAAGAAAAATCAAAGTAGAATCTTAAAAAAAACTTACTCTGATCAGTGCATAATCTAAAGCAATAACAAAGGTAAACAGGAACAAAACAAAATTTGATCAAAGTAGAATCTGAACAAATCAAACTATGATCAAAGTAGACTCTAAAAAAGAAAACTTTGAATATGGACAAATAAGACTCTGGAATCGACTATGGACTCTAAAAAATTGGATGTTAGAAATCATATTTTAATGGTTATAATTTATTATACATGTTAGATATAGGTTAATATATATTTAATTTATGAATTAGGACTGTTTGGAATGGGTTTTTGGAGGAAAATTCGCATAGGGGAAAATGTTGTCTACAACAGATTTTTCTGCATTTTCTAGAGGCCACTTAGCACGCGTGGGGTTGCTTATCATGAACTGGAATGTGAAATTTTATTATTTATGAATGTTTTTTTGATCATGGATGTATATGATTTATCATTGATTTACATGAATTTTAATAAGTTATTTGATGTGTTTTGGATTGGTTTTGATTGAGTTTTGATGAGATACATGATACTTGATTTTGTGTATAAGGATGTTGTGAATTGTTGATGCATGAGAATAACATGACTTGGATCTGTTTGATACATGTTATTATGATGTATTGAGATGAATAATGCTATGAGAATGTGCTGTATATGAATATTGACATGATGTATGCATGTTGTGCAATTTGGTGAAACTAATTCAAGGTATTGAATTGTGTGAAATATGCTTGTACGATTAAGATAAAGATGGTCTTAATTGCATATTTATGTTGATATTGAACATGCATCATCTGTGTCAAGAGGCAATGTTTGGTAATTCTGTGATAATTATTGACTTATCCCAAACCTAACGCTTAGAGGTTTGAAAGCCTAAGGCTGAATCGACCTTTTATTGGTGGTTATCTATCTTGGAGATGTCGACCTTGCAGGACCGATAATGATAATATTGATACCACATGCATATTGCGTAGATTTGCATTGAAGTTACATGTGTCGACGTGTAATGTATGTTTTGGTGTGCTTTATGTGATATTGATGCAAAGGTAACATTAGTGGTAATTGTGATTGAATTATCTTTGAATCTTGAATGATTGAGCAATGTCGTATTGATAAGTGCCAAAATGTAGTTATTTTGTATATATGTTTTGTGGCACTTATCTATTCTTTTGTTGTTAATATCGTTGAATAACCCTGCTTTTTGTTGTAAATACGTTTTATTGTGTTTTGTGTACATATTGTACTGTTTGATTAGTTTTGTATATATTTTGTAGGTATTTGTTGCATTATTGGAGTATTGAGAATAAAGTTCAAATGGAGCTCCAAGATGCAAGTTGATCAATAAAGGAATAAGGCTAAAAGATTGAGCCATTGGAATATATGCAGGAAAAATAACAAGAGTTGCTTGATTAATTTTTTCACTGGGCGAGGGCCATCGCGTCTGCATCGCCGGGCGACGGTGGAGCAAGAAGAAAGGATCAATTTTGGAGTTGTGCCTGCCTTGTTTCGCTGCTGGTCGCTGGGCGAGGAAAAGTTATTTCGCCGAGCGAAGCTAACCGTCATCGGGCGATGGTAGATATTTATGCCAGGTTGAGGACTTGGCTTAATTTGAGCCAAGTTAATAAGGTTGTCGCCGGGAGACGCTTTTAGGTCGTCGGGCAACGCGTGTGGACCAAATTTTCTTTATACTTTCATTTTGCTTCATTTTTTAGTTTCATGGTTTTGGGTGTGAAGTTTGCTCCCAATTCCATCACCCATACATTTTTTATAGTATAGCTTAGAAAACAACACTTAGGTCTTGCTCATGGATGATTGGAGGTGGATTGCTCTTCGATAGGCGTTGACAAACCGATGTAAATGAGTAGTGTATCTCCTCTCTTCTCTTTGTATTTCTCTATTTTGTTGGTTATGTATGTATATTTACCTTGAACACATGTATATTTGTCGCCCATGGAGTTGTATAAAGTTTGCTTTATGAATTTGTGTTGGTAATTGTCTTAGGTTTTTACTCTGTTAGGGATTTGAGCTTTGTTAGAGATAGATTGCTTAGATTCTTACCTAGGATGATTATCTGTTAGTTTCTGAATGTTAGAAATGGGTTTAGAGTTGACATTCACGTAGAGTATCTGATCTTAATGCCTCTGCATTGGTGAAGTATGCCAGAGATGGGTATGGAGGTGACGCAGTTGACTTCTAGTTGTCGAGGTATGCCAAAAATGGATATCGAGGTGATTCGGGAGGATTCTCAATTTGGTTTAGAAATAGCTTAGATTGTGAGAGGTATGTGATGACACAGACGAGTATTGTAGGCCGAGTATAACTGGACGATAGATTTAAGTTTGTGACTGGTAGTGTACATTCGTTCCGGACAAGCTGTCTATCCTTTATACTTTTTGTTCATTTACTTTTTGTATTTTGTTTTCAACTCATTTAAGCCCAAACTTATTAACGGTAGAATTGTCAAATGACGAATCGATAACCAATCTCTGTGGACACGATACAATATAACCTAACCGGTATATATCACCAGATAAAAATAAATACCAACTCTTTGCTTGCCGCTCTAATACCGCGGTAACAAAATGGCGTCGTGGCCAGGGATTGGTTTTATTGTTTCTGTATTGCAATAATTCCGTTGTTTTTGAGTTTTATAATTAATGTATATGTTGTATAGACTTTGTATATGAACTTGTATATTGTTACTTGTCCATGTTGTGTGTTTACTTTACATACTTGTACATATGTATGTTTTTCCTTGTTTTCAAGTATTGTTGTAAGTTGTCTCTTATTCGTAACGTTTGTTGTGTTTTTGTTAGGACACTCTCTTTAGGTTTACGCGGTATGGCAATACCATGGCATGATGAGGGGAGGTTAATAGCTCGTATAATAAATGCGTCGAGCTTACGACGTAAAACAAGCATTTTTGTTTATGTTTGTTTATGTGTGTGGTGACTTGTGCTTTAACAAGTTGAAATAGGACATGTTCTTTATTTCAAATCTTCACTTTTCAACTTGTTAATTCATTTTCACCAAGTTTGTGTATTGTTATTTGCTTTTGTTTTGTTATGTCAATTTGTTGTTTTTCCACAAGTTTGTAGTATTTTAGCTTGTGGAAGTGTGTATGTTTTGTAAATATTTTTTAGTTGTGTAAATGAGATTTTGTAGGTGAAGTGGAGCTTGCATAGCAGCTGCACCTGTTGCTGTTTTTCTGCAACTGGTGTAGCGCGCTTAGTGCACTCTACTGCGCAGAGCCAGTGAATTCTTTTTAAATTTCACTTGGCTTTCCGTTTTCCCACTTCCACCAAGGCTTTTTGTATTGAATACAATTAGTATTATTTTTCTAACTCTTTTTTTATTGTTTGGACTCGAATTTTGGTCTGGTAGCTTGAGGTTGCATTTTGTGATTTTTCGAGTTTGATCGTTTCAACTCACGAATGTATGGTAATGATAATTTCAAAGTCGGTACACGTCAGGTACTCGTTTATTGCTTTCTATAGCATAACATGTTTAGGAAATTTATCATTTGTATAATTACCATGTCATTCATTCTTTTTGCATTACTTGCTCATGAATTGAATCATTTTAGTTTCCTTTTCACCATAAATGTGAGGAAGCTTTCCATTGTTCATATATGAGAGGCCACAATTATTGTTTTAACTAGATTTTATTATGCTTAATCTTTTGTTTTGTGTTGATTGTATGAATGCATGAAAAGGATCAAGGAAATATGTTTGATTTTGAGCATAACTACCTTGGCCAAACATTCAATTCACCTTGTGAGTGTGTGAACCTTTGCTAACTCCTTTGAACTTTTATCAATATCCATGTTTATTTGAACTTGATGCTTGTCTATGAGTGTCAATTCAATTTTTTGTATGGATGTTGATTTCTTTGTTTCTTGAACCCTCAATTATATGTTAATGTATGGATTTTTACCTTGCCTTAGAAAGTGAGGAGTATTCACACATTAATGTTGATTGAATTCAAGTTGGGGAGAGGAATGTTTATGTACTTATATTGTGGTTGGTATGAGGTTGAGAAAAAGAAAATAAATGTGAAAAAGAAAGATTAGAAAAAGAAAGAAAAAAGAGAAAAATTTTGAAAAAGAAAAAAACAAAAAGAGTATGGATAATGTTGTGCTAATAAGTGAGGTCTGTTGGTTTGAAATTTTTTGATGAAGAAGAAGTTTGATTAGAATTGTATTGTTTGGAACTTTGTGAGTTGATCACTCCCTTAGGTTTAGGCAAGGTTTTGTTTCGATTAGCTTTAGGACTTATCACTTGTTTGTTAACCAAGCCACGTTACAACCTTGAAAAGCCCTTGTGATTCTTGCCTTTGTATTTTCAATGTGAATTTTTAGATGAATGCATAATTTAGTCTATTGTTTGCAAGATTGTGGATGAGTGTCAAAAGTCCCTCACCTTTGTGTGTTCTTCATCTACCGATGAATTTTTGCTAGGTGTGATTCATGATTGAGCTTGTTTTGTTTTAGAATATTTTGCATGATTTTTGTACTTAGGATTTATTTCATTTATATGTTATCGTTGTAGGATAGTGGTAAGTTTGTATTTGTCGTGTACATTTTCATTTGAACCATACATTTGTTTTCCGTTTTAAAAACTTGTTGATTCATGATTCTTTGACTATCATTCTTTGTTTCTTTGAGTTATTTGACTTTGTTTGAGGACAAACAATGTGTCAAGTTGGGGAGAGTTGATAAGTGCCAAAATGTAGTTATTTTGTATATATGTTTTGTGGCATTTATCTATTCTTTTGTTGTTAATATCGTTGAATAACCCCGCTTTTTGTTGTAAATACGTTTTATTGTGTTTTGTGTATATATTGTACCATTTGATTAGTTTTGTATATATTTTGTAGGTATTTGTTGAATTATTGGAGCATTGAGAATAAAGTTCAAATGGAGCTCCAAGATGCAAGTTAATCAATAAAGGAATAAGACTAAAAGATTGAGCCATTGGAGTTGGGTCTGCCTTGTTTCGCTGCTGGTCATTGGAGGAAAAGTTATTTCTTTGGGCAAAGCTACCCCTCGCTGGGCGACGGTAGATATTTATGTCAGGCTGAAAATGTGACTTAATTTGAGCCAAGTTAATAAGGTCGTCGTCGGGAGATGCTTTTAGGTCGTCGGGCGACGCGTGCGGACCAGATTTTCTTTATACTTTCATTTTGCTTCATTTTTGAGTTTCATGGTTTTGGGGTGTGAAGTTTTACTCCCAATTCCATCACCCATACATTTTTGATACTATAGCTTAGAAAACAACACTTAGGTCTTGCTCATGGATGATTGTAGGTGGATTGCTTTTCGATAGGCATTGACAAATCGGTGTAAATGAGTAGTGTATCTCCTCTCTTCTCTTTGTATTTCTCTATTTTGTTGGTTATGTATGTATATTTACCTTGAACACATGTATATTTGTCGCCCTTGGCGTTGTATAAAGTTTGCTTTATGAATCTGTGTTGGTAATTGTCTTAGGTTTTTACTCTATGTTAGGGATTTGAGCTTTGCTAGAGATATATTGCTTAGATTCTTACCTAGGATGATTATCTGTTAGTTTCTGAATGCTAGAAACGGGTTTAGAGATGAAATTCACTTAGAGTATCTGATCTTAATGCCTCTGCATTGGTGAAGTATGCCAGAGATGGGTATGGAGGTGACGCAGTTGACTTCTTGTTGTCGAGGTATGCCAAAAATGGATATCGAGGTGATTCGGGAGGATTCTCAATTTGGTTTAGAAATAGCTTAGATTGTGAGAGGTATGTGATGACACGGACGAGTATCGTAGGCCGAGTATAACTTGACGGTAGATTTAAGTTTGTGACGGGTAGTGTGCATTCGTTCCGAACAAGTTGTCTATCCTTTATACTTTTTGTTCATTTACTTTTTGTCTTTTATTTTCAACTCATTTAATCTCAAACTCATTAACGGTAGAATTGTCAAACGACAAATCAATAACCAATCTTTGTGGACACGATACAATATAATCTAATCGGTATATATCATCCAGTAAAAATAATACCAACTCTTTGCTTGTCGCTCAAATACCGCAGTAACACGTATATGTGATCATGTGATTTGATTTGTATGATGTTGAATATATGATTATATAAAGTGTGGTTAATTCAATTTTTGCTTGTATGTGATACATTGCTTATTATTATATATTTCCATAATGATATGAATTCTCACCCTTCTGTTGAAATGATGTGTCTTACGACATCGCTCAGGTAGCAAAGTTAGTGACACTTCTAGCAAGGATTAGACGGAGCAACTAGTTATATTTATCCGTTGTCTTAGGTAGTGATTCATTGCTCTGGTCTATGCAATACGGGGGATATTTAGACGCATGATTGATTGTGTTGCAGGATGTTTTGTATTACAATCTTTTATTTGATGAGTGTATGAGATTATGTGATGATTGGCCTTGGTGCTTAATATTTTATGATATGATTGTCAGTATGAGATTTCAATCTTTAATATTTATATGAAGAAATAATATTTCCGCTGTGAGATGCAAATTATGTTGGTATATAGAACATGAATTTAGACAGGTGTTATGATCTTGACCAATATGCATGCTTTATTTGTTGTTTTTCGTGAAGTACATGTGACGCCCTCTTCAGATATGCATGATATTAACTCTGATTTATGTCATATTTTATGTTTTGGTTTAGGAGGTGTTACATTTAACACCTTAAGTGTTGGATATCATATGTCATACTCAAAATGCTTTTATCCAAGCATCTTATAGATAGATGAAATCTAAACTTAGAGCTTCTTTAGAAACTGAGCTTGGGAAGTGGGAGAAATCTACATGGTAAACTCAACAAACCTAAGAAAGAAGTCACCAAATCAATTTCCTTATCGCTAAGAAACTCCCTAAAGAACCTAGTATCTCTCTCTTTATCTCTCTCTCTCTCTCCCTCTCTCTCCCCATTAATTTCTAATTTGCTTCCCCTATCTTTTGTAGAAAAGTTTAGGTATCAATTCCACAAATTGATCGTTTTCAAAATGGATTTGGGCTCTATAAATCTCTTAAACTCGTCACAATCACGAATAAAAACCATAACTACAAATAATATAATAAAAGAACAGAGAAATTACATACGACAAATAGTAGAAGACGATTAACAAAGGAGAAAAAAGTTAACAAGAGACACCCAAGAGTGCTGAGAAAAGACTAGGCTTGAACATGGATTGAATAAGGAAATATAATGCTTATTTAAATTTGTAAGTGGCAGACATCAAAGCGACTGCATTTAAGACTAGTAGCCTAGGAACATATGAGTAGTAATGACCCGACTTATGTGTCAGTCCCAATGCATTAAATGATAATTAAAACTAAACCCTCAATAAAAAGAGAAATGCCAAGAGTAAAAGAGAAAAGGGCATATCGATTCTTTAAACCCCAAGAATGAGAGACGAAACTCAAACTTTGGCTAGGCATAAGAACAATATTGTAACCTCTCACTCGTTATAACCAGAGTGAGTTTGTTATCGACACTCCCGTGAGGTTTTGGTCTTTTTATGAGTTTGAGGGACTGATATGTTCGTTGTGAAATCTTCCCCTAAAGCACTTTTCTGCTTTGGACCTCATGCTTGAGGGATTACATATATTTTGGTCTTTTTCATAAAGAACTTTGTACTTTTGGGCTTCATGGCTGAGGGAGTGTGTACATCCATATATCTCCTTCCATTCTCTCAGACCTTGGTATGAAAAACTTGGCAACTTTCTTTTGGAAAACAATTTTACAAGAAGAAAGGTTTACATATTTCTGTTTTATAAATCATACAAAAATGACATTTTAATAGTCCAGATCTATGTGGATGATATTATATTCAGTTATGCTAATACTTCTATATACAGTAAAGTATTTAGAAACGAAAGATGCCTTACCCAAAAAGATAAAAAATGCATGGTAATGTATATCATAGTTTAACAAATCCTTCATCCACATAGTACAAAATTGCTTCTAACGTTCTACCACTTCTATCTCCATGTCACTAAGTTTGAACGTAAAAAATCTCATGATAGAGAGGGACTGGCCCGTCTAGGAGAGAAGAAACCTAGTAGACTCATCCTATTCAATGATAGCATATGGGCACCAGGCACTACCCATAACCCTAATGAACTTGTCCTTCACAATTTTGTAATTGGAGGTATAAAGGGGAAGAAAAACTCGCATTGCCACATATCCCGAGATACTCCTTTTTTCATAAAAGAAATAAAGATATGGAACCGTCAAACAAACTCCCATCTAGTTAGATGAAGCTGAGACAGTGATGCATTTAACACCCTAAATGTTGGATATCACATGTCATACTCAAAATGCTTGTATCTGATCATCTTCTAGATAGATGGAATCCAAAATTAGAGCTTCTTTAGAAACTGAGCTCGGGGAGTGGAAGAAATATCCATGGTAAACTCAACAAACCTAAGAAAGAAGACACCAAATCAATTTCCTTATCTCTAAGAAACTCCCTAAAGAGCCTAGTATCTCTCTATGCATAAATTTCCAATTTGCTTCCCCTGTCTTTTGTTCTGAAACTTTTAAGCATCGATTCCAGTAATCGATCATTTTCAAAATGGTTTTGGGCTCTATAAACCTTTTAAACTCGTCATAATCACGCATAAAAACCATAACTACAAATAAATAAAATCAGAATTGAGGACTTACATGCGACAAGTAGCAGAAGACGAACAAGAAAGGAGAAAAAGATTAACGAGAGACACACAAGAATGTTGAGAAAAGACGAGGGTTGAACGGGAATGAAATAAGGAAATATAATGCTTATTTAAATTCGTAAGTGGCAAACATCAAAGCGACTGCATTTAAGACTAGTAGCATAGAGACATATGAGTAGTAATGACTCGACTTATGTGTCAATTCCAATGCATTAAATGATGATTAAAACTAAACCCTCAGTAAAAAGAGAAATGCAATAGTAAAACAAAAAAACCTCTATGAAATATGACACACCTTTTTTATAAGGAGGCATATATTTGTACCTTTAAACTCGAATTACTAAACATTCATATTCCTCCTCTAAAAAAAGGTATATCGATTCTTCAAACCCCAAGAATTAGAGGCTAAACTCCCATGAGGTTTTGGTCTTTTTATGAGTTTGAGGGACTGATATGTTCGTTGTAATATCTGTCCCTAAAGCACTTTTCCCCTTTGGACCTCATGCTTGAGGGATTACATATATTTTGGTCTCTCTCTCCTTAAAGCACTTTGCCCCTTTGGGCTTAATGGCTGAGGGAGTGTGTACATCCATATATCACCTTCTAAAAACACATCATCACTTTGAGCTTCATGCGTGAGTGACTATGTACAATTCAATTTCTCTCTTTAAATCACTTTCCCCCTTTAAGTCTCATGCTTGACAGACTGTGTACATTCTGGTCTCTTGCTCCTAAAATCACTCAAACTCTTTGGGCCCCATACTTGAGGGACTGTGTAAATTTCGATCTCACCTCGAGTCGTATATGGATCTAGTTTTAAAGTAATAAGATCAGGTGATAACCCTGATTTAAAATGGATCATTGGGTCACAACAAACATTTCTAACTCAAGACAAACACATCCAATTTATCGACATTAGCATATCTACACGGGCACTACTCTTAAAGACTTATTAATTGACATAAATGGTCAATCCCATACAAAAAGATAAATAAATTGATCCCTATTGAATGACCTCAGGTTGACAGAGAGACATAAGCATTCAAGACTCATAGTTGAGTTTTCAAAAACTAAACCTACAATGTAGCATTAAACAAACCAGTTATCCATTTCATATATTTTTTTACACAAACTCATAACAAAAATAACCTTACAACTCTGACTAATTTAACACGGATAGAGTTATTAAATAATGTACTTTACATAAATAAAAACTAACTCAAAAATTTGATAAATATTAAAATATTTTTTAAATTTAAATTTTATTTAGTTATAAAATATTAAAAATTTGATATATATATATATATATATATATATATATATATTATCAATTCATTATTGATTTAAATTCAACCATATAAAATGTACGTGTAAAATATTTATAATTTACTTTAAAAAAAGGAATTACACTCAATTATGATTTAAAAGATGTCCATTGATTTATGACATGTACTTGAAAATTAGAGTGTGAATGCATTCATAAAGAATATATTCCATACATTATTATAATTCTAGAAAGCAAGAGATTTAATAATTAATCAACTGTGCTAACTAATACTTAAATAGCAAGTTAATCAACAAAAAGCTTTATAGTCTTGTTAAGTGATGATCTATTATCCTTATCACACCATACATAACAAATCAATCAAACAACAAAACATGATTATTGAAGTAGTAGTTAAATGAATTAATTAATCAAGAACAAAACCAGGCCCCTCAACCTAAAAAACATTTCAGACAAATTGAGTTCACAACAGTTGTTAGTATTAGCTTTGGCGCTCTAATAAATGTTTAGGTTACTATTCCACCAAATTTGAAAAGAAAAGGACATTTTAATCAATTACACACACAACACAACAGTATATTTAATGATTGATTATCAATATGGGACCTCAAAAAGTTTACATTTATTTTAACTACAGTTAATGATTAGTACTCTACTTTACTTTATTTAAATTGTATAAAAAAATAATAAAAAGTGGAACAAGACATGTAAACCTACCTCGTAAAGAGGGTTTTGTGTTGAGAAGGGTAAAATCATGTTTTCTTTTCTTTCTTTCTTCTCACGTGCGTCATCCATCGTCAGTGTTATGTTACCGTCACTATCACACCTTTCATTTCATTGCTTATAATAAATATTAAACAAATATTTAAAATAAATTTTATTTTGAGTAATAATTAAGTTGATTGATTTTATTATTAATTTTAAAATTAAAAAGTAAATCATATCAATTATTTTAATATAAAAATGACTTTATATCCTAAAATATATGAAAACAAAGTTTAAATAAAAGTTGATAGTTTTATTGAAATAATATATAATTTAAGGAATAAGTAAAAACATTTAAAATAAATTAGGTTAATTACAATTTTCACCTTCTATTACTTGATTCACAAAATTAATCTTTCTATTTTAGTTGTCATATTTTAAATTTAAATATTTTTAGTTAGTCTCTCATATTTTTACATTTAATATAATTTTATTATTTAAACAATAAATCGTTGTATATAATTATTTAATTTTATAAATAAAAATATAAGTTAAAAAGTAAACATATAAAAAATTTATATAAAAATTCTGAAAGAAGAACTAATTAAAATTATTTAAATTTAAAATAAAAAAAATACAACTTTTTAAATTTAAAACAAGAAGATTAATTTCACCAATCTCACAAAATTGGAGAACTAAAAATATAATTTAATCAATAATTATTAATATTTTAAACAGTCAAATAGATCATATTTATACAAAAAATATATATATCAGACAAATATGTTTTTTTAATTTATATATACTAAAGTAAAAGTATTTGTTTTATATTTTATTTTAATAATTTAAATACTCATAATTTAGTGAGGCTTGTTTGTATAGTGTTATTGAAATGTTCAAATAGATTAACAAGTGATTCGTGTAAAATAAAGAGATATGAATTATACACTTTAATTTGTTAATATTCATTATGTACATAATTTATAAATTAAACATGATTTGATATATTCTTTTTGAAATATATAAATATTAAATTTAATTAATGATTAATGACCAATAAAAATTTGTGTTTTAATTGTAGTGTCAGACAACTCTATTATAGATTCAATTTTAAATAATTATTAAAAAAATTAAAAAGTTATAGTTATTTTAATATATATTCTTTATTTTATGCCGACAATAATATAATTTTAACTAATTTTGCTTAAAAACATTTTGTCATATGCATATTATTTTTTAATAAATGTAAATTAATATATTATAAATATTTTATTTTTCATAAACAATATTTTAAAAAATTAAATTTATTTAATTAATTATTGATGTTTCTATTGGAACTTAGAATATATTAAATGTCTTCAATAATACATTTGAACCCTAAAAAACATACTAGGCCTATTACCTATCAACCAATACCAGATGGTCTTCTTATCAAAATAAAAAATATTACAATGAATGCTGAGTGATATGAAAAGGAGGCACCATTCTACGGACTATGGCCTTAAGGAAGGTTTTAGAACCTCAATATTCATGTAAATGATTTATGGAAGATCATCAGATACCATAATGAATTATACACTAACACATCTCCGTTTAGATAATTATCATCCATAAAAAGATTATTGACCCTAAAAAAACCCTAGAATTCACATAGAAAAGAAAAAATAAATGTAAAATTGAGGCGTACACACTATCTAAAAAAATATCTTTTACCTCGAAAAAATTCTTACTTACGTGTCATAGCTAGTACTTAGAGGTATCATCCCTTCAAGGCGTCAAACTACAATGAGAGTTCTCCACTTATTCCTGAAAACAAGTTCAACTCAATCAACTCCACACCGTTGTTAAAAACTCCTTTCACGAAAGAATAAATGAAAAATAAATATATGTCCTTTGTATGAATTGATATGCTAATACATTTTAGCAAAATACTCATTTTGGTCTCTTAACTATATCCTTTGATTCACTTTGGTCCCTTAATTATTTCTTAGGTCACTTTGATTATTTAATTTTCTAAGCATAATCACATTAGACATTCCGTTACTGAACCACTAGTCAAAGTCCAAAAACAAGTTTCAAGTGTCAGTTTACTTGCCGAGGTGCATAGGTGTAGTCTAGATGGCAAACAAAACCAAGTGATAACACATTTATCTTCTTCAAAATGAAACAAAGGGATAATTCATTTTCTCAAAGTGTGATACACAAATACGAAGGCGGTTCTGGAAGCGACTTCGAAAACGATTATGAAGGAAGGTGATTACGAAGGACACAACATGTGTTTGAAGGTAAGTATTCGCTGCATGTTTTCGTAACAATATTAGGACTTTGTGTAGATTTAGGTATTTGGTAGATTTAGGGCTTTATGCATATTTAGGTTTTTGGTAGATTTAGGGTTTTGGATGTTTGTTTTGGAAATATGTTAAGTGACGATTACTATTTGAGTATGGTTAATGGACGAATTTATGAAGCTCAAAATTCACCATAGTGGTGAATTCGTTGATCCTGAATTTAGTGTGTATGAAAGAGGATTGGTAGATGATTTGAGTTAGTTTGTCTATTGAAGGAATTAGGTTATAGGAACTTTGAGAAATGTATTACAAGGATCCATAATTTGGGATGAATGTCCTAGTTGATGACAAAGGTGCTCTAGACATTGCAGACCTTTACACAGTGCACCAAAATATTGATATCTACATTCAATACAATTTGTCTCAATCCGAGTATTGTGATGGCCATGTAGATAATGTTGATGAGGGGCCCAACAACATTGTAGATGAGGTGGAAGAGTTTCTCAATAAGCTGCACGATGACATTATAGATAAGTTAAATGAGTATAATGTTTTTGTGGAAGAAGTTAATGCTAGATTGAATGATGCTAATGTTGTTGTGGAAGAAGATAATGTTGGATTGAATTATTCTAACGTTGTTGTGGAAAAACGTAATGCTGGATTAAATGATGCTAATGTTGTTGTGGAAGAAGGTAATGCTGGATTGAATGATGCTAATATTATTGTGGAAGAAGGTATTGTTGGACTGAATGGTGCTAATGAATAAAGTTCTGATGACATCAACAACTCAAGCAAGTCAGGCCATTACTACTCATGCCAATGCTTCAGCATCTCAAGCCAATGCAAGTTAGGTAGCAACAAATGCAAAACAAGCTTCAACATCTTAGGCCAATACATATCAGGTAGAAACAACATAAGCTTCAGCAAATCAAGGATACGTGAATGCAACTCAATCTTCTTAAGGAAAAGCAAAAATAGGTGGGTAAAGCACAAAGGAAAAAGCAAAAGGAACTGACAAACGACATAAACTTGGTGTAAGAAGGCCATTTGTACCACAAGACCAACAACAAGATTATCTTTATCCAAGAGAATCACACTAAAGAGAACCATCTAGTTTATATCATTAGCATGTTAATGTAATATTTTGATATTATGTACTGTATTTTGAACATGTTTATGTAACATGTCAATGTATTTTGAAACCTTTATGAAAATATGTCAATGTATTTTGAACATGTCTATGTAACATGTCAATGTCATTTTTTTTGTTAATGATTAAGTAATCTGATATGTTGAACTGTAATTTTATGTTGTTTCATTTAAAATATGAAAACTGTTGTGTTTATGGCCATGGCGAAAAAATTATATACCAACAATTATGTTGCTGAAAACAATTATATGCTAAACAATAGAAATCATATTAAATTGATAAATTGTGTTACAAATACACTTACCATTTGATACATCCTCCTAAAATAGCTTAAAAGATACCCATAACATTATAAAACATATAATGTTCAATAATTTTTTCTAATTTAACATCTGGTTCATATGAATTCGAAGTTCCATCACAATATTTCATAATTCTTCATTTCTAACCACTAATTTGCCAAACTGATTTTTTTTTTGGGGCGGGGTGGGTAGCTCAATTGACACTTGCTACTTGAGTTAAAGGGGATGTAAGTTGTTGGTCCATAGTTCAACTCATTGGGACGATATATATTTGTATTTTCTTTCAAAATGTAAATAGGTTGTTGATATTTATAAATTAATAACTTTTTGAAAAAAAATCCTTTGATATGCTTTCCAACTTATTCATCAGTACTTGATTTGTTCCTTCTACCAATTCCTCATGGAACCAACTGAAAAAACCAAATCCTATTTAAAATGATCCCTACAAATTTCAAATATGGATCAAACAAATATTAAGACTTACCTTATAATTGTGACAACCCAAAATTTCTTTCCAAAAATCGTCTAAGTGGTTGTCCTACGAAGCACTGCTTTATCTCCACAAAAGCAATATCGTACAAATCGCAAGCTAATGTAAACACATGAGTCACCACTTTTAGAAGTGTTCTGCTTCATATGTAGAGAGGAATGACTAACCTTCATCAGTCGGAGAAGAAAATGAGTTGAAGAATATGAAAACGATGATGCTAGATTTGAAGATGAAAACATAAACTTTTGCCCTGATTTTTAGATGACTACAACAACATAAGAAGAACACAGAAGCATAACATAAAGAAGTTGAAACCTTACTATCTCACCTGCCACGTAGGTAAAATAATTAAACGTTTGAGATCAACTGGCAGAAGGAATTTCTTTGCATCCTTTAAAAAATTAAAGGACCAAAGTGATACGAAAAATAATTAAAGGACCCAAATGAACTAAAAAATATACTTAAGAGACAAAAAAATATTTTGCTACACTTTTCAATTTATTTTTAATTTGTATCGAATATTTTTCATTTAAACAATTGAATTAATCTATGTTGCTGGTCCCTAAACACACTTACCTATAGAAATACAAGAATACTAAATCTATAAATTTGCAGTTGTAGTGTGCACATATAATCAAAAACTTATTTTATATAAATTAGATAAATATAAGACCAGCAAAAATCAAATACAAAAATTAAATTGATAAATATATTATTAAAAATAAATACATTCATCAATTCCTAATTGTTTAATATGTCCTTATCTTTATCCAATTTATATGAAATAAGTCCCTTCTTGTATGAACAAAATAATACTAAAAATGTAGGGATTTCTGATTCTTGTTATTTTGAAAGGTAAATACCTTTAAGATTTAGTAATAGTGAGAAACATAAATGATGAGAAAATAAAATTAAGAATATTGGAGAAGAAGATGGTTGAAAGAAAATAAAATATTTTTTTAAAAAGTTGTAAGCCACATGGTAATTAACATGTTAACATGTTACATAATCACTTTTAGCAATGTTAACAAAATGATCTACTAAATTGAAATATTAATAAAGTAAAAAACATGTTTTGGATTTCAAAGACTAATTCAATAATTTACTTTACAAAATACAAATCACCTCTTTATATATTAAACATTTTCTTTATTTAGAGTCAATATGAGACTAAAAATTCACACTTAATTAATCATTTTTTCAAATGTGAGTCCTTACATCCCCTAAATTTAATCTCCATTTCGGCCTTACTCCCATTCTTCCATCAAACTCAACAATAACTTTGATACAACTTGTTAGAACATCATCTCTTGTAATAGAAGAAGAAGAAAAGAAAAAAAAATAAAAATCACATAATAAATTCAACCTATTTGATTAGTTTGTTTGATAAAGTGCCTATTTATAGAACATCTGTATTTTCGTATTATTTCAGTGACCGGGTCATCAACTCCACCACCATCCTTAAATGTCTAGCAGTCATATTAAATAATTTTGTTCTCACTTCTACTGATACTCTCATTGTATATAACAGTGAATGATCAAATAGACTATTTTGCATATATTAAAAAATATAAAAGACAGAATAATATGATTAAGCAAATAACCCATCATCAAATATTATAAGCGATGAAAGTAGTAGTACTCTTTAAATGGCACAATTAGAAAAAATGAATTAAAATTTGGATTGTAAATTAAAATTAATAATTTTTTCAGAATTAGATAACCCATCAAGGAAAGTCAAGGGTGCTTTTCAATAGAGATGATAAGTCTAATTTGTCAGAAATATCTATGCAAATATTAATATTAATTTTTATAATTTTTAAACTTTAAAATACAATATTGCGATTCTCATCCTATCCTAATTTTATTTTGCTAAACATAACAAAATTGTACGCTTGTGCCATTAACAATATCAGTAGCGTTTGAGGTGTTGTTTGAGCGGTTTTAAAGGTAAAAATCATCTAAATTATAAGAAAAAAAATTAAATTAAATTATTATAAAATAATAAACATAAAATAATAGTATACAATAATATCAAAAATATTATAATAAATTAAAAAATTAGAAGAGATGAGAGATTAGTGAAGATGAAAGAAAAAAAGAACATAAAAAAGAAGAGATTAGAGAATAAAATGTGCGATAAAAACAAAATAAAAAGAGAGAATATTTACATAAAGATAAGAAGATAAAAATAAACAATATTAAAGAGTAGAGATTAGATAAGAAAATACAAGATGTATGTGGTAAAAAAGACCCAATAATATTATAGGACAAATTTGACAAGCCTTGAAATTGAAAACATAAGTACTATGATAAAAAGTTTGTTGGTAATCATAAAGATAATTTATAATAAATTTAGGTTTGGATTGAATGCGAGTTAAATAAAATTTAAGTTGTAATATAATGCGATTTATTTAAGTTTAATTCAGTTTACAAATTATAAATCACAAATAAAATCGAACTATATAATTTTGTTAAAAATATTCAACACATTCAAAATTTAAATATATCTTTTTACAATTTTGATATAGTTTAATTTAATTTATAATTTTTTTATTGAGTTAATTCGATTTTAAACACCAATACATTTCATTCTTTTTTTTTCTTTTTTTTTTAATTTGCCAAAATAAATCTAAACGGAGCGTCCATGTTGGTTTTAATCTAAACAAGAGAGCCAATTATAATTAAAAAAATTGATAAAAAGAAATAAAGTTGATAAAACGACAAAACCCAAAAACCAGCTTTGCATGATGAGAAATGTTATTCTCACTAGTCTTTTACATTTTCCATTCACTTACACACCAAAAAGTATTGTTAAAAAAATTCCAAAAGATCTTTACTTAATTACTCTCAAATCATCCACAATAATCATCATCAACAAAAGCATATAAAAAAATAACAAAAATATAATTTTTCTTTGACAGTATATAAAAGCTGAACATGATGGGAATACATACCCCATTCCAAAAATATCTGCAAACACACAGAACCAATAAAACCACCTACAACCGGCTATAACCAGTCACCATCCAGTCACCACAAAACCCTATACTATACAAACCTATCTACACTTTCTCTCACTAACATAACATAACATAACACCAACAATAATAGCAACATAACCTTCTTCCTTTCATACTTTCCACTTTGTTTCCTTGTTCCTAAGAAACAACAATCTGCACTCTTTCTCAGACTCTTGTGTGTTTTTTTGTGTGCATCAAATTCTCAATCACTTTGACGTATCAATTTTTTTCCTGTCATCATAATATTAAACTTAACATCACCATTAATTATTATACCTTCTTTCTTTTTTTGTCACTTCCATCACTTCAATCCAGCCAAGTTTTTATTTATTTATTTAATTGTATAGCATTCTTTTTTATTTCACTCTATAACTCTTTTATTTTTTTTATTTATATATTTATATTTTTCTCTATCTTTCTATGGCTAGTGATGAGGGTTTTGAAGGTTACCATGTCCCACAACAAAGTAGAAGAGATAAGCTTAGAGTTGTTGTGGCTCAAAACCAACAACCTCATGAGCCTTTACTTCCTTTCTACGATTCATCTTTCATTACTAGCTTCTCTAACCAACAAGTTTTGAAACCAAATTCATGTTCTTCTTCTAATAATAATTCTATGAAAGATTTAGAATGTTCTAACTTCATGATGCGTTTTTCAAGAGAAGAAGGTAAAAGGGTTATGAATAGTAGCAATCATAATCATAATCATAATAATAATAACAATATTTCTCCTTCTCCTTCTTCATCTAGTCATCCTTATTATGAAAGTTTGAATCATAGTAGTAACCCTTTTCTTTACCAAGCACAAAACATTCAGAATCTTAGAAATTTTGATGAAGTACAAAATTGTAGTACTAGTACTAGTACTATGATGATGAACCACGAGCCTTTGTCTTTGTCACTTTCATCTAATAAAAGTGTTGGTAATAATAATTTGCCTTTGGAATTGAATCTTCAGAGATATGGATCTGTGATTTATGGTGGTGGAGGTGTGATGCAAGGGCTGGTTGATGGTGGAGGAAGTGGAGGTTCAGTTCCTTTTACTGGCTATGCTTCTGTTTTGAAGGATTCTAGGTTTTTGAAACCTGCTCAAGAATTGTTGGAAGAGATGTGTGAGGTTGGAGGAAGAAATAATGTTTGTGGTGAAAAGGTTGTGGTTATGGCTGATTCTTCCTTGATGATGGAGTCTCCTTTGGAAAGATTGAGTGAAGAAGAAGATCCATTTGGTGATGGTAGAAATAAATCAAGACTCTTAACTATGCTTGATGAGGTTTGTTTATTTATTTTTATTTTTATTTTTAATTTTTAATGATTTTGGTTCTTATATATCTTATCATTGAAAATTTTCAATTTTGTGATATGTTTTGGTTTTCATTTTTTTAATGATTTTTCTTTTGTCGGTTGAGTTCATGTCTGATGTTACTGTTGATTTGGTTTGTCATTTTCTCAAAAATTTGGTGATAGATGTGTTAGAGAATCTAAATACTTCAAGTTGATTGTTTTTGTTCTTAATGTTTTGTGCTTACTATAGTATATTATTATAATAATATTAATGTATATACTTCATGATTAATTTATTTAATTATTCCTTAAAAAAAGTTGAAAGTTGGTTTTGTTAGTGGAAGGCTAATATAACTATATAAGGTTTGATTGGTTGCATGAAACAATGTACATTATGATTATGTTAATATGTAATTAATATGTTAGTTAATTTAATGGATAATCTAATCTATATTATTCTATGTACATTAAGATTCTTGCATTTTTTTGGGTGATGGATGGCCTCGGTTAACTCAAATGGCTTTTTTGGAAAAGTTAATGGGAGAGAATATATGCATGGAGATTGGTTTAAAGTTGTGTTTTATGCATGACAACCATAGATTTCTTTTAAGTCAATATGTCAATTGGAAAAGATTTTTTCTAATTTTAGATTATAATAAGGTTAGTAATTGTAAAAATGTTACAATATAAATATGTTAATATTTTTTTTTGGGTTTTTTTTCTTTATTTTGCTTATAATTGGGACAAGATGGAGTAGGGTTTATTTAACTTAGTGAGGCTTTGTGTGTAGGGTTTTACTAAAATTATTATGAGTGTCTGTGTCTGAAATTTATGTCTGGCGCTTTGATGTTTTTTATTTACTTCTGGTTGAGAATGTTTGATATATAATCATGATTGTGCTAATCTTACACATTTTTACTCAACAGGTATATAAAAGGTATAGACAATACTACCAACAGATGCAATCGGTAGTAACGTCGTTCGAGTACGTTTCGGGGCTCAACAACGCAGCCCCGTATGCAAGTTTGGCGATAAAAGCCATGTCGAAACATTTTAGATGCTTGAAGAAGGCAATTACTGATCAACTTCAGTCCAATAATAAGGCGCATTTTCACTCGAGCAATAGAAGAGACGAATCTCCGAGATTTGGAAGTAACGAAAGAGGAGGTCCTTACAGCCACAGGTCAGGTTATCTCGAGCAGCAGCAGCAACAACAACCTGTTTGGCGACCTCAAAGAGGACTCCCCGAGCGCGCTGTCACCGTCCTTAGAGCTTGGCTGTTTGAACACTTTCTGCATCCGTAAGTGCCTCTTTTCGTTTCATTCTTGTCGAACAAGTAATGTCTTGATCCGATTTGATATTCCTCGAAAGACATGATGATGTCTTTTCTCTGATGAAACTCGATCTATATGTACAAGATTTTATGGTTGTGTTGCTTCGGGATATATATGTATTTGATGCAACACAGCTACAATTTCGGTGTCAATAGTCTCTTAGACTTCAAAAGCCTTGACATTGGTGTCGCGAATATGAATTTAATCATAGCGTCGATTAACATTTGTTCCTTCTTTTCTGCGCCTTACGTTTGTTGCTTTTGATTGCTTATTTTTTGTTCTTTGTACAGATACCCTACCGATACAGATAAGATAATGTTAGCTAAACAAACCGGTCTATCACGTAGTCAGGTATGCTATATAATAAATTATCCTTCGTCTTAACAAGTTTATGATCGATATATTTAAAGAAATATGTCTCTCTCAGGTGTCGAATTGGTTCATAAATGCGAGAGTTAGGCTTTGGAAACCAATGGTGGAAGAAATACACATGCTAGAAACAAGACAAGCAGCACCAAAAGATTCACAACACAAGGAAGAAAATTCTCGAAACAAATCAAATGATCAACATCATTTGCCTTCGGATACTTCTCTACATTCGGAGAATCCGTCTACCTCAACTAGTAAGTTTCCCGACTCGTCATCTTACAAACACGTCGTAAACGAGATTCCAAACATTCCAACTAGGACTCAAGGACAACATCCACAACATCAACAAATGAGTTTACCTTTTCAACAAGTAGGTGTTGGAGTGAACATGGGAAGTGGAAGCAACACCAACAACAATAATAATAGTAATGTGTCATTGACACTAGGACTTTATCAAAATAATGGAATTGGTTTAGCTGAACCATTTCCATTGAGTGCTGCTCAACGTTTTGGTCTTGGTCTTGAAACCAACAATGAAGGTAATTATGTTATGAGTGGTTTTGAATCACAAAATAGGCATTTTGGAGGGCAAATGTTTCATGATTTTGTAGGATGAAGATTTTTTTTCTCTCAATATAATTATAACTTGTATGTACTTTTTATTTTGATTGTGGAGTGATATATTATTTACTAACCATGTTTCTCTTGTGCTTTTATAAATCATTGGAAGTTAGGAAATAATATTGAACTTTATGGTACTTTCTTGTTTGTGGAGTAAATCAATGTTGTTTTTGTTAAGTTTACATGACAAAGACACTAATGTCTTTCTTAACACCAGGATCACACCCTTTAACAAGCATTATAGCAAAAAAATTGTTCTCATATCATCATAGAAAAAAATTGATTTATTGGTGAAATTTATGTTGGAAAATCAATGATTTGGGAGCTATTTTCAGCTTGATGCATGTTGGGAAGTAATCAAATAATTAGAATATTTTTTTAAATAGAATAATACTTTTTCAAATCTTAGCAATTTAAATCGACAATAAGCATAACCAATTTTAGAGTACAATAATAATAACAGAAAAATTAAATAATTACAACACTCGATTTTTAAGGTAGAAAACTTTCTTTAAAGTAAGAAAAATAAAGCCACTGAATTTAGTATAGTAAAACTTTTCATTTATATAATGAAAATGCAAAAAGTTTTTTTTAGTAACATTAGAGTATCTATAATGGGGTGCTGAATTTTGTAATGGACGTTGAATGAAGTAATGAAAAATGAGGTAGATTAATTGATGTTGAACACATTTAACATGTTTAATGAGAAGGAAGTGAGGTCACATAAAATAATTTATAAAATGTTATTGATTGTTGTGAATGTTTAGATTTTTATCTCATAGTAAATTAATTTTTTGTCTGTGTTTAATTTTCACCAAAATTCATTATTTTTTGTTTATAAATAGAGACTTGATTTATTTAATATGAAAACACAAAAAAAATCTACTTTATTAAAAAGAAATATAAAAGAAAATACAAATATGAAATAAAAGTGGTGGGGTATGATGTTTTATTTTATTAAACAAAAATTATTGTAATGAGTAAAAGTTAAATGTGTGTTGAATTACTAAATAGAAGAAAGAAAAAATGATACGGAGTAAAAAAGTGAAAAAGAATGGTGTTGAAAATGTAAACCATTGTACCTTATAAAATAATAATCTTCATTGATAAACAATAAAAATGTGGGTTAAATATATAAACCCCTTTACCGAATTCTCATTTTAGACGCAACTAATGTTTTTTTTTGAATCGTCTCTTGAAATGTTAAAATTCTAAGTCTTTTGCTTCCTATGTAAAAAATTTACCCCCTCGTAAAATATTTTATTTTGCTCTACCCCGTTTCGCTCTGTTTTTACACGCTTAGGAGTACCCAAAAATCATAAGAGAGTAATTAAAAATAATAATTTTATAGGAGTCAAATGTGAATCCCGCTATCATTAAAAAATTTATATATTTAATCCTAAAAATGTGAAAACTCACACCAAACAACACCTCCACAAATTATCTGTATATCAAAACAACTTTAAAAAAAAGGAAAAATTACTCAACAAAAATATAAATAAAATTATGATAGAAACAACACGTTGAATTTGTAGCTCAAATTAAAAGGATTCGCTACCACCTTTCTTTCACTTGTACATTTTCTTACCTTTGGGATCTTATTTGAAATGTTACTTTAAGGATTATAGAATCCCTTTAAATAGATGTCAAATAGATTTGGCTCAAATAAAACAAATATAATATAAAAACATTCTTTTACTCTTTTTCACTATTTTTTCTTTTTTTAAATAAACAATGGGTCCCACTTTAGGAGTGAGTCCATCATATAAATCTTTTCCTCACAATGCTAAGACACTGCTCCTCATAAAAAAAATCATCATGTATCTAGAAGCAAATTTTTTAGAAACAATATCACCAGCCATGTCTGCATCTGTGCATCTATCCATGGTCAGGATCATTGCTCCTAAAGAATAATCAACCAGTGATCTACTTCACTACTTCACTACTTGCCAATGATCTTTACCAAGATTAAATAGAAATCAACCAACAACACCAACAACATGAGCAATATCCGATCATATGCATACCATAACATATATCAAGCTACCAACTGCCAATGCATAAGGAATATTATTCATATCTTTTTTGTCTTCTTCACTTGTAAGACATTATTCAGAATCCAATTTAAAATGACTAGCAAGTGGAGTACTCGCAGGTTTTGAATTGCTCATTTTAAACCTCTCTAACACCTTTTCAATTTAATCATGTTAAAAAACCATAGTTTACCTTTCATCATGTGCAGGATCCAAGTCCTTCATTTCAAAGAACTTGCTTAACTTTTTCTTCAAGCTTTGAATTTTTTTAACAGCATGACCAACAATTAACACGTCACCAACATATAATAAGAGAATACTATAATCACCATAACATAATTTCTTCACAAACACACAATGATCAACAATAGTTTTATCATAACCATTTCTTTCTATAAAAGAATCAAACTTTTTGTACAATTGTCGCAGAGCTTACTTGAGACTGTACAAATTTTTCTTCAATCTTCAAACAAGCATTTATTTAACTTTTACTTCAAATCTTTCAAGTTGATTCATGTAGATCTCTTCCTCCAAGTCACCATGAAGAAAAGCAGTATTCACATCAAACTATTCAACCTCTATATTCAAGCTAACTGGTAATCATCACAACCCGAATATATGTTTTCTTCGCTATCATACTTCAAATTCGCCCACCCTTCATATCTTTATAAACGCCATTATATATCGAATGAGTGCATTGACGTAGTGGAATTTAAAGCGAGTGTAAGTAATACAAATGTAAGAGGTCCTGAGTTTGACTCCCACCTTTGTCCATATTTTAGTTATTAAATATATTTTTTTATTGTCATTAATGTTAGAACTATGGTATTATGATTGACATAAATTTCGTTAAAACATGATGCTTACCAGATGTTGAGCCAGATGTCTTGACATCTTGGCCAACTGTACAGCAGTGTCTACTGTTATTATTTTTGACAGATATTGTGATATGTTATACCAAAACATCAAAATAATACATCTGTTTAAATTCTTAAATAGTTAATAAAAAAATATGAGATTCTGGATGATTTTAGTTATCACTCAAGCAAAAATAATCAAGGATATTTTAGGAACTTGCAGATTTGATTTGGTTTCATAAAAAGGATCTTGGAGACTTCTTAGGAAACTTTGAAGATTTGTTTCTATTATTGTTGATGATCTTGCAGTTGATTTAAAATTAGAAGATTGTATTTGATTGAAGAGTTCAAGTATATTATACAAGAGTCTATAAATAAGGACTTGCTAAACCTAAAATAGCAAGCATTCACATCAGAAAAACCGTGGTGCATAATAAGGGTTTAGGGTTTTTATAGTACTTTAGGTGCTTGTTTTTTTTTGTGTCACCCATGTATCTTTTGATACATTGAGGTAGAGTTATTTTTTATCGTTATCATCACTCATGAGCTTTTAAGCAAATAGTTGATCATGTGTAAAGTTATTGTTGTCACACATGAGCTTTTAAACAAAGAGTTGAGTATTGTTTATTGGAAGTGTAATCTCCTCTTTTGGTTCATGTCACTGGTTTTTGACTTGTTTTATCACTGAGGTGATTGTGGAAGTGTGATGGCGATATCATATCTAGGGTATTTCTAGGTAGAAGTCGCACAAGGTAGGGATTAGGTGAGAAGTTGTAAGCTATGGTTGTTTAGATTTGAACTAATACTATCATAGTGAATTTCCTTCTTGACTTGATAGCCCTCATAGTAGGTGAATTTTATCGAACTGAGTTAATAATTGGTTGTGTTATTTTATTTTCAGCAATTTATTTGTCTGCATAATTAATCTTCTGCAAATAGATGTATCTAGTAGATGATATCATAATATTTTTCTTGACATTATGTTTTGATGTTGAGACATCAGTCTTGACATTTGTTTTTATAGTACCAAAATTTCAATTGGCATAAGAGCAGACACTTTGTTCTGTTTTGGGTGAGCTCCAGGAAGAAAAATTTAGGGTATTATGGATAATGAATGAGGATACCATAATAGACCACCTCTGTTAGAAGATATAAATTATGATTATTGGAAGTTTAGAATGATGGCCTATCTAAAATCCATGGACAACAACTCTTGGAAGGCTGTTTTGAAATGATGAAATCATCCTGATGTAAATGAAAAAGATGTGAATGAGTCCTTGAAGCCATAAGAACATTGGTACAAGGAGGAAGATGAATTAGATCTCTGAAATTCCAAAGCCTTGAATGCTTTATTCAATGGGGTGGACAAAATATATTTTCAGGTTAATAAATTCATGTACCGTAGCTAAAGATGTTTGAAAAATCCTCAAGAAAAATCATGAAAGTACATTCAAAGTAAAGATGTTGTGTAAATAAATGCCTTGAAAACGAATAATAGATCGTTTCTTTATAATTAAGAAACAGTTAGTGTAAAAAAGAATGAAGAACACAGAGAACAACAAGGATTGATTATAACTGCTATTCTTTACTTTTTCTTAAACCAAGATTACAAGTGCATAAGAATAACAAATAACACTTTCATCATAAATTAGGATTTGCAGTATGCAATGATGGAGAGTAATATGCTATTTATAATAATCTAACATACTAAAATAATGAGATTTTTCACAAATACCAATTACAAGCTAACTTAGCGTACAATTAACTTAAACAATTGGACATAACAAACAACTCCAATTCGGCATGCTAACAACCCTATTATTTTTTATATCTACATACTAGAACACAATTCAACTATAGCATGTGGATCTTCAACATGACACAATTCAATACCAACATGTGAGCTGTAACACCCTAAATTCTACCCAGAAAATATATCAAAAATCAGAGTAATTAAAATCTTCAACAAAACATGGGACGCCATATTTTCAACTTTAAAACAATACATAAAACGTATTATAATAGATACATAACACTTTCAGTAATCATAGGATCATATAATAACTTACATGATTTTTGAAAACAAAACAATCTTTTATTTATTACGCAACGGAAATTCATGAGTCATACAACTTAAAACAACCGAAATCTTTATTCACTTAAACAACTTGAAACATCACGTTCAACTTCCAAAATACTTAGCAACATTTATTTCACAATCTCACTTAAGATTCAACAATTACTAATAACAACAAGAGTCAACAATATAAACGACATAGAAAAAATATCCCCCTGAGTGCTACGTATCAGAGCAAGACGCCAACTTGAACTAACAACGACTAATCCTTCATTCTTGGATACCTGCACGTTACCAGTATAAAGGCAACTGCGAACAAATAGAAAGGGTGAGATATCGAAAAGTATAAGCAAAAGTATGATAATCGATATATTAGACTAGAATCATACAATTTCACTGCTTCATACAACAAATCATACAACAACTACTAGGAACAACTTAATAGCAACAACAACATGTATTAAACAACAACTTGTCAAGCATCAAATTATCAACGATCGACTTATCAAATAACAACTTATCAAACATCAACTCATCAGACAACAACTTATCAAACATCAACTGCAACGTCATCAACCACAACGACAACTTAAACATCAACAACAACAACAACAACTTAAACATACAAATCGAATGTGACTATACTATGCAAATGCATGTGGTACCATTCAGAGTAAAACTCCCAACTTAAAATCATGTCATGTTATCGAGGCATTCAACAAGGCATAAGCCTTCAACTTTCAACTTGTGCCAATCCAGGCCAACGTGGTGAGCATACACTCTAACTTAGAAATACAATGTATGCGACTTAATATGAATGACATACACACAACAACATCAACAACAATGCAACTCATAACAACATAATCAACTTCAACTTCAACTTCAACTTCAACATTGACCATTTAATCCTACAACTCAAAAACAACATAATCAACTTATACTTCAACATTGACTATTTAAGCCTACAACTCAAAACTTGTCCAATTTGAGACAAAATCAACTTATTTCAATAGTACCTGCAACTCAAGCATTCAATATAAAATTCAACAAAATAAATCAACCACAATTAACTACTTGTATATGCGAACTGCCGTGTAACTTTTTGTTCAATTTCGAGCAACTAAATATATCGCTTAATTTTGGCCAACCGTCTAAATTGGGACTATTTTTCAACTGCCTGCATTATTACTACTTAACTAAATTAATCCTGCCAATTTTATAATCAACTAATACAAGCCATTTTTCTGCATTATTAATATTATTTTTCTACACTGATTTTCACTACCTGCTACTATTTTTCAGTTGCTGCTACATACCAATCTGCTAGTAGTATTACTAATGTTCTGCTACTTATCTGCCATTAGTTTTTTTTACCTTCTACAGGTTTAACATACTAGCTCACTTATTATATTTACTATGTTAACTTGTTTATACTACTATAATGTAGGTTCAGTATACACATAAGAGGTCCTAAATAAGACTAAATCATTGCCTAAGCCATGACCTTTCATTCATAAACTAACATTATTCATCTTCACATCACAAACATTACCACGTCACGACAAAATTTATATCAACATAGCAAATACTAAGTTATCCTCCAGAAGTTCAATTCCTTCTAGAGGCAATATCAGAAGTTTCGCTCGACCATCGAACTTCGCTCGATCGCTTCGCTCTAACCATCAGAACTTCTGACTGATCCTTAGAAGTTCTGAATAGGAATTATTCTCAACAAAACTAGTCTGCTACTAATATTACTCGTTCTGCTATTTTATTCTGCTATGGCTATTTGTTTGCTGCATACTACATGTTAAATTCGCTATCATAATTATTATGTGATTTCAATTATACTACAAGCACATGTATTCATCATACTTAAAAGGTTCCTATCAGTAATGTCAAAACAACTATCTAAACCATGTCGTCCCCTCACAACTTCATCTCCTTCATCGTTTTCCTTATTTTTTCAGCACTACGTGTTCTCACAGTTCAACCCAGAATCAACTTATTTTCCAGAAAAATCAACACAACACATACCTAATATCATCAACAAGTGCCAACAATATTAACCACAGATAGCACAAATTCAACATAGGTCAATCTATATACCTCAATATTCTCAGCATCATCAAATTCATTACAAAACATAAAATTCACAGCAAGATCATACAACCCTAAATCCCACATAAAAATTATCATACAATCGATTATACAAGTCGAACCCCACCCCTTACCTGGATTGACGGTCTCTCTAATTTTCGGTTTGACTTCCCGGTCTGCAATTCCTCTTCCAGCGGCTAATTCCTCAAAAGCTTGTTCTTCCTCTTCTTCCTATTTTTTTTTCACGTGCTGCAATTTTTTTCCTTCTTCTCTTAACCTAACTCTTTTTCTTTTATATTTAAAACCAACTTATTAATAATAATAATAATAATAATACTATTGTTATTATTTCTACTTGGGCTTAATATTCACACATCCTCAATACTATTCACCACACAGTAATTCAATCCAATTCACTTAAATAAACTAGTTCAATAAATAAATAATATTATTTTTAATATTAATCTTCCGATTACACCGATCAAATAATCTGGATTAAACTTAATACTCCAAATACGTCTCTTAAATAATACCGACAAATCCAATTGCTCCGATTAATTCTCAAACTTCGTCTAATTCCAATAATTAAATCCTTTAATAATTTAATTAACTAATTAATTAAATTCAGGGCGTTACATGAGCGACCTCCAACTACATGCTAAACTCTGTCGTAGTTGTCAAAAATTTAAATAAAAAAAAAAAACTATCTTCGATCTAATAGAGTTTGATTTAATATCTCATAAAAGATGTTCATATTTCAACTTTAGATAATAGAAACTACACAAATAAAGATAATCATGAAAGAAAAAAATTCATTAATCCAAAAAGTTCAAAATAGGAATCTAAATTATTTCAAATTTATCTTCAAGATACCTTACAACAATTGGAGAAACTCTCTCTCAATATTAATACCCCATGCAATGCACTTTGCATTCCTCAAGATAGCTTAAGTGTGATCTAGATACGATCAAGAAATGGTCGTAGAATTCTAGAATTTGCTTTATGTGAAATTGAGAATAATCATATATGTTGTTATCAAACCAATGCTAGATAACTTTATACTCCCATCATATATTAACAAGTTAAGATTTTATCTCATTCAATTGAACTTGAGAATACTGATCTTGTGGCCCTAGTCAAATGTAGGATATGGTCTAAAAATTTGACATATTAGGGAATAGAACCAACACCAAAACTTAACATTTATGCTTAGCAATGTTACATGACAACTAGTTGGTATAAATTCTTGGTGTATTTGATGAAAGTATTTGTAGGAAGCTGGCTCATTCATTTGTTGTGGCGTTATGTTCTTCTTTTGTGAATTATATATACGAATATTCAAGCTCAAAAAGTGATGGTCTATATGACTCAACATTTGCCACATTTCTTTCTTTTCCAAATAATCAATCAACATTCAAACAAAATTGGATGTGAGATTTTGCGTCGGTTAATGATTACATTTATCTTGAAAATAATAGTTTTTTCACTTAGATATTTTTGTCCCCTATTCAAATGATTTTAGTGTTGTATACTCTCGTTCATTATTTTAGTCACTATTAAATAATTTTTTATTTTTTTCCTATCAATTTTATCAATCTTTAAGTATTTGATATTTTCATTGCACTGGCGGGTGAATGTCAATGCGACACTAATTAAGTTTTTTCTTTAATCATTTTAAGTATTTCATATTTTCATTGTACCGACAAGTGAACGTCAATGTGACACTAATTAAGTCAAATATGATATATTACTTATTTAAAATGAAAATTCAAATCAATAATATTTATCAATATAATTATTTTGAAATAATATTTTAAAAAATATTTATCAAAATTTTAAATGAAGAACTTGCAATATTCTCGATTGTCATTTGAATCATATTCTTTTCCATTTTGAGACTTAAAATAAAATAAAAATAAAATCCCCAATCGTCTTTTTCTTTAACGTTCATCGTTCTTCAACCATAAATCTTCAATTGTCTTCTTCAATTATTTTACTTAAATTCAAAGATTGTATTTACAGAACTGCATTCAAGCTCAAGAGAAGGACATTTTTCTAGAATCACATTCAAGAAAGCTCAGAGTTCCTCAATCATTTGTAATGAAAAAACTTGTTGTTTTTCAACCAAGCGACCCAATAAGACCGGCTCAGTTTGAAGGTTTATTTTATATTTCACCTTCTTAAAGATGATGAACATGTAAATCATCACCAAGAGGTCACACGCTGAAACCCAATAACTTAGTTACCATATTTGTTGGAATAAGCCCAATAACCCCTCGCATTTCACGATGCGCTCGCCAAAGATTGTTTTAATCGTCGCTTATATATAAGGATGATCACAAGCCATACCAATCTAGGAATCATTCACCTTTTCAAGTTACATCTTTCTAACTTCATCGAATTGGGTGCTAGAGTGATAATCTTGCAGGTGTACCCCCATCTTCGCCCACCATAAAAACTCGCCACCATACTAGAGAACTCTTGCGCCGACCTTCATCAACATAACATCAATCTCATGTTCCATGTCAGAATAGTGGCGTCGTTTATGGAAACGTTTCTTAATTCTCTTGAAACCCACATTGGAATCCTCTAATCTCATTAATTGCACAACTACTCAACACAACGCCTATCCTACAACTCACATTGTTGCAATATCCTCATTTTAAGTTATAAGGATTCTCTTTCCCTGGCATGGAAGGCGGGGGTCCAATTCTACAGTAACATCTTAGACCATATCATTCCATAAATTTTGGTTCTTACACCAATCAACCATTGAACCTTCTAAAGCCTTCAATCGTTCCAACCTTTCACCAATTACTTATATGCCTAAAATCAAAACAACCTCTAACATAAACACAAACACATGAACTAGAAGTATCTCAAAACCTTCAGTAACTCTAATCCATACTCAAAATGTAGGGAGTTAAGAAACTCATAACAAGTATCTATAACCTAGCGCAACAATAAATCACACACTTTCTAAATAAGAGACTCTTATGGATAAAGAAAAATGAATAGAAATCTTTGTCTTCCTCCATTACACAACTAGAGATATTACATTAAAACAATCTTGAGCCCACATCTAAATTAATTCTTGGCAACATCGCATGACATCACAGGAAGTCCTTAAAATTTCAAGAACAATATCGTCCCCGGGAACATAATTCTCCTCATCATGATTGGGGAGGCAGAGACGGAATCCCTACCTATCCTGAAGATCTCCTCCCAAAGTGGTCCTTGCCACACCATTTCCAAAATATGAGCATATAAGATGCCAAACACCAAGCTTCTTCACAATGTTGGAAGAAACTATATGCAAAACATAACATATGTGGATCTATGTGGTGTGCAGGTATAACCATCGATTTTCTTTGAGGATGACAAATTCAAAGATGATTAAAAGACGATAAATCCATAACTCAATGACTTTTGGGTGTTAATATCCCTCTTCAAGAGTTATATGTAAAAACTATCAAAAAGGGAGTTGATATAAACTAATTAATAGTTCCTAATGATTTCATTTGATCAAGAAGAATATACCTTAAGCCTCATCACTCAAATGATTCAATTTCAAATTGAAGTGTTAATTAAATGTTGAACTGAATATAGAATCATTAAATTCTTACAGTTGTGGAAATGAGAAAGTGTGAAAGCTCGCTTGATCATATACTTAACGTATTAGAGATATTTGTTTTTTTGTAAAACAAACATGAGTTAGTCTTTAGGTACTAAGGAAATCACACATGATAAAAATAATTTTCAAACCTCTTTAATTTTGATTAAAATTCTTAAAACCAATCGAGGAAAGTATGAAGTCAATTAATAAGGTCTTCCAATCAATTAGAAAAGTTAACTCAACACCTAATCGATTAAATCAAATTTTTCCTTCTAACGATTAGAAAAGTCATTAATAGATTAAAGTTTAGAGTTATTTTAGAATTTTCTTTTATGGATGACGGTTATTGTTTTCAAGGTTGTTTTAATCCATTAAAACATCCTTTTAATCAATGTTCTCATTTATTTGAACCATGGATTATTTTCTTTTTGAGCCAAATATTTTTCTATGTTAAGGAGCATTCTCCTCATTCAATTTTACACCATATTTCTGAATAGAAAATTCTCTACTATTTTTATTTTTCTAAAGTCTATTTTTTCTAAACCTATTGTAGTGTTGAAAGATTGAAAGTTCCTTATGAGAAAACAATTGTATTGGTTATGTGCTACTATGTGTTATTCAAGAGTGTGATTTTCTTGTTTAATATCTTTGTAAAGTATTTGATTTTTATAAACTAAACTTGAAAAATATTTAGTGAAAGTTTTTTTAATCTAAACCTATGTAAAAGCTTTATTTGTTGTTCAAGGTTAGTGGTATGATCCCGCGTAAAAGCTCTAAGTATTGTCGAAGGTTATCTGGTCTGGCCCTATAAAATTTCAAGTTTGATTTTAGTTCGAGTTCTAAAGAGGAAACTGTTGGGGAAAAGAATAGGTCAAGTGGTAGAGCCGAACCTATATAAATATATGGTACCATCTCTGTAATATCTCATATTCCCTTAAGTGCTCTAATAGTTGTCAGTTGGAACAAATAGAGTAATTAAAAAACTCATAAGAGATTAAGTGTTAATCAATTCGACAGACCTTTTGCTAATTGGTAAAATAAAGGACATTTTAGTAACATTGTAAAATGGTAAATGGTTACTAGGAGACAAATCTCATTTGAGATATTTTATTTCTCTCATTCATTTATATATATATATATATATATATATATATATATATATATATATATATATATATATATATATATATATATATATATATATATATATATATATATATATATATATATATATATATATATATATATATACTAATTCAAAATCGTTTGTTAAGAGTCTCACATCAGACAATATATGACATGAACATGCTCTTATAAGTGGGGGAAATTCCTCACCCTTCAAGTCCATTTTGTAAAGTTGAGTTTGACACACCATATTTCTTAACATAGTATCAAGAGTCTCGTTTATCCAGTGGATCATCTACTATCAGGTTTTTGATAGCGAATCATCCACCGTTTATTTCCACTTCTCAGATGTCTAGTCCTAGACGTGAGGAAGTATGTATCTCACATCGAACAATACACAGTCTGAACATATTCTTATAAGTGAGAGCAATCATCACCCTTTAATTTTTTTTATAGGATTGAATAAGTCTAACCACATTTCTTAACCTCCTTTCCTACGAAGACGACCATATATTTTTCTTATTTTTTTTGTATGGGTGGTGTTGAGCTGAAGAAAGCTCTCAACATTTGTTCATTGATTGTACTTTTTCAAAGTATTTGGTACGGCTTTTTGAACTTGTTAAAAACTTCAAGTTTTTTGTCAAAAACATTTCATCATATCTAATAATTAATTGTTATTTTTTTCACTTATTTTCTCATTGAGTCTCTGAGTCATTTGGTCAACTTGAGCTTAGATTATTTGCTCGAGTCTTAATACTATAGTCGATTATTCGAGTTTAAGGTAATAACATGCTCTCAAATAGTAGACCATTTTAAATCCATGTTTGATGGTGGATTAAGGTCAAACACATATCATTCTTGTATGACCTCAATCATTAGTGGAGCAATTGATTAGTAAATTAGCAAGTATATTAATTTGTCAATGTATTAATAATAAGGAAATTCTTCGACCCAACACATGTTGAGGCCTAAGGCAAAATTAAAAATAATTTTTTTATTAAATATTAAAAAAAATATTTTATTTTATTTTATTTTAAATTTAATTTTTTGATTTATTAACGAATATAAAAGTCAATCTTTTTTTAAATGAATATTTGTTATCTAAGTGTCAACTTATTTATATTCAAAATTATTTATTTATTATTGTAATTGATTCCACTTAATATTTTTGTATTCGGTAAATAAATTATTAATTCTTTTAATTTTCATTGCCGGACTTAAAAAGATTCTTTTTTGAACTCTTAAAGTTTTCTAACTTCTCAATTTAAATGATAATAATAATCTAAAAAATCATAATAGGTTCAAATGAAATAAAAATTATAAACTAAATAAGTATATTAAGTATTCGAACAATAAAACTTAACTATGTTATTTTGTATAAAAAATTGTTGATGAGAATAAACTTTATATAAATAATTATTTTTAAATGTAACTATAAAAAAATTAAAAATAAATTTTACAAACTAATAATAAACAAATAATAGTATTGAACGTTTTCTAGGATAAAAATCCAATGGCAAATAAAATTGAAACAAAGCACTATAAAAATTGTAAAACAATTGAAAAATGAAATTGTTTAGTATGGTACTACTAGTATATGCAGACATTTATGCATCAGGTTTTAATGACAGACATAATATTACTAAGAAAATTATTATAATAAACTATACACATCAGACTTTATAATGAAATAAAAATTAGAGGCCCTAGGCAAGAGCTTTTGTCGCCTTGCCTTATGACTGAGCATGTTCCTCGAATATCGATCTTAAAGACCGCGTATCAGTATCGAGTTCAATTCGTGATTCAATTAAACAAAAACTTAGATTAGGGGTTTGTTTTGAAATTTTCACTGACAAATTAGCAGAAATATAAATTGGCTTTTCGCAGATATGAGTAGTATGTTAGGGATGATGTGTAATTTTCCCAGTAACGACTTTGAATCTTGATTTCTTCAACAAGTTTATAACCTTCAATTGTCGCTCTTTAGGTTATTTTCCCTTAAGTCCTTATTTGGAAAACCTTTGAACATTCGTCCTAAAACCTAAGTCCTTAGAGAATTATGATGAAATCAAGCCTTTATTTTATCAAGAGTTAGCTGGTAATTATAGGGTATCTATAGTCCTAGGTAATATCTACTATAGTCTAATCGTACAAAATCTTAACAACCCCGGTCTAGCTAATTATTAATTGTAAAGCAATTCTTGTTTGTCCGATAAAGAAAACATTAAAAACCTTGTACAATTAAATTGAAAAGAAACTATTGTATTGCAATCAAGAATTCAAAATCATTACAGAATCAAATCAGGGACACCCCCTAGCATTGAGGGATTTAACTACTCATATTGTTCAAAATAATCACAAGATAAAAATTATACATTATATGAATTTGGATAGCTTTGATCTTTAATTGCTTCCGTTCGTGAGAATCTTCCTCCCTTCAGTAACCTTGATCTCTCCAATCTTCAATCGTGTAACATATTTTCTCTAGGAAAAAAGTCTCCTAATTCCTTGTGAAAACTCATCTAAATAGTCACTATTCATTCAAATCGATTGTAAGTACCCAAAATGCCCCCACAACTTAACATATGGGCAAAATAGAAAAAAGATCGGAAATCAGCGTCACAGGCCAACACAGTCCGTGTTAGGAAACACGACCACTCGTGGTGGCCGTCAAACTTTTAATTCTTCAATCCAAGTCCCAGGGGTTGCAACAGTCTGTGTTAGGCAACACGGTCGCCCGTGTTGAACCCCTGTCTTCCTATACTTCTTTAATGCGCCCATGCCTTCCTCTTGACACGAAAGTGGCACGACCATCCGTGTCAGACCTCCTGAAACATGATTTTTGCATTTCTTCTGAAACTCTGAATTTTGCACTAATCTATCTCGATTTATTCTTCTGCTGAAAATTGTAAAACACACAATCAACACATTATGGTAAAATAAAATAAAACACACGACAATAATAAATAACCGTGTAGAAATCATTGGTCAACAATCCTCTTGATTATTTAGGCTCTTTTCCTTGATGCAGTCTGATTTAGTTTTATATTTATTTAAACTTTCCATTTTTTGTGCCAAAATAGTATTTTAATATGCATTCTTTTTAACTAGATTAAATTAAATTAATAAGTATTATTAAATTTTTACTAATCATTAAAATATATGCTTACGGTTTGATTTAAAAAAAAAAACAAGATATTCGTTATAATTTAAGTGACTTTCACAACAAAAAGAAGAAGAAAAAAAGAAATACATTCAATAATATTTGATTTCTTGCATTTTTAAAATTATTATTATTATTATTATTCTTAGAAGAAAGTATCTCTCAAGAACTCTATGCAATATAATTTGGAAATTTCTTCACCCACCTAGTGGGTTTCTCCAACACTCCTGAAAAACTAAAAATATTCTTCGTAAGTTAACTTATGAATTCACCGTGTAGGGTGAACTCGTAAGTTAACTTACGAATTAAGCTTTCTGGGTGAATTCGTAAATGCACTTACGAATTCACCTTATTTTTGTATGTTTTATTATTTTAAACATGGTTTAACACATTCAGGAAATGCTTCGTAAGTTAACTTACGAAACCTTTCCTGAATGTGTTAAACCATGTCTGAAACTACTATGTTTTTCATGTTGGTGTAAGCCCTAGAGGCCAATAATTTTGGTACTTGTATTGGATTATTTATTAATAATTATGTTTGTTTTTCCAAAATAATAAAGTCCCTAGAATAGTTAGTCTGTTTAATGAAATGTTAAGTGTGACCTAATCATGAGATTCCATTAAATATAAAGACACTATTCTTAAAGTATTTGTAATCGAGCTTTATTGTGAAGTGGGATAACATTAAAGCATTGAGATTATTATGAAGATAGACTGATGATCGCATCTAATGGATCATGCATAAGGAGTTATCAAGTCTTGACATAGGTATGAATATTAGGGTAATATTTATACTAGATTGACCCGCTATGAGAATACTATATAGAATGTTATGCAAAGTGTCATAAATGTAAAGTTAAGTACTTTATTGTTGCTCAAACATTATCCGTAACTAGATGACAATAAAGACAGTTGATGAGTACTTCACAAAGCATGTTGAGGGACATGAGTGACCTAGATGGAATTTTCCCATCCTGCGTAACAAGATAAATGTCTAAGGGCCCAATATTGAACTGGACAAGGTTGACACGGTCTATGCCTTGTGTTCAATATAAACATGAGGGAAAAAGGATAATTATACACGCAAGTATTATCACATAAAGGTTTTGTCATATCACATGACATTTTCGTGACTTGGGTAGCAGTGATGTTTTGCTAGATACCGCTCACTGTTTATTATGTTAAATGTGATTTAATATAATTACCAATGTCGCGGAAACCTACAGGGTCACACACATAATGACAGATAAATGAGAGATAGAGTAAATGAGGAACACCGTAAGGTACAATGCACTTAAGTGGAATACGGAATGTGGTAAGGTACCACGCGATTAAGTGATATGTGGTACGTCATAAGTAATGATACTCGTATGCTTATTGGGCTTTTAGCTTATAGCCTTTATTGGGCTTTTAACTTGCAGCCCATACTTGTGGTTCTATAAATAGGACCCTTGTGCTGAAGCATTTCACTTGATGAAAATTCGGTCTTGTAACCCTAGCCGTATTTTCGCTCACTCTCTCACTCAAAGCTTTCGTTTGTGATCAGCTAGCACTGTGGTCGAGAGTGATCTGTTCGTGTGGATTGAGTAGAGACGTTGTTCTTCATCAACGTTCATGATCACAGCAATAGAAAACAAAATCACCACAAGAGGTATAATACTCTATCACTGACCATGGTCATTCGTAAGGATCACTAAAGGAAAATTGAATTTTCGCTGCGTTGTTATATCGCGATTCTCCTTCAGTGGTATCAGAGCCACTTACGAAACCACGGATTTGATATCTGTTTAATTGTTGTATGTTTTGTTCTTATATGATTAAAACTCAGAATGTGTTAAACAATAATCGATTAAATTAAAATTTGGCATCATTGTGTGTACAATTTGGATGAATCGATGTTGACTATGCTTCGGAATCTGAAACTAGTATGGTGAAGCAGTGATACATCGATCATCCATGAGTTACACTAATATGATCGATCCACTTTATATATGATATAAACAGTTCTGATGCAAAGATGGTATGTTGGATATACTATTTCGATTTCTTCCATTGAATCACATGATAATTGTTATTCTTTTGAGAGATTATCGTTCATTCACTTTGGAATCCGACGTTAGTATGGTGAAGCAATGACATGTTGATCGATCATGCTGAATTATCAATCGAGTTTGTTTGACGGCATGAAATTATTTGCATTAGAGTTCATGACGGCACAAGGGTTGTGCTTTCGGAGAGTTATACGGCTAGGGTTAAAATAGCACAAGAGTTGTGCGAAAACGACGCCGATTTAAATGAATTGTTCATTAAAATTTTCGAAATTTAATTTGATTTTATTAATTAACAAATTTTAAAGTAATAATAATAAAAGGTGTTTTATTATTGTTTTCTTGTGGTGATCAGTTATGACCTTAGAATTCTTTATTTTGTTTTTGGGAACTTTAAAAATACGACCTGCATGTCGTGCCTTTCTCTAATTCAATTCTCTTGATGTAACTTATTTTCTCATCTCACTCCCTCGTATGTAAAATGAGTATTATTTTTCTAATGTAATGCTATGTTATGAAGAAAAAGAAGATTACAATATCAAATGAGGACACCCTTGGAGATCTTGCTTGGAGAAGCCTAGATCGTTATTAGGGTTAGCTTAGGTTCTCTCATTGGCTTGAGAGAACCATTGCGCTAGAGGCCATAACTGTATATTTTTATATGTATGTTGATGCATGTGTTTGTATGTTGATGCATGTGAGAGACGATTTGCATGTTAAGCCGGTGAGATCAAACTAATAACAAATTCCTTCAAAGTAAATATTAAGTTTATGTTTTCCAAGTTTTAGCACTCATCAAGACTAGTATCGAACAAAGAGGTTTCGCCCAACGCGAGGTGCATGTTCTACATTTGTAAGGGGCGATGGGATAAGTGTAATATCCAATTTCTAAAACTCTGGGTCAAACTTAACTAAACAATTATAATGATATTATATGTGTTTAGAAGCATGAGTTAGGAATGATCCATATCATGGATTAGAATAAAGAGTTATTCACCCAACTGAGATATTTGAGAATTATATTGGATTCAATTGGAAGGAGTTCCTACCTAAATAACTGAGTTTTCTCTAATCAGCCTAACGCTGACTTAAAACGAAGTGAAATATGGATCTCAACCCACTAGAAAATCTTCCAACGGGATTTTCCGAATCAAATGGTGAGGGTCATTTGGTTTGAGTAAAATATTGGGAGCATATTTGATTAAAGGCCTAATCAAATATGTTGTTTTAATGATACTAATATTTTTCCTATCTTTTATGTAGATTACCATGACTCAAAACACATCATCTAACAACATTTTGCGATCAATCCTTGATAAGGAAAAATTGTCTGGGACAATTTTTTTGGATTGACACCGAAATCTGAGGATTGTCGTCAAGCATGACAAAAGGTTGTATGCCTTAAAAACACTTGTTCTTGAGGAACTTCCTAGTTATGCACCTAAGGCTGAAAGAGATGCTCATAAGAAGCATGTCGATGATGCCAAGGAAACCTCTTGTCTCATGCTTGCCACCATGAACTCGGAGTTGCAAAAGCAACATGAGAACATGGTAGCGTTCGATATGATCAGACATCTGAAAATGCTCTATCAAGAGGAGGCAAGGAATGAGAGGTTTCAGGTTTCAAAGGCCCTTTTTAATAGCAAGTTGGCTAAGGGAACCCCTGTACTAAAAATGATTGGGTATGTGGAGAACCTTGAAAGATTAGGGTTTCCACTTGGAAAGGAACTTGCAACTGATCTGATCTTGCAATCGTTGCTAGATAGCTTCAGTCAATTTGTCTTGAACTTCAATGTGAATGACTTGGACAGAAGTCTTCCAGAACTGTTAAGTATGTTGAGAACTACTAAGCAGAATATGAAGTCAAAAGGGAAGCCCATTCTGATGATCAGTAATGGAAAGAAGCTGAACAAAAGGCCCACCAAGAAGGTTGGTAAAGGGAAAGGCAAGGATGTTGTCAAATCCAAACATACCGTTCCTTCTCTAAAGCCTAGTGGAGGGATAGCAAAAGAGGGAACTTTCTTCCATTGCGGTATGACCGGACACTGGAAAAGAAACTGCCTAAAGTACCTAGAAGATAAAGATAATGGAGTAGAGACTTCAAATTCAGGTATTTTTGTTATAGAAATTAATTTATCTACTTCTGCATCATGGGTATTAGATATTGGATGCGGTTCTCACATTTGTACCAATGTGCAAGGGATAAAAAGAAGTAGAGAATTGGCAAAAGGTGAAGTTGATCTACGAGTTGGCAATGGAGCAAAGGTTGTTGCTTTAGCTGTTAGAACTTATGTATTAACTTTACCTAGTGGTTTAATAATTCAGTTAGAGAACTGTTATTACGTACCTGCAATTAGCAGGAATATCATTTCCGTTTCTTGTTTGGACAAGTTTGGTTTTCGTTCATAATAAAGAACAATTGTTGCTCTATTTATTTGAATGATATATTCTATGCTATTGCACAAATGAACAATGGATTGTATATCCTTGATCTTGAAATGTCAATTTATAACATTAATACTAAAAGGATTAAACCTAATGAGTTAAATCCAAGTTACCTTTGGCATTGTCTGATCGCGACTTTAGTAGTCTAAATAATCCGGAGTGCAAGTGCACAGTCTATCGCGTAGTTTTTAAAGATATCGAATCCACAGGGATTATAAATCGATCTACTGTTATCCTAATTTACTATATATAGCTAAGGCCAATAATTCTTTTGGGATGATGATTAAAGGGAAATTACTTAAATCTAGATAAAAATATTAATTAAATGGATATCTGTATGTAATTCGTCAAACTTCGAGAATCTGAAGTTCTACTGGCCTGGTTCTTAAGTGATAAAAACTCTTTTCAGCAAACAATATTTATTTAAAAGTCCTATCTCAAACTCTCGCTCTATTGAATCATATTATGCACTTAAATCCTAACGTATGCTCTCGCTATCCCGCCGAACTTAAGAAAACACTCTTTGAAAATAAATAAGATTTAATCGGTTTTAAAATGCTTCCGCTGTCTTTAAAATCAATGTCTAGTATCCACTATCCGGTTTTAAACCTCAAACTCTCGCTTTGTTGATTTCTAACCTTAGTTGGTTTTTTAAATCTCAAACTTTTGGTCTGTTGATTTCCTAACCTTCTAATAAATTCAATTAGATACTAAAACCAGAAAGGTATTTTTAACAAAATAATGTTAGGCCAGTTTATTTCGGATCCCTTTTAGTTCGATTAATCCACATACCAATATCTAATCGATTTAGCCAGACATGGTTATTAAGTTAAACATGCATAAATAATTAAATTTCATATATTTAGACATATTCAACAATTTATAAGCAAGAAACATAAAACTATAAATTAAATAGAAATAGAAACCTGAAATAATACTTGAATTAATTCTTGAACTTGAAATGCTTGAACACTCCACCACAAATCGGTTGGATCTGTTCCTTAAAATTATTCGACCAAATAATAATAAAAATAAGGAAATAAAATACTATGGTCTAACGTAAGGTTAGATCTAGTAAAAATTACACAATAGTTTTCGGTGTAGAAACTATTGTGAGAAAATAAATATCTGCCTAAAACTATGAAAAGAAAAAGGAAATAGTAACTTGAACTTGAAATTGAATGCTGGAAACTATTACTGGAATCAAAAATAGGAAAATTGGACGAGAGAAACTATGGATGGCACAAAAAAATGGTCCAACCCCTTTTTCATGAATACTCCCTTCTTTATATAGTGAGCATTGTTGGAAGTTATAATGTGAGAGATAATGGAGATAGTGGAGATCATGGTTGGAGAAGTTGGGAAAATCATGGAGAGAGTGGGGTTGCATTTTTTCTATTTGAGTCGTGGGCGAAAATAAAGGAAAAATGTGGAGACGACCGCCTTAGTGGATGACATGAAAAAAGAGGAAAGAAGAAAAAGTCTTTGAGATGTGCGTCTCAATTGAGTACTTGGTCTTGTGGCCCACCATTAGCTTGGAGGCGAGCGCCTCTTTAAAATGAAGGGCTGGGGACGGTCGCCTCAGGCACTCTAGGCTTGGGGACGATCGCCTCAGACAATTGGGCCACGCACTCTTGGGCTGAATTTCATTTGTCTTCTTCTTTTGGTTCTTTTTGTTCTTTTTACACCCCTTTTCTTCTTTTCTCACGAATTCTTCATTTAATTAAATATCTGCAAAATAAACAAATACCAGCGTAATAGCACTTCAAAGCAATTAAATTAAGATAAAAAATGGTAAATAACTTAAGTAAATCAAGCTAAATATATGATACATTTATGTCATTGTCGCTTAGGCCACATAAATGAGAAGCGCATTTCAAAACTCCATAGAGATGGATTTTTGGACTCTTTTGATTATGAATCATATGAGACATGCATGTCTTGATCAATTGGAACGATGACAAAATCTCCATTCACATGAAAAGGTGAAAGGGCTAATGATCTTTTGGCACTCATACATACTGATGTATGTGAACCACTGAACATACCTGCCAGAGGAGGTTTTCAATACTTCATCACATTTACTGACGATTTCAGTAGATATGGTTATGTGTATTTAATGAAACACAAATCTGAAACCTTTGAAAAGTTCAAGGAATTTAAGAATGAAGTAAAAAACCAACTAGGTAAGAATATTAAATTTCTTCAATCAGATCGAGGCGGTGAATATTTAAGCCTAGAGTTTGATGACCATCTAAAAGAGTGTGGGATTGTATCCCAACTTACTCCTCCTGGAGCATCACAATGGAATGGTGTATCTGAAAGAAGAAATTGAACATTGTTGGACATGGTCCGACCCATGATGAGTCACGTCGATCTTCAAAACTCCTTTTGGGGACATGCTCTGTTGACAGCAGCTTACACACTTAACCGTGTTCCTGCCAAAAAGGTTAAAAAGATACCATATGAGATATGGAGTGGTAAGTGTTGCGGCGGTATAGCGGCAAGCAAAGAGTTGGTATTAATTTTACCGGGTGATATATACCGGTTAGGTTATATCGTATCGTGTCCACAGAGATTGGTTATTGATTCGTCGTTCGACAATTCTACCGTTAATGAGTTTGAGATTAAAAGAAATGAAAATAAAAGACAAAAAGTAAATGAACAAAAAGTATAAAGGATAGACAACTTGTCCGAACGAATGTAAACTACCGTCACGACTTAAATCTACCACCCATGTCATACTCGCCTACGATACTCGTTTGTGTCATCACATACCTCTCACAATCTAAGCTATTTCTAACCCAAATTGAGAATCCTCCTAAATCATCTCAATATCCATTCGCATATCTCAACAACATAGAATCAATCACCTCCATACCCATTCCCGCATACTTCAACGCAGAGGCATTAAGTTCGGATACTCTATAGTGAATGTTAGATCTAAACCTATTTCTAGCATTCAGAAACTAACAGATAATCATCCTAGGTAAGAATCTAAGCAATCTATCCCTAGCAAAGCTCAAATCCCTAACATAAAGTTAAAACCTAAGATAATCACCGACACAAACTCGTAAAGCAAACTTTATACAAGCCAAAGGCGATAAATATACAAGAGTTATAGTAGATATACATACAAAACCCAACAAAAGAGATTACAAAGAGAAGAGAAGAAGAGGAACCACAAATCTACATTGGTTATCAAGCCAATCGAAGAGGGATTCGACTCCGGATCATCAAAATGCAAGCTCCAATGTTGTTTTCCAAGCAAATCTATCAAAAATATGAAGGTGATGGTGTTGGGACTCAAAAATACCCAACCCATAACCTAAAAATGTTTTGAGCCCCTTTAAAGAATTGAAGTCGCAGGTCGCGCTAATCTGTTCGCCAGCATCCGCTATTTTCAAGATTTTATTTTTGCAGATCTTGAGAACCGTAACTCGGAATTGAGCCCGGTTTGAAGCGTTGGAAAGCTTATTAAATTCTCTATCCAACCATGAAGAAATATCAACCAAATTGATGATTTTTATTATGTTGAATTTGAGCTTTATTCGATGACGTATTGTGCAAAATCGCACTCTTGAAGCTTAGCCTTTGACCTTTATTACTCAATGCTCCAATTATGAATGAATACCTATAAAAGAGATGAAAAACTATCAAATGATACAATATTTACAAAAAAACTCAATTATTCTATTATGTACACATTTATACAAAAAGCGGGGGATTTATTCGAAGAATATCAACAAAAGAATGGATAAGTGCCACAAAATGTATATACAAAATAACTATATTTTGGCACTTATCAGTAAGAAACCACATATGTATTACATGAAGATTTGGGGTTGCGAAGCTTATGTGAAACGGCAGATCTCAACTAAGCTTCAGCCCAAATCTGACAAATGCTTACTTGTGGGGTATCCTAAATCTCATAGAGTAGAGACGTTGTTCTTCATCAACGTTCGTGATTACAACATCAGAAACTGAAATCGCCACAAGAGGTATAATATTCTATCACTGACCATGATCATTCGTAAGGATCACTAATGGAAATTCAATTAATATTCTATTCTACTGCGTTATTATATCGCGATTTTCCTTCATTTCACAATAACTCGGATTATGTTTCCGTTTTCAGAAATTCAATTAAAGAGAAAAATTATCAAAAAATATTAATATACGCAATATCTATATATGCAAACCAGGTAAATATTAATATGTTATAAATATTAAAGAGAAAAATTGTCAAGAATATCAAATTACATAAATTGTTCCGAAAAAATGTGATCAAACAAAATCAACTAAAAAAGCATAAAGGCTACTGGGTATGCCAAATCCTGACCCCTCGCGCCCTCCTCTGCCTGTGGTAATGCGCTGCACGCTCTGCCTCAATGACCATCTTCTCCACCATGATAATTACATCAGGTTCGCCCCCATCGACAATCCCGTCATCCAACGCCTCTTGTCCAATCTGGAGGATACGCTGACAGATGGGCAGTAGATCAATGGCTTGATCATCCTCGGCCTGCTCGTTTTCCAAGAGCTCCTCATGTGTTGGCCTCGGCGGACGTCCTTCACCCTCTAGTGTCATGTAAGGGTGAGACACTGTAAAGAACCATGTCGCGTACCCCTCCACAAAGTGCCACATACAGGATGTCTGCATCAACTGATACTCCTCTGGCATGACATGATTCTCCCAATCATGGAAGATGTCATCTAGAGCCCTCTGTGTCATGGTGTCGGGAGCATCCTGAAAAGGAGATTGGGGTATCATTTGCATAAAGCCAAACTGGCACATACACCGCTCGGGCAGATATCAGACCATCATGTTAGCCCCACAGGCTAGCCACCCAGAGTATAACGAGATGGTATCGAAGGGGAAAACCTCTTTGTAGTCCTCAAACAGGGTCTAGTTGATGATATATCAAGTTGTTCCCTTTGTTCCCCTGCCCTTACCTCTCGCTCTCGAAGAACCGACGTTGTCTGGCTTTGTCTGCCATGTCTCAAACGTGTCATCTAGTTATCATTCTTGGTCATTTTCCTGAAATAAACCATTACATTGTTAGCATACTAATTTTAAAAAAAAATCAGACAAAATTTTGCAAGTTAACTTGCGAAGTCTCTTCTTGCTCACTTCGCAAGTTAACTTGCAAAACTCCTTTCGTCCATAATTTTTACAAAACTGGATACTCAATCCCAAAACACCCAAAATCAAAATTTTTTTGTACTACATTTACCTATTATTACGTCATAAACTACTAAATTTCTACAACCTAACTTAATAATCTAATAGAAAATTAGAATTTGAATTGGAAAAGTGAAGAAAACTTACACAAATTTGTTGGTTTTGGAGGAGTTGAAATGTGTTGGAATGAGTTGAAATGATGAGAATGACTTGACTTGAGTGAGTTTGCAGAAGTATAAATGTTAAGGCTTGGAGTAGAGAGGTTATAATTTGAGTATTTTGAAATAAATGAGTATTGGAGAAAATTTTGTGTTTTGTAAAACAATACGCAGACTTCGTAAGTTAACTTACGAATACCCCAAATAAAGTGAATTCGTAAATGCACTTACGAATTCACCTTTTTTTTTTAAATCGTGAATTATTTCGTAAGTGCACTTACGAATTCACCTTATTTGGAGAATTCGTAAGTTAACTTACAAAATTAGAAGGTATTTTTGGTTTTTCTTCAAAGATGGGAAAAAAATCCACTAGATGGGTGAAAGTATTTCCTACAATTTGCATTCCCTGCGATAGTTTAAGTGTGATTCAAATCTAGTCAAGAGATGGTCGTACACGAATTTTCTTTATTTGGTTAACAAGTAATTGGCACAAAAATGGTCATATATGATCTCGTAACAAACCAATGCTTTATGCTAATAATATTTTATAGACTTGCCATTAAAAATGAATATCTTTCAATTGAACTTGAGAATATTGATCTTATGTGACCCTATTATCCCAATTCACACGTGAGATATGGTTCATAAAATTAAATAAAGGGAATTTTTCATTACATTATATGTGGAGTACATTTTTAAAATTTTCAAAATATTCTTAGATTTATTTGAATATAGAGTTTTAGATGCATCAAATATTTTTTTGTTTAAATTTAATTTGGAGATGTATCTCCAAATAAATTCAAGGTAAATTCGTAGATATATTTTTGAAGTCATTTCTTCTATAGTAAATCAAATAGCCATCACATTTTAAAAAAAAAATAGTTTGGAAATGTATTTGCGAACTCTGTGTGGAGTAAATTCGAAAATACATCAATGAGCTTTTAGTTTTTTTCAATCCAAAGTAATTTTAATTCGACTAACATTGTCATTATTTATTTCAAATATTAATAAACACGAATATCATATACCAGAGTAATGCATTAATTAATCAGAAAGACAATCATAGTACAAAAATTATTCTCAAAGTATGGAAAAATATACAAAATACAATTAAATACATAATCTATTGAATATGCCTACTCCTAACACCCCAACTCCTCTTCTGCCTATGGTAACCCAAGAAATTACGTGTGTCGGTAAGAATGGAACGTGCTAGGACAACCGCTACATCGCCACATCTCTCAAATAGCCCTGACTCGATGCCCTCTCCTCTCATCACATAATATTCTGAAAGATCGACAATTCATCAATGACATGATAATCCATGTCCTACTCATTCTCTGGATCTGCTCGTGAGTAGACCTAGATGGACGTCCAAGAGCATTTGGTGTCATGTAAAGGTGTGACACCGGATATAAGCAAATCATGTAACCATTCACATAAGATCACTCAGATGTGGTTACCCGACTTCGATATTCTTTCGGTACCAGACGACTCTCAAAATTTGTCAGAATTTCATCTAGTTGTCTACGAACAATAATCTTAGGAGCAGCCTGGAAGGGGGCTCAGAATAATCTACAAGTATCCAAATTGTCGCATGAACCTCTCTGGTAGGTACATGAACGTGATATTAGTCTTACATGTCATTCATCTAGAGTATAATGAAATATGGTCGAATGAAATTTTATCCAGGTGAGTAGTGTATGCATCTAGACGAAGTCATCATACAAAGTCTGATTAATATACATACATAACAAACCACAACATCACTAACTCTACGCATGAGTGTTGGCCAGGATTTTCAACAAGGTTAAAATCCAAATAATAGAAGAGAAGAATGCAAAAGGGTCTTGGAATTAATGCAATATTTGGGTCGACCAAGATGCTTTTGTCGAACAAGGTACTATTTATCACATTTTAAGTCGATCGGAGGGATTAAATGAGCTTTGAAATATTAAAGGCCCAAGGTGTTGAAAGTGGCCCAGTTTATTTAAATGAAACTTATTTGGAGGGAAAGAGAGCAAAAATGGAGAATGTGGGTTCGTGGAGAGAATTTGCAGGAAATACATGTAAAGGATCGAAGCCCGCCAAGAAGTAGTTATTATATCTGTAGTATAAATAAAGCACTTAGTTCATTATGTAAGGAGTTCAAACTTTTACATTCCTAATGCTAATCACTCAGAGTAACCAAGCGATCAAGCGAAATGAGTCAGACTAGAACAATGCACGTTTGAATCAACTTGTTTACTTTTCAACTATTTTAAATGTTATGTCATTTATCTTTATATTTTAAACGCTTTCGTTTTTACTTTACAAGTTTTACTTTATTTACTTTTTCAATCATACAAACATGTTGGACGTGGGATGGAAATAGGCTAGGCTAGGCTAGTCTTTATAAGGCATGGGCCTGGCCTATAATAACCTTACAAGGCCTGAGTCTGGCCTGTGGCCTACTATAGGCTCATTTCTTTATTTTGGCCTGAGTCTGGCCTGTGGCCTACTATAGGCTCATTTCTTTATTTTGGCCTGACCTTTTTAAAAGTTTGGCCTGGCCTGAAAGCTTATTTAAAAGCCTATTTCTCATTATGATTTTCAATAAATCTATATTACTTAAGAAGCTTTATAGGTCTGCCTATATATGTATATATAGGGCGACCTATTTAGCACTTTTCTAATATATGCATATATGTGTCAGTCTATATAGCCTTTTCATCTAATATATATATATATATATATATATATATGCTTATAAGGTTTCATAGGCTTTTTTAATAGCCTAAGCCTGGCCTATTTAATTAAATAGGCTTTTGAAAAAGCCTAAGTCTGGCCTTTTTAGGAAATAGGTCTGGTCTGACCTCATATAAGTTAGGCCATAGGCCCCTGTAGGTCGTTCTGGTCTATTCCCACCCCTAGGCGTGAGGTCGAACGTACTATTTTTTAAAAGCACTTTGTAAAAGATAACACGTGAAAAAACTAACAATGTATTGAGATTCACTGGTCGAGCTCGCAAGTAAACGTTTTGGCAAGAGACCAACGTTGTTTACCAACAAGCACGTGGGTAATCCTCAATATATGATGAGGCATGCCCAAACCCGTGCATACGTTGTGTCATACCCAAACTTGTGGCATGTGCACTTCTAGTGTTTTTACACTGCTGAAAGTTTTCCTCAGGGTCACCTCCCAAACAAACCACCATCATCTCCACTACATCATCCTTCTTAGAACGATCAAGCAACCTTTCTCTTATGGGAAGATATAGGAAGAAAGCGACATCATCTAATGTAATCGTCATTTCACCAATGAAGAGGTGAAAATATGATGTTTCACTATGCCATCTCTCAGCAAATATCGTCTACATGCCATGGCGGATGATGTTATACCCGAAAGAACAAAGACATGCAAGACCACTCATATTCCTATTGAAAATAAAATATAGCAGTCTCAGTCGAATTGAATTTGGTTAACATATAAAAAATAGAAACATTAAGAAATATACCTCTATGTCTCAAATATGCGGAGCCACGTGAACTCTAAAGTATATCAATAATGAAGTGTCTATAGGTCCTCCTGGATAAGGGTCTGCAAGTGGGGCCTCTTGAGCAACCGAGGCTTGTTGTGCAGTTGGGGCTAGGGCATCCTCATCACGGTGTGCACCATCCTGGGATGGCGACCCATGTGATATTCTGCTCCTAGAGGTCTATGCTTCCATGTCATGAAGCATATGTATGACTTTAACATGCTCAAGTTGACAAGCCCTCTTGTGGAGAGCATACGCGGTTATGGTGGGACAGTCGAGTCTCATCCTATCATTATTTGAGTTCATTATCCTTTAAAAAGAATAACAAAATATATTAGTGTTTTGGAAAGAAATTTTTTTAGAGACGTATCTCTAAACACCATAAAGAACACATTTCACAGATAGATCTTTGAAAAAACTCTATTTTTTTATTTTAATGGCATAAACATCTATGTTCTTGCCCTAATCGTTCAAAATTAATTCAAATCATCTAAATGATATAAAAACATAATCTAATTGAAATGCTAATACTATCTAATCCATTAAAAGTACCCTACTTGACCTAATACATTAACCAAAATTTAAAATAAGCTAAATGAGAAACTTACTCAAAAATGTGTCGATAATGATGTAAAGTGTTGAATGCAGTAGTTTGAGGGAGTTGGAAATGACATGATTCAAGCAAAGGATCTGAAGTTGCTTCAAAGTTGAGGGACAGTGAGAATTGAAAATGGGTAGAGGAAGGGAGAGACAAAGTTTTATGAATTGAAGGTGAAGAAGGAAAAGTGTCTAGTGTGCGTTTACCTAGTTCGAAGATGCATCTCCGAATTAATTTTTAAAATTTTAAAAAAACAATTACGAGACATATCTGCGAATATCCTAAAATCCCTTTGCAGATATATGTCGTATTAAATCTTTAGATAAAATGAAAAATTAATACTTTCAATGATATATCTTCACATATAAGAAGCATTTATAGGAAGCTAGCTCACCTTATTGTAAGATTTTATATATATATATATATCCGCTTTAAATTATGCTTTATCAAATGGAAGTATTTGTAGGTAGCTAGCTCACCTTTTTTTCTTTGGTATTTTGTTTGATATTTATGAATTGTAGAAATATTAAGGCTTAAATTTATTTTTGGTTCCTTTATATTAATTTTTTAAAATATTTTAGTCCTTATAGAAAAAAAATCAGTTATTAGATCCCCAATATCATATTTTATGTTTTTTTGGTGGTTCTCCATGATAAAATAGTCTAATTTGTATATGTGATTTCAATGGCATTTTTTTAATTGATGCCACGTCATTAAAAATATTTAAAAATTTATTATTTTAGTTTTTTAAAAGTTTTCTTTATAATAATTAAATATTTTTATTATTTTAGTTATTTTTGTTTATAAATATTTATTTATAAATTATATATTATAAATTTTAATACTAAAATATATTTTGGACTTATTTTTAATGACGTGACAACAATTAAAAAATGTCACCTAATAATTTCAATGTCACCTATGCAAATTAGACTATTTTGTCATAGGAGACCTAAAAAAACATGAAATATGATATTGGGGGATCTAATAGTTGATTTTTTTTATATGAAAATTAAAGTGGATTTATTAACCCACCCCATGTCCTTCTTAGCCACCCCTGCAAAATTCTATTTTTGCTCCCGGAAAACTGGAAATAAACTTCCCGTAAGCATCCTATTCAATGAAATTCAGGTTGAAAAGAGTCGGCGAAAATGCCCAGGCAGCATTTATTTGTTGCTTTCTTGTGGCTTCCAAATGCTTCAAGCCTTATTCCTTTATTCGATCAAAAATGCATCTTGGAGCTCCATTTGGACTTTATTCTCAATGCTCCAGTAATGCAACAAATACCTACAAAATATATACAAAACTAATTAAACGGTACAATATGTACACAAAACGCAATAAAACGTATTTACAACAAAAAGCGGGGTTATTCAACTAAATATCAATAAAAGAATAGCTAAGTGCCACAAAACATATATAAAAAATAACTACATTTTGGAACTTATCAACTCTCCCCAACTTGACACATTGTTTGTCCTCAAACAAAGTCAAGTAAATCTAAAGAAACAAAAGACGATAATCAAAGAATCACGAATCAACAAGTTTTTAAAACGGAAAACAAATGTATGGTTCAAACAAAAATGTAC